>CM053512.1:38973498-39179202 GCA_028627145.1 Eidolon dupreanum | reverse complement strand
CCAGCCAGCGGGCCACAGCGTGGAGGGAGGCCCCCTCCTATCTATCATCCCTCCCCTCCATAACCCTGCAGACCTCACGGCAAGGCGGGAACGGCCCCTTCCAGGTCTGCGGGCAGTGGCTGCTCTCCACAGCCCAGGCACCACCTCCCCTCCGTGCAGCACCACCCATCTCCAGAGTCAGAAGGCTTCCAGAAAACTGCTGAGACATCCCCGTGAGACAGGCCTGTCACCAGGGCGTAATGAGGATGGCAGGTGACCTCTTAACCACCTGTTCTCCTCCGTAACGGTTGATTTTGCGTGTCAACATGACTGGGCGAAGGGATACCAAGAGAGCTGGTAAAACATTATTTCTGGGTGCGTCTGTGAGAGAGTTTCCGGAAGGGGTTAGCATTTGAATCAGTAGACTGAGTAGAGATCGCTCTCACTATTGTGGGCACCATCTTATCCTCTGAGGGCCCAAAGAGAACAAACAGGTGGAGGAAGGGAGAATGTGCTCTGTGCTTAGGCTGGGACCTCCATCTTCTCCTGCCCTTGAGTATCAGCGCTCCCGGTTGTCATGTCTTAGGACTCAGACTGGGACTTATACCGTCGGCTTCCCTAGTTCTCAGGCCTTTAGGATGGGACTGGAATTTTGCCAGCTGGCTTTCCTGGGCCTCCAGCTTGCAGATGGCAGATTGCGGGACTTTTCAGCCTTCATAATCTCATCAGTCAATTCCTCATAATAAATCTCTTTCTATATTTCTATACATATCTAATTGGTTCTGTTTCTCTGGAGAACTCTGACTAATATACCACCACATGCTCATCCCCCTCCAACATCTGGAAAACCATATAGAGGAATAGCCTGCCTGCTCATAAAGCAAATGGTAATCGTCATCTGACAGTAAGTGACACTTGTGGAATCTTAGCATCAATAAGGTCACTGAGACTACCCTCCCCCCACACAGCCACTTGCAATGAATCAGCCAAGGACTACACGTTTCGAGGAATACAAAAGAAAAAGAAGTCATTATGCTATTGACATTACTTTGATTTTACAGAATGCTTTACCCCTTTTAGATGGCTTTTCTATCCGTTCTCTCCTGAGTCAGGCAGACAGAAACTACTATCACCATTTCACAGATTGGGAACCTGAGACCCAGAAAGGTTAAGCCTCTTCTCATTTTTAATAATTTATACCTTCCCTGTGTCAGAAAGGATTTTTAGTAGCTTAAAATAAAACCATATTTTCATAATGACTAGCATTTGAAGTTTAACTGTAGAAACATTTCCACATTTGGTCAAAAACTGACTGCTGAAAACATGTTAGGAAAATTTAAGTACTTCAATTTATGAAGAAAATCACCATTTTCAGCTTTTATTTGCTCAATAAACTTATAGTGAACATTTTAAAAACATAACTATTTCTATACATGTGAATATAAAGTATGAAAAAAATCAGAAATCGTATAGGCAAAGGAGGAAATTTTATGCCCAAGAAGCAAAACTGAACTATTCATTACAACCACCTTTCACTTTGCCTCTGGGCTTCCTAGCAGGCATAGTAAGAAGAACACAGTGTGTTGCAAGATCTTGTCGTCAGATGACAGAAAGAGAGCACACTTATTCAGGAAAAAAAAAGAAAGAATAATAATTCCTAGCATTAGGTTCTAAATAGAACTTATCAGTGGAGTCTGAGGAAATGGAAGTGAGTCAGACATTAATTACACAAGCTCTTCAGCCGTGCAAGCCCTTGACCAATGGTGTGTGTGGGTACGGGGGAGGGGATTCAGAAACACTTTTTATACCAAGGCTTTGCAGTTGAATGTTAAATTGGATTCGGTGCCCTGTCTCAGCTGAAACATCTCATAGAGACTTCACAGATTCTTTGATACCCTGTAGCTATATCTAAACCTCTTCCTCCCTTTCTCAACCAAACATTTGCAAAGAATAGTCCACATTTGCAGTTTCTAATTCCACACCTTCTAGTCGTTCCTTCATTCACCAAAACTATACTTCTGCCTCAACTGTCCCCTGAAGATAGTTCTCCATAATGACTTCCTGGTCACCACCAATGGGCATGTTTGCACCTTCTATAATTTGATGCTTTCGATTCCATTTGACACGTTCCTGTCCCACGTCCTGGCTCTTCTCCTGCTGGTACTGTGGCTATTTATTCTTTGATTCCTGGGGGCTTCTTTCAGGCTGCTGGTGCCCTCCGCCCCCTGGATGCATTCTCCCCGGGTAAACCTAGGCACTCTCTGGGTGTGAACCATTATTGGAAGCTGACCAATTCCAAATCTCCATCTCCAGGCAGGCTTCCCCTTACTTCTCCATCAGATTCATCTACACACAGCTGCGTGCTGGGCACCTCCACCTGGAAGTCCCCAGGTGAGAAGAAAGAAGGGCATCACAGGAAAAAGATGAAGCTCAAGAAGGGGCAAAAAAAATCAAATGAGAACTCAGGAAGTGCTAAAGCTTGAGAATGTCTGCCTAGAAAGGAGCTCGGTTACAGAAGGCTTTCTAAGCTAGGCGTGGTGTGGGGGCCCTTGTCACAGAAAGGAGCAGAGAAAGAGCACTGGCTGTGGACTCGGCTCACCAGGGCTTGAGTCCTGCCTCTATCTAACGATGAGATAACCTTGGGTAAGTTACTTAACCTGTCTGAGACTTTTCTCCATTGTGCATTTTCAGAAAAAGCTCTTGACTTCAGCGGTTTTTTTGAGGTGCCTGGTGTCATATATTATGGTCACCTACTTCTTCTCTACAAAAAAAAACTCAGCCAGTGCTCAAGATGGACTAGCCCAGGTCTCTGGGTAAGATGGGGACATCAGGGACACAGTTGGAGGGAGATTTTCAGGGCTGTGAGTCTTGATTATAGTAATCTTATCACTGACCTGAATGCTTACTACGCATCAGCTACGGGGCTCAGAACTTACGTGCTTTATCTCATGTGATCCCCGATACCTGTGAGTGAGGGCCCACTATTATCTCCACTGACAGGAAGTACAGAGAAGGTTAAGCAATAGCAGGCAAGTGGCACAGGTGAGCTTCAAACTCAGATCCAGATGACTCTATAGAGTCCCAACACTCACACTCAACCAATTCCCAGCTCTCGCCTGAACATAATGCAACACAAAGCTTGTGACGAACACAACCCTTGTGAAATGGGAGGGAAATAAAAAGAGCTACAGCTGAGGGGCAGGTCAGCTACCACCTTGTGATGGTCAAAGAAGAAAAAAAAAAAAACAAGAAAAGCTCAAAGAGGAGAGCTTCAAAAAACAAAGCTCAGGAAACTAAACATTATAATAAGTCTTAGAAAAAGACTATATTTTAAAGAACCTGTTATTTAAACGGTTGTCATTTTGCTGAGCAAAATGTCCAATTATGGGGTATTAGCTTCATCTCAGAGCTCTGTGACAAAATGGACTAAAAGCAATGCCATCAAAAAATGTCCCTCGTCCAGCTCCCTGTGGGTGCCCAGCTCTAAGAGGTGTGAGCGCTTGGACCTTACTTATCTTCATGGTGGAATCGAAACGGTCTTCCGAAGCTCTGATGATGGGGATGAAGACGGTGGAGGTAGGAAGGAAAGACCTCTGAGAACCCCCATGGGATGGATCATTTCCTGTGACACGACAGTGTTCCTCCTTATGCTCTCGTTCCCCCACACCACACATGCACTGGGCCTCCCCCACTGCCAATGTTGTGGCACGGTTTAACCACTCCTGTCACTGCATTTCCCCCAGTCTGGGGGCTGTGTTGGCCTTTATTACTGCTGACTTTCTGTGGGAAGGCGCCATCTGTTCTCACAGCCAGCCAGCATCCGTCAGAGCCATGCGTGCTTCGGCAGCGGGAGGCAGAATGAAAGCAAGAGTAAGGAGACGTTCCTATGTCAGACCCGGAAGCCTCTTCTGTGCCCTTCACATGCCAGGCTACGGGACAGCCGTGTGCAAACATCTACAATTAACCATCAAGGGTACACCCTTCCCCAACACTGCTCAAAAGAAGAAGAAAATGCAAGATCATCATGAGATGCAGAAGCTCTGCCAATGGATGCCACCTCTTTGCTGCATTTATTTATAAGGCCTTCTCCCTTCATCCTCCCCATATCCTCCTCTTAGTGGCTTCTGCATCTACATACTCGATCCGTTTAACACCCTAGCTTCTCAGTGCCTAAAGCTGCCTCCAAAAACCTACTCAGTAATCATCTCAGCCCCACCTCAGCCAACTGCTCCCATGCTCATAACCCAGATTTTGTCACTTCTAACTGCGCCATCTCTAATACCTTGAAGTCAAACATCCAACTGACCATCATCACCAATTTGCCAGTTTCTTCTCTCTAGTATCCCTACTTTAACTATTTTTGATTCTCCAGAAATTCCAGATCATAAAACCAGTGCTCACTGCTCATCACACTTTTCTTTTTTTCATTCCATGTTCCCTTATTAAAATCGGTCCATTGACTAAACCGTCAATTGTGTTGTCCCCCTCTCTCTCTATCATAGAAATCATCCTGGAAGCTTCTAACCTTTGGTTAAACCCAACTCTTCATCTACATCCAGCTGAATGGAAATGATAAACATACCAATGCCTTGACTGCTCTCACCTTAAATCCATGACAACAGACCCCAGGTGGGCCAGCATTCCCACCTCATTCTCCCCTTCATTTCATGCTCTGACTCCTTGTGGTCAGCCCATCACTTTTCACTTCTCTAATCTCCAACACTCCTTTCCACCTCCTCACTCTTAGGTGATGGTTGATTTCACTGAGAACGTAGAAGCAATCGTAGAAATTCTTTCTCTTTCTATAGCCACAGTTCCCAGCCTCCATGCCAACAGGCTCTGTTTTTTCTCCTGTCACAGAAGCAAATCTCTTCCTAGAGCTCAGCCTCTCCACTTGCCCAGAGGATCCTGTTTCCTTCCACCTACAAGGCTTTATCCTTGTGGTTATTCTATTGCTCTCCTGTTTCGGTTTTCTCTCTCTAGATAAGTATGTTACACACAAACTTGCTGAAATGACATGTCTTAAAAAAAAAGTCACTTGACCCTACTTTCTTCTCCAACTACTACCATATTTCTTGGCTCTCTTTAGAGTAAAATTCCTAGAGTTTTCTGTGACTCTTTTTTTTTCCTTTTTTTAATGTTTATATAGCGACTTTACTTGTAATTGTCCCAAACTGGATTGAACCCAAATGTCCCTCTCCTGGGAAATGGGTAAAATAATGATGGTGCATTTATAAATAGGAAACCAATCAGTAATAAGAAAGAACCACTGATACACGCGATAGCATTTTTAAATCTCAAATGTATTATACTGAGTGAAATAAACCTGATTCAAAAAGCTACTTACTCTATAATTTCACTTATATAACATCCTTTCAAAAGCAAAACTATAGGGGAGTAAAAACCAAGGCTGGGGATGGTAGCGGTTGACTCTTAGGGGTGTGGTGAAATTTGGGGGAGTGGACTTTTTCTACATTTTATTTCGTACTCTTTTTTTAATTTTTATTTTTCAATTAGAGTTGACATTCAATATTATTTTGTATTAGTTTCAGGTTAGACACGTATATAGTTTACAAAGCGATCTCTCTGGAGTTTTCTGTAATTCTTATCTTCACTAATTCACCTTCCATTTTCCCTTGAACTATCTTTGTAGACAGTTGTATGATTGTTCCCAATTACTGAGTTCTCCTTTCTCTGTAAGGATTACGTGTCCCTGGTGGTTGCCATGTGATCTGTGGTGCCTCCGGCAGGTGACATATACCCGCCACCCCATTAGCAGGCTTAGCCGTGTGTCTGGTTTTATCCAACAGACTCAGAATAGACATGATATGGGCCATGCTGAAGCAGAAGCTTTAAGAAGCATGTTAAGTTGCTATCAGCAACCTCACTCTGCCCCTAGGCCACAATAAATGCAAATCCCAGACTGGAGCTTTCCTTTCCTCCTGGGTTTTGAAATGAGAAGTTATAAGAAGCAGGACTGTAGGTGGCCCACGGCTGCCAGCAGGTAACACGGACAACCACCACAAAACACTTCTGTTTGACAAGTCTTTGAGAGTCAGTAGCTGACCATTATCACAGTCTTACTCCGCAAATTCTGACTTTGTCCCCATCGCTCTGTGGGAAAACTGCACTTGTCAAAACCACTTCCGTGTCACCAAACCCAGTGACCAGTTATGGATCCCGTCCTCAATGAACCATTGATTATGCCATCCTACTCAAACACTTTCATGCCCTGGTATCGGAAAACCCACATTCTCTGTTTTCCTCCTAGCTTGCTGGCTCCTCTTTTCATTATCTTTACTGGTTCCTTCTCTTCTGTATACTTAAGCATCAAAATCCTAGAACATGTCTCTTCTCTACTATTTGCTCCCCAGGTAATCTCATCCATCTGTGGCTGGGATTTCAAAACCAATGTCTCTCGCCCCTACTTTTCCCCTAAACTCCACCAGGCTTGAGTAGGTAATTTCTTACTCAGCATCTCCACTTGCGTGTCTAGAACGGTACTCTTAATTGCCCCCAACCACCACTCTTCTCCATTTTGGCAAATATCACCAGCATCACGTCACACCTGGACGCTCAGGCCAAATAAGACTTGGTATCATCTTTGTTCCTCTCGTACTCTCACACCCCACATGCAGTGCTTCCAAGCTCCAGCACTTACATCCATAACACTCTGGTCTGATTCCTGATGATCTTTGGCCTGGACTATTGCAGTAGTCTCCATTCTGCTCCTTCCTGTTCCTACTTCTGCCTCCTTGCACTCCTGCCACCCACTGAGCAGCCAGAGTAGTTCATTGTTTTTTGATGTCAATTAGATCCCATTATTGCCCTTGCTCAGAACTCTGCAACGATTTCTCATAATTCTTCCGGGGGGAAAAAGCCAAAGCCCTATTCATAGACCCTAAGGCCCTACAAGTTCTAGCCCTTGGCTTTATTTCCAGTTTTGTCTTCTGTCACTTTCTCCCTTGCTTTTCCACTTAGATCGAACTAACCTTTTTGCTGTTTCTCAAACCCACTAGACTGTCCCATGTCAGGCCCTTTGCATTTGCCATTTCCTCTGCCTAGAACACAATCTTTCCCGCGATGTCTTCAGACTGGCTACTTCACTTCACTCAGGATTTGCTTAAACGTCTCCTCGGAGCCATCCCATCCAATTAGCCACCTCCTCTCTGTTATATTTTATTCCCTGATCTATGTTCTTTCTAGCGCTTAGCACTGACAGCCAGTATGGATCAGTAGTTAAGAGCAGGCTCCCTGGCTTTGACAGTTAACCTCTCTGCGGCTCAATTTTCCCATCTGTAAAATGGCGATCGGAGTAACAGCATTTATCCTATAAAGCTCTAACAAGGCTTAAATGAGTTAATGCCTGTAAAATGCTTAGTAAAAACAACAACAACAACAACAACAACAACAAAAACACATGGTAAGATGTAATGGTCACTAGCTATTTTAAGCTGACATGGAATTCTCTAACTGTGCATTGTCTGTCTTCCCCATGGAGGGGGAACTTTGTATTTGTGGCTCACTGCAGCATCCCAGCACACAGAAAGTTCAGAAACTGTGTTGACGGAACGCCTCTGCAAGCCGTCTGAATGAAGAACCTATACTTGATTTTGTACTTTTTAAAAAATTGTATTTAAATTGGATTTTATTTAGTCTGACTTACCCTCTCCCGATCATAAGGTTACTTTATCATTATTGATCTTTAAATGCTAACTTTTCACTTGAAAAATCTCTCAGTATAGCGTAGCATGATAGAATCAGGAAAACTGATCATTAAAAATTCCTGACTTGAAAATAATCATTCTCTAATTTGTCAGTGTATGAAAGTTTCAGTCTTTACCAACTGGATTTACATAAAATACACTATATCGCCCATTTGGTTTAATATTGTGTAACCTGGTTGGGGTCACTGAAAGTAAATGTCGTACTTAAAATAATCACTCGCGAGTTCCTGAATCCTTAGCTGACTTCCTGAATCCCAACCACAGCCTGCTCGACACAGTTGTGTGCTGCTTAACGGTGGAGATACTTTCTGAGAAATGTGTCCTTAGGTGATTTCGTGGTTGTGTGAACGTCATAGAGAGCACATTCACAAACATGGGTGGTACAGCCTACTGCACACCCAGGCTTTATGGTACGGCCGATTGCTCCCAGGCTACAAGCCTGCACAGCATGTTACTGTACAAAACAACACGAGATGATTAAATCACGCACAAGAGGAAACGATGCAACCAAGAGATGCGGTAAACACAAGATATAGGAGGCTGCTGTCGGTGTAACACGCATACAGTTAGTTGTACAGCACATTGTTTTTTTATGAGTAGAAAGAGTATACTCTAAAATAATGATTAAAAGTATAGCATGCTAAGTACATAAACTGGTAACAGCCATTTATCATCATTTTCAAGTATTGCCTACTGTAATGACGGCATGCTCTACCTTTGTATGACTGGCAGCTCGGTGGGTTCGTTTACACCAGCATCGCCACAAACGCCTGAGTAACGCGTGGCACGAGGATGTCAAGATGGCTACAACGTCGCTAGGTGGCAGGAATTTTTCGGCTCCATTATAATCTTACGGGACCACCAGCATAGATGAGGTCCCTCGTTGACTGAAACATTGTTATGCGGCACGTGAATGTAATGAATAAGAATCCCTTTTATAGCATTTAGTGTGTGCGAACGCATTCCACCGAAAACCATCGATTTCACCGCTGGTACTACTCTGGAAGACAAGAAGAGGCCCTTGTCCTCACACACGGTTAATAAAGAGGAGAAGGTCCTCCCTGGGTCACGTGGAGCAGGGTACGGCACCCGGAAAGGAAAGCTGTGCATCACCGTTGGCCTCAAATGCAAGGTCCTCAGAGAATGGGCACAGAGAAGGTCCCAGTGTACTATGAGTCGTTCTCAGTGCTATGCAGCTGGGATCCGCTCTCCTCTTTCAAAGAGCCACAGAAACAGAAGCTATTAAATTCTGAAGGACCTCAGAAATTACTCTGTATTTTCATATGCGGAACCTGAGCATACTGGCCAAGGTTGTGTTAGTTACTGCGATAGACAAGCCATTACATCCCAATGGCTTCACGCAATGAAACTTTCTCTCAGTGGTAAGGCAGGGACCCGAGCTTCTTTCATCCAAGGCTCCATCTTCAGCGTGTGTCTCCTAGGGTTGTTGAGGAAGAGGAAGGAGCAAGGAGGTCATGAGTGAGATGTTCTTACCAGCCAGGCCTGAAAGTAGCACATGTCACTTCCACCCACATCTTGTTGGCCAACACTCAGTCATCTGATTGCCCCAACTTCGGGGAGGCTAGGAGATGCAGTCTAGCTGTTAACCCGAAAGGAAGAGGAAATGTGAGTAATGAACAGCTAGTGTCAGCCATGCCAACCAAGTCATGTGGCTCTCCTCAGCACATCCACAAGTAGCAGGCTGAGGTCATACCCAGGACCTGTTTCTGGACGTGAAGATCCTCTGCTGACTATCCTCACCTTTCTCTCCTGCTCTTCTCTGTCCTGGCCTTCGTTATACAAATTCTCTATTGTTTGTAAGTTCATGTTTTCCTTGACTTTTACTCCCTGGGTTATGGGGGAAAAAAATAAGAAAAAGAAAACGTTATCTGTCAGTTATCCAGGGGAGAGAACGCCAGAGCGGAGAGACTGTTAGTAACAGAGAGAGGAAGTTGTCCCGTTGGAAGTGTCTGGCATCCTAACCCCAGCTGTAATCAACTCCGGTGTTTCTCCCAATGGTCCCAGGTCATGGAAGATTAGAAAGGAAAGGCCCTCAGAAATAGCTAAAACAGAAGGAAGAAGCTGCCACTCTTATTAATCCATCATGGAGCCTTAGGCAACACCCCAGGACCTCTCAACTAAACGAGTGAGAATAATGCCTCACACCAGGTTGTCATAAAGAGTAAATGTGATAATGTAGATAAAATTAGCTGGCCCAATGCCTGGACCATAGTAGGTTCTCAGTCAATGCTGGTTGGCTTTCAACCTGAATCAGACTCAATGCTGTCATCCCATAGAATGGTCTGTCCCTCTTGACCAGGTGAGATTAATTTGGTGCCTCAGCTAGGACCGGGATCCATTAAATGACCCAAGTGCTGTATGTAGGAAGCTACTGTCACCTGGAGAGATTCAGGAGCTGCCTGCTGGAAATGAGAGCAAAAACTGGGCATGAAAGCTACTATCACACACTTGCTTGTTACGCAAGAGCTGGCAGCATGCCTGGGGTCCTCCCCACCCCCAGCCACTGCTCCTCCCTCTTTTCATCCTTCCTTCTGTTCAACAGACTCAATGCCAGGAGCCCTTCCACACCCCAACAAGCATCCTAAGCCCCATCATGAAACCCACCCAATTGCAAATGAATTCTCATTTGCACTTCCATTTCCTTGCTACCTGACTTTGGACATTTAATGAATGGTAGCTATTATTCTCATTATTGCGCTCGTAATTATTTGCGGGGCGCACTGATATTACCTCCCTCCGAGGGTCTTCACTGCCTTCGAAAACACGTACTTACTGTCCGCAGCTGAGACACAAAGATATATTGTCTCATAAGGGAAAAGTGAGTCTGTTAACACTTGGCGCTCCTGAGCATCGGACTTAACAATGTGCTCTCTCCAACAGGTCCCCGAGGCATGGGAAGATGATTTAAAACAGTTTATGAAACCTGTCTCTTGATGGAGGCCTCCAGTGCCCTGATGATGTGTGCAGTGAGACCCTGGACCGGGAGAAAGAGGGCCTGAAAGACAGCGATAAGATTATCAACTCTCACACTGAGAAGTTCTACGGGATGAGGAGGAAAAGCAGACGTCGTGGGACTCCAGCCCACGAGCCTGGTGCTGCCTGCGCTCACGGCGTGGGGACAGCTCAGGATGGTTCTGCATGGCCCCTGCACTGCAGGCCCCAGGAGGCAGCCTCTGGGGAGTGCAGTTAGAGGCTCCACGCTCCCCATGCCTGATCGTTTGCCGCCTCCTCGACCCAAGTCAACGGCGTGGGATCCGTCATGTGTTCCCAAGGTCCTCACGACTCATTCCCACCACCTCAGAGAAGAGGTCATTGATTTTTTTCTTTCAGATCCCCATAGCATTTGTACCTAACCCTCTTGCCACAAGCAACATGTTATATTGTAACTGTCCGTTTCCTTGTCTCTGTCCCCACTGGGGTCAGGTGGTAGGCTTCACCTGTGATAAGCAGGTGTTCAATAAATGTTCGTCGACAGACAGCTGGCCTCTTCTGTCAGACTCCTAAGCTCCTGACCCCTGACTCTCACTGGACTCTAGATCAATCCCGTCTCTCCTTTGACCTGAACTCTGGGCACCCCCAAGGCCAGTCTCCTCCTGCACCAGCCTTGATGTCAAGGCAGCGGGGAGCCCCATCCTGACATCGAAAACTTGCTGCGCTCCTGAACCCTGCTAGTGTCTTTCCTAGTCCCGCTTGGCCTCGCACCTCCACCTCCGAGGGCTCCCACGGCAGGCTTAACCCCCCATCCAGGCAGCAGGGACCTATGGGACAGGCACAGGGCTTGGCATGAAAGAATAATGCCACCTACCGTAAATCACCTGCCATCGCCACTCCTCAGCTTGTTCACCTATAAGTAGATGAAATGATACCAAACTCAGAGCGGAAATCAAGAATGAGCATGGAGGTGAAGACACCTTGAAAAATGGTGTTTGTTCAGTCTGCTCAGCCTTACACCGCAGCAGAAAGCCAAAGAAACAGGTAGAGAGTTTGCCCACACCGACGTTTGGATAAGGCTGCCTCCACACACTCCCTCAGCCCCAATGACACCTCTGTCCCTGCAAGTAAGAGGACAGACGACTGGCAATGCACCTCTAAAAGTGACATTCCTCAGACTGCGGAAACGCCCACAAGTGTGCTGTGCAGGGAGCGAAGGAAGGTGGAGGTGTTTCTCCAGCATCTTCAAAAAAGTGGATCAGCAAAATGGGAAGTGGCAGAGAGCAGCAACTGTCTGTGTTATTTCAAGCTTGTGATCACATCTCACATGCTCTGCTGAGCCAGTGAGCAAAGCCGCCCTCAGAAAACTGGTGCTCAGCGTGGGCAGCGTGCAGCCAGCCCCTGGCGGCCCTGGCTCTGCTCCACTTGCTCACCAGCGAACCTGACCTCCCCGGAGGGAGTCCATCGCTGGCCTCTGTCCTTGGGGCTTCTGCGGCAGATGCGTTCCAATTCAGTACGTACTGAATGCTTACCAAGGCCCAGCATTACCAAGATCCCTTCAGGAGACACAGGGAGGAAACAGTGACTTCGCACTCAGGAACTGTGGTTGAGAGCTCTCTCACCTAACACTCTCCTGCTCAAGAACTTGCAGTCGCTCCTTATCACTTTGGTGTCAAGAATACACTCCTCTGCCTGACTTTCAATCACCCACACATCAGCCGTCTCCAACCGAGGCCCCCTTATTTTGCTAACTGTAGCCTAAACCTTCCACCCCTGCAGGTAAAATATTCTAATTGTGCCAGGCCCTCCCTGTCTTTTCTAGTCAAGTTATAATAACTTCTTACCCAAACCCTCGAAGACCTACCTCAAATTCCATGAGCCCTGCGTGATCTCTGCCATTTCTAAACTCCAGTTTGCTGAGAGTGAGCAACAGCCTTGCACTAAATTCTCTAATTGCTTCACACATTCTCTCTCTCTCTCTCTCTCTCTCTCTCTCTCTCTCTCTCTCTCTCTCTCGATTGTAAGGTCCTAAAGGGCAGACACTATTCAATTAAACTTGATTCAACATATATTTATGGAACACCTACCATTATCCCCTGACTATATTTGCTGACATGTTGATGACAGGCTGGTCCAGGCTTCGGGCTCCTCCAGGCAGACGGGTGGCTTTCATGATAGAAACTTTAAGCTACAATTTCTTATGCAAATCGAAGCACAGCACCCTTCCCTTGATGACCACAGGGCATTCCCAAAACAACAGGACACTACTCAGAGCCACCCTGAGACACAGGAAACCACTTCCTCTCTCCTGTAAGGCCAAGCATCCTGAGGGGCCCGTCTGAACACAGCAGTAACAGGTGTAATGCCATCTCACCAGGCCGGGACCTCATTTCCACAGAGGAAACGGAGCCCCGGGGCCTGGGTCTCTGGCTCAGCCACAGGATGAGCCCCACAGGGGGTGCCGCCTTCTCCCCACGGACCGCCTCATCCTCTTCCGCTGCCTTGACACTGCTGCAGACCCGCCCCGTTTCCCAGGACAGGTGCCAAAGGTGCTCACCTGTGTTTTGGTTCCCTGCCTCTCCTCTCAACACCCTACCCCCTACCCCTCCTCCCGCAGGGAGAAGTGCAGGAGGGAGGGAGGCTGCCGGATCCTGGCGGCTTAACTTTTTTGCATGTTTGACTATTGCCATCTAGTGGCCAAGTGGCATAAACAAAACTCCCCTCCTGCCCCCTTAAAAAGTCCCTTTCCCTTCTCTCCGAAAGGGGGGAGAAAAGAACTCTCCTTTCCAAGCCCAAAAGGTCCTAAAAACTACAAACACTTCCAGGAGTGCCAGTATTCTCAGGAAATTACTTGAACACCTGCCAAGCTGTAGACGTTCACAGTGGGGCCTACCTGGGGTGCTGGCCTGGCATAAGCTGACTCTTTCACCAAACTGACTGAGGCGTCGCAAGATAAGGAGAAGGAAGGAGGAAGGAGAAGAAGGGGGAGAAGGAGGCAGAGAAAAAAGGAGAGGGATGGGGAGAGATCAGGGAGTGATGGCAGACCCTGGGCCTGAGCCCCAGACGCCCAGGATGAGATACATAAATGCCAGGCTAGGGGGAGGCGGGGACCAGAAACACCCCAGCCCCATAGCACTGAATTTCCTGCCAAATCCAAAATGAAGAATGGGAACTTTCACGAGGCTCCGTCCTGGAAGACAGCAAGGATGCACAGGGCTTCCCCTGTACCTCCGCCTGGTATGTGGGTGAGCTCCACGTTCACCCCACGCACGTACATTCCTGGCCTCACGGGGACACCGGTCACCCTCGGTGCCGACCTGCTCCTGGAAGAGGCACACCTTCTCTGTCACTGACACCCACACCCATCTGTGACTCCACTCTCCATCTTTCTGTCACGAAAGCGGCTCTCAGTGAACAAAACAGCCACCTGAGCTAAGAGCAAGGTGGCAGGACCCCTGGCGTCCCCTGCGGCTGTGGGGGTTTCGACTCCCAGCCAGCCTATCTCCTCCCTTCGTGCCAAAACTCTCCTCTCCCCACCCCTGCCTTCCAGCCTTCCAGCTCCGATCAGAAGAAATATTCTTTTGCTGGAGGAAATAAAAATAAAAACACAGTAGGCAGGGCGGTACCCTTTGCATCGTCCCCTGGGAAAGACTGTCAGTCCTCACGCCCTGCCTGGGAGGCCACTGCCTTCAGCGAGACCCACCGAGGTGATGAGGAGGGCTATTAAGCAAATTCATTATTGACTATTTCACATTAGATTCCATTTTTTTCCCCTTTGATGCCAACACAACTAATAAAAATGCACTTTATCTTCTTGGATTTATGGGCTCGTAAAGCTGCTTTCATGTACCTCAGGGAATTGAGATTAAAGGAGAATTAAACATCTCAGTGAAAGTCCGCTCAGGTAAGGGGGTGGGGGGACCCCACAGGGGGGGGGGAGAAGAGGAGTGACTCAAGGACAAGAAATAAACCGAAGTAGAAACCTGGCAAAAATATGGCTTTAATATATTGCGAAAGAATAAAAACCTAATAAAAAGTTATCACCAGACATGAGGAGTTCGTAATGCTGCCCATTGTGGATTCTGGGAGAAACTTTCTGGGAGACGAGAGTCATTAAGTAAAAGTGAGCCCAGAGCTGGCAGGGAGAGGCGGGAAGGAGGCATCGCGGGGCTAGCTGCACACAAACATGGCCACAGAAGCCGCCAGCCCAGAGGCTGTGGGGCCAGCCACCATAGGTCCCGCGGCAAGAGAAAGTCCTGTTTACAGGACATGTGGCCTCTCACGGGGGCCAGCGGGGGAGAAGCCTGGACCCAGGGTCCGGGGAGCAGGGAGCTGGTCCTGGCTTTTGCCAACCAGACGTGAGACTTGGGATGAATCATTTACTCTCTCAGTTTCTTATTTTCTTCTCTATTAACCAGGGGAAAAAAAACCCTTGACTTCCTTCTTCCCAAAGTCATCGCAAAAACCAAATAGAGCAGGGCAAGGCATGGAGCTTTCTTTGATTCAAACCAGATGTTTCGAAACCGTCCTCGTCATTTCCTTTCCTTCACCCCCAAATCCAGGCCATCATCAATCTTGCCATTTCTACCTCAAAAATCTCTCTCTTCCTTCTCTCCGCCTCCAGCCCCCAGGTACAAAACACTGTTACTTCCCACCTAGCCTAATGCTATCTTCCTGGTTAGCGTCTTCCAAAGTCATTCCCCGCCCAGTGTCTAGAATGATCTTTTTAAAAAACACATCAGATTATGGCCTACCCTGTTGAAACCTCTTCAGGGGCTCGCCATTGAATTAAGGATGAAATACAGAATCCTTAACCTGCTCCAGAAGGCCTGATGTAGCCAGGCTTATGTTTCCAAACTCATTCCTCATACTCGGACCTTCTTTCTGATCCTCTGCCATGCGGAGCTTGTCCTGCCTTTGGGCCTTGTCTTTTCATGGCGGGCTCTCCTGCTCTCCTTCCGTGGTCACCTGCCTTTGTGGATTAATCCCAACTTGTGTTGTTTAGACTGCCACTAAATTGTAAACCAGCTGTGTTCTGAAGCTATGCTTTTCCTACAGCACAACTGAGGTACAACTGACATCACAACTTAACTGATAACATTTACTTGTGTGTTTATATTTCATATCTGACTCTTATTCTAAATTGGGACTCTTTGAGGGCAAAGAGTATTCCTATTTGTAATTTATTACATCCCCAGAACTTAGCACACAGCCCAGCTCCTGGTTAGCCCTCAATCACTATTCACTGGGCAAAAAGAAAAAGGATCTTAGATTACTAAGAAGTAGACAGTCAAGGCTTCCCATGGTTGGAATAGAAGAGAGAGTTTGGAGGAGGCATGGAAGAACCTTCTGGGTAAGAGCAAGACAGGAGATAAAGAAGGGAGGTTAGGAACCACACGGAGATGAAGGTCAAGGCACAATCACCTTTTCCTCAGGCCTTACCACCTGTGTATTGCTGAGTGTAGGCTGTCTATCATGTGTAAGACTTTTGCGGAAGCTAAGCAGGGTCAGGCTTGGTTAGTACTTGGATGGGAGACCACCTAGGAAGACCAGGTGCTAGAGGCATAAAGAAAAAAAAAAGACTTTTATATCCACTGAGGTTGAGAAATCCTGGCAGAATGAGACATTGCCTGCCTTCCAAGCAAGGTAAGAGCAAAAGCATGAATAGGAAGGGAGCCAGGGACCCAGAGATGAGACGCTGGACATCACCACGCACAGGACACAGGTCCTTGAGTCCTGTGCGGACTGCAAGGAGAAGCAGACCAGCCATCACGCAGGGCCTCACAGCAGCCCCCTTTAATGCAGTCCTGATGGTTCTAAATCCAGTCCTCAGCTGTGCAAAGAAATAAATTTATTTCCTGCCAGCAGCAGGACTGACTTGTCCCAACCAGACTTACTGAACATCCATAAGTAGAGCAGAATGCCAGTTTCTTTATTTACCCTGGGGAAGACCTTCCACCCAGAGGACCCCTTCCTGGTCCCAGGACTTGCATGAATGCTCCTCCATGTCTCCAGTGACACCCTCCTGGCCGTGTTGCTCACTGGGCTGTTTTCAGAACCTGTAATGCACCAAGCTCGCATTTGCCTCTGCCCTTGGGCCTTTACTTGGGATAGTCACAGTGTCTGACCGCCCTGCCCTGCCCCTTCTCCCTGCCCCTTCTCCCTGCCCCTCTGTGGGGACAACATCAGGTTCCAGTTTCCGTGTCTCTGGTTCTCAAATCTCTTCTCTGACTCTAGACCAAATTAGGTCTACCAACTAAAAGTTCTTATAGTTCCTCGTACTTCTGCTCAGCACTCACCCAACGAATATCTGCTCACACATATTTGAGCTACTATGTGCCAAGCACTGCTCTCGATATTGGGGTTGTATCAGTGAACGAAACAGGCAAAAATTCCTGACCTTTTGTGGCATAAATGTTACATGCATACACAGAAAGAAATGAATTGCAAGCTCCTTGGGAACATTAAATGCGCATTACATTTCTTGGTACTTATTAATGTATTCCTTCCTCCATTCATAACATAGATATTTCTTGTATGCCTGCCCCAGGGTCAGGCACTATGATAAGCTTTCAGGTGCAATTGGCATAACAAATGCATGTGGTCCCCACCCTCATTTATCATGTAAGAGGAGCAATTAACACACACAAATTAATAATAATAATAATAATAATAATAATAAACAGACATAAACAGCAGGTGCTCTAAAGGGAATGCTTTAAGAGAGAATAACAGGAGAAGGGTCTGGGTGAGACTACGTGGTCAGGGAAGACTTCTACGAGGAAGGTACATCTATGGTGAAATTAGAAAAATGATTAGAAGATTAGGAGGATGAGAAGGAGCCAGCCATGGGAAACACAAGAAGAGGAAAGTGGTAGGCAGAGGGAACAGCATATATGCAAAGGTCCTGAGGCAGGAAAAATTTGGCACGTCTACGGGACTGGAAGAAGGCCATTTGGCTGAAGATAGTAAGAGGGAGTACAGTAGGAAATGAAGTCAGCTCCTACAGGCCCTTCTGGGTCCTGATAGAGATTTTTTAATTTTATCCTATGTGCAAAGGGAAAATGTTGAGACGTTTTAAGCAGCGGCTGTGAGGTGTTTTAGGGCAAACATAGAAATGGGGAAAACTCTTAGAAGACTTTTGCTGTGATAAGTGACAGCATCTCCGACTAGAGCGATGGTGTTGGGGATGGGATATCATTTTGGAGAGTGACTCTATGTGCTTTGGGACGACCGTGGATGTGGTATTTTCACTTTCTTACATGGCTAATGTCTAATACAGAAGATTCAACAACCTTTATTTCCCTGATGCACATCAATGTTTGTAGACACCCATAACAATTCTTCCTAATGTTCGCCTTTATTCATCTCGTAGGGTTTTATGTCCCTTTGCTTCTGCCACGGGATTATCAGTGATCTAAAGTGCCTTGAAAATTAGTGGGTACATTTCCCCTTTGTGTTGACTCCACTCAGCTCTGTTCTAAGCAGTTTCGGAATTCCTCAACAATCTTCCTTGCATTTGAATCCTTGCTGTTTTTATCACAATCTTTAAATGTGCTGTATTGAAGTGGACAGAAGCGGTCCTGCTCTCGGGGGCCTCGGAAGCCTGTGGCCTGGGACGGTGCTGCTTTGAAGAGGGAGGGGGACATTGATGCAGAGAAGAGCGTGGGCTCCTGGAACTAGCCGCCTCCCTGAGAGCCTGCGTGATCTGGGACAAACGGCACACTCACCTCTTAGAGCTGGGAAGATCCTCATTCTTCTGGGGCTTTCATTCACCCAGCACCATCATCAAGGCACTTCTCTGTGTGCTAAATGCTTTCCAGGTACTAGCAAGACAATGATAAATAACAAAGAAACCACCTTTGTGGATGAAATGCTTTGAAAGGTGAAAAAAGTGTACAGACACGAGGCGTGACTACAGCAACCCCTGGCACAATGGAAGTAGGGACTCGGGTCTCCAGAGAATGCTCACCTGTGAGCTACTGACTGACTGTTCACTTACTGTGTCTTCATCCCCTCACAGAGAGATCATGATTTGAGGAAAATTTCCTGGCAATCAGCTCATGTGTGATTTATAAGTTTATGGTTCTGGGAGACATCTGAACATGGGGGCATAGATCTCAGTAATTAATCCTAGGAGGTCCCTAATGACAGGCGACTGCGCTCTGTGGAAGTTGCTTTAGTACTGAACAGCTTGTGTTATCTAACAAATGAGAACGTTTCGCACCCAATAAATGTCACTTTGATAAGTGCTACTAGCAGCCCTAAATCTGACACACGAGCAAGACCTCACCCACACTCGCCCTTGCCCGGCCCAGGTTCTGCAACCCTCCTGCTCCCCATGCTTCGGGGCACCCACCTCTGTCCCCACTGTCACCTCCAAGGCTCTGTGCGGGGAGACAGACAGTCAGCCTCCCTATCTTACCAACACCACAGCGCCCACATCCACATGGAAGCTTCGCAGTTGCCTGGCAAATTTGGGTCATTTTTAAGTGCGAAAGTAGATCATTCAAACAGATAAATAAAGCAAACGAGCCAAAACAGAAAGCACATGGCCCCCTGCTTTTTTCTCCATTCTCTTATTCAGGACACATCGGAGTCTGTTGAGAGTTGGCTGAAACGATAAAACTCACTCCCGGCTCATTATTAAAAAGCAGTTAAGTGATTAAATGTGTTTTACTGAATCAAGGAAATAGTAAAGATCCAGTCTCTCCCCTCTGGGCTAACAGCGGATCTACGCTGTTTGCTGCGTGAGGACGTTTATCTTGTCCATCGCGGCCCCTTGAGTCCATGAGTGGACAGAGGGCCGTAGGTTCCCTCACCCTGGCATGAAAGCAGCAGCCAAATGAAACTGAAACAGAGGGGAATCGCTAACAGATAAGGGTCCTGCACAACTCCAACTCTATGAGAATCTAGAAAAGACAAAACTATGGAGACGGTAAAAGGATCGGTGGTTGCCAGGGTGGAGAGGCGAAGGCCAGGGGTTTGCAGGGCAGTGAAACTCCTCTGTCGGTGCTGTCATAGTGGATACATGATAAGTTTGTCGAAACCCGTGGAATGTACAACACAGAGCATGAACCCTAACGTGCACTATGGATTTCAGTTAATAATAATTGTGTTAATTATTATTTCATATATATTAACAAATATTAAGTATACATTGATTATATCAGTATTAACTCATCAGTTTTAACAAATGCGGCAAACTAATGCAAGACGTTAATAAGAAAGGCAATTCGGGAGTGGGGGCAAAGGGATATATGAGAACTTTCTAGACTTTCTGCTCAATTTTTCTACAAATCTAAAACTGCTGTAAAAATTATATTAATTTAGAGAGAGCATGAGAGAGAAGATTTCTGGCTCCTTGGGCTCAGGACCATGTTGAAAATACCTACAGTGCTCGCCCTTAGCAAGCACTGTCCTCGATAAGCACAGGACATCATGGTCACACCGAGCTCACACTGACAGTAAATGAGGGGGCTCCAGATGGCTCCCAGGTGGCTTATGGCAGGTCGTCTCCCAACCCACTGGCCACTTTCTTAATTTCCTCCCTCCGCTTGCATCCCTTCATAGTTTAAGTGTCATATGCCCTGCTGGAGTGTGAGAGCTATGACAGCAACGAAGACTTGGTCTCTTGGATGTTAACTGCTGTATCCCTAGTGTGTGGAACTATGCCTGGAGCTTAGCAGATACTCAGCAAATAATTGTAGAATTAATAAATGAGTGAATATAACTACACATCCACCTATTTACTAAATATCCCTCAAGTTCCTCTGATGCACCATTCCAAGGGATGCAGAGAAAGGGAACATTTATAATATATAGTCCCTACCTTTAAGGGACTTATAGTCTATTGGAAAGAAATCATCTGATTTGTAAATTACAGTTCTAGGCAATGCATTATAATCATTCTAGGCTTCACAGTCTAGTTCCATCTGCCCAGTGTCGTGATACATTGTGATCGCATAAAGTGAAAGCCTCCACAAACGTTTAGCAACTCCCGTTTCTAAAAAACACCTAGCAACAAATCGATTATCAAAACCTATTCCCCTCCATATTCATAGCATAATCCCCCACCGATGTTACCTACAGGCCTCTTAGTGTGATCCTTGAGAAATAACAATAATGACAACAATCTTTTTCAACTGTAGTCTTAGAGTTTATAAGTTTAAGGTACTTTCCTATGTATCTACATAATACATATAATATGTATGTCTACACAAACGCATGCATTTGGTACTCCCAGCCTTAGATAGCAAGACTGATGGGAGACTCCCTATTTAGCATCTGGAACAATCTCCAGAGAGGAAGGAGAGTTAAGATGTGCAGGGTGACTGGGAGTGCCAGGCACTGTGCTGAGTGCTTCATGCTGCAGCTCACTCTCCCCTCCAAGTGGGATCCTAGCGGGAAGGTGTAATCCCTAAGCTGCTGAAGAAGAAACACAAGATGAGGGATTATGACACTTTGTGCTAACAAGCGTCAGAGTTAGCACAAAGTATCATTAAAATTCAGCTCACTCTGAATCCAAAGACCAGATTTTTTCCAGAGACCATTTTATTGGGAGACTCTAATGGCTCTGAAAGCTAGAGGCTCCAGGACTTTGTCTGTGGATGGAGGATTAGAATTTGAATTGCACACCAAAGGCCCATTTGATAGACAGTCATGTTTCTCCTTCCTTCCTGTCTGAGAGGATGTCCCTAATACCCTCCATGAACGCCCCTAGTGTCTACTGTGTGCCAGGCACTTCAAATGATCTCATTTAATTTTCACATTTCTTTGATGATCCTGATGGTATTAGTATCTTTATTTTACAGATGAATTAGTTGAGACTTAGACAAATTAAGGAAGTTGCCTAACATCATGCAGTTTAGTAAGAGGCTGAGCTGACATTGAACTTTATCACTGAAATGCTGAAGCCTCTGTAGGGAATGGTTTTTCTCCAGGTCTCAGGTTTATACCAGTCAGAAATAGTCAGTAATAGTACTAGTCTGTATTAGTCAGCTTAGGCTGCCATAACAAAATACCATAGGCCGGCTGGTTTGAACCATCAACATTTATTTTCTCATAGTTCTGGAGTCCAGAGGTCCAAGATCAGGGTTCCAGTATGGCTGAGTTCCCTCATAAAAGCCTGCTGAGAATTCAGTGTTTGTCTTCCCCGCAAATGTACGTGTTGAAATCCTAATCCCCAGTGTGATGATATTTGGAGATGGGGCCTGTAGGAGGTAATTAGGGCGTGGGGGTGGAGCCTTCCTTATAGGATCAGTGTCCTTATAAGAAGAAACAAAACACAAGATAGCTTGCTTCCTTTCTCTCTGCGCTCCACCGTGTAAGGGTGCAAGGACAAGACAGCTATCTAGGAAACAGGTGGGACCTCACCAGACCCTGAGTCTGTCAGCACCTTGATCACAGACTTCCAGTCTCCAGACCTATGAGCAATACATTTCTATCATTTAAGCCACCCTGTCTCTGTTATTTTTCTTGTAGCGGCCCAAAGGGACTAAAACCGGACTCCACTCTTGTGACCTTGTCAAAACCTAATCACCCTCCCGAAGGCCCCATCTCCCAACGCGATCACATTGGGTGTTAGGGCTTCAACACATCAATTCTGAGGGGACGCAGTTCAGTCCATAGCACCTTTCCTTGGCTCAATCTCAGTATCTCTTGCCGCAAAACGAGGTCATCTTCTTTTCAGCCCTTTTTTTTGTGGAGCCCAGAATAGCCACTTAAGTCAGGCGTAGCATTGTGCCTCTGAGCCAGGTTTGCACACCGACTCATTAGGTATGTTCAGTCTCGGAAGAAGAATCAGCTCGGGTTATTAAGAGGGGGAGACGATTGCCTTTTATTTTATTTCTTTCCTCCTTGTTGATTCTAAAAGAGTAACGAGTCAGCTTCTGTTGTCAGAATAACAACGAGGGCATTTTCCGGCAGTCGGTTCATAAGGAAATTTGTCTTGTAATTGGAGCTTCAGAGACTCACCCGGCATCGATGGCATGCATGGTATAAATTAGCCTCCTCTCTACTTTTACGAACTTTATCATAATTATTGCAGCTAGTATGGATACAGCCTGGCCAACTTCTTCATTTAAAACTCAGCTATAGAAAGGGCTCTCCAACCCCAGGGACAAAGCAGTCCCCAGAGTCCTGCAGCCTCACATGAAACGGCGCTGTGAGAGACGCCATCCGGCAGTGTCAACACACGGGTGACAGACTTCTCCGGGAACCGCTCGAGGCCCCTCCCCCCTTCCTTCCACAAAAGACCCAGAACACAGCACTGTGCGATCTCTGCAGTCCCAGACCTTGGCTCCCTCAGCCACCCGGCACTGCCAGCCCCTTCCTTTCTTCCCAGGCCCAGTGTTCCCAAGGGGAGCCGAGATCCTGAGGCACCAGGAACGGGTCTGTCTTGCCAAGTGAGGACGCTGGCTCTGATGGCCCTGGGCCTCAGCAATAGTCTGGCAAAAAAAAAAAAAATTGAGCGTTGGCAACATGGGACGAGAAATTCTCCTAAAGGAAAGACATGTGACCAGAAATACTGTCATAATCCCGGAAGTAGAGTCCACTGGGCCTCAGGCAGGCAGGCAAGAAACGCTCATTTTAGAATGGGGGTGCTAGGAAGAAACTGAAAGATCATTTTGTCTAAACTCGGCCTTCCGAAAAGAAGGAATCTCAGGAAAGGAAAGGACAGGCCGCAAAGCGATAGGACGTGCTCTCTAGAGCCCATGGCCAGCAGGCGTCCCCTACTGTTCACAGAGCCACCGTGGCCAGGCCAGGCAAGGACAGGCGTGACTCCACACACAGACAAGAGCATCGGCAGACACACGAGAACCCAGTCCCCCGCCTCCGGCTCCAGGAACGTCTCCGGAGTTCCTTCCTTCCCGCCCCTGCTTTCAAATGAAACGCTGGAATCTGGACTGGGGAATTGGCGTCCTGGCCTTTCCTCCAGAGATAAAACCGCTTTCGGACTCAGCTGTCTTGAGATTTGGGAGGGGTGAGAGAAAAAGCAGCAAAGTAGGTCTTTTCAGAGTCTGATTTCTCTCTCTCTCTCTCTCTCTCTCTCTCTCTCTCTCTCTCTCTCTCTCTCTCTTTCCCTGTCTGCTTTCTAATGGGCCTGATTTGGGCTTCATATTACCCTCTAAGCCATTTCAAATGGCTTAAGCCCCACCCAGGCAGCCATGAATTTCTTACTAACAAGTACACCTCTGGCTCCGCTGTTCACCCTTCCTGTTCTGTATTCCAGCCTATTGTGCTGTCTTATCATGTGAAGTCCCTGCTTTATTAATAGTTTCAGTAGCCTCTGCATTTATGGCCTGGGTGATGGAATAAAGATGAGCAAGGATAGGCTCTGGGCTGATGCAAATTAAAACTGAAAAGATATTAGACCGAAAGAATCTGGAAGAATCTAAGGAAAATCTGCTGCATAAGTTGAGGCAGGGTTGCTCTGCCCGAAACGCTGCTATTTACCAAAGCGAAGCCACACGTGTGAACTTTAGTGCTGGCGCCTAGCGTCACCCTCACAGTCTCTTTTCTCAAAATAATAATCATTGCTAACACTTCTGAGCACTTACTAAGTGGCAGGGACTGCTAAGTGCTCTACACGCAATATTTCCTATAGTTCTCTTAGTAATGCTGAAGGTGTTACTGTGATATCCATTTCACAGATGAGCTAACTGAGGCTTAGAGATTCTAAGAAACTTCGTCTGGCTCAGAGCTAACAAGTGGTAGGTCCAGGACTAGAGAATCCGGATTATCCTGACTTGCTGTTCTTAATCTATTTGCTTTCTCTAAATAAATCTCTAGCTCGAGTGTCTGCAGAAAGGCCTGGAAGATGCTACGTGCCTAGAAGAGGTAACACAAGCCGACATGAAGCAGCAAATCAAAAGAGATGCCCGATTCTGCCAATCAGCTCCAAGCCATGGGCTCTGACTCCATCTTGTCATCTCTAGTGCTTTCCGAGTATGCCAGTGAAGGGGGCTGGTCGGAGCGTCTCCCGCCTGGCCCTGCTGGTTCCCATTTCCGGTAACGGGGTGTGGGAGGGCTAATATGAGAATGCTGTTTGAGCGGGAGTGTGGAGTGTCCACGTCCTCGTCACTGCCCCAGCCCCTTTCATTCAGTTACATGTAATGAGTAAGAATTCTAGACTAAAATGAGCAAAACAGAACAGGAAGAGCGTTTCCTACTTTACTTATTGAAACACAGTAACATGTAGAAAACTCTGGGGTAGTAGGGTTTCTTTCCTTTCACGCTTGTCCTTGGTTCATTTCCTGTGTCCCCAGTCACGCAGTCTGCAGAGGGAGGGCAGAGCGGGGAGCGCTCGTATGAGGAGCTCGTGTCCTGGGGGTCTGATGACTCAGCTTTGTTATCATGGTCACCCTGGTGTCAGAGAAGCCCCGGTGGCTGTGAATAGCCTGGTAGAACAAAGTGACCTCCCCAGGACCTCTTACATATCCTTACTAGTCTCACAAGATTGTCACCTAGCTGGTTGCATGGACTAGGGACAGCTTGATGAAATAACTATTGTGCTGGTAACAACATGGAGACTTTATAATGACATCACAGACTGGACGACGGAGCTACCCAGTGGACAGACCACAAAGGACCGCCGTTGTTCAGTGATTCTGGAAGCTGGAACGTTTGATGACCTGATTCGCCAGCTGAATGCTTGAAATTGGGTTTGGGAGGTAAATAGGGATACGTGGCCTCTGAGTGGAAGATCTGTATTTTAGGCCAGTGTTTTCCACCTGAGACGACTGGAACCACGAGCGTTTGTCTAGATTGTCACAGGACACTGCTGTGGTGACGGCCGGCAGAGTAAATAAGCTTCCCTTGTCGTATGCAATGGAGGCGCCATGATCTCCCATCCTCGCCGGTCGAGGGTCTCACAAAGTGGCAAAGCACCAATACGATGTCTCTTAAATCCTGCGAGGGAATCCTGCAACCGGGGAGTGAAGGGTTAAACCCCAGGCTACACCTTAGGAGTGGGCCAGAGGGATGTCTCCCCAGGGACCAAGAGAGAAAGCCACCGGCTCAGAATTCAGAGTTCTCATGGTAACAAAGTGTGGCACCACCAGGTGAGGATCCAGAGTTGAGCAGAATGAAGAACCGAGGCAATAAAAAGGGTACCAACCTTGACCCCTGAGAGACACAGTCCTCACTTCAAATCCTGATTCTCCTGTGTATGCATGTAGCAGGGGTCATCACGCTTCCTTCATGGGGATGCCATTGGACTGGAACAGGAAGTGGACTGAAGACGCTGTGCCTGTGCCTTTGCAAGGTTATTCAGCAAGTCATTCAGTGGATATATGCTAAAGGCCAGGCACCAAAGAGGCCATGATCCAAGCAGACATGGGCCACCCTCAGAACACTCGTCGTCTAGGGAAATTCAATAAGGATTTTTTTTGTTCCTCAGAGTTTAAAGATACTGAATTGATTTTGGCTGAGCTGCAAGTCCCCAGACAAAGGTATGACATAGGAAACAATTTGCTTTCATTTTCCGGGTGTTCTACGGTTGGTCCTTATGTGGCCCTAAGACCCCCAGATTCCCCTCCAGCAAGGCTTACATTTTCCTGAATACCTCCTGTCTCAGGTGTCAACTTCTCTAACTTCCTGGCCTGACCCCATCCCCTTTACTCAAAACCTTGCTAACTAATGGATGCATCTACTTCTCATAACGCAGCCTTCATATGAGGCCAAGGATTTTGTCTAATGTATTCACTGCTGTTTCCCAAGTACCTAGTTCTTGGCATAAGGTGGACACCCAATGAATGCTCGAATCACTGAATGTCCCGTCATGCCAAGGCATTATTAGGTAGCCGAGAATTCGGACAGTTTGCCCCTCAACAAGGGAGCAAGCGAGCTGAGCTGTCAGTGCTGGGATCAGGCTACCAGTCAGGAGAAGTGCTTTGAAAGGGAACCTTCAAACCCCTGAGAGATAGGGCTGCTAGTCTACATGTGCAAGTGCCTGCCCATGCACGCCGGCTGAGACAGCTGTCGGGAGGGCAAAGCAGCCCCCAGGAAGAGAATTCACCGTTTTGAGAGTGTCACGACTGCCCACAGTTTCCTCTCCCTACTCCTCCGCCTTGTTTCACTTAACAAAAAAAAAGAAAAAAAATGACTGTGACATGGATAAGAGTCTGTGAGCCCCCCGGATATGCTCTCTGCCTTCCACTTACTTCTCAGAAGCCAGCATCATCAACCTCCCAGATAATTAGCAGCACTCCCTCTGGGAGGCACCAGAGCTGGAGAGCAGGAGGAAGGCTGACCCTGTAACACACGGGGTGAAAGCCCAGCTCTGCCTCTGATCCAAAGCAACACTCAGCCACCTGGGCCGCAGTTTCCTCAAAGGTCAGGAGAAGGCAAAGGATCGCTTTGAGAATTAACTGAGGTTGCATGTTTGCAGACAAAGAGGAGGTCCAATGGCTGTAATGGCATAGGGCTCCAGCAGTGTGTACCCCCCATCCACATCCTAGCCACATATCAGGCTGTGTTTAAATGTAAGAGTATGACTGGCTTTTACTCTACTATTGTAGAAGGAGTTGAAGCTTACTGTGTGTGGCTGCTCAGCTCCCCAATGCCTGTCTTGTTTTAATAAGAGTAACCCCAAAACTCAGATGACCACATGTGTCTCATCTATAGGTCATCTAGAACTGATTTCTTACAAATTTGCCTCGCTAGTATTAAGAGTTTTTCTATACTCTAAGGCTAATAGAATACATAATCTAAAATGGCATATTTTTGTCTAGAATAAAATGGGTACTCAATAAATACATTAAAGGAATAACTGAATAAATTGATGGATGGCCTCACAATACCTTTCTAATTTTCTCTCTCATGACTCCCTCATTCAGATTTTTATACCCAAAATCGTTGTCTTCTTACTACTTCATGTTCATATCTGATTCAAGCCTATCTCTATGATCTTATTTCTTCTGAACCAACAATAAATATCTAATGTGCACCTATGATGTGTTCAGCACTGTCTGGGGCCCAAAAGGAATAGAATAATAAAAATAATGAAATGTGATTTTATCCCCTAAAGAACTTATAATTTGGTTGAGGTGGGGAGCGCCCAGTGAACAAGGCAAAAGGTGAGAGGTAGAGAAGGACAGAGTTTTCTTGAAGGTTGTGGTATTTGAGCCAGGTCTGAAAGGACATGTGACCAAAGACTCCCCAAGCAAATGTCACCTTAAAATGAGACTTCCTTTCTTTGGTCATCTAACCGACCCTACAATAGTTGAAGTCTGCTAGCTTTAAATATAAAGCTGTGCGTGCAACTTAACAATAATACACAAGTTTGAATTTAGGAATCACGGCAGCTCCACTAGTTGCCTGCCCAAGATCTATTCTTGCTTTCTTCCTATTGTCAGAAGCCCAATTCTGTTTGGGGGTGGCAACATGCCCAGGTAAAGGTATTCACTTTTCAACACTTCCTCCCTGTCGAGGGAGTCCATGTGACCTAGTTCTGGACAATGAGATAAAGCAGAAGTTACTGGGTGGTGCTTTTAAGCAGAGGTAACATTCAAAGCAAATAACAGCCGATTATAAAGGATACCTTACGTAAACCGCTGGTAAATGTAGCCCTGTTTCCAGGAAAGTTCTTTAAAAGGAACAGGCTCAGTGTTGTGTGCTTTGCCACTTCACCTTTCCCCTTCTTCCTGCCTGGAACATGATCCAATACCTGAAGGCATAGCAGCCAAAGGTACTAAAGATGATGGAGGTAAAGATGCCCAAGGTGATGGAGGTAAAGATGCCAAAGATGACAGGGCAGGAAGAAAGAGAAGTCTGGGTCTTCAAGCACTTTCCTAACCAGCTGGACCTGAGAACTATTTCCAGAGCACGCATTATTTATTTGATCAATTAACCCCTTATTTATTTAAGCTACTCTTACGTATGTTTTCTGCTGCTGGCACCTGAATGGAATCCCCACTGATACAGACATCGGGGTGTGTTTAAATGTAAGAGTGTGATTGGCTTTCACTCTACTCTCGTAGAAGTGTGTGGCTGCCCAGCCCCTCAATCCCTGTCCTATCTTAGTAAGAATAACCCCAACACTCAGAAGACCACAAAGTAGATGATCCAATAGGGTCCAATATGAACAGTCTGTGTTATTACCGCTGTATCTTCTAAGTCCCATGGACCAGAGTGCAACCTTGTCCCAACAAGATAAGGGAAGATGTCATTTCATTGCTAAGCTGCAGGCTGTCAGAACAAAATTCTCTCTTTCCCACTTTCAGAGTACCAGATCCTGCCTGGAACAGCGAGAAATTATAAGTGTTAACTTTCTTCTTTGAGTAGAAATCTTGTTTTCTTCTCCACTGGATCTTAGGAGGCCAGGGGGTGGCTTGCTTTGACTTGCTTGTGTCCTGCCCATTCTTTGTGAGTCTGTGTCTCTGTGTAGAGACCCACTCAGTTGGAGACCAACAACCTAGTTAGAGAGGCAGCTCTGGAATTGCTTGGATTTCAGTTCAATTCTTACTCATGGGAAAAGTTCAGGGGGCTGAGAAAAGGGAAAGTCTCTTGAGGGGAAGTAGAGAAAGGCTTAGAGCTATAGAAAGATTTAGGTTTGTGCATGGGACCTTGAGAAGAGCAGGCTCGGTGGGGCAGAAAGGACACTTGTGGGAGATTTGAGGAGAGAGCTGGGAAAACAAGCTACAACCAGACTGTTGGATGCTGGGCTAAAAAGACTGGGCTTTATCATGTAATAATGAAAAAAATGTTAAAATTACAGAATTCATTTCAGGTTGACAAATACTTTCACTTATTTAAGGCCACCTGATCTGCACTCTACCTCTAAGAGCAGTATAATACAGGTTTCTCATATCTTTGTTTGAGGGGAAAGGCCTAGAGAAATGAAATGAGTTGTCCAATGATCCACAAGTAAAAATAGTTGAGGGAGACTCAGATATGGGTCTTTAGCTTCCTAATCCAACGTTCTTTCCACTCTGCCCTGCTGAGAAAGGGAATGACATAACTTTTGTCATCACGCATTTATGCAGACAGTAGGAGGTAAGTGTGGAGGCAGTGGGACCAGCGAGGGTACTTCGTAATAGTTCGGTTTTAGGAAAAAGGGTTTAAATTCAACTTGTGTCAAGAATGCAATGAAAGAAGGGAAAGAAGACAAGAGTTCTGGTAAGGCAGAATTAGCTTTCTTACTCAATTTCCACTCAACCAACTCTCCAGATGGGCCAATGTTCTTCATCTCTTCCGTAAAACAAAGCGGTTGATGCCCACGGGACAGTGAATGCTTCTGATGAGCAGGCAACTGTCCAGTTCACTGAGCCTTCTGCTTCCACCTGTTGACTTTGTTCCTGATCTCGTTTATTTCAGTTATTCTTGTTATTGTAATGACATGATTTAATTAAATATTACAAAGGTTGTGGTTGTTATGTAAACCAACAACTCAGATGCTTTGGGAATAGTCAATAAAGATGAATCACTATAATGAACTCTTCAGATGTCTTTGCAAAACTTTACTGTTTGCTCTGCTTTTAAGAAGCCTGAAAATCTTAGGTCATGCATTAAAGATGCAGTTTATGTGGGAAAAAAATCGTCATAGAAATCCAACCCATAGATTCCTGCTCAAAGAAAGGCCTTAACCTTACACCAAAAGATTGGCTTTCTTTCATTAAAATAAAAAAGTTCAAGTATTTAAGTAGCATTTCTCAATTTTAACTGATTCTTTTTATTTATTTGTTTGTTTGTTTGTTTGTTTGTTTGTTTATTGGTAAATTGACTAGCAGTTCTGGTCCTGTGGGATGAGAGGCTTTCTTCTGCAGTTGCAATCATAGAAAGCTGAATGGGACTTTGAAGATCAGCTAACCCAGGGGTTCTCTTGCCTTCATGGGTATCAAAATCACCCAAAGATTTGGTAAAACGCAAATTGTTGGGCCTTGACTAAGATTTCTAATTCATTGGTTCTGAATGAGACCTGAGAATTTGCCTTTCTAACACATTTTCAAGTGAAACCGATGTCACTGGCCCAGGTACCACACTTTGGGGAACACTGAACCCATCACCCATCACTGAGGAAGCTCCAGGTCTTAGGGGCATGAGGGAGTTGCCTCCAGCTCACACGTGGAGTGGGATCACGGGAAAGCGAGACCAGCACTCAGGTCTCCTGGATGACAACACACAGATCTTCCCAGCATCCCCTGCTATTAAAATGAAAAGTGTCTTTGTGACAGATTACAGATGGCCATGATTTCTTTGACACTCTTTCCATCCAGAAATAGCATCAACAACCCCTCTGAATATTTGAGCTGGTTCTATGATTGCATGACCAGTACAACATGATAGAAGTGATGCTGTACGTGCGTCCAGACCCAGTCTTAAGACAGTAATGACTTCTACTTACTGTCTCTTGGAATTTTCACTTCTGAGCTCCAATTAGGAAGTCTGATCGCCTTGAGGCCACCATGCTGGAGAAGCCATGTGTAGGCACTCTTGTCAATTTTTCTCCCGGCCTTCCAGCCATCCCCGGCAAGGAGACAGACAAAAGAGCACACCGTCTTGTACTCTCCACACCCGCCAACACGCAAGTGAATACCAGCGAGTGGCCTCTGTTGAGGGCATGCAAAGCAGAATAATCACTTGGCCCAGACTCCTGACCTACACAATCGTGAGGTATATTAAAATGGCTGTTATTTAAAGCCACTAAGTTTGGGGATAGTTTGTTACACAACCACAGATAACTGGAACAATATTGAAAAGACAGAAGCTGTGAGGACCTGGGGTTCTATTTACAGGATGAACTTGAAGACAAAAGCAATCTGTGTGAAATGTAATAAAGGGTGACTGATTAGACGTAGACATCTTGTGAAAACTAAAAGGTAAAGTTAACTAAGTTTTTGCTCTGGAGACTGTGAGTACACTTGGTGATATATACCAAAATGAAGAGTCGGGAAGCAGGGTTAATTTTGGAGGAAGGTCTGGAGAGCAGAGAGGTTGATGTGGGAATGAAGTTGTTAGGTATAATTTTAGACACGTCAAGTCTCCCAGCCAGAACGCCCAACTTCCACCCCCATTCCCTGGTGTCTTTCGGGAGCCTTCTCGGTTTCCACCTCTGGCCTTCCATGCTGCTCAGTCTCCACCCACAAGCTTATCCCTAAAGTCAGGTCACTTGTCCTGTTTGGCTGGCTCGGCTCAGCTCTGTGTGCTGTACTATTTTGCATTACCATTTGACTTTTTTCCACACGCTTCCCCCAAATGCAGTTGTAAACTCACAATGAACACATTTTGCCTTTTACTTTCTCGGTGATGAATGCAGTGATGTGCACACTTGGTGCCCCCGACACTCTCGCCAAGTGGGAATTGGGTAGATTAACTCATGTTACGATAGCAGGAAACAGGAAGGGGTGGGTTGGTGTGGGAGCACCAAGGCCTGGAAACTTCCCAATGCTGTCATGCTTAGCGACAGCTTCAATGAAGTACATCTCTGAAGGTGCCTATTTTGAAGAGCAATACTCATCTCAATCTGCTACATTTTAGACTGTTTGTAAAAAATATCACTCTTACCTGTGGATATAAACATGTATACCTTTGTACTCTTACTGTGTTATCTGTTTGGCAACTCAGTTAAATTTCTTTTGCTGTTGATTCTCAGAATTGATATCCAAGTTCAAAGTCCAAACCAAGTCTTCTCTCTGCCACTTTGATTTTGAGAATCCCGTAGGACCCTAAGAGCTCTTCACCCCTATTAAATTAGACAATGAGCAGATGTTTTTTGATCTTCTTAATCTGTGAAGCAAAAACATATTAAGTTTCCTGGGGGTTGAAAGAAAGAAAGTTCACATCCAACTAGCACTCAAATCAGGCCCTTCCTCATAGAGGAGATGGTGTTTGAAATTAACGTGTAAAAATGAACAAAATTTAGTAGATAGAAGTGATGGGGAGGGATCGACAGGTCCAAGGGGTATTTATTCTCAGATAAAAAGAATTCAGAGTTAGCCAGAGCATGGGACATGTGCAGAAAGGCAGGCTGGGGCCATCTACACAAGGCCTTGAGTATCAAGACAAGGAGTTTGGCTTGAATTTGGCCAACAGTGAGAAGCTATTGAGTTATGAGAATTAGAGGGACGGGATTTTATTCACATTTGATACTCTCTACAGTCCCTTGCATTACGTTTTACATGCATTAGGCGATTATTAAATATTCGTGGATTGATCAATGAACTGCCGAATCCATTTGAAGGCATTGCTGGTGTCCGAATCCTTTGAGGACTTGATACTCTCTCTTCTCTTCTCTGGTGTTCAGGCAACATTTATTTTAGGAAATGGCTCTGGCTTTAAAGACAAGGGAGAAGAAAAACTCCCAGTAAAACAGAGACCGTCAAAGCAGAACCATTTTTAAATGGAATGATTTCCTCCTACCCAAACTTTACCGCAAGGCCCCATTAAAGAGCTGCAGAGCCCCAGCACGAAAGAACTATAAATTACGAGACTCCAGACATCAGGGACAGAAAGCCACGATTCCCACCGGAGTTGGCTGTACATTTCTCCTTGCAAAGCATCCAAAGCAGATTGAAATCTTGGCTGAGGAGCTCATGGAAAGAGAGCTGAGGCAAAGGGCAAAGGCATTAAATAATATATAGATTTTCACAAAAGATCATTTCTGCTTAAAGAGCTGGCTGCTCACGCTGGTGGCCAGGTTCAGGAAGGTTGGAGGCTGTCACTGCTGACAGTGGAGGGCGCAGGGCTGACACAATCAATAGTGGCAGAGTGACGATGTTTAATGGGCTTTTAAATGTCTCAAATTGGAAGTCTAAATTTCTAGGAGAGCTGTAAGGTGAGGACAATTTATCCTTGTTTTATTAATCCACATAAAGAACACTTTCCCTGCTCTAGGATACAATCACCTGTCCAGCGGTATAAGTTAAAATTCCAAGCACAGCCACCCCCCCCCCCCACCCAGGACACTTCTCCATCTCCAAGATTTCAGAAACAAGCTATTCCATGAGATCCCCTACCATGCAAGACCCGCCATCCTCACCTTTCTTCAAGAACGCCATCCCCACCAACCCGCCAGCGCTAGTGCATTTCCACCGAATGGAACCCTGGCCAGCACGGGGAGAGGAGGACTGCAGGCAGCACCCATATCAGCTGCATGATTTGATTCAGCCTTGCAAATAACTACCTGCCCGTTCACCCAAGGCAAACATTGATTCATGCTGAATGTTAAGTGAGTGGGAAAGAATGATGACTCACATTCCTATATGACCTTTCTACTTTGACAAGGAGAAAACAGACAGTTTAAAAAGAAAAGTAACTTGCCCTCTGCTGATTTTCTCTTGGGTGAAGTCCAGATTCCTCCGCCTAATCCCCAGGGGCCTACCCTCCCATACATGGCCCCCCACTCGCTGACTGAGTCTACGCCCCTTGGTGCCCTCTTCCACATCCAATCCCACATGCCTTCCTCTGCTTCTCTCTCGTGACATCTCCTCTCCTCTCCGCTTCCCAAATCCATGTCACACCAGGCCCTGGTCAGGCCCCACCTTTTCTATGAAAACTTCAACTGTTACTCTTCCCGTGAATATTCACCAGGCCTACCCGAGAAAGGCAGGACATGGTCAGGCATTTATTTTCTGCTCATTGTGTGGGGAGCTTGTAATTTTCATTTCTCTCTAAATTGTAATTTTTTTAGGGGGAGAAGACTACTTTTTCATCTATGTCTTACAGCGAGCACCATGGCTTGCAAGCTGGAGGACTCAGTCAACACTTATTGGTAGCAAGGCCAACCCAAGTTTTTAACTTATCAGCCCACAGAGAACAGCTGCGAGTTTATGGGAACACCCAGCTCGTTTGCAGAGTTAACAGCCTTTAAGCTGTCTACATACTGACCACCCCACCACGCCATCTTTTTTTTATTATTATTATTTCATCAGTTGTCGCTATTGTGGCTGCGACTGTTCCTTCACTCGATGATGATGATGATGACGATGATGATGGGTACTTAATATGTACTGAGCCTTTACTAAGTACCCAGCACCGTGTTTAGCACTTCACCCATATTGTCCCATTCGATCCTCATTGCAGTTACAGGAGCAGGCACCGGTATTTTTAACACTGAGGAAACCAAGACAGAGAACATTAGTACCCGGCCTGAGCTCATTCAGTAGAAAGGACAGAGTTGGGATTTGAGTCCAAGCAAGTCGAGCTCTGAGAGGGACGTCCGTCCTCACGCTTCCTTTTCACCTAGTTTGTACAGTACCTGGAATGACAGGGAAGTCATAGCCCTTTCCCTGAAGGCATTAGAAATTATTTAGCACTTTATTTTTTCCTAAGCACTTTCTCCTGCATTAACTCATTTGATCTTGACAAGAGACCTCTGTGGAAGGTAGATTGAGTGTTTCTGTACTTGTGAATAGATAGGGAGATGGATGCTTTGCCCTAGAGTACGAAGTGGGTCAGCGGGGCCGGGAAGTCATAGAAACGGAATCATAGGTGCCAGAGGAGAGGAAGAGCTGAGATTATACAACTCACCCCTCATTTTATAGCAAAGCAACTGAAGCACCAAGAGGCGACTTGTTCAGGATGGTGTCGCTACCACGTCCAGAACCAAAGGGTGCGACTTCTAATCCGTGCTCTCCCATAGCAGCACCATGGCCCTTAGCACCCACCCCAAAGATGAACAGTGCAAGGGGAGTCATGGTCAAGGATGTCAGGACCCGCTGCAGGCCATGTCTGCCTCTTGGAGAGTCACAATTTGCAGGCTTTGAAAAATCATGCAAAACGCTTCCCAAAACTCACTTGACCAAAGACGTTTTTAAATGACTTCCATTAATATCCCTTTGCAGAACCAGTATTCTATAGAAGTCAATTTGGGAAACAATGCATAACGGTTATATTGGGATTTATGTATATAAATAAATGTAATTCTTTTTTCTGCTCTTGGGACTAGATGTAAAAATAAAAGAAAAATAGTTCCTCTTTCTTTCTTCTCACCTCCAAACCTCCCCCGCCCACCACTATCACCAAATTTATGCATCACACTCTTCTATCCTACAATGAAATATACATGGAAAAAATTTCACCCACTTAGATGAAACATAATAGGAAATTAACATTCTCCAAAGAAACACCTGTACTCTTGCCCGTATACACACGACATACACACACTTGTGCCTGGAATTCTAGTGGGTTTTGTTTAGTTTCTTAGGGTTTGTCTTTGCATAAGCAAGGGTCAGTCATATTCCTACTGTTCCTTACACACATTAGTGTGTAAAAGATTATATTAGTCTGGTCAGGCTAGCATAACAAAATACCGCAAACTGATTGGCTTACACAACAAAAATGTATCTCTCACCTTTCTGGAGGCCAGAAGTCCAAGATCAAGGTGTGGCAAGGTAGGTTTTATTCCGAGGCCTCTTCTCTTGGCTTGCAGGCAGCCACCAGCTCATGGTGTGCTCACATGACCTCTTCTTGGTGCAGAGTATATGCTGAGGGGGTAGATGAGAGAGAGACAGAGACAGAGACTGAGATAGACAGAAGGACAGACAGAGAGACAGACTGAGAGAGGTAGAGCTCCTGCAAGAGTGAGCTCTGGTGTCTCTTCCTGTAAGGACACTAACCCTATTTAATCAAGGCCCCGCCCCCTTGACCTCATCTAGCCTTAATTACTTCCCAGGGATGCCATTTCCAGTATAACCCGACAAGGGGTTGGGGCTTCAACATATGGATTTTGAGAGGACACAGCCCAGTCCGTAACACAGATGGAGGACATAATGACGAAGCCAAGAAGGTCATGTTTGTGGTGACCAGAGAATCTCAGTGGGAGATCAAATTTGATTTTAAAAACTGAAGAAAGAAACTTGAACAAACTATTTACACCCTGCTGCTTCACATCCTTTCCACAAGTTTGGGGCGGGGGAAAATAAAGAATTTGAATGGATCATAACAGCTATGTCTGAAAATATTAATCTCTTATGAGCCGAAGCAAGGTGGCAAATTTCTATTAAGATATAAATAACTGACATTCTTTCCTCTGAGCACATCTCTGTGGCAGAGGGAGATGGGAAAGCTGAAGTGGAGTTAGGAGCAGGCTGAGCTCACTGAGGGAGCCAACCACACCGGTGGCCAGAGTCCCAAGGGCAGCAACTTCTCTGGCTACCTTCGGTGACACCCTCCCCCAGAGCAGGCACACTGTGGGTAACACAGCCTCTCCCTTGGGCTCCACCCCCACACACACACACACCTGCCAAGGGCAGCCAGCCAGGCAGGACCCCAGGAAGAGAGGAAAGGGCATGTGGGCTGGAAAGGGCACCGCTCTCTAGGGGGCTGAGGGCGGCTTTCGATGTTCTTAAAGAGGAACCTCACTGATCACTTCCTTCCTCATTATTTCAGGATTATTGTAATTTCATGCAAACACTCCCTCTTCCCCACGCAGCTTCTGACGGCCACGGTTCTTGTTTGGTGCTGGCCCCCAGCAATGCTAATAAACGGCTTCCGGATCATTTTTATTCATTTTGCGCATTTCACTCACAGTACTTCATGTGACTTATGTAGCCCCTGCAGCTCATATTTCTATTTGAATTGCAGGGCAAGTAGTGAGTTTTAACATTCCAACTGCACACACATTCTTCTTTCCCTCGAAATGAAAGATCATTTGAACTTTGAATTGCATTAGCATGACATTTTTCTACTAAATTACCCTGGCTGCACTCAACAGCCTGAAAAGAAACAAACCTCTTTTAACTCTATAGGCTATGTGAGTGAATAAATACTGGAGGAGACGCCAGCAGGGAGGGGGAGGGGGACAGCTCGCCAAGGCTGGGCACTGCCCCTGCCATGCACAGCCCATCTGCGATGCCAGCCAGCACACTCCATCAGCCCCACCCATGCCAGGCCCTGGTCATGTCGTTTGGATGGATGGGGGAGAAAGTTAATGGTTCTCAGCAGCTGTTGTTTTGTAAAAAAAAAAAATGAAGTGCAGCTTCTCCCATCATTTTTAGAAAGTAATAATGTTTGCTTCTCCTTGTATTATAATTGTAGGAAATGTTCACTGTGGGAAATCTGAGAAACACAAAAAGAATAAAGAATACAATGAAAACCACCCATACTCTCACCGCTTAGAGAGACTCTAGCTTTTGGGGTTGTATTTTCTAAATTCTTCTTAGGGAAAGGATAGAGCCCTATGCAATAGTATATGTACATAGCATCACTTTGGTTATTTTCTATAAATTAGGCTAGATATATTAATTAATATATATATAATTTGGATCATATATATGATTTGAATCTTTTTTACTTGATATTTTTGTGAGCATTTTCCCATTTCTTTAAAAATCAGGATTTGCAATGGCTGCATTATATTTTCATAAGAATATATCATAACTGATTAAATCATTTCTTTATTGGTATACATCGATGCTACTTTCGAGGTCTGTGTTTATAATCAGTGTTATAATAAACATCTTTCTGCATGTAACAGATCTGAAAATTGATGTTAGCTACCACTTCTTAAGCACCTACTATGTGCCAACCATGACGATAGAGACCTCCCAGATTATATTAGCATAGTGTTAATATAATATGTCATAGTATATAGCAATCACAGTATATATTAGCCCTTGTAATCTCCTTTAGAAATGGTCGTTATTCTCCACATTTTATGGGCAAAGAAAGCGAGGAGCAGAGGTGAACTAACTGCTTCTGGGCTGCCAGGCAGTAAAAAGCCCTTCTGGGACTGGGCTCCGGCATTTTTCAGCTCCAGTGTCTGCGCTCTTCTCCTGGGTTCTGGGCGTTACCACGATGCCCTCTGAACAACCGGACCTTTCTCTGCGGATTGCAGGAAAGGGTGTTCACGGTCACCTGCATAAAGCCCAGCTCCGCCTCAGGAGTCTATAGAGGCACCCGGGCAGAATTCCAGGGGCTCAGCAGGAGTTTGAGATTTGCCTCCACTGAAGGAGGCGAGGCGTTGTCTTTCTGGAGACTCCACTTTGGACGACTGTGGGCACAGGGCTCCCCAGCTGCTCTCCATCTGCAGCAGGACCGGGTTTGAGGAAGGACGCCACAACCCTTAGAAGCCACCTGGACAGAGACTCAGACACATGTTCTGCTGGGTGCAGGGCCGGGGCGGGCACCAAGAGAAAAAGAAATGGCATCTTCTCAATGTTTGTCGGCACAGAAACCCAGTGATGGGCTTGACATTTTCTGTTTAAAGACGTCGTGTAGACCCCCTTGCAGGTTGACATGTAAGCGCGTTATTCCTCTTGACTGAGCTGCTGGTGATAAGCTCGTGTCTGGGTGGGTGCATCACAGTTACCCCAGTGAAGGCACTCAGAACCACTTACGTGCATGAAGCTCCACGACAAGACAGTCACAGCAGCAGGATCTCTTCCTCCTCAGGGTCGAGGCAAGGCCGCCTTGGCCTTCTAGGGGGGTGGATAGGGGATCCATGGGTCCCCTCGTCTTTACTACCTCTCAGAGGTGAGTGAGGTCTCTGTTTGAACCCTATGTCTGCACATGCTAGGCCGTGTAACCATGCAGGCACCAGACATGGATACGGCAGGTTGTGCTCCCATAATTCACAGACTCTGTGCAGGACCCCAAGAAAGCTGACTATGCCTCAGCCCCTGGGGTCAGGCTATTTCAGGGCACCTCTTTATTCCTCTCCTAAATTTTATGAGATAGGGAGCCACATTTGACACAGAAACACAAGCTTAACTTGAGCTCAGCTGGAAAACCTCCAGGAAAATTTACCCCAGGGTGGGAGATCAAGGATCTGCTTGCTAACCCAGCCCACTCTCGTCTTACTCTGGGGACCCAAGAGGTGACCACATAGGGCTGCTCCTGAGGCACAGTCAGAAGCAAGCTTGCCCTGGAGCTGGGACCTGCAATGGCATCTTGATACTGCTAGTTATTAGTCATGTGACCTCGACTAAGTAAGCGAACTTCTCTGAACCCCAGTTTCTTCATTGACAGAATTCACTTGTTTATTGCATTCATTTATTCATTTAAGTGAATTTATTTATTGACTACCTGCCATGCTCATAATAGGTAATATCTACTGAGTGACTACTAAGTGCTGGCACCACAATAAATGCTGTTTAAATGTCAGGCAAGAAGACAGGCGAGGTGTCTTTTTTTGCAGAGTTTGCTATCTATTGGGAAGTCACCAGGAGCATGATGGGAACAAGTAACCATATAAACACAGATAGGAGTGAATGCTATTAAGTAAAGAAACAGAATACAATAAGGATAAGAAATATTAGAAAAATTATAAAGATTGACCAAGGATAGTACTTTATTTTGTAGCAAATATAAAAGATCCAGCAAAACATCTGACATTAGTACATAAACAGTAAATAATCATTGTTGTTACTTTTGTTATTATTATTACTTTCATTACGTGGATATCAACTGGACTTCCCTGTCCCTTAAAATCTCTTTAGGAAAACTTTCAACCTCCAATTCCATTTTTGGTGAACGTCCAAAACCCACTCTAAAATGTCTGTAACATTCCTAAGAAAAGTTCCTCTGATCTTCCCAGCTCTGAGTTCTTGTTCATCTAGTTTATGGATCGTCCAACCATCTCACACATGGTCTTTCTGTTATGTTTCACCCTGATTCACCCAGATGAGAAATCTAACCTCAGTTTCTATCCTAAATAAACAAATGAGCAAAGAACACTCAGGCACAGCCATCTGAGTGTTTAGTAGACTTTACTGCAGGCGTGGGAGCACAGTGGGGGGACGTGCACGTGGCAACAAAGCCAGGAACGCAAAATTGAAGGCTAAGCCTGTCTTCTCTAAAATGTCCTTACACCTTGCATCAGCTACTTAACTTTCAGGAGGAAAACTGTTTTTTACTCTTTTATTTTCCTTGCAACTGTTAACATCCATGCTCTCAGAGTTTCACCTTCTACCCTAGACATCTTATCAAGATGTTTTCTCCAAGGCAGCGCTCTCCTAAAGAGAAATTCTGCTGCAAACTAATTATCTATGTAATTTTTTTTTGCTCTGCATTATTATTATTGCCATGATTTGTGTCTTTATTCATATTAGGATTAAGCCTGACACCTGAGGAAAGGGTTCTGCAGATGTAGTCTCCATAAATCCATTTCTTCAAAATATGAGGGTGAGGTTGCCTAGGACTCAAGGCACTGAGGTGTGTCCTTGTGCAGCCATCCGGAGGTCCCAGAATGGACCTGCCAGTAGCCCTCCTACACCATGCAATAGAGAACAGTGAGGTTGTGCCTCCTTCACTGTGGCCCAGCTCCGCACCATTTGTTCTTTCCAGGCTTTGCTACTTAATAGGCACCAAAAACTCTAAAGCTTGAAGATCCAGTATTCCTTCTCTCTATCCTTCCTTACCTCAAAAATTAGACTCCCTGAATTTTTTTTCCCTGAGAATTCAACAGTAAATCGGTCTAAGACTCAATGAAGCTTTTAAAAGCCCAGAGTTCACCAGAATCAGGAGGAGCAAACAGGAATGAGCTCCAGACACACTAAATCAAGCGGATCAGTGAATTTCACCCAGTGTCTGCCTACCATACTTGTGGAAAGTGAATTCTCCCAAGTTCTTTAGAAGAAGCTCCTTCTCACAACCTAGATCGTATAGCACACATACGATAGAGGTCCTTCTCCCTCATCTCAGTGATGGGTTCAATGACCCCACTGTTTTATTCAATTCTTGTAGAACAGAAGCTCTCCATTCCACTGGATTTGACCCTGAGAGGATATCAGATCTGGGACTGCATTCATGAGCTATGGCCACTCAAAGTGGCCATTCAAAGGCCACTATGCAGAAATAACACGAAAGAGGGGTGAGTCGAAAGAAAGAGGCCAGACCTGATGCCATCGTTTAAGCTCTGGATCTAGCCAGACTTACAGCTAGTCCTGTCCCCGGACTTGCCAATCTCATGAGTTAATCAACATCCTCTTCTTCTTACATGTCCCATAAAAAAAAGACAAGTCTTACTGGATGCACAGGTCTGGTGGGAGATCAAGGATCTGCTTGCTAACCCAGCCCACTCTCGTCTTACTCTGGGGATCCAAGAGGTGACCACACAGGGGCTGCTCCTGAGACGAGAACAAATACCCACGAGGGCTTCAGGGCCAGAATTCAGCCCGCATTTGCTCCAGGAGAAGAGACAGAGGCAGAAATCTAGAGGCAGAACCTGACAATGTGCACCTTCGGCCTATATGCTTTTAATAACATTCAAATGCTTTTATTGAATTTGACCAAATGTCCTGAAAACTGAATCAAAATATGCCTTCAATTGTATTTATGATTTTGTCTGCTCTCTCTAAATGAAAGGTCTAATAAGACTTTTTTTACATGGTGAGAGCTTCCGTCATTTGTGTCAACGTGCATGAGAATGAGTAGGTTTGCAGAGTTTATAAGTGTTACTCACACCAAACTAGGCCGGAACTCTACAGAGCCCCAAACCCAGGCTATTCCACTTTGCCAGATAGAAAGGCAGCAGCTGGGGCGTTTTATGACAGTCACCAAGCTATTTGTGGAGCAACTCCACATTCACTTTTATTCTAAACATCATAGAAACTCCTTTCTTGATTAGAGTATGAAAAATTTGATGTGCTTCACTTTCTATCCATTTGATGTATGGTATCTATGTAATTTTTGCATTTGCCTTGTGTAATAATTTTGATTTTATTACACAAGGAAATATAACGGCCAGTATTTGGGGACATCCCCTTTCAGATAGAATATTTCCAATATTATTTTCAGACACTGTATATCATGACATAATGAGCTCATGCTCACAATTTTAATCATTTTTAACAACTTTAAAAGATATAATTAATATGTAATAAAGTACGCATATTTAAAATGTACAGTTTGGTAAGTTTTTACATATGAATACACCTAAGAGACCATCATCTTAATAAAGATAATGAACATATCCATCAACCCAAAATCTTCCTTCTTCCCCTTTGTAATCTCTTCCTCAAATGACTGTACACCCCTTACATCCTTAGGTGACCACTGATCTGCTTTCTTTCACTACAGATTATTATGCATTTCTAAAATTTTACATAAATAAAATCATAAAGCACATACTCTTTTGTGTCTGGCTTCTGTCACTCGGCATATTACTTTGCTATTTTTCCAAGTTGTAGCTTTATCAGTACTATATTTCTTTTTATTGCTAAATAACATTTCATTGACTGGATATCCCATAGTTTGTTATATTTGTTCACCTGTTGATAGACAGTTGGGATGTTTTCAGTTTGGGGCTATGACGAAATAAAGTTGTTATGAATATTTGTGTACAAATCTTTATATAAACATATGTTGTTGTTGTTGTTGTTGTTGTTGTTGGATAAAATACCTAGGAGTGGAATAACTGAATCATACGATAGGTATATGATTAACTCGTTAAGAAACAGTCAAATGTTTTCCAAAGTGGTTGTGCTATTTCACATTCCCACCAGCAGCCGAGCCTTCTGGTTCTTCCACATCTGAATACAAGTCCTTTCTCAGATTTCTGATTTGTAAATAAACTCTTCTAGTCCGTGGCTTACCTATTGATTCTCTTAACAGTATATTTTGAAGAGCAGAAGTTCTGAGGTCAAATTTATTACATTTTTCTTTTATGGATGTACATTTTGTATTATATCTAAGATAGCTTTTCCTAATCCAAGACCACAAAGATTTTCGTCTGTGTTTTCTTTGAGAATTTGTGTAGTATTGAGGTTCACATTTAGGTATATGATCCATGTTAAGTTAATTTTTGTCTATGATGGAAGGAATAAATAGAATTCTGTTGTTGTTTGGCAGAGGAGGTTTGACTATAGATATTCATTTATTTCAGTACAATTTGTTGAAAAGACTATCTTTTTTCCACCAACCAAATTGCCTCTGCACCGTTGTTGAAAATAAGTTGACCATATATGTATGGTCTATTTCCAGACTCTCTGTTCTGTTCCATATATTTGTCCAACTCTACACATATGCCATTTACTGTCTTAATTCCTCAGGCTTTATAAGTTTCAAAGTCAGGAACTGACAAGTCCCCCAACTTTGTTTTCCTTTTTCAAAATTGCTTTAGCCATTGTAGTTTCTATGTATTTTTCCTATAAATTCAAGAATTAGATATATTAAGGAACTCACTGCCCAGTGGGAATGAGGGGCATTTGGACAAAACACAGCTTAGCAACTATTGAAGAAAAATAAGTATTTTATAATTACACCTCAACAAGTTAAGATGTTTCAATTAAACTAGATATATATGTATACACATACATATATATTCAAGTTCTTTAAAAAATAATATGGTAATCAATATATCAAGAACTATAAACAAGTATATACCCTTTGATCAGTGTTGTGCTGACAAGCCAGTTCTCCAAAAACAAAAATAAGAACAAACCAAAACAAAAAAGCCCTGATTTGCAGCATTTGTCAATTTCTGTGGTGCAAATTGTCCTACCAATCATAGCTGATTTTAAGAGCGCTCAAGAGATTTGCAAAATGGGCTCTCACAAGCTGGTGTGAACCAGCTCCAGCATACCATGGCCTTTGATCCTTCTCCTAGGAATTAATCCTGAAGAAAATAATTGAAACAAGAAAAAAAAAGCTATATACAATGAATTGTCATTGCATGGTTACTTATGATAGTAAAAACTGTGTGAATAATCTAAACAGTTTATTCAGCCATTTGATGAAATATCATACAGCTATTAAAATAGAAAAAGGGTGGAACACTATAGAGAAACATTTGATATAATGTAAAGCAAACAAAGAAGAAAGCAAACGTTATATTCACTGCGATTACACTGATGTAAAATATGTATGATTATGGCCAAATCTCCAGAATACACAAAAATAAAATCTATTTGTTATAATCTTGTGATAGAGAGCAATTTATTATTCTTTTGAAAGAGCCTTTAAAGTTGTTATAATATTTTTTTAATACAACAAAACAAAATCAGCAGCAGTTGACTTAACTCCGTCTCTAAAGATAAATGCGTTTACACACTGGGTTAGGCCAAGGGCATCTGGGCAGGTGTCAGGAGCACCGCTCCAACAGGCTCTAAAACAGCATTAGAAATCTGGTGAAGAAAGTATTTACCAGAACCCCTAAGAAGGGAACCTCCAAACTGAGACCTCCAAAGGGCAGGCTGAAGTAACAAACGATTGTTCCAATGGCTCAGAGGAGGGTGGGTCTATCTAAGTGCAGGTCTTCTGTTTATCTGAAAAGGTCTAAAAATGAGGGATCTTCCTTAGCAGTCTTTCGCTCACTCAGCCTTCAACCTCTTCTCTAAATAATTGTTGAGAAAATATTTAATAATGTTGTTTAGAGTAGTGCCAAGTTGTTAGTTCGTCTGGAGCATGCAGGTGTCTCTCTAAACATATTCCCTAAGCATATTCCACAAATTTCCTTCAATGCCTTTCAAGCCAGCAAAAGTTAAGAGCGTCCTGATTCACTGCCAGGCCCGGGCTAAGGTCTGGAGACACGGTGAGGGAGAAAGACTCAGTTCCTGCCTTTGAGAAGCCCAGTATTGTAAGCGCATCATGGAACCGAACAGCAGTGCATTGGAGTAGGTGCTGCTGCCTATGGCAAGCTGACTGGTCCTTTCCTGGAGCCTCGCCCAGAGAGTCTAGGGAAACATGTTGACGGGATCCCCTGGTGCCCTTCCATGAAGCCTGCTCCAAGTCTATTAACCCCTCAAGCTTCCTTCTCCATCTGGGCTTCCTTTGCCCTCTGCCAAAATCTGACCATTCCCTGCACCGACTTGTTCCAAGGCCATTCTGGCCGAAAAGGCTGCAGCTTGCTCAGGCCGGCCTCAGGTTGCCAGTCCTGGCTGCCAGTTGGCCCTCCCTGCCCTTATCTGTCTCCTCCAAGCAGAGCGGGTGGCAGGTACTTGGCAACAGGGTGAGACCACATCTTGTGCAGACCCCAAAGCTTGCCAGAGAGGCCCAGGTGCCTCTTGCCACCGGTGCAATGAGTAGAAAGGGACAAGGAAATGGGGCGGCTTCATGGCACCTGGAAGCCACCAGGGCTCTCCAGTGAAAAGAGCCGAAGAGAAGAACCCAGTACCGATTTTCAATGCAGAGCCCTGGGGAAGAAAAGGCACGTAGTGATGCTCTCGTCTGAAGGTGTTTGGATTCTGGGTTGTGAGGGTGAGGTTCAATGGCCCTCTTCTTTCCTTCTCTGCACAGCCCAGCCTGAGGCCTGGGGCATCTCCCCAGAGCTCCAAGGGCCTAGATGATGTAAGGTAAGAAGAGGACTCTCTTCCTGAGGATAGGAGATGACGGCGATGAGAGTCATTCAGCACTAGGAAACAGCAGAGATTGAATTAAGAGAGTTCCTCTACTTCCTTCTCCGAGTAAATAGCAAAGAAAGCAAGAGTTCTATAGATACGTGGAGAAAACACAGTGTGAGCAGTTGGCAAGGTGAGGGATTGAACAGTTCCATCCAAATATGGTGGAACTGAATGACCAAACCAACGTTCCTGAAATGTATGCACCACCCTCAGATACATGGGAAGAAATGTGATTTATATCACCACCTCGTAGCTCTTCTCTCCTCTACTTCCTCCCCCAGAAAGTTTCCAAACTACTATTGCTAAGAAAAACTACAGAAGGTTAGATACTACAAGGTGGTCTGTGGGAACGGATCCTTTCAAGTCTGAACTGTAAGTGAACCAAATAAACAAAGAATCAGTCCCAACAAATTTGAGAGTGTCCTCACTTGATAGAAGTTAACTGATATTGCGAATATCAAAGGCATATTGCCCGTGCTGGCACTGAGCTTGGTAAACCAAATGAAGGACTCATTGGAAGGTACTTATAAAACATTCAGACTTGGGTAGATGGATTCTAATTAGATGGAAGAGAAAGCAAAGCTCGTTCCCATGGAAACAGGCTTTTATCTGTCTAGGTTATCTCAAGTCGGGGACATCAATCCTCATGGCTTTGAACAGCCCTAAATGGTACTACAAATGTGGATGTAGTTAATCTCCTAAATAGAAACGGACTTATTTTTACATTCGGGCCATAATACAAGTATTTTATAGCTGCTGTTCAACCAGAAGCAAGACATTAACAGGAGGTATTTCAGGTAAATAAAAAAAAAAAAAAAGCATTCCTGTTTTTCCCTGTCTCACCCCCACTCCTCAACTGTGATCATTGTATCAATGTGAAATGTGTTATCTCTTCCAGTGATCGTTTATGTTGTTTTTGTATATTTTAAGTAAAAAGCATTCCATTTCTAAGCCAGGAATTAAACACAATAATAACACGCCACTTACTGAATTTTTGCTACATGCTATCTGCTTCACATACATTCTTTCAATTCATCTTTTTAAATACCTTATGAAATAAATGTTGTTGTTATTCCCCATTTTACATATAGAAAAACTGAGGTTCAATAACCTACCCAAGTTTTCACAGCTGATAAGTGTGGAGTTGCAATTTGAACTTTGGACTTTGTGGTCCTGTTTGCATAGATATCTCCCATCTGCCCAAAGAATTTCCCATGTTTATTTTTATTATTCCTCCTTAGTTCTTACTCCGTGGCTCAAAAAGGTTGAATTTAATCATGATTTGTTTATTAAATTGTGCATTTATTCAATAGTAAGATATTAAGTGCTTTCTCTGTGCCAGAAACTGACTAAATACAGAAAGAAGATGTGGGCCATGCCCTTGGTATACTCTACAGTCTAATAAGAGAAAAAATAATAAATAAAAAGTTGAATCCACTTTTCTACCTTTGAAAAGAATTTTGGACTACTGTGCCAATTTATAGATGTCCATCATTTTCTGATGGGTAGATTCAGACTGTAACAAGTAACACATATCAGTAGCCAATATGACAGACACATGTTCACAGGGACCTCCCATGGTACCTAAGAGTGATGGCTAACAATGTTGGTCACCAGAAATATTAGCTTTTCCGGATTTTTAATCCTGTCTTCTGACGCCATGACCCAGCATCCTTTGGAAGTAGGCTGGATCCAAGATTCCTTTTATGTGACTAGCACTTATCTGTAGTGGTTCCCATTAACCTTGATCGACATTACACCATACTCTACTATGCCCCATTCCTACCCCATGTATTTTAAGGCTGTCCTGTCCTTGTAACCATCCTTTCAATGATTTTCACAAAACAATCACTAATTATGGTTCCATTATATGATAAAATTGATGATACGGTCTCTACTCTCAAAGAATAAAAATAAATGAATGCAAAAATAAAAATACCTAAATATTATGATAAAAAAAAGTTTCAGGTAATTGTAAGGTGAGTACAAAAACATGTTCATCAGTGTTTTACAGTTTTCAGTGTACAAGTCTTTTTCTCCTTGGTTAAATTTATTCCTAGATATTTTACTCTTTTTGATGTTAAATCGTAAAAAAGATTGCTCTTAATTTTCTTTTTGAATAGTTTGCTATTGGTATATAGAAATGCAACTGATTTTTGTAAGTCGGTTTTGCATCCTGCAACTTTACCAAATTTGTTTATTAGTTCTAACAGTTTTTTTGGTGGAGTCTTCAGGCTTTTCTGTGTATAAGATCATGTCATCTGAAACACAATGTGAATTCTTCCTTTTCTGATCTATATGCCTCTTTTTTCCTATTTCTTTCCTATTTCTATGGCTCAGATCTTCAGTGCTATGTTGAAAAAAAAAGTGGTGATGTTGCTTCGTTCCAGGTCTTATGTTTTTATCATTATTATTACAAATAATAATAATAACAATAAATAAAAAGGGCAGGAGGAAATTTCGGAGTTGATCAATATGTCTACAGTATAGATTATGGTGATGGTTTCATGGATATATACTTATTTAATGTACATCAAGTTGTGTACATTAAATATGTATAGCTTTTTGTATGTCAATCATACTTCAATAAAATGCTTTTAAAAAACACACACACATTCACATTTAGGTTTAAGTGACTATATAGCACTACTTCTAGGAGCATTTGCTTTGTAGAAAAAGCCTGGGGAAAGAAAGCCATCTTTAACCCAATGGGAAGAGTTATTGGTGGCACAGTGACTGAGGTACCATTGCACTCCGGGTGTGATTTGGATGGCGCTGGGGAATAGCAACCTTCTCAGTGACAGCCAGCTTTGACAAAGTAAAAGACTGCCTCTTTAGCACTAACGACCACGAATATTTCATTCTCTTTCTCCCTCTCTAAGCCAGCCTGAGAAGTATTCGATATCCAGTTGGGAAACAGAAAGTCTCTTTGTCCCTGGGTCAAATGAAAAGGTCTTTTTGCCCCAAAGCCTCTGTGCATCAGCTTCACTGCAGGCTCGACCCCCTCGGTGGCCCACCCTCCAACCCACTTCCACCTGGCGCCATGGCCCCTTTCCCTGACTCTACTTCCAGGCCAGGTGCTTACTCTCTGGCCATCACAAATGATTTAAACCCAAGAGAACAGCTTCAGTAATTGGCCTGAGCAGCACACCACCTGTGGCCTGTATATTTTTTTGTTCTCCATCCCATAACCCCCTGCTTTTCAGGCCTCTCATTTGGAAGTGATTTCTGAACCACCCTTTAGTGTGCTGCAAGGCGCAGACGTTGGAGGGGGCGGGGGAGCACAGTCAGCGGTCATCCCGTTATCCCTCTCCCAACCGTATGCCACTGCTCCTGCCCCCCTCCCTCCGTCACCTCCGAAACTCCAACGGGGCTCTTAATCCATCCACACCTCCCTTGCCAGCCCCACTTCCCTACTTCCCTGCCCCACTCCATATTTCTTCTTCATTTATAAGAATTTCCATCTGAAAGGAGTTTTTTTTTTTTTTTCTTAAAAATAAAATTCTCCTGAGTTGGGAACACTGCCGATTGTAACTATGGTGACGCATCAATCAAGCCTCAATAATTGCACAGCACAGGGTTTCCTGTTAGGACTGTGCTACCTGCCAGAAAATGGCAGCAATCAGGCTATTGGCAGCAGACAATCAGGCATCATTTGTAATTCTTTATAGCTGCATGTTTCCCGGTCCGGGAATTGGATGCTAATCAATCAGTTGTCATGGCAACCCAGCATCCCACAGCTATCAATACAAGAAAAAGATGGGAGAAATTATGAGGGCAGTGAGTGCCATAATTCCTGGAAGGGAGTGCCAGGTGACCCCAGTAGGAGCCAGAGTAGGTGTCAACCCATGAAAAGCAGGCCCAAGAAAGAGCTAGAGACCTCAAGGGGGAAAACATCATAGCCAGTTCAGGGGAAGACCTGTTGTCTTAGCCAATGAGTAGAAGCAGGTAGGTGATTTTTGGGTCACCTCATTGTCCTTGGATACCAGTTGAGCTTCCAGGGGCAGCTGATAAACAGACAGTTTGAGGGGGCCAAAGACAAGCACTAGATAGAGAGATAAAGAGAGATCAATTATCCAATCAGCCAGCATATGTGAGGCTCTTCATGTGGCAAATACTTACTGTCTGGCCTGGGCCACCCAACATAGACAGCGAAAGCCAAGCAGGACCCATGGTAGCATTTGACGTGCCAGAAGAGTGGTACCATCTTTAAGCGACACTGTAGAGGAGATCAGAAATGGGAAAAACCAGTGTGAGCCAGCATGGTGAAGGTGATGGATCAAAACCATATGCCAGGACTGAGCAAAACATGCTCGCCTACCTCGTTGTAATAAATTCCAACAACATAGGGAGGTAGGTGTTATCATTTCTATCTTCCAGCTGAGGAAACTCCCGCATAGAGTGGTTGAGTAAGCTGTTTAACATCACACAGCTAGGAAGGGCCGGGACAAGGTGCCCTACAGCTTAGGCCTAGTCTTCACCCAACACCATATGACAGTAGGGGTCACTCTGCAGCTGGGAGCCTGGGAGGGCCAGATTCGTTCAGACTCTCAGGAGCCCAGAAGACCTCACAGACAGTCCAAAGACAAGATTTAGTACAAAATAGATTTATGAGTGGCTTTGTTAGTAATTCAGAAACATCCCCCCGAGGTATCAGTTCAGCTCAGTGTGACCTTAGAGGAGTCATTTTCTCTCTCATGACCTCAATTTCTTTTTTTGTAAAATGAGAATAGAACCCTTTTGAAGAGTCTGATGTTCAGATGCAACAGCATGCATGAATGTTCTTAGGTTAGTCCCTGGCCCAGAGCAGCTTCTCCATTTCTTCTTTCCTTTCTCCAGAGATACCTAGATCTAGTCCGCACAGATAAGCAGTTCTCCATGAGTGGAGTTAAGAGTCTGTTTTAAAAAGCTTTCTAAGCTTTCCAAAATGCCACCAAGAGAAGCCGAGAACATGTTGACGTCTATATCCTTAGTCTCAGGCCATGAATTAATTGGGGTCCTCCAGGTAAACAGCACCAGTAGGAGATCTATATGAAGAGATGTTTTATGAGGAATTGGCTCACACGATTATGGAGGCTGAGAAGCCCCACGATCGGCCGTCTGCAAGCGGGAGAGCCAGCAGAGCCGGTGGCGGGATTCAGTCCAAGGCCAAGAGGCAGCGTGAGAGCAATGGTGCAGCTCGAGCCGTCGGGCAGGAAGGGCTGGACCCCTCCTCTCTCACCGTTGGCTCTAAACGCAGGCCGTCTGCAGGTTGAGGGATGCCTACCACAATGCGGGGAGCCACCTACTTCACTGAGTCCACCCATTCAAATGCTCCTTTCATCTGCAGAAACCATCACAGACACATCCAGAAACAATGTTTAGCCAAATAGCTCTGCACCATGTGATCCAATCCATAAAACGAACCATCACAGGCCTGGGTTACCTCCCCCATCTCAACTTTTCAGGAGGCTTTGAAAGAGAAAGTCAAATGGTTCCCTCATAACAGAAGCCTCCCCGCGCCACCCCGCCACCGCCCTCCCAACCCCCGCCTCTAGTGCCAAGAGTACCTCATCTCCATCAGGGCGATGACATTGTGATGAGATTTCAGTTCATCGGGAAATTCCTAGCATGACACTGCGGCATTACAACAATGACACATAAAGCACTTTGAGCGTAAAACAATTAATTTACCTAACCATTCTTGTTAAAGTAATTGCATACTTTAAACTCTTTTTTTTTTAAACCCAGATGATATCTAGGCTTATTTTCTGATGCACAGCCTTCTTGCCAAACTCTGTGAGCGTTGATGCAAATATTTCACAGGCTGAGATGGGACTTCCATAAGCAGCATGGTGGGAATAGTATAAATAAGCCTTGAGTTTATTCCCATTACTGCCACTAGCCATTAGCTCTGTAACCGTGTACAAGTGACTCCATCTCTAGCCTTGGGCCCTCGTCTGTGGAGTAAAGGAGCAGATTTTCCACGTGTCTTCCTCAGAGAATCTACATGTTCATATAGAACATTAGCATGTATGCACTTATATTCAGACATAAGAGGGTGATTGCGGGAGAGTGTGTTTTCAGCAGTGAAATGATCAAAAACAAGTTTGGGAAACAATGAAGGAAGCCATGATTTTCAGGTTTTCTTACTGAGCGAATTCCTGGAGCTTTGATGAGGCTGTTAGAAGGGTGGATCTAAAATGCCACGTTTGTTCAATCTCTAAGCCTGTGTGTGTGTGTGTGTGTGTGTGTGTGTGTGTGTGTGTGTGTGTGTTGTCACTGAGCATCTCTAAAGGCTTGTATTCCAAGGATCAACCTGAGAAAACACAGAATTAGAGTCTCTGCAAGCATTGTTTGCAGTGACAACAAGCTGGAATGAGTAACCTGGTATCCACAGCTGCTTGCAGCTGACCCCCTTGTCCCTGGGGGAATGCTAGGCAACCTTCTAGAGAACTGGGCCGACCTGTGTGTTTGGCAGGGGAAATTTCCAACACGTTTCACTGAATGCAAAAAGCAAGATGCAAACTTTATAAACTGGCCGCCTTTGTGTGTGTGTGCTTAAATGCAGGCAGAGAGGTGAGCTGATGCAAGGCTGCATCTGAATGTGCGGCTGCATCGCAACTTTCTCGGCACATGTGTAAGAAACTCTTCACGGAGGAATCCTGGTGGGGTGGCACCGAGGGTGGGCATCGAGAGCATTTTTACCTTTCATTTTATACCATTCGGTACTGTTGGAATTTGTTTTTTACTGGGTCATGTATAATTTTTATAATTTTTTTTTAAATCTAAAATTTTCAAAGCTCTCTAGAAACACTTTTAGTTCAAGTTCTATAATTTTCTGGTCTCTTGAGCCTCACATTGAGGCTAATTTAAGCCTGTCCTCTTGATGAGAAATGGTCAAAGTTTTATGCCTTGTGTCCACTGGAGTGCCGACTCTTGTATATGTTCCAGCCCAAGACCATCGTCAGACCATGGCTGGAGGGGCACCCTCAAGGGTAACTGGCCCCTCTCCCTGGGGGTCCACACTTAGGTGCTGCATCTGGGTTTCCAGAAGGCCAAAGAAGCCAGCCAGATGGGCAAGAATGGAACTTTAAGTGTCATTGTAAGCAAACATTAACAGGCAAACCATGACTAAGCATAGAATCCCAGAATCCAAAATCATCTTAGCTGGAAAGATCATTCCACAGAGGAGAAATCTGAGACCTCAAGGAGTGACATGGAAGACCGTCCCACCGATCCCAAATCTGGAACTCCTGATCCTAACTCTGGGAGAATTCTCACCATGCAATGTTTCTTCCCCAAACAGAGAATACCCTTCTCCCCCACCAAAGCGCACACATGGAGAAGCCAAGATGCTCCTGGCTTCAAGAATGACTAAAGCTAGACACACACAGTAGACTGGAGAGGCAAAGTCTGAGCAGGGAAGGCAGAGCCAAAATGAGGAGAAGGCAAATCTGTTCAGCTAATTTAGCTCAAATGGAAAAACCAAGGGAAAGAAATAGACACAAATAAAAGATCAACACAAATCTGTATCAACTGGCAAAGGAAACTGACGAGCACTATTTTGCCGGTCGCCTTTGGTATCTACCCTGCATGCCTGTGAGGGAGTCGCTGCTCCACGAGTGCTCCATGTTGTAACGGTAACCGTGAGCCACAAGGACGGGTAGGTGAAGGAGGAGCTTTTCCACCTAAGTGAGTCGTCTCAAGGATGGAGGTCTTCTTTCAATGCCAGAACCACTGTGCATCTCACAGTGTTCATGGAAGTCTTCATAAAAAGCACTGCATGCCTCCTTGCCTTATTAAACAGAGCGTGCTGCACATTTCTTAACCTTTTCCTCAAGATTTCTGTTTGCTTGTTTTTGCATTCAGAAAAGAAGTCCTTTTTCTGAGTTTTTACACAGAGAGGCTATTGGAACTGCTGCAGTATGATGGGGTTAGCCCGCCTCACCCCCATCTCCCATCCCTACTTTTGTACTCTGTGTAGATTTTACAAAGCACTATCAGGTCTGAAGGGATGCATTCCCTTCTAGAGACAATGGTCACTTACGGAAAGAGGAATAGGATCTGGGGGAAGGGGACGTGCAAAGAGGTAAAAAGTATTTTCTCTTTAAGTCTATGTATTTCTAAATCATTCAATTTCTTTTTTTTTTTTTCATAACTAAGTTGTTTGAACAACAAACAAGTTTGTTATTTTTGAACCAAGCAAAGAAACAGAAGAACAGGTGAGTAAAAATAAGAAAATAGCACCCTGATCCTTGTTCCCGTATGTGAAAGGAACCCAGGGGGCATTTGGGGTTCTAATTATTGCCTTTTTACAGATGTGGAAACTGAGTCCCAGAGAGACTTGACAGACTTGTCCAAGGCCATCCAGGGAGAGAGTGGTAGAACATGAGGTAAACTTGGGTGTTCCGGTTCCTACGCCTCATACCCTGGCCCCTGGCCAAATGATACCTAACCTGCATGGAGAGCTCAACGCGTTCTTCACAGCGGGTCCAGTCAGTCTGTCTGTCTACCTGCCTGTCTGTCTGTCTCTCTTTCTTTTTCCCACTGTCATTACACCTGCTTCTAGCAACCTCTGTTCCCTTCTTATTTGCTGCTTCTACTGTATCATGGGCTGGAAAGTCAAACATCAACTCTCTATGCTACAAAAGAGGAAGAAATAAGTGTCCCTCTCCGTGCAAGACGGAGGCACCCCTCCGATAAAGGCGCGGGCCTTAGTCCATGTTTGCTGGGACGGTCCTGCCTCCTCCGGAACCCCTCCCTTTCCTTCCTCGCGTCTACCAGTGTCCCAGGTGATTGTCATAAACTCTGTGATGTACATAGAGTCTGTCCATCTGTAACCAGATTACTCAAAAACCAACCTGACTGAAAATGTGTTGTTTTTTGTGATGATCTTGGTTGGTATATAAGAGTGGAAAACAGGAAGAAAGGAAGAAGGGAGGCGAGGAAATGAGATTCAGGCAAACTTTGCTTCCAAGATTAAGCCATAACAGTTGAGGTGCTCTTCATGAGAGGCAGAGGTAGGTGGCATGGATGAGATATGTCATGAAACGGTGGCATGAACTCTAGTGTTCTCTCCTTGTAATCTTCATCAGACCCCTAAGCTACCCCCACTCAACATAGAATCCAAGTACAAACCATGTGCCTGCTATAAAACAGTTTCTAGAGAAGACTTCTAGCTCCCCCTTCAAAATTTGCTACCTCTAAGCCCCTCCTACCTAAAAATTCTGAAATCGTGAGCATTCAGGAAATCTGCTGGTCAGCCCTGGCTTCCCTGCCATGCTTGGATAGGGTCCTCCTTAATGATGAGTCAGGGTACCGTGACAGGTAAAAGATCCCCAGAGGGGTTTCCCAATGCCAGAGGGAGCTCATTTCCTGCCCTGGCCCCCAGGTACCAGCCTGTTGAGCCCCGTCCCAATGAGTAAGCACCCAGCCTATGGAAGTCCATCGATGCCTCTTTGTGACTCGAGTTGCAGACATTTATCTGACATCAGCACACACACACAAACTCCCACGTGTCCTTCATCCCTGGCCCATCGCCTGTAAGAAATGGGAGACTGAATTCCTAGGGTCGATATCTCCAGGCTGCCAGGCAATGTGCACAAGGGGTGGGACCGGCAGGAGAATGCTTGTGTGCTGCTCAGTGAAAAAAATAAAACGACCCATAAGGCTGGTAGTAACCATCCTTGTGAAGAGATATGAGGGACACTAAAGCCGTCATGCTGGGAAAAAGGAATGATTGCCCGCGTCTTCTCCCACTCTCCCCACTGGTGGCGGGAACCTCCGACACACATGGTGATTTACCCTGGGTTCAGCTGGGGCTGGTTAGAAAAAGAACCAAGCAGGCAGGGCTGCATCTCTGCCAGTTCAGGCGGGCATGCCAGCCCTTACGACGCACCCAGCCCTGTGTCGAGCAATGTGGCACAGTGGCCCTCAAGCTGGCAGGCTCAGAACTACCCAGGAAACACAGACGCACCCTGGGGCTCTGTTCAGACCTACAGAATCGGAGTCGGAGGTCTGTGATGTGTTCTAAGCTCTCCGGGCGATTCGGTTGCACTGGGTCCAGAGGCCGGCATTTAGAAACGGACGCGGTGGGGATGTAACAGAAGTCCAAGGTACAGTTTGTCCTTGTAGAACTTGTCATGTAAGCAAAGAGATCAGATTCATTCATAGGAGGCAGATTTAATTATACCCTCCCCTGTGTTTCAAATAGTGCTTTTATACATGTCTCCATTATGGCTTTTGTTTCCTTGTTTTGGAAATGTTCATTAGTCTCTCTCTTTTACGAGCATTCTGTGAACTATTCAAAGGCAGGAGCTGTGTTTATTCACCTTGGATACATTTATTCACACCATCAGTTAACCACTCATTCATTCCTTCATTTCAACAAATATTGAGTCTCCCAGGTACCAAGCTCTGTTCTAGGTGCTGAGAGTACGGCAGGAAACAAGGCTAACAAGTCCCCGACTTTTCTGGAACTTACCATTCTGGAGGGCATGAGGATGGGGAGCAATGAAATAAACCACTGAACAAGGCCAGTGCTACAGAGAAAATAAAACGAAGTCGTAGGGAGCAGACGAACCACAAAGCCAAGATGCAACTTTTAAAACAATAAGGTGAGGGGAGGCTTCTCTAAGTCGGTGACATCTGAGCCAAACCCCACATGAAGATGAAACAGAGTTAGTGGCATAAACACCAGAAAGGGCACCCCAGGCAGAAACAGCAAGTGCCAAGGCTCAGAGGCTGGGAGGCACCGGTGCATTGCAGGAATGGAAGGAAGGCCGAGAGGCTGGTCCCGGGGACCAAGGGAAGAGAAACGGAGAGTCAGCCAGGGAGGAGGGCAGAGGCCGAACAACAAGCAGTCTTACGAGCCACGCTGGGAGGGTTGGGATTCTCTTTTATTCTTCATTTCTATCTGATTCTAAGTGCAATAGAACACCATCCACTGGAGGGTTTTAACGGAGGTGATTAACCAGTATGACCTGATTTCCGCCTTTAACACTCACTGTGTCTCATGGAGAACAGATTGTGTGGGGGCAGGAATGGAAGTGGGAGACCAGTGAGAAGACTATTTTGGACGTCCAGACAGGCGACAGAAGAGTGGAGGTGTGGAGAAGTGGCCTGGGCACGGAACACATTTCAGAAGCAACTGCCCACTTGATGGATTGGTCGTAGGGGTGAAAAAGAAATCAGGGCAACTCCTAGATTAATGAATAAGCCCAACACCTGGAACAGAACAATAAGCACTCAATGATAATTATGGAACAGTTTGAAAAATGAGGATAAAGCAACTCAGCATCAGCATCTTGAACGTAACTACACACCAACCGGTCTGGTGCAGACGGAAGTGCTCTGGACCATCAGGAAAGATGTCAGTGTGGGTTCAAATGATCCAGGAGGCAGGATTTTAAATTTGACTCAAAAGATGGGTGGCACTGGGCAGAGAAGCAAACGCAAGGGAAGGTTCTAGACCAGAACATAAAAATGAGCCCGGAAGCTTTTTTGGTTTGTTTGTTTGTTTGTTTATTTGTTTGGCTGTGGGATATTTTTAAGGGGTGGGAAGTGTAGAGACAACTGTGTTGGCAAAGCACAGGCTAGAGAGATACAGTTGGTTGAATATGAAAACAGGAGCAGAATACCATATTGAAACAGCATCTTGAAAACCAGGCAGGAGTTTGGATTCGAAAAGCAACAGAGATCCATCATGGGTTCTCGTCTAGGGAAGCAGCACACCAGCAGCAGGTGATTTATGTCTTGAATTTGGATGGTCTGGGGCTGAAGGTGGGTGACTTGAGACCGCAAGACAGCAGATCAGATAGAATTACAGTAAGCTAAGTGCTGGGCTCACCAAACTATCCTCTCTCTGGAAGACAAAAAAAAAAAAACAACAAAAACATACTGCCTCAATGCAGGAGAAATACAGTCATGCCGCAGGCTCTTGAGGCTGGCCAGAGGGGCAGGATGAGCAGGGGTAGGCAGGTGCTTTATAAGAGAAAACAAGTCAACCCCCAGCCATATAGAGTCCTCGAGGAGGACACGGGAGTTTTCAGCTATAGGTGGCTGAGTACCCTGAACCAATCTGCATATTTCACATCTTCTGTAGATTCCAGGTTTCAGGCATTTGCAGCTGCCGTGTACAAGCCATGTCATGGGGAACATCCTCACTGATGATCAGAGACTTAACGACCAGCCATGACCCGAGCACAGCCTCGCAGCCTCGCGGCCCATGCAGGAAGTGTGGAGACACGTTTAGTAGAGAGAGGAGGAGGGACAGGTGAGTCCTCTTCCTTTCACAGTCAAGATGCTGCTGGAAAGTGGCACTTTCCCACCATATTACATATAGGAGGAGACAGAAAGGCGGGCGAACTATGGAGCCGGGTCTCCTGAATGCAAAGGAAAGGACAGAATGAGAGAGAGAATGGCAGCAGCAGCCTCTGGTGGGAACTTGCTGTCTTAACAGCCCAGAAGTTGGCTGACTTCCCCAATCCAGGAAGTGGGGGAGCAGGCCCAGCAACGAGTAGGCAGCAATAAACAGCCCAATTCCACTAAAGAGGCTGGAATGGTTCTAAATGATAACCATCTGCTCAGGGGTCCGGTGGAGTCTAGCTGGTCAGAAACGATTCACGGCCGGGACACACCCAGGCCGCCTGGCGGGGTCATGCAGCAGGCAGGCCTCCCTGTACTTAGACACAAATGGCAGCTTCCACTCCCCTATTTGTTCTTGAAGCATGGCGGCTAGCGTCAAGGATGCAGTCTGTCGACAGAGAGCCAGGGACCTGGCATGCTCTTTCTCACCGCAGGCTCCTTGCCGGTATGCTCTTGCATGTACACTCGCTCGCAAATACACCATCAATCATTCGACGATTTATCTAGCATCTAATATGTGTCAGGCTCAGTGCCAGAACCTAGGGGCACAAAGATGACTATTGACAGGTTTTCTGACCCCCAGCGGAAGACAGCATGGTACACAAATCCAACTCTGTCCAATACGGCAGCATTCTCACAGAGAGAGATTGGGGCAGTCAGAGAAGTTTTACCAAAGAGGATATATCTGTGCCATATCTTGAAGGAAAAGAAAGATATTCTCAATCAAAAAAAAAGAAAAACAAAAACAAAAACAAAAAAACAACAAAAAAAACAACAGTGATAAAGAATTTCCAGGAGAAGAAACAGCACATGAGATACAATATCTTAAAAGACTCTAGGGAAAGGTCCAAGGATGATCAAAGGATCCATGTGGCCAGCAGCAGTGGCAGAGAAGACGAAAGTAGCCCAATCAGTGGGGACAGATTACGAAAGGCCTTTGCTAAGGGGTCTGGGTTCCTGAGCAAGGTAGCAACACCATCAACAGGGCATTAGAAACAAATAGATGATGCCATCTGGGGACCAAGGACCTAGGCATGCCCAGTCATACCTAGCAGATGACATGTCCTCTCAGTGACGTTTTCAAGGGAGCTTGAACACGAGTGACATAATTATTGGTTGTCAAGCCTTGTGTTACCCCAATTCAGGGCTCACCAGAAGTCTGACTGGAACACGTGCCTTAGGTTCAGACCTATGCGTGACTTTCCTATCTCTCTGGCCCAAACACATGGGCGTGTCTGTGAAGAGGAAGCAAGAGAGACAGGCTCTCGTGTGCCCAGGCCTCCTTAACCCACCCACCCTGTGGCTTGTGCTGAAGAGCTGTGGCTAGGTTGCCCTCTAGAGGCAGGAGGCAGAAGAGCAGCCAACACGGGGCAAAGGATGCGGAACATTAACTTAGGTTCCACATCAAAGGGACTGTCCCCTAGTTCATCCCTGCGATCTATCAGTATAGTCTCTGAAAGAATCCTAGATATTAGCAGGGCTCTTTCTTCAGCATGGGAGCCTGGGATATCTTTCATGAGGTTTGACATTGTCTTTTCACACCCCAAACGTGAATTAATCCAACCTGGGGTCTTTCAGGTGTCCCACTGTTCCGAATTACCAAAGGATGTCTAAGACGCACAACAATATGACTGCACCCAACATAACTTCGAAATATAGAAGACAGAACCAAAGCACTAGCATTCCCCAAACGAAAGCTAACCCCCACTTGATTGCCAGTCTGAAATATAACAGAAAAATACCTAGGAAGGAGAAAAGAGAAATTCTTAAACTAATGTGGGAGAGACGTGCTATTGAGCTGACTTGTGCCACCATATGCAAATATGATGGAAACTCAAAGCGTGAACGGGTCAGAGGCAGATGGCAGGAGAGGCCATCGGGGTAGTGACTTTTAGCTCAGTGACCTGGCCCATTAGCACTGGGGGTTGGGGGTGGAGCGAAGGCTGGGGAGAGGCCGTGAGTGGTCATTGGTCTATTAGACAAATAATTCTCAAGAGCATCTCCAAAGGCCGAACAGGAACACTTTCCTCAAGCCGTCTCGTCCCAGGATCCGGACGGAGCATCACTTCCCCAACCGCAATACTAACGTCCTCGTCTATGAGCAGGTCTCCCAGCAAGGCTTGCCTTTTCCAGAAAATAATATAACCGATCAAATACCTCTCCGCATGAAATATTCCCTGAACCCTTCAGCTGTGAATAGCCTCATCCCACTTTTAGAGCCCCTCCAGCCCTTATCTGTTCCTTCCTTGTAATCATATATGTATGTAACCTCTCTCTCCTCTTAGATAAACTCTTTTAGGACAGAATTAAGAACAATGAAAACTGGTGGGGTTGTTTTTTTTTTTTTCCTTCTTTATATAGGAAAGAGAAATTCCATAGAGCTCTTCCTTGGAGACCAGGGTCACTTCATAGCTCCTACTGCTCTGGGTGTGACCCCAGCCAGCCTTGGGAATGAGACAGTCCCACACACAGGCAGAGCAGGAAGTGGCCTGGCTGACAGCATAGGGGAATGCCAGGAATGTCCCGATTATTCTCCCAAGCCCCTCACCTCCAGCGTCCAAATCCCATCATTAGTGACACATGCCTTTCAGTCTTTGAGGTCTCTCTCTCACAGCTTTCTCTTGAATAAACTCTAACTACCCCATAGAAGAACTTCTAAGCTCTAACTCCGCAAGGAATTCGCTGGCCATCAGATGTAAGCAACATTTTACAAGAGTGTGTGACTGTGTGAGTGTGTCGAAGGCCAGGTTCTGAGTGTAAGTAGCCATGAGGGTGGGGCTTGTTGTTTGTTTCATTTACCTCTGTGACCCGGCACCCATTATGGTGCCTGGAACACAGAAAGTGCTCAATAAATGCTTGTTGAAGATAACGAATGAATAAGTAAACGAATGAGAAGTCCAGAAGAGAGGTATTCCCCAGGGAAAAGTCAGAGGCCAGAAGACAACTTCCTAGAGCATGACTGAGTCCTTATTCTTCTTGCATGACCTCTATGGTGTCTTGGACAGCATAAGAAACGCCAAGGAAATTTACCGCAGCTGATGTTTCTATAGTTTCGCTAGATGGCTTCTGGTGCTGGGCCCAGGAAGAGCCCCTCCCTGGCTGTCAAAGATGAGTCTCGCCACCAGGGGGCAATGCAGACCAAATACTAGAGTTTTCTTGTCCAAACCCCTGGTGGCTGACTGACAGCAGGGGGCCTCCGAATGCCATTTTGGACCCCAAATACATCATTCTCTCCCTGCTCATTCATTAATATCAAAATCTCACCAAAGCAGCTTTGCTTCTGAGACCTATAACAAAGACAATAGTTTAAAAAGCTATACTGAGATCCACTCAATCAATAAAAATAATGGCCCATGCTGAAGAAAAAGAAGAAGAAAAAGGAAATTGTTGTTGGCACCGAGTTTACTGGTAGAAATACTTCCTACTGTATTTTTCTAAGCAACTAAAATATGATCCCTGAAGGGCCTGTGGCAACCCACGGATGATTTATATTGATCATTGCTATGCAAAGAACACCGCCCAACCTCCACGAAAAGCACACAGAACCTTTTTCGGGAATGAGGCCACACCCTGGACTGTTACCTAGTATTTGGAATCACAGCGGATCAGGATCTTAGACAGTGGACTGACCCTTCAGTGTTAAATTGTAAAAAAAAGGGTTGAGAGCAAGAAAGAGACACACCCAAGGTAAAGAAGGAAGCAAAAAGCCACATTAATTTAACCTCTTCCAGGCTATCATTAATACCCATTTCTCACGTGAGAAAGTAGATTTAACGAGCGATGACAATACTCTGCTTTGTTTCACTCGTTCCTTCATTCACTATTCATTGGGCTCTTGTTTTGGGCCAGGAATTGTGCTAAGCAATAAGGATACTGAGAACAGAACTTAAGGCCTGAGGTGAGAGGGACAGATGGACATGAAAATCATTACGATTGAGTGTCTTGAGGATTATAGCTCAGCTCTTTGTTAAGCCAAGGCCTTTATCATGGTCTGTTTTGCTGCCGTCTATTACACAGACGGTCTGATTCCCCAAGGCAGGATCTGTCATGTCCTTTATGTATCTCCAGTATTTAGACTAGTAACTTGTACTCTATAAATGACTAGGTGACCAAATGGATGCAGAGACAGATGATGGATGGATGGATAGATAGGTAGGTGGGTGGGTGGGTGGATGGATGCATGCATGCATGGGTGGGTAGATGCATGGATGGATGGTCAAACAAATGGATCAATGAATAAGTTAATGAATAAATAAATGGATCCTGAAGACCATGGGTGAAAAAGGGGAAAGAAATAAAGGAATATTCAGTGAGACAGTGGCAAGCCTTATTCATAACTACTTTCTATTATCTGCACAGATATTCGATCTCGTTAGTATTTTGCAAACCCCTTGCAATTAAGACACTTTCCCTGTGTGTTTCCTGACACCCACAGAGCTTCTCACAGTCAGGTCCTCTCCAGGTATTCAGTAAAAGTATGTGTAATAAAATGGTATTTTACATGTTTGGCTTCATTCTCTCTCCTAATCCTTCCACAGCTCTGGAGGTAGACTAGGGTTCTGCTTTTCGTGCAAAGAGGAAGACTAAGCCACAGAAAAGTGAAGTGTCTAGGAGTCTGAATTCTGGGTCTTGGAGATCCTAGCACCTGGAGCAAATCAGCAAGAGAGCCCGTGGCCTTTGGAAGAGACCCCAGAAGTCCCAGCCCTGGGGAGTGACGAGACCCTCCCAGCTGAGTCTGGAGGAAAGCCCCAGGCCTGAGCATCCTGTGGGCTAAAAGCGTCCACAGGCACCCTTGAGTGAGATAGGTGGGCCCCCCGCTGCAAAAGGGGACTGTTGGGAGCTGGCTTGGCTGCTCTGGAAGAGAGGGAGGAGGAGGAGGAAGAGCTCATCAGCCAAGGAGAGGCCTTGGCAGGGCAGCGAGTGTCTCCCCACCTCCAGGCGGCTCAGAGCTGGGCATCCTCACACCTCTGCAGCAGGAGGGCTAAGCAGAACGGGGAGAGGGGACTCTGAGGGCGGGGCCTGCAGGGAGACACGAGTCAGATCCTGGGTGTCCGAAGTGCTGAATTTTGGCCTGGTTTTGTAACTCAGTAGTTACAGATTCATTCGAGGCCCCATCTCCTTCTCTGTGCCTCAGTTTCCTAAAATGGTGTCATTGAGAAGATTATGAGTTATTGCAGGAAAGCACCTGACAGTACTGCCATACATTGTGTCCCTGCCCCCCACCCCAGGATGCCTTTTCCTCAGGTTCCTCATGAAGGAAATAGGAACGCTATTGCCTGTGCACCTCGTCTCGGGGATATTATGAGGACCAAATGAAGGAAGAGATGTAAAAGCACCATAATGTCTATAGGTTAAAATGCAAAAGCAAGATCAAATTAACATCAAGTGGAACAGGCTAATGCAAGTCTTCTGAGATAAAAATATGTGAGAGAAATTTCCTTCTGTCGCACCCAACCTGCCCTGTCCCCAGCAGGTCTCTGCTCAAGGTGCCGCCCAAACTGCCATGTCCCCAGTGGGGCTCTGCTTGTGGCACCGACCTCCTCGGCCTCCTCACAGCCCTGGACCTGGCTGAACTCCCATTGTTTCCTCCAGCGGCTAGAAGAACAGCTCCTGCCTCTTCGGTGGACCCGCCTGGAGACTGGCAGCCATCACAAGTGCTCAAATTCCAAGCATCAGCGCAGGCATGCTGCTGCCTGCCCCGCGACATCTGGGAAGAGGACAGAAAGGGTAAACCCATTGGCCCTCCAAAGTCCTGTAAACCCTCCTAGAGGGGGACCTGCTCAAACACACCTCCTTCCTGGAGCCGCCCTAGGAAGCTCACTCGGCAGAGCTAATCCCGCCTGTTGGAGGCAGGCACAGTGGAAAGAGGCTGAACTTGGAGTAGGGGTAGGGGCCAGAAGTCCAAGTCTGAATCTGAATTAGCATCTTGTGTGACCTGGAATACATTCCTCAACTCTCCAGACGTCGATTATCTTCACGGTCAAGGTGATGATTGTTTCAAGGCTTAAGTAAGGAAATATAAATATAGAATATAGAACAATATATTGTTGGCCCATCAAAATGTGAGCTAAATAAAAGAATGGATGACCCTCAGTCTCAGGACCAGTAAAGAGCTCAGCTTTGGGGCAAGCTGGCGGGGGCTTCAGTAAGCTGCAGTTTTCAACTGGCTAAACCCGGCGTACCTGTCGACCCTCCATGGAAGAAATGGGGAAGAATCTCCCTGAGGCCTGAGGCTTGCCTGGGAGATGAGTGTGGAAAGGGAAAAGAGGAAAAGGAAAATCCCAAAGCTCATTGTCAAAACAATTGAAAAATTAACAACAACAACAAAAAATGCTTCTGCTTAATATCCTTCAATGGTCCCCACTTGTCCAGATCAGAATTCCTCAGCCAGCATCCGAGGCTCCCCCATGGCTTGACCCAATCTGACTTCCCACTGTGATTTCATTCTCTCCTCACTCTGCGCCTCATCGTCTCGGAACTGGTCCGCTCATTGGCACCTGGATAGGTCTTGCACACCTTGTCTCTCCCATTTCGTCTGTGCTCAAAAACGAAGCGTCGAATCTCTGTGATTTTCTCTCACCCTCGCTCAGGCCCACAGGAGTCTCTCCCTTCCTCAAGAGAGCACCTGCTGCTCCACTCATTTTGGGTCTTTTTAGTGTCATTTCTCAAATATCAAGGTGAGTCTATGCAACTAGACTACAAGCTCCATGGGGACAAGGATGTGTGTGTGCTTATATTTGCACTTATCAATGAATATTTATATATTCAAGAATGTTAATCCATCTATCCATATCTATGTGTATATTCATATCTATATCCAGATATAGGCAGAAGATATAGAGACGAGAGAGAGAGAGAGAGAGAGAGAAAGAGAGAGAGAATGTCCACAGGAACGACTTCTTCCATCCTGTGTGCATGCCCCTTTAAATGACACTTTGCTCCATCCCTCAAGACATGGAGTCCCATGGATATGGACAATGGACTAATGGTTGCCAGAGGGGAGGGGAGAGACGGAAGAGAAAAAATTTAAAAATAAATGTTAAAAAAATAAAATAAACCCCTGGGAATGAATGAATGAATGAACAAATAAATAAATAAATCTCTGGGGGGTGGGGGGAATGGAGTCCATGCCTCCCTTCCTTGGCTCTTGGCTGGACCTGACACTTGCTTTGACAACCAGACAGGATAACTAGAATACGGCAGATTTGACATGGTGTGGCTTTCTAGTCTAGGTCTTGAAAGCACCTATGGCTTTCATTCTGGCTCTCTTAGTTTAGAATTCTGTCACTGCCTTCTTGAGCAGGAGAGATCATGAGGAGAGAGAGGCCTGGGTGGCAGCCAGCACAACCACCAGACGTGTGAGCGAGGTCATCTTAAGCCACCCAAACCTAGCTGAGCTACCATGTGACTGCAATCTATTAGTGACCCCTGGAGACAGTACCAAGCCTGGCCCCATCTATTAGTCACCCATTTTCTGTCTGGATCTTCTTCCAGAACCAAGCCTAGTATAAATTGTTGATCCACAGACTTGTGAGAAAATAGAATGGTTTTTTTTTTCAAGCTACCAAGTTTTGTGATGGTCTTGGTATAAAGCAAAAATTATATGTGTATGTGTGTTGTGTGTCTATGTGAATAATTGAATGCTACATACATATTAGCATCAGAATTAAAGTGAATAGATGAATGAATAGTTAATATGCTCCACTTCTAGAGTTTGCCTCTTGCATCCATCAGAATAAAATTTGTTTGGTGGAGCTGACTTTACCTCTCTCTCTTTTCTCTCAGCGAGAGAAAAAAGTGACCAGGATTTGAAAGAAATTTACCTAGTTCTTAGGAATGTCGAGGATATAGAGGAAGGGCCCATCCCACTGGTTTTGCTTTGATGCACAAAAGGCTTCACAGTGTGGTGTAGGGAAGTGAATTAGGCGATGGCTGGGCCTCAGAAATAGCTATGGGAACAGATGACTTTTGATCTTGACATAAGTCCGATTGGAACGTGCAAGGAACAAATCTTGTCTGCTTTCTCTGCCCCCCACCTACTGCCACTACTCTCGCGATGATGATAATGGCAGCCTCTATGGAAAGTCTATCTTCCCAGCCACCTTGCCCTGGAGACGTTATTCATCTCGTTTTAATTGGAAGAAATTAAAGTTCAGAGTGGTGAGGTAATTTACCCCACGTCACATAATTAGGAAGTTGAAAGCCAAGAAATAAACCAAAATCATCTGATTCCAAAACTCACTATCTCCTTCCCCATATCATAGTTTCTAGTACCTTCTGGTAGTCTTCTATTTCCTGCCCAGGTTGTCTTCCAGTGCTAAGGCCAAGGGAGGAGAAGGACTGCACAGAACACACTCAACACCCAGTTCACAGGGCCGTTAGAAAAACTGAGCTGGCTATGAGCAGCTAGCTAGCTTGATATGGCTATTGTATATCCACTTTGTATAGAACCTGGTTGGATTGTCTTCATCCCAAATTCTATCCCTCTAAAACCTTAGCATGTCATGTAATTCCAGTGGATAAAGATACATAAATGGCTGCAGAAGCTTGGAGCCCTGTTTGAAGCCTCGTAAGATGTGGCTTCAGTCCCTCCTGCCAAACCAAAAGCAGTCAGAGGATCACTACATATTGGGCCCATGTACAAGGAAATACAGGATGTGACCCCCAACCCAAAGGACCTTAACCTCTAGTCAATGTAAAAATACACAAACATATAAACTGAGCTTTGTGGTACAAACTTACAGTGCAATCATGAGAAGAGAAAGATTGTCAAGGGCTGGAGGGTAAAGAGAAGGTTTCATGGAACAAAAGGAATCTGAGCTGAGCCTTGAAGAAAAAGGGGTTTGAACTAGAGAAGAAGGAAGGGCCCTCTTAGCCATGGGAACAGCATGAGCATGAGCAAAGCCTAGGTGGGAGGAATGACCAGGCTTATGTGGGGGACGGTGAGAAGATAAGGCTCTATGGGGCCTGGGACCTGGGAGAGCAGATGGCGAATGGCCCCAGAGTGGGCGGGAAAGCCAGACTTCAGTGAAAGGGAGACATTTGGCTCCCAGGCCCCATCCGCCCATCCATTTCACTTTCCAGAAGACTGAGGCCTCCTTCAACACCACCTACACAAACCTACAGACAGACAGACATATGCATGTGTGCGTGCACATGCACGCACACACACACACACTCTACTGTGTGTTCGTTCCTGTCAGAAACCATCCTGTGAGATTGTGGAGATTCCAGAAGAGGGTGGGGAGGGCTATGATAGCAGATTGTCAAAACTCTAATTACATATCTCTGAGGTGGAAATTTAGTAAAACCACAGACTTGGAACAACATAAAAGTGCATAAAACAGCCTCATCCGTTCATTATGCAAAGGAATTGCTCATTTATGGAGTTTGGATTACAGGAGAGAGTTTATAAAGCAAAAAGATAGTGCTTTATGGAATCCCATGAGCACCAGCACATTCTCGTCAGGAAGAGCACACCTGTTGGATGCAGCCTCACCAATGCAAGTGGTAGATCCCCCACTCACCGAGGGATTGTCTCACAGTGTCACTCACCTCCAGATGGGACGAGAAAGGAGAAGGGCCAAGAGAAGCTTGCTCAGAGAACAGCCACCTAGAACAATTCTAAGATCACAGGGAGAACGGTTCACCAAAGAACCAGTTGTTATGAAAAAAATCATATAAAAATTTTCATACTGGGGGCAAAGGACTTAGAAAAGGGAGATGATACACAGTCACTGCTTTATGCACTAACACTATTTGTGATTCAAGGAACCCCCTGAAACCTGAATCCCCCAATTTTAAAAAAATCTTGACTCTATAACCTTAGTTTTTCTGCATTTTATTTTCTACTTGCCTTTTCTTTTACATTAAAATTCCTTTGGGGAATGAGTAAGTCACAAAAAGAGCATTTCACCAAGTAGTTCTTGTGGAACACTAGTTTACAAGAAAAAAAAAAGTTTGGTGGTTATATATGTACATTTGGGAAATTTCAAATTAAATTTGCACCCCACCTCATTAAAGAGTTAAAGACTCTGAGAAGTCTTGCAATAAGGAAATCTAAATTCCTTTAACTTTCGGTCTGCATTTCTAAAACTTAAGAAAATAATCAAGAAATCTGGGCTTTGTTTGTTTGTTTTTGTTTTTATTTATAAAACATCAATTATCATCTTGAGGAACAATTGTTTTATAAAACAAGTTTTGGAAAATAATGACCTCTTTAGCTGATTTTTCAGTTTCTGTCATTGGATATAAATTTGAAAATTGTTCAGTGATTTTCAAGATTTATTGCTTCATCCTTTCGTTTTTGCGCAGCCTGGCCAAGCTCTGTCCTAACACTTTTACACAGAGTTGTATTACTTACAGATTTCTGTATGGAATCAGGGGACCCTTGAACCACAGTTTCTCTGGAACTTAAAAAGTCATGTCCTGGTCCCCAAAGAGTGCTTTGTTCAGGGGAACTCAGCCATACCTGGGTACTAAGTGGAAGACAAATTAGAGTGTCTTGTGTATGTATGTTAAAAAACAATAGTGACACTGGAAAAAGCCAAAAGCCCCTCAACAGGTAAATGGATAAATAAACTGTGGTATATCTATACAGCTGACTACTCCCCTTCAGTCAAAGGGGATAAACTATGATGGAGACAATACAATGAATCTCAGCATCATTATGCTGAGTAAAGAAGAGTACACACTGTATGATTAATTCATATAAAAATCCAGGAAATGCAGACTAATCTATAGTGACAGAAAGCAGATCTGTGGTAGCCCAAGGATGAGAGTAGAAGAAGGAAAGGGCGGCAAAGGGGCCCCAGGAAATCGGGATGGGAGATGGAAATATTTGGTATCTTAATTGTGGTGGTGGTTTCATGGGTTTATACATATATCAAAAGGCATTAAACTGTGTTCCTATATGTGGTTTATTGCATATAAACAATATCTCAAAAGAGTTGCAAAAAAATGAAATAAAATAAATAAAACTTAAAATTCTCCAAGAAAAAAAAAAGAACAATCTATACCCGGTTTGCCTCTGATGAATGCTTCTGGTCATCAGTGATTTTTAGATAATCAAAGTTGTGAATGATAGACAACATCATGAATGACAGATAATCAAAGCAGGTGAATGAATGAGTTCGGGATGTTGGTGGGCTCCATTTGTAAACACTGCCTTCTAGATGCCTTTATAGACCAAGTAGGAAAAGAGTTTCATTATTTCTTAAGTAAAATGGTGAGAAAGTTCCATCTTTATCTGACATTTTATGATTTTTTTTATTTTATTTTTTCTCTGAGAATGGCACTGTCAGGACTCTGAATAGGTGGATATGAGTTGAGGAAGAGCAGAGAAAGAGGTGGGGACAAAAAGAAGAAATGGTCACATCTTCATAGTCACTTCACCCCTGGAATGGTCTTTGACAAGCCATGTGACTTGAGCAAATTCACAGCTCAAGACCTCCTCTGCAAATTAGAGTTATTAGTAACTACCACACAGTTGTTCTCAAAAGGAAATGAAGAAAACATGTGTTAAAATTCCCAGAGCAATACCCAACATAGATTAAAGGCAACGTCTCAATTTCTTCCCCACCTTCCAGAGACAAATAGCCTCGGAAGCATGTTGCTAAGAGGAAGTCGGTAAGTCCCCTGGCAAATACAGGTCTATGGTTTCCCAGATCCTCAGAACTGATTCCGTGGCACACCTAAGCCCTCCCTAAGCCAAGAAGCTCCTAGATCTCCATCTTTACATAACAGATCCATGTAAAGCATTTTCCCCTGGTGACCCATTGCCTCTGGGAATGACCTCACAATGGAGCAGAGCCTTTCTCCCCAAGTCCTGGGGTCTTTCCTTCCAGTCCATTCTCCCAGATGCTACAGGGCTACTTTGAGCACTTTGACCTCTGTTTTCCCACTACCCCCACTCCATCTTCAACCTCGCTTCCTTTCCCTCCTTCCTCTCCTTGATTCTTAAGGGACAGACCACCTCTATGGTATCTGAGAGATCAGGATGGTGGAAACGGGTAGGTGATGTCAAATGAGGGGACAGGGCTTGGTGTGTCCCAATAAGTCAAGACTATTGAAGCCAGAAGACTCCTCAGAGCGTGTATTCATTTCCTGCGGCAACAAAGTGCGACAAACTAGGTGGCTTAAAATAACAGGAACTTATTCTCGTACAGCTCTGGAGTCTGACCTCAAGATGTCAGAGGGCCCTGTTCTCTCCAAAGGTCTAGGGAGGAGCCTTCCTCGCCTCCTCCCGCTTCTGGCGTTTCTGGCAATCCCTGGCATTTCTTGGCTGTGGATGCATCATTCCAGTCTCTGCCTCCACCATCGCATGGCATTGTCCCTGCACATCTTTCTGTCCCTGAGTTTCCAGGTCCTTTCTTCAGACTCCAGTCCTGTTGTATTAGGGCTCACTCTACTCCAGGATAAACCCAACTGAATTCCAGGATAAACTCAACTGAATTACAAAGACCCTATTTCTAAATAAAGTCACATTCTGCAATCTTCATTTTGGGAGGACTCTATTCAACCCAAGGAAGCAAGGGTCCCCAACCCCTGGGCCAGTACCAGTCCATGGCCTGTTGGGAACTGGGCTGCAAAGAAGAGGTGAGAGGCGGGCCAGCAAGCGAAGCTTCGTCTGTGTTTGCAGCCGCTCCCCAGTGTTACCATCACCACCTCAGCTCCACCTCAGATCACCAGGCATTAGATTCTCATAGGAGCACCAGTCTCTGGTGCCAGAAAGGTTGGGAACTGCTGCATAGGGTCCTTGATGTCCAACTCACTTGAAGAAAATGAATCCTAGCGATTAAAGTGACTTGGTCTCAATTGTATGGTCACTTAATGGCAGAGCTAAGACGAGTTCAGGCCTTTTGCTCCATATGCAGGATAACTTCTAAGGCACTGATATGTCTCCAAAGAGCACCGATTTGGCTCCAAGCTGAGGGTGGGGAAAAGGGATGATCTTGTTTCTGGAAGCTTCCTGTGCTGAACTAGCCTTATCGTAATAATGCCCACTCGAAACTGGGTTTTAGGGTTTTGATCTCTAACCTCTGTGACAATAGTTAACATACTCAAAAAATCTTACTATGGGCCAGCCACTGTTCTTAACGCTTGAACATGTGTAAACTCCTTTAGTCCTCCCAACAGGTGGTTCCCAAGTTCACAGCCTTCCTGTAGCACCAGGCTACCCCAGTGAGAACTTGGAGTGAAAAAGGCACATTAGGCAATCCCCAACCCTCACCGAATGCCTATGAGTAATTTAAAGCTCAGTGGAATTTGAAAATGTCCACCTAAGCTGGGAACAGGGTAACCACAAAGGACAGATGTCTATCCAAAAGCCAGCTGCTGGCCAATTAGCTGGGAACCTCCCAAAGCCGAATCTTTGGATGTGTTCAAAGATTGAGACAAGGACAGTCAATTAAGCTCATTCCAGCTGACGGCTGTGGTTTCCGGCCAGGAGATCCAACAGATGTGCCTCGGCAGCCTGTGCCCATCAGGGTGCAGATGTGGGACAAATGTCTCTGGCATGCTGGTGCTGAGACTAGGAGGGGCAGAGAGGAGGCAGGGAGCTCGGGCCATCCGTGCAAACGGCTCAGATTTTAAGAACTGCTGGTTGGATCCCAGCGGCCCTGGCTCTCCACTCATTACATGCTGGGGGACTGTGGGCAGTAATTAACGATTACCCAATGGCATCAATTAAAGCTGAGGAAAGGGCTCAGTGGGACACACTGACTCTCAGAGAGGGCTTGCAGAAGGAGGGGAGGGCCATCTCCTCCTGAGCCCATGGAGACAGAAAGTGCTTGAGATGCCATGGGGGACAAAAAAGGAACTGGACTTTCCTTTGCCCCTGCCACTCCCTTGGTAATGATAGTTCTTAACTGGAGGAAAAGTCGATGTGCAGGATTCAGGCTGTGGAGAGGATTTATTTTGAGGTCGCACCCTGGGTTGCTGGACCAGGTTTTTAGAGGAGTCTGAACAGACTGCTACTTGTGTCTACTTGGCACATTCAGAGAACAGACGTGCTCCTCTCATTTGCAAGCAGACTAAGGAAGCAGCAAAGGGCACCAACCCGGAGTCTTGGGACCTGCAGCCCCCTGATGCTCCACCACTGCTTTGCTATGCGACTTTGGATAAACCCTTTAACCCCACTGCGTCTAAGATCCCTCGTTTCTCAAGTGAGGATAACGACACATGTTCTGTCCTTCTCCATGAGCTATTGTGAGACTCAAATAGGACAGATACACAGAAGCATTCTGAGAAGCACTATTTCAGCAGCAGGGACAGAAAGTACTGATGACTAAGAGCCAAGAGGAGCCGCTCAGCCTCCGACTAATCAGCCTTGGGAAACTGGGAAAGTCATCATAAAACTCTAATAGCTCACTATGGCCTTGAGTCATGGAGCTTTTTGCAAATCTAACCAAAGCGATGCACCCAAGGCCCCCAGAAAAATGCCCAAGGAAGCAATAATGTTTGCACATGACCTCAGAAGCTCCTGGCCTCCCTTGGCCTATTTGTGGGCCGCCAGCAAGTCCCTAGACTCCCAGATCGCAAGTGCCTGCCCCGGGAAGGAGTACAACAGCAGTGGCCTGATCTTGGCAACATACGTTGAGAAAGAACGCCTCCGTGTCAATGGGGACCATTCCAGGCAGAGCGAAAGTGAGGAAATACATTACTTCTTATGTTCATCAGGATCTTTGTAAAAGAACTACTGCTCATGCTCTATCGTTCAAGCAGTGTTTAGGGGTAACCTGCGACGCTCTTGAATGTCCTCTAAGCTGCAGCCTGTCCTCCAGTTTATCCTTCCATATGTCCCCTTCTACTTCTTGTCTTTCAGAAATTCATCAGTCTCTGAGCACAGAGAGCCACCCTGCTGTTCTCAGCATAATCATGGATTGATTTCCTTTTTATATCTCTGCTACCACTTCAATGGGATTTGGGGAGCAGGGGAGGCAAACATGTGAACTCAGCCTTGAGCCAGAAGCTTCTCGTTTCTTTTAGATTATGTAAATCTCCACCTGCTCCACCCAGGGAAGGCCAGATGGGAGGCACCGCCTTGGTTTGCTTTCGCAGTGTCACGTGAGACCATCTAGCTCCTTGTCCCTCAGTAGCCCCCGAGTGCCAGCATCCACTCACAGCCCCGTCCAAGCCATCCTGAGCCAGGGCGAGGCAGGGGCATGCCAGCAGCAGCCAGGCGTCAGTCGATGCACCTTGAGCAAGAATGTCCCAACGTCACGGGGACCGTTTCCGGCAGCGAGCATGTACCCCTGTGGCTGAGATGACTGGTTTGCACTCCTGGGAGACTGTGTGGTCTCTGCTCTTTGGGAGGGGGTGAGCACTCACCCTACGTCCAGGTGTGTGCGCTTGCTCCCGCGAGGCAGCACAGCTGGAGGTCAAGAAAGCAGACTCCGGAGGTGCACGCTAGCTGCGTGACATGGAACAAATTTCCTAACCTTTCTGTGCCTCAGCGTCGTCAACTCTAAAATAGGGAAATTATTAATGCTTCATATGGCTGATATGAAAATTAAATGAGTTAATACATATGCAGTGCTTAGAACAATGTCTAGTAAGCACAGCAAGCATCGAATAAATGCAAGTTATTTGAGGATGGGGATAAAGGAGTAGTGTAGACTGAATGTGTGTCCTTTTAAAATTCATATGTTGAATCCCTGACCCCCAGTGTAATGGGGATTGGAAGTAAAGGCCTTTGGGAGATACTTAGGTCTAAATGAGGGCATGAGGGTAGAGCCCCGTCATGGGACTGGTGTCCTTGTAAGAGGAAGACATACCAGAGCTCTCTCTCTCTCCACCATGTGAGGACGCGATGAAAAGGCAGCCATCTGCAAGCTGAGAAGAGAGCCTGCATCAGGCACAGAATTTACAGGTATCTTGATCCCAGACTCCAAGGCTTCAGAACTGTTAGAAATAAAAGCCTGTTGTTTAAGCTCCTCAGTCTGTGGTATTTTGTTATAGCAGCCCAAGCTGACTAATACAGGGGGTATATTAGAGTTCTCCAAAGAAACAGAACCAATAGGATATATGCATGCATATATATTAAGGCATTGGCTCTTGTGGTTATGGGGCTGACAAGTCTGAATTCTGCAGGGTAGGCTAACAGGCTAGAGACCCAGAGAAGAGCTGATATTGCAGCTTGAGTCCGAAAGCAGTCTGGAGGCAGCATTCCCTCTTCCTCAGAGGACCTCGGTCTGTTTTCTCTTAAGGCCTTCGACTGATTGGATGAGGCCCACCACACTACGGAGGGTAATATGCTTTATTCAAAGTCCAATAATTTCAGTGTTACTCTCATCTGAAAACTACCTGCACAGCAACATCTAGACTGGTATTTGACTGACCACCTAGTCACTGTGGCCTCACCAGGTTAACACATATTAACATGCAGAATTAAACATTACTGGGATGACTGAACGTGACCAGTGTACAGGTTCACGTGCACATCCAGGTGCACTTCCTCAATGGCAGACTTGACACATACCACATACTTAAAGTGCCACAAAGGCCAACACCATCTCTGCAGTGGGGTGCTCCTGTGTCTAGAGTCACTGAAGGTAATTGCAGAGGGCTATGCAGACCCATGTCATTATCACACTTGGAGCAGCGGCTCTCATAAACACCTTCTTTTGGGACAAGTGCAGACTGGGGGCCCTGAACCTTGAACAAGGTCCAGGAGGTGACCCCTTAGGCCTCCACCATCCTACTAATGATGCTTTCCATTTGGTCTGCATGGCCACTGGGGGAAAGGGTGGTGGGATTATCATGCCCATTCCTCAGAGGTATGTTTCAGACTAGAAGCTACGCAACTAGTAAGGACAGAGTCTGGACTAGACCTTCACTCTTTGGTCCCTATTTCAGGGCACTTTCTTACTAAGTCAAAGTGTCCTCCAAGCCCACAAACAGGGTCAACCTGTCATATCAGGGGGAGGGGACCAAATGGATTAAGAGGAAGCAGAAAGTTAATATTATTATCTCAAACCAGTTTACTCATCTGAGCCTCAGTTTCTTCATATATAAAATGACACAAGCTATAGGTTCCTAAAGAAGGGAAATCTTATCTTTTTCCTCCTAATCTATCCCCTGCCCAGGCTGTGATATACTAAGCATTTAGTAAATGCTTGTTGAACTGAATGGACAGTGGGGAACTGTATTCGTTTGCTAGGGTTACCATAACAAAGTACCATAGATTGGGTGCCTTAAACAACAGAAAATTATTTTCTCACAATTCTGGAGGCTGAAAGTCCAAGATCAAGGTGTCAGCAGAGTTGGTTTCTTCTGAGGCTTCTCTTCTTGGCTTGTAGATGGCTCAAAGACACATCTCTCTGCGTCTTCACATGGTCTTCCGTCTATGTATGTCTGTGTTCTAATCTCCTCTTCTTATAAGGACACCAGCCATACTGGATTTGGGGCCCACACTAACGACCTCATTTTAACTTAATGACCTGATTAGTTCCTATCTCGAAATATAGTCATCCTCTGAGGTGCTACTGGGGGTTACATCTTCAACATATAAGTGGGGGTGGGGGTAGGGAGAGAGACATAAATCAGCTCAAACCAGGGACTTGTTGGTCTCTAGAGCTGTTCCAGCTCTGACATTTGATTCCTCTGATGGCGAATCAGGAACTTTGGCTGTTGAGCCTTCCTCCCTCTAATGAATAGTTACAGGTAGAAATGAGCACGTTAAACTCAACAATAAAAGAACAGAGAACCCAATTAAAAAATGGGCAAAAGTCTTTAACAGACACCTCATCAAAGAAGATATATAGATGGCTAAAAAGCAAGTGAAAATATGCTCCACATCATGTATGATCAAGGAAATGCAAATTAAAACAACAGTGAGATTTCACCACCACACCTGTTAGAATGGACAAAATCTGGAAACCTGACAGCACCAAATGCTGGTGAGGATGTGGAGCAACAGGAATGCCCATTCATCACTGGCGGGAATGAAAAATGGTGCAGCCACTTTGGAAGATGGTTTGGCAGTTTCTTACAAAACTAAACATATTCTTATAGTATGATCCAGCAATCATGCTCCTTGGTATTTACCCAAAGGAGCTGAAAATATATGTCCACACAAAAACCTGCACACGAATGTTTATAGCGACTTTATGCATAATCAACTAAACTTGGAAGCAGCCAAGATGTCCTTCAGTAGGTGAATTGATAAACTGTGATGCATCCAGATAATAAAATGTTATTTGGTGCTAAAAAAAAGAAATAAGCTATCAAGCCATGAAAAGACATGGAGGAACCTCAAATGCGTATTACTAAATGAAAGAAGCCAATCTGAAAAGTCTACATACTATATGATTCCAACTATATGACATCTGAAAAAGGCAAAGCTATGGAGATAGTAAAAAGATCAGTGGTTGCCAAAGGGTGGAGCAGGGGTAAATAGATGGAGCACAGAGGATTTTAAAGACAGTGAAAAGACTCTGTATGATACTGTAATGATGGATACATGTTATCACACATTTGTCTAAAGCCATTGAATGTACAATACCAAGAGTGAACCCTAAGTTAACTACGTACTTTTGGTGATTACGATGTGTCAATACAGGTTCATCAATTGTAACAAATGCACCACTCTTTAATCATTTTACTGTTTATACCATTGTCACATGTAAATTGCCAAAACTGTTCCCATGACAAATGAGACAGAGATGTGTCATGCAAAGAAAAATAAGTGAAGGTTTTCATAAAGCTTGAGGAGTACCACAGTTACACAAGGATGGCAGCGGCACTCCGAGACACAGGCGCCAAGTCGTGCGAGTTGATGACGGAGGAGGCTGTGCATGGGTGAGGACAGGTGGTGGATGGGAAATCTCTGTTCCTTTCTCTTAATTTTGCTGTGAACTTAAAAGTGTTCTTAAAAAATAAAGCCGTTACTATTAATTTTTAAAAGATAACACCTTACCGTTTATATAAGAAGCCTAGAAATGGGTAAAATCAGGGGGGGGGGAGATTAATGTGTAGTTCAATGACGTTTTGCCTCCAGCAAAAAAAAAAACTAATTGCCTGGTGTCAACCAGCCAAACAAAGCATCGGGCTTTGAAAATAATGAGGGGGAAACTGATCGACATAATTTATTATTATCATTACTACTAAGCAAGCACCACCATTTAAGGCATTTAGATAATTTAAAGCCATCTAAAACAATGTATTTGGAAGCTTATCAGGTGTCAAATACAATTGTATTCCGTTTTTTAAAAATGAGCGTGTCAGGGCACTGTAGATATGTGTTGGCATCTGTCTCTAGATGCGGTTGGATTGGGGCCTGGGTGCCTCGACTGGTGATATATCCATGCTGTGGACACACGTTAGCAATAACAGGGTGTGACTATCGGTGCTTGCAACTACATGGATGAATCTTCAAGGAATACACTGTTTTCAACCAGTGGTCATCACAGGTAGGGCTAAGCACTGTCCAACTTGATGCAGACACAGCTGTACTGGTGATGTGACATTTCTTAGCAATCAAATGAATACATCGTTTGCTTCTTGATTTTTAAGTAGAAAATTGTTTTCTAAAACTAAAATACTTTGAATGGTCCAACTAATATGCTGAACGAGAGGAGCTGACAGCAAAGTGCTTGCTGGATGATTCCATTTACTTAAAGTCTAGAAATGGACAATAAATCTAGAGGAAAAGCAGACGTGTGGTTGTCTGGGCAGGTGGTGCAGGCAGAGGCCAGCGGGCGGATCACAGGGGCACGAGGACACTTGCAGAGGTGATGGACGTGGTCGCTCTCCTCACTGTGGTGATGATTTCACAGGTGCATACATTTGTCAAAACTAATCGAGGAGTACACTTTAAATGTGCGGTTTACTGTATGTCAGTTAGACCTCAGTAAAGCTGTTCCAAAGGAGCAGCTAGAGCCACATCAACATATTTATCAAAGTAAAGCAATTTACAACTTCAAGGTCTTCAAAGGAGAATACCAAGAAGATGAGAGATAACTCCCCTATAGATTCCTAAGAGGTTCCAGGTACCCAGAAAGCGGGGGTGAGGGGGAGGCGGTGGAAACAATAGGAGCAGAGGAAAGTCTGTGGACACAGAGCACCGGGACCCAGGTCCCTACCCCACTCCATCCACAGTGGCTTCTGCTCCTCAGGATTGGGCTAAGGACAAGAGGACCCAGACAGAAGTCCCCAAAGGCCAGACTCGGGTATCCTACCTGAAGAAAGTCCATGAGAATGATCTTCGAAGCTGGGTAAAACTGGATCGTGCATCTGTATAGAACATCGGATTTCTTTATCTTTAAGTAGTTTGACAAAAGGAGGCCCAGAGGACCCCAGGGAAGCCTGCCCAAGAGTCTCCCCATACCTCGCTGTGAGGAGGACAGGGCTCCCTCCGAGGCCCTGCCTTGGGTACCGGCCATGTGTCATCTGGGCCTCCCCTCCAACATGCACTGTCATTTCCTCTGCACGTTGTCAAGCAGCTGCTCGAGGCACAGAGCGGGCAAGAGCAGGGCCCCTAAGCAGCCCGTCTAGTTCAGACCCAGGCTCCAGCCCTGACCGAGAGCAAGAGGCTCAACCTGTGCGCTCTCTGTGCTGCCGACAGCAGGGGTAACAGCACCTGGCTGCAGGACGCCAGCGGTGTCAGTGCTTAGAGAGCTGTCTGCATGTGGAGGCGTCTGCTGCGCTCGGCACTTTTCTCTCCTTCGGGGGAGTGGGGCGGGGCGGGGGGGCGATTCCCACGGAGACGTCTTTTATACTCCTTTTCCTCTTCGTGCTGGTTTCACTGCATGTTGTCTTTTAGGTCTTCAGACTAGGGGTTTCTCTGTGTCTGTCCCCAGGTCACCAGACTACACTTCTGAGTTTTAGTCCCTGCTCCTGCACCCCTCCTGAACTCCATGGAAACAGCTTCCCAAGGAACCGGCCACAGATCTTCTGGGAACTTGACTTTCCTCTCTGTTTTGTGCCCCTTCCCCAACCCGTTGGCGCCGCCCTCCCCAAGGAAGCCAGGCACAGTCTGTGACCCCAGACTGGCCTCTGCTTTGGCCCTGGTGAACCAGGTGGCAAGAGGAGAAGGAGGAGATCACTTCAAAGGCCCTCGCAGCTACCCAGGCAGGACAAGGCATGGACCATTCATTCATTCATTCATTCCTTCACTCAGCAGGGATCATGGATCCCTACTCTGTGTCGGAGGTGAAGGCCAGTCCCAGACCATCTGCAATGGCTGCTCTGATGCTCCTTGACCACTGGCAGCCTCGCAAGCTCCTGAAGGCGGGAGGAGTGTTTCATCCAGGCCTTGAACCCTCAGGACCAGCACCATTAAGCGAACGACCGTGATGGAGCCAGAAAGCGGGCTGACGATCGTGCAATGCCCTCCTTCAAGAAAGGGAAGCAAGGGCTAAATATGGGATTTCTCCCTTTCTCTGCTTCCCAGAGTGAAAATAAACAGAACAGGTTGTTGTTGTTCTTAATTAAACTCTCTAACTTTAGACCTGCTTTTCTGAGCTCCTTATCTGGGAAACAGTAGACTAGAGACAACATAAGAAGGAAAATATTCTGTCAAAGGGAGGATGCCAGCTTTTGATTATTCAGCTCACATCTTCAACGACTTGCTATGGCTTTAAAACAATATTTCATTTGCTCCTCATGAACTCTATAAAGGCTGGTTACAAGCACGTGTTTATTTATCACCACGGCTGATATGAGGAACAGAGCCAGGATGCAAAGCCAGACCCAGAGCCCAGACTTCCGGGATGCGGCTTCTGTGTCTCTCCAGGGCCAGCCAGGGGCCTCCACCCCACACCCCAGTCCAGGCATGGGCTCCCCAGCCCCTGTCTCCTCAAATGCATCACATCCGGTCTCCATGAAATACCCCTACCCTACCTTCTTAGAGATACCAGCTCATCTAGTATCCCCACCAAATCATCTCTCCTGTTCAAGAAAATTCATCAAGCCAAAAACCCCCATAAATTCCGTAATGCTTTTAAATGAATCCATTATTTTAATAACCACCACAGCATCTATGCACATTTGAAAAACAATTTCACAGGGAAACATACTTATTCACTCTGACTAAAACACTCCCTTTGCCTACGAATCAGAAAAAAAACCTAAATAATTCACCTCCAAGTCCCCAGGGTTCACACTGCTGAGGATGCTGCTTTCCATCCCATAATCTCTCCCACCTGCTGAGGCAGCAGAGCGAGCTGGGATGGTCCTTTTGGCTGCTTTTTTTTTTTTTTTTTTTTTTTCTGGTTTATTACAGGACAGAATTCCACCCCAGCAGGTCAGTGCTATGCTGCCTCCCCTGACAGGGCTTCAGGCCCAAACTTATTCTGAGCATCTCTTCTCTTCATAACGATAAGCAACGCAACAGCACTCTTACTGATATTAACTCATTTCATCCTCAGATCAGCCCCAGGTGTGACCGCCGTTTTCCTCCAAATACTGAGGCTCAGAGAGATTTAGGCCACTTGTTTGAGGTTGCTGAGCTAGTGAGTGGGAAAGCAAGATGAAAACCCAGGTGTGATTTGTTCTCTGCCCTACAGTGTCCCCGTCCCCAGTTTCCTGTCACCTCCCATACAGCCATGAGATAGGAGTCTCCTGAAAGCTCAGAACGGATGCCAGGGTTTGGTTGCACAGGTGGAAGGCCCACGTACCTGCCCTCCCTGTCCACACGGCCTCGCTCTCCAGCCCGTTTAGTTTCCAAGGCCCCACGCCAGGGTGAAGTGACAACCCTGTCGGTGATGGGGACTGTTCTGCTCTCCGCTTCCTGTCTCAAGAGGCTTCAGGAGGCACGAGAGCAGGCTTTGTGTGTTGGGAATGACAGCCATAGCAGGCAAAGGCTCAAAGGAGCATCCTCAGGAGGAGAGCAGCTACAAAGGGCATCTGGCCAGCTCAGCCCAGAGTTTTCTGGATCGTATGCTGTGAAGGGCTCCCCTATCACCTTGGCCGGGACTCACAGGGCCTGGGGAAGTGTTTCCTTTGCTCCCTCTGGGCACTGTCTTCCCCTCCAGGAAATCCTTTCCAAACAGCCTCTCACCTGGTGCTGATATGCCACCTATGTCCAACAGGGGTCCAGCAGCCCAGGCCAGCCTACCTCCAAGGACTCCTCCCCACCTCCTTGCCCCACAAAGATCTCAGCAGCAGAACCGTCTGCCACACTTGGCAGTAAGCCTGAGGACCCTCCAAACGCCCCAAGTTAATTGCCAAAGAAACAGCTCCCTAACAAAGGACTGTCTCTCCCCCACTATTCAATACGACTGAGGTTGAAATGAGTTTACACCTTGAGGCCCAAAAGCTGTGGCCCATCTGGTCCTTCTGCCTCCCCCCTTCTACACTAAACAGTTTCAGGCAGGAGGTCGGCTGCTGGGCAGAGGCCTCTGGAGACCCCTTCCCAGATTATCCACAGTGAAAACCCACCCCATTCAAGGGCTGATGGGCCCATCTGTGCCTGAGCTTCGGGAATTAGGCAAGCAGAGCCCCAGTACCTCCAGGGGCCTCCAAGCTGTGAGGAAATTGCCAAGCGCAACCTCACCCCCCTCTCCCTCCCCCAAAGCCAACCCCCTTCACCCAGACACCAAAAATAACCAGCAATTCTGCTGTCTCCCACCTGCCCAAACCCGAAAGTAAGCACTGAGCCAATCTGATTTCCTGCAATCCACACTGGGGAAAAGCAAATGCATTAGAGCAGGAAGGAAGCTTTTGGCCACTGATGCTACAGCTGCTGGTAATATCCAGACAACTCAGGCCGATGATGCAGGAGGGACGAAAGGGAAGGGTAAGGAACAGAAACAGGGAATGAGCCTCTGGTCCCCTCCTTGTACAAAAGGGGTGTCAGTGAATAGAGAGAATGGGGAGCAGAAAAGAAGAATCCTGCGATTCACTGACACAACTTCGCCTTCCATAAAATTCTAGAGCAAAAGTAGATCCTATAGCTCCTTCAAGTCCAAGCTTTTTATTTTACAAAATGAGAAAACGGACCTTTGGAAACAGGGACGACATGGTCACAGAGAGCTCACGGCAGATTCAGGACAAGAAACCACCTCTCTTACCCCCAGCCAGAGCTCCCCTCCCCCGTCTTCTGTTGTCATTCACAGCGCGAATCAATCGCCCCTTTATTTCCATGCCTCAGTGTCCCTGTGCATAGATATGCTGCTGCCTGGAAGAGAAGGAGACACAGGAGGACAAGGGCTGTGTGCGAAGAGCGGCCATGGAGATGGCTGTTCATGAACTTCCCAGCCCTGAGAGCCCTCTCTCCCTCCTGCGACGAGGGCAAGTGGAGTCCCCGGATGTGATGGGGAGAGCACAGGAGAAGAGCAGCTGGGTCTAGACCTCGGCGCTGACTTTTACTAGCTCAGCAGCCTTTTTGTAGAGCTCGACCCCTTTCATCTCCTGATTCCATATGTAAAATACGTATGGAAAAGCCTACTTCAGTGGCATCGTAGAGTATGAGAGATCTATATTTAAAATACTGCCTTGACAGCTATTAGTTGGACCTGTTCTTCAAGCTATGCTTATGATCAGAGAGGTGTCGAGAGTTCTCTATTATCCTTCAGACCTGGACTTCTGATCTACCCCAAACTAAGAGGAAGGCCTGTAGATGAAGGTAAATAACAGCTTCCTTGAGATTGGGACCATCTCCAGGAGATAAATTTGCTTCCCCTGGCTCTTTTCATGGATGAATACAATGTGCCCTTTCTTGCCGTGGTGCCTGCGCTCCCCCTGAAATGCTCTCCCTTCCACCGGTTTGAAGGTCCCCGTCCATAATCCCCCTCTCTGTAGTGAAGACCCTCCCCAAGAATACTCGAACCCTCATTGAAATTCTCCTTCTTTAAACTTTCTCTGTGATTCAGCATCTCATTTTCTTTGATCTTGTCTTTTAACAAGAGCGTAAGTTCCTAGAGGGCAGAAATCACATCTTGTTTATTTTTAAATCTTGTTTGTGGTAGTCCAGTGCAAAGCCAAGAATGTGTATTAACTGAGTGGTCTCAGTTTGCCTATGTCCGTTTTCCCACACTCTCTCGCCGTAATTCTTCTATTCTGGGTTCTTCTATATATAGGCAAAAAATTAAGAAAAAAAAAAGACTATAGCTCTAAAGAGGTGGGTACAAAGAACTTACTCACTTCCTTTAAGATCTGAGGTTTCCATTGTTCATTCATTCATTTCTTCATCCATTAAGGAGACGAGAGTACCTATATCTGCTGAACATAATTCATACTGGGGGAACTCTGGCCAGAGATGAACAAAAGCCTGGGAGACTCCATCAAACCTTGAGACAGAGACAGCAAATGCTATGGAGTCATTTATATCAATAATAAGTGCTAGATGCTTTTCACTCATTAATGATTCTAAAAGCTTTACCTGTATTTACACATATAAACCTTATAACTGTCTTTTGAAGTAAGGACTATCCTTATCCCCACTTTGGAGATAATGAAACTGAGGCATAGAGATATTAGGCCACTCGCCCAAGGTCGCCCACTAAACCTACAGAGTCAGAGAGAAGCCAGGCTGTCTGCTCAGGCCTGTGTGCTGGAGTGTTCCACCTTGCTGCATCTCAGATCAGAGTCACCGGGCACCTGCAGGTGGAGGGACACAGAGAAGGGCATGACGTCACTGAGAGACTGCAGAGTGCTGGGGAGCTAGAGCGATTAAGAAGTCAGAGCCACTCCCCTCAAACCCTCCCCACCCCCCCGCCCCCCCCTTGAATCCTCTCCTTACAAGGACAAGGACGTCCTGAGCCCTCCTGTGAGCTGTCACTTGGAGCTCAGCTGATACAGGGCTTCTGAGAGGCAGCCGGGCATTCCTGTCTGCCTGAGCTTAGCCAGGCTCCCAACACAGGAGTCCTTGATCTCTCCAAAAGCCACCCTTTCCGTTTCTATGCAATTCTCTCCTGCTCTGATCTTGTAAAATCACCCAAAGATCCCCCAGTTTCAGATCAACCAGAGTCTGTTTCCTCTGACCTGTGTGTGGAAGCAATGCAAAGGGAGAAGTCCAGCAAGGACACGAGAGATCATCAGAAGATGCTAGAACAGAGTAGACCCTCATAGCATTAATTGCTGAGAAAACTGGGGTTACATGCCCAGGGTCCACAACCCCTTGAGCAGGTAGGGAATCACCTCTCTGGTGGGTATCCTTAAAGACAAGAAAGAGAGAAGCTCAGAGTTGTGTCTAAAGTAATGTTTGGTGCAGTTACTGCTGTGCTTGAATGTGGAGTAAAAACCACCGCTAACAATTATGGCTCAGTAATGGTGAGACATGGGGTGGACCAGATCCAGCCACTGCAGGGCCCCAGACAAACCTCTGTGCCATGGAGATTGCTGACGTTGCCCAAATCGACTTTCCGAGCAAGAGTTCCCAGGGAAACCTTCACCAGTCGTTGGTTCTATCATCACTTGTGGAAAATCAGTACCTACCTCATATTGTCCAGAGACAATATGAAGCCCAGAGAGAGCGTAAACCCAAGCCAGCTCCATGCCTGATGGTATGAGTTTAGCAGATCAGCCGCCAGTGTGAAAGAGCAGGGAAGTGGGGCTTTCTGAGGAAGATGTCAGTGGAAATGGAAGGAGCCCGTCAGTGACCGTCTCTCCATGCCAGCATTCCCTACGGGGTTCGACAGCTCCAGGTGCAGCTCACTGATGCAAATCACCCAAACGCAGTGGGGAGGGAGAAGGGTGGATTGCAATGGATAATGTTTACTCTGGTGCACCACGTGGGCTGTTTTCTGTGGCCTATCAGGACGTGGACCTTATCACCACTTCTCCGACTTTCTCTCCTACCAGTCTCCTCAGCCTCACTCGCCTCCTTCTTGCTCCTTGAACACCCTGAGCGTGCCTTAGGGCCTTTATTCCTGCCGTTCTCTCTGCCTCGAGTAGTCTTCCACCAGATATCTGAAAACCTCTTCCTTTTGGTTTCTGCTCAAACCTCACCTTATCAGAGAGATGCCCTCCCCGTGTACCGTTCGTCCTCCCCTCACAGCAGCTCTCTTGTATACCCTTGGCACGGCTTATTTTCTCTAGCTACTCATCACCACCTGAGATCTGTGTGTGTGTGTGTGTGTGTGTGTGTGTGTGTGTGTGTGTGTGTGTGAGAGAGAGAGAGTGATCTATTTGGCCCTGATAGAACACAAGCTCCATGAGAACAAGGAGCTGTTTTGTTTCTTATTTCATTTCTGTACCCAGAACAGTCCTCCCTTAGTCTCTAAATGATTTCCTTCTGAATCGGGCCTAGTGGCTTCCTTTTTTGTTGATCATAGTCTTCGTTGGTTTGTTGTCTGAAACCATAAATAAAATAGAGAAGGTAATCTTTCTCATGGTTACGAGGCAATCGCCACCCTTGAAAATAAGGCTTCACCTCTGTTCTTGCTGCCCCTGCGTGAACCCTTCACCCTACCACATACTTCTCTGGTTTATTCTCACCTCTGACCCCGCTAACCCCAGCTGGTGCTGTGTCCCCCACTAAATATGAATTCCCTTCTGCTTATCCAAATTCCACTCAGACTTTCATACTACACTCTGTGTGACCATTTGTTCACCGACTTCTCCATTCTCTGAGTCCTATATCCTTCCCACATTGTTCAGCCCTAAAAGTTTAAAATGTGCTAATCTCATTGCCCTAGTCAGACTATAGCTCTTTGGGGACTGACAACGTGACTTCCACACCTTCTTCCTCCTCTTGGAATGAAAGCCATGCAGGGAGATAATGCTTCTGTGTTGACCAATTTGTCAAAAAATAATAAAATTATAGGGCGTAGTGGAGCAGCATTTCTCTTACTTGCTGATGTGGCTCCTGCTACCTCCATGCTGGTGTCACTTAGATACTGAATGAGATAAGGAAAAGCATGGGAAAGGGAAAGTTTAAGGCAGAGATCCTGTGCCCATGTGGTCACTTAGTCAATAAGCATTCATTAAGAGCCCAGGACTATGCTAGCCAGTCCGAAGACAAATCTAGAATCACAGGATGCTGAGCTGGAGGGAACCTTGGAGACATCTGGTCCAAACCCTGGTGTCAGTTTGGGTACGTAGATGCGAGCAACAGAAACTGATGCAGGCTTAACTGTGCAGGAAAGGAATGCATTTAAAGGACAGTGGGGGAGTTGGAGAACAAGGCCTAGAGCTCTGCTTCCAGGAGCAAAGCCCAGCAGCGTGGGCAGGCGAGTATCTGTTGCTGCTCTCAAGAGACCTGGATTTCTCAGCTTGCACTGTGGCTGCTGCTGCCCAGAGCACAGCCCTGTTTGTGACGCTATCATCCCTGGGAGGGTTCTTCACTGTCCTTGCTTCTTTTTTTGATTCAAATTCTGGCCAGTGCACATCTGATGGGGAGAACCTAAGTTACTACCCGCCACCCCAGCCACAAAGGAGGGCAAGAAACAAGCATACTCTCACATTCCTTAGTGAGATATGGGCTTTGCTTCCAACCAAACGTTTTTAGGCAAGAGATTCACCAAATGGAGGAGCGGATTCAAGGGCAAATATCCATCTACCCCTCATACACAGCAGAGGCAACGGTGATCCAGAGAGATGGAGCAAATGGCCCAGGTCACATCATAAATTACAAGTAGATAGGTCTCCTGATTCCATATCTCATATTCTTTCCACTTACCTCTATGTAAAGGAAGCCACTAGAGTGAAAATTAATAAAGGAAATCTCAAGTAAAAGGGGGGAAGGCCTATAGAGGGTGCTCTCAGGCCCTACCACTCATCAATTAATTATCCCAAACAGGAAGAGGTCAATTACAGACCCCAACAGGAAGAGATGTACCTTGTACTTTGCATTCCTAAACAAGAAGTGCGGCTACTTTCCTACCCCAACAGGAGGATTTTCCTCTTGCCCAGCAACAAGCCCAGCCAATTGAGATGCTGCAACTCAGCCAATGAGAAGCCGTGGTCACCTCAATTCTTACTTTCCACCAATGAATTTTCATTGCTGATGACTTCTTTGCCCCAACCCCCTTTCTATAATAGCTTCCATCTTGTATAACTCCTTGGAGTATCTCTCTGTTTATAAGATGAGATGCTGCCTGATTTGTTTAATAAAGCCAATTAGATCTTCAAATTTACTCAGTTAAATTTTGTTTATTAACACTAGTAAAAAAGTTAAAGGCAAAGCAGGACAAATCACAGGAAGCGAATGTTCAATGATCCATGTCCCTGGTAGCTATTTTAGGTAATAAGTGTCCCTTAGGTTTGATCACTACTGTTTTTCAACATTTACTTCTCAGACATCATCTGCTCTAAGACAGCTCTCCTAAATCACCAAGCCGCTTGGTTCCCTGACTTAACTCTGCTGCAGCCTCACTATTCATGCTGCAATATCAATGTATGTTGATATCCTCACCAGGCTATGAGCAACCTGAGGTGCAGCAATGACCCAGAAGGCATTGTGGGAAGAGGGACCATCATGAATGTGCACTGGGAGCATTACAGAGCAGTTACATTTATGATAGTCCCCTTCCCTATTATTAAACCCCCACTTCCTGTGTCAATACAATACCTGTCTTTCACCTCACATTTCAGGATGCTTAAAATCACCTTCTCCAAGTATCTTATAAAGGATCCCAGTGACAGCACAAAGCACAAACCCTAGAAGCTGGCACTTGAGGTGGCCTTGCTAGGTCTTAGCCAGGTCTCTTCCTGGCTGGTGGTAGAAAACAAATGGCAAAGTTGGCAAAGCAGATGTGTGAGGCCAGAAGGAAGCGGTCTTAGCTGGGCAGCCCCTGATGGGACAGAAAGTAAAGGCAGGTGCCTGATGGCAGACATCACCCTTGGCTTCTAGGCCCCTTGCAAACAAGAGGAAAGGGCCTGCAGAGACGCTGAGTCAACAAGACAGATGTCATAGGAATGAGGTAAGAGCTCTCTGGAAGGACATGCAGGCTTCCCTTCACCTTGGAATGAAAATACTCTAATATCTGTTTGAAAACCTTTTCAAATTCACTGTAGCACTCCCTATGCTTCGTTTCAAGTTCATCCAACCTTCACACTTACCCACACGTGAAATCTGCATTGCCATCTCTGGAGCTCCCCCAGGGCTGTTGCTCAGCTCAGAGGGTCCTTCCTTACGCCCAGCCCACCCTTCGAAATTCTCGCATCCTATAAAACCCAGCTCAGGTGCTGTCTCTTCCAGGAAACTTCTCTGGCCACACCTAGCTCCTTGCTGACACCTCAGGACAATACTTGCTCTTACCATTGGCTTTGACAGGTTTTCTATGTTGTAGTCTATCCAGGAGCTCTAACCCCCGGGGCCGTGGACAGGTACCTACCTACCTGTCTGTGGCCTGTTAGGAACCGGACTGCATAGCAGGAGGTGAGCGGTGGGCCAGTGAGTGACGCTTCCTCTGTATGTTCAGCTGCTCCCCAGCGCTAGCATCACCGCCTCAGCTCCACCTCAGATAATCTGGCATTAGATTCTCATAGGAGCAGCAGTTCCTGGTGCCAAAAAGGTTGGGGACGGCTGGTCTATGCCATATTATTTTCCGAATATAGGACATGTCTCCCAGATGAGATTTTTGTCCATAGCATTTTGCATAATGTTGTTCACTTTATTATACACAACAAATATTACAAACAATAAATGTTCTAAACAAAATAACTCATGGCATGCTGTCAAATTCTGTATTCTACATTATTCATTTGGTCTCGATTTAAGTGATTTATTGATTTTTAGTAACCTCTTTTTAAAGTTTAATTTAATTATCAAAGTAATACATACTGACAGACATACATATTACATGCAAAATAATACAGACACCAGAGGTTGCCTCAATGAAACATTCCTGGACGTTTCTCCCTCATCTACCTGTAGTTAGTCTGGCAAAGCTAAGATATTTGATTTCCCAGCATCCTTTGTTGCTGAGGAGAGGCAGAGGGTACACATTCCAATTCTGGCCAATGAGACTGAAGTGGTGGTCTGTTGTGTTGCCACTTTTCCCTTCTTCTTTCTTTCTACCTGGAATGAAAGCATGAGTGCTAGAAATTCAGCAGCCATCTTGTGGCTGAGGTGACAAATGTGAGGAAAAGGCTATAACGGTCTCAAAGACACTGGTCTTCCCCGACATTGTCAAGATGCTGAGCCAGAATTGGAAGCCATCCATTTGCAGACTTCTAGCAAATGGAGGGGAAATCTATTTGATTAAGCCACTAAAGTCAGGTTTCTATAATTTATAGGCAACCAAGAGTTTTCCTAACTCATATACATGTACGTTGTCAAAAACAGAAAAAGCACAAAGATAAAAAATCGCCTGTCACCCAACCACTATGTTGGTTTGTTACACGACTCAATTTTTTTCTAAATATAGATACACTGTGTTTTTTAATAAAAGCGAGATCTTTTAATTATATTGTTTTCTATAGTTATTTAACTATATATTATGAACATTTCAAAACTTTGCCATCAAGAAGTATTTTATAGCGTTATTTTCGATGACATATCAAAATTTATTTTATTAACCCCTTTTGCTTGGTTGAATATCAGATTCTTTCTAATATATCACTTTTTTAAACATTGTTGTAGAAATATACTTGAGATAAATTTTTGAGTAACTTCATAATGATTTTATTAAGCTACTTTCTTAGATATGAAATTTTTAAAAGTTTGCATATATTTTAGGTTTTTAATACACTGTTAATTTTTCTTCCACAAATTTTATTCTTCCAGTAGCACAAATGGTAAAACATAATTTTTTAACAAAATATTTATAAAGTTTCAAGAATAATTAAAGGAAAATACATGCCTGAAATAACATCAAGCTAAATAACCAAGCTTTTAAGAGCATGTCAGAATTAAGTGTTTGTGTGGGAATTCAAAAATGTATCCCACCATCACCCCCACTACCATAGCCTCCATCTTCATCTCTATTTTAAGAGAAGGACATGGACAAAATCCAAACAATTGCATTCCAGACTAAAAATCAAAAACAGTCAAAATGAAGATAAAATACATTCCCTAGGGAATTTTTCATGAGAGGATACAGAGGTCAAGTATTTGAAGCACATTTTTCTGAAAGACATGGCAAGATTGAGGGAGATGGTGGAGGGAGAAACATTGTGGAAACAGGAAAGCATGAAGAATAAGACTATTTTCTAGAGTACGTGTATTAGAGTCTTCAAGGAATTGTTGAGCACTAAAAACAGGTGAGGAGAGGGGATGTTAATAAGAGATTCTATGGACTGTACTTATATCCCCCTGAATGACTGTGAGAGATACCAGTAATAATCTGATGTCTGCCTGGATTGTTGTTCTTTAGAGGTGGCATAGCTCCATGACTATTCTATGTGAATTAAGATTTTTTACAAAGGTTACCCAAGATATAGTTTACTCATCTTTAGCTTGTTGACCACTACTGCCATCCATTCTTTCTACTCTCAACCTGCTTTCTCATGATGGCAGAAATCATCTTAAGATTCACTCCACAAAGATCTCTAGCATCTCAGTGTCTTTACCTCGTCCTCATCCTACACATCAAATAGAGAAGGGTGTGATTTTTGTCAGTGTCTGTAGTGATATCCTCTCTTTCACTCCTGATATTTTTAATTTACGATTTGTCTTTCTTATTTGTTGAGATCAGCCTAGCTATCTTTTTAAAGAAGATTTTGTTCTGTTTTGCTGTTTTTTATTTTCTCTGTTTTTGCTGATCTTCCATTTCACTGATTTCTGCTCTTTATTTTCCCTTATAAATACTTACCTTGGATTTGATTTGCTCATTTTTTCTACCTTCTTAAAGTAAAAGTGTAGCTCATTTGTCTTAGTTTCTATTTTTATGTCTTCAAGTTTACTAATCTTTTGCAGAGTTTCTAAACTTCTATTAATCCCATCCAGTGGATTTTTCATTTTATATTTCCATTTTTTTATTCCTAAAAGTTCCATTTGTTTATTTTTAAATATATTTCTTTAGTTTACTCACATGTTCCTTTGAATTCTTGAGCATATTTAATTTTTTTTTTTTTGCAATAAAGTCCATGTCAGCTAATTTCACTGTTTCTGTGATTTTTGTGTCTATTTACGTTGGCTGATTTTTCTCCTGATTAGAGATCACACATTTCTTCATATCTCTAGTGATTTCTGATTGAATGCTAGAAATCATGTTTTATATTTTGTGTGCTAGATTTTTTTTAACATATTGGCAGTATTAGACTTTATTCTGACAATTAAGTTCCTCATGGATATGCTTGATCCTTTTAAAACTTCTTTTTAAGCCTTATGAGAGTGAAGTTAGAGAAGTCCTTACACTAGCACTAGTTTAGCCTGACTAGTAAGGCAGGAGACCACTAGAGTTCCCACAGTAAGTCCAAGTGCTCAGTGAGGATTCTCAACTTCTGTTGGTCACAGCTCAAACATCTCCCAGATTGTATTCACCTCTGTGTTTTCCTGAACTGTCCTTTGACTGACCCAGTAGAGGTTCACCCTATGCATGTGTGTTCAGTATTGAGCGACAGATTTATGGGGACTACTAGGCAGATTTCCGGATCTCTCTTTCCATGCAGCTCCCTCATCTATGGCACACTGTTCCAGAAATTCTGACTATCTTAGCCTTTCCAAACCCTGTTCTCTGTTTGCTCCACTATGAAAGACTGTCGTACTGTTTGGGGTTACCTCCCTGCACTGATATCCAGAAAGTGCCTCCGAACTGGAGTCTGGAGCAATCTTAGAGCTCACCTTATTTGTTTCCTTTCTCTTGGGGCCACAGTTCTTAACTACCTATTGTCCAATGTACAAAAACTATTGCATGATATATTTCCCCAGTTTCACAGTTGTTCACAGCAGGAAGGTGAGTATAGTCCCAGTTATTCTGACATGGACTGCTGTGGAAGTCTAGTATCTGTTTTGCAAACTCAGTCACAAAATCTTCCTAGGTTTGAGCAATAGAGAGCTCCAGAATAAGCACTCAGAGGTCTGATATGGCTCTGCCAACAGGACTGGATGTGAGAAAGCTCAGGGAGGTGAAATCCATGGGAGAAAATTCAGGGCTGTTTTTCTTGTTACTCTTTTTCACCTTAGAGCTTTTCTTGACCAAAACTTTTGAATTCTCTGTATAGAATTTGGTTTTCATAGATCTGAGAAGAACTAAATTCCAAATGCCCAAGAGCAAACAGAGGAAGGGGTTTGAGGTCTCACTAGATAGAAGTGAGTTCACAATTTATGTTTGTATAAATATGAATTTTACATTTTTGTTTAAATGAGTATTTCTATTTATAATGAGTTCAAAATTGATATTTTTTCTTAACACAAGTCCTTCTGACCAATGCCTTACTGCAAGTTAATGTAAGCTACCTGTTGGGGGCAAGTCCTTTCAATTCCCTTCTCTAAGGATCTCATAAAATGAAGGAGAAATCACCAATCTTCATTCTGAAATATCAAAGAGAATTAACTATGAGTGTGATCCCTTGGTCCAATTAGACCAGGCTAAACTTCAGGAGTCTATATCATTGCTATCGCCCTAGCTCCTCTCCATCACTTGCTCATGGACTATGGCCAGCAGTCTCCACTCCAATTCAACCTTCTCATTTTGTCTGGCAATATTTCCTATAATTCAACCCTAATCATATCATCCCCTCATCGGAAAACCTTTATTGCTACAAGGTTCTCCGTAAATTGGCCACAACTTTCTCTTCTGACGTTTTGTCTCATGATTTTCCTTCTCACTGCATTCTAGCCCATACGTTAATTTCTGGTTCATGTGCATAAACCATAATTCCAGCTTTTTTCTCTTTCTCAGCTCATGCTTTCTTTCCTCTCTCTGAATAATTCCTTATCCCAAATATTTGAATATGAAGTTACCTATCTTTAAAAGCCCTACTCTGAAATAATCACATTCATGAAAACTTTAACACCCTTAGAAGAAATCTCTTTCCTCCCTCTAGAAGTTAATCAGAACCTCATTTATCACAAGTGTCACTGTCTACCTCATAACCACTATGGTAAACCCCTTGGGCACTGAGTCTGTGTAACATTCCTTTCTGTGTTTCTTTAAGCTTCTAATGGACTGAGTTGCATATGAGGGTGCTCAGTGAATGGTTTTGAGAGCACGAGTGATTGATTTGGATGTCTGATTATGTCTCTTGTTGCTCTTGCTGGGTAATTTAAGATGTACTACTTTGAACCATGTGAAATTGCTATAGGTCAAAAATAGTCGAATAGTCAAACTGACAATTTAAAAGGTTCCATCTTATACATCTTCTTCCTCACTTTAATATGCACTACCTGTAGAAAACTGTAGTACATAATTAAAATCATAAGCTATCCAAATTAAGCAGGGGCCAAGGATTTTCACTAATGAAATAAACATGCCAGCAATAATTGTGTGAGCAGAACTGAGTATGAAACAGACATGCCTGTTAAAGAGCTTAAACATGCAGAAAAGGAGACATCTACTCAAATCAAGCAAGTTTAAGTCCAAAAGGGAAGCACTGGCAGGATATTGGAGAATCTCATCTGAACAAGGCGGCATTGGTTAGGGAAGGGCAATCCGAGGGCCTCGGCAGCAGGAGCTCCTGGTCTTCTCCCCTAGAGCTCTAATGCTGAGTCCACTTTGGTTTCAATTCCAGATTCCCAACAGACAGCACCTAAATGACTTGGCCAATGCTTTTGTTAAGAAGATAAAGTTGCTCGGGGGTGAGCCCTTTGGACCAGTAGGTGGAGTAGGGGCAGTAGATAGAGATACATGATTTTTAAAACAAAAAAGTTCAAAGATATTTGTATTTGCCATTCCTGGGGAGGTATTTACTTTACTTTGCCTTCAGGAGAAAAGTGTGAGAAGCATCAAGTTAAATGATCTCTGTGGTGTCTTCAAACTCTTGACATTTTCTCAGTCAATAAATCTCTATAGGTAGCCAAACGCTTTCTTTTTTTCTCCTCCAACCTAGCTCGTGGTTTTCAAAGTTGATCTGTAGGTGGCTGGTCTGCTGTTTGACATGTCTGATGTGGCCAGAGATAAGGAAAGTTGAATTACTGGCACAAGTTGATAGTGTGAGATAAGAGAGCTCATCTTAGCTTTCTTTGTTATCCACTTAATTAACATTTGTTCAGCATCTACCCTGGAACACAATCTAGCACTTGGCGATACAAAATTCTTGATGTGCAGCACTGCTAGGGAAACACGAAGGAATTTAAGGAGTTGTCCCTGTAGTCGAGAAGTTATGATCTGATTAGGAAACCAAGATGAATACACAGGAGATATTAATAACCACACAAGCTTAGTGGCTAAGGGTACAGTGCGTCTCCTCAGATGCAAGTGCTAAAATATATGTCATTTCATTATAAAATGTTACATAGATGTGGACCAATAGAATCACTTACGGCATGGGTTTACTCATTACAGAAAATTGGCAGTACCCAGATCAATAAAACCCTGCATTTTTGAGACATTTGCCAAATTTGGAAATCATGTTCTTCAGCGTTTACCTTGCAAAGGTGATTTAATCTCTATTCTTTTATTTCTGTCCCATCCCCAGTGCTGACCAATGATGTGTTAGGTCTAAGGTTTGGACTGCTCACCACCCCCCTCCCATGAAGAAGAGACTAATGAACATTTCATATCTTTGCACATAGCCTCTGAGGGGAAAACAAGGCACAGAGGGGGGAAGGAGCAACCTGATGAGGTGAAGAGTCATGAACCGTAAGCCAGAAAACCTTGGTCTTGGTCTTAGTGCTGACCTTAACTGATTGCAGCACTTTGAGCAAGTCACTTTGCCTGTCTACACCCTACTTCTGCGGCATCTATAAACCAAGAGGGGTAGGAAAAGGTTTAAATTCAACATTTATTGTGAGTCCAAGGAAATGCCCTTAAATGCCTGTGGACGAAATTGAAAACCCAACTTTGAATCATGGGCCCCTAGACTGGCTAATAACAAGCAATTCATAGTGAAAAATCTTCTCTCCTTTTCCAAACCCTGACCACATGTCTAACTAGACTAACCACGTGCTTCTCCTCTTCCACGCAGTGAAACTCTTCGACAATAAGCAAAGATCATTTGAGAAACTTGATAATGGCTCTGACTGCCTTTTAGCTTGCTAAAAACCATCCCTCATAAAGGCATGAGGAGGATTTCATGTGATTCTGTCCACAAACGCTTACAAACTAGTCTGGCCTGTACAGCATTCCTGCTGTTGAGAGCTGTGAGCTTTGACAAGTCCCTCTATTCTGAAACCCTCCTTTCTCCTCTGCCTCTGTTTATGCTCTTAGTTCCAGTGCCTGGGTGGATGACAAAGAAGGGTCAGCTCTGACTCACACAGGGCTGCGAATGCCTTGACCCCGGGGGGCTGCAGGGCCTGAGATGTTTACCTCATTTCCCTTCATTCCGTACTCTGCTGAGCTCCCAGAGAGGCAAAGGAGCCATGTGACTCACCAGTCCAGAAATATTTACTGAGCACTGCCCAGTTCTGTGCATTAAGAGGGAACAAGAAGAAACATCTCAAACCCAGAGCTTCAGAGCTGCCTGGGGATTCTGGGAGGAACCCCTGTTCAGACTGCCTGAAACAAGGCCACCAGCTCTGAGAAAGAACACTTTGGCCCTTGTCCTGAGTGGGATGGGGAGGGGCTGAGATGGGAGGTTGCCGGAAAGCGTTCGTGACCAAGAGGCCTCAGTGCATGAATGCATTTCAACACGTCCCCAGGGAGAGCTGACTTTTCTCCCAATTTGAATAATTCCAAGGGCGTAAATGAGTGTCCTGAGGTGCAGAAGAAATATGTGTGGGGGCAGCCGAGCAGCCCTTTCCCTCTTCCAGCCCCAATCTCGGGAACAAACCCAGAAGCCCCAAACGTGGGAGGGCTAGGGTCTCTGTGCTGCACGTTTCGGGGACTGGGGTACTGCGTCTCGCCTGTCAGAGAGCTCTGGGGCTGCTGATTCATAGAGACAGGAAGAGGAGATGTTGCAGGTCCGGGGCAGACAGAGGCCGTGGAGCCCCGGGCGCTAAGGCGCCTCCACACCACACTGTCAGCCCAGCCCAAGGCGGAAATAGTAACAGCTGCTACCAATTTCAGACCACTTTCCAGAGGCCAGGCACGATGCTAAATGCTTTTGTCGCATGATCTCATTTAATCTTCACACCACCACCACTCTCCCCCACCCCCTTTAGGGAGCTGTCATTATCACTACTTAATAATGAGGAACGGAGAGGCTGAGGGAGGTTAAGGAACTTCTCTGAGTTTACACCGGTACCAAGAGGAAGAGAGCAGACACTCATGCGGGTCTGTACGCCTTCAAAGCCCGGGTTTACCCCACACAGCGTGCCAGGGAAGTTGGAAACTCTAGGAAGAGGGTGGAGATGTGAAGAGGGTGACGACAGAAACAGGGAAAAGAGGAGAAGAACCAGTGCTCCGGGTTCAACGTGGCAAGAGTCCCTGGGTTCGTTTCCTGGAGGGGGCTTCGGGGGCAGCATTCAGCACACAGTGACAGGGGGGTGTCAGCAGACAGAAGTCTTGGGCAGAGGTTGCCCAGGAAGCCAGGGCTGACAGAAAGCCCCGTGAGAGCTGGCGCTTCAGAGCTTCGTGGAGGGCCTCTGGCTTGTCAAGGCAGAACTGAAGATAGAGGCGATGGTGACAGGGAGAGGGCTAGATCTGCGTGCAGTTCTGCTGTGAAGGGCTGTCCACAGCCCGGGCATGGACGGGAGGGCGCTGGCTTTGCCGTGACTCTTGTTCCTAGTACTTCAGGGCCCAGCCTTCTCCAAGTGCCTTAACCAAGCTGCGAAGGAGGGAGGTGAGCAGCCGGACATGGTCTCTATCTCCACCCAGTGCAGTCTTCAGAAATATTGAGAAATGAAACCTTCTCATTGTTTTCAATGCTATCGAGCATTGTTAGGTGAGACTCAACCAAGGCCAAATCAGTGAAGCCCACTCCTTCACCCATATTCACTGCACGAAGAAACAGGAAACATGGTTTCTGCCTTAAAGAGGCGCAAGAAGTTGGTTTTTTTCCCAACAGCTTTATTGAAATGCAAATCACATGGTATACAATTCATCTAGTTAAAGTGTCCTGCTCAGTGGTTTTTAGTATAGTCACAGAGTTGTGAGGCCATCATGACAACAATTTTAGACTATTTTATACCCCAAGTAGTAAGCCCGCACCCTCTAGCAGGCACCTCCCATTTTCTTTCACCATTCCCCCACAAAGCCCTAGGAAACCGCTTCCTTCTGTCTCTGCAGATTTGCCTATTCAGTACGTCATTCCTTTTTATGGTGAATACTGTTCCATGGTATGGATATACCACCTTTTATTTACTCATTCATCAATTGATAGACGGTTGGGTTGTTTCCACTTTTTGATTATGAATATTCACGCACAAGCTTCTAGATGGATATAAGTTTTAAATTCTCTCGGGTATATAACTAGAGGTGAAATTGCTGAGTCCCATGGTAATTCTATGGATAACTTTTTGAGAAACTGCCAAACTGGTCAAAGTGGCAGAACCATTTTACTTTCCCATCAGCAGTGCATGAGATTCCAACTTCCCCACATCCTCACCAACATGTATTATTATCTGTCTTTTTGATTACAGCCATCCTAATCGGTGTGGTATCTCATTATTTTTTGTTATATTTTTCTAATGACTAAGGATATTGAGCATCTTTTCATGTATTCCTGAGGCATTTCTATGTCTTCTTTGGAAAAATGTCTACTCAGATCTTTTGCTTATTTTTAAATTGGGTTGTCTTTTATTATTTATTTTTAAGGCTTCTTTACATATTCTGAATATTCTGATATCCATTATCAGAAATATCATTTGCAAATATTTTCTCCCATTCTGTGGGTTGTTGTTTTACTTTCTTGAAGGTATCATTTTCAAAAATGTAATTTATCTATTTATTTATTTTTTTATTTTGTCAGTTATGCTTTTAATATCATATCTAAGAAATCATTGCCTAATTCAAGATCATGAAGATTTACACCTGTGTTTTAAGGGTTTTACCATTTTAGCTCATCTATTTAAATCTATTATTCCTTTTCAGTTTCTTTCTTTTTTTTTTTTTTTTTTTTTTTGGTATGATGTGAGATAGGAGTCCAAATTCTTTTTTTTTTTTTTTTTGGCATGTGGATATTCAATTGTCCCAGCTCCATTTGTTCAAAATATTATCCTTTCCCTCATTTAATGTCTTGCCACTCATGTAGAAAATCAATTGACCAGTTTACCAACTTGTTTGACAAGCAGGTTACATAATTGAAAAGGAAAAGCTACTCTATGAGGCTTGAGGTAGTCATAAGTATAGCTGATGTTAGATTTAAGGCAAAATATTCAGGCAATTAAATATATCAGAGACAAATTAAGCAATGATAAGAACAGCAGAAGGTTTAGAAGCAAAATGAATTGTACAGCACACAAAATGCAACTATAATAATGTAAAGGGTTTATTGTTTTTTAAATACACCTGTAGAGCAAAAACTAAGGGAAAAAAGGAATGTCCTTGTTTAGGAACTATGCGTATAGTAGATTTATTAAATATCACGCTTATACTCCTATATAATGCAACCTCTCCCACATGGATGGGGACAAGCACTTCCTCCTCACTCTAGATGCTTCTTCCATAGGGAAGTGTGGCACTCCTGGTCTCTTTCTACTTCTCACTTCCCAGGGGAAATGGAACAATTTAATCAGAATAGTGAATTTAAAGAGAATAAACTGGATATTCTCAGCACAGATTGCTTCTTTCTTTTTTCGTCTTGAGAGTGAGTTGCTTACAGGGAATTGCCATTGTCTTCTGCTCCATGCTGGGTCTTATGATTTTGCCTTTATCTGCATCCGAGCTGAGAAGGGGAAAAGAGGTGCCATTAATTGAGCACATTCACAGACCCCATTGTTTGTTGCATGGGTCAGGAAATTGAATTTTCAAACCAAAATAGCATATGCAAAGACTTTTGGTGGGTCCAGGGTGCATGGACCTTGAGCTGAGCAAGGTGTTTTTGGAGATTACACTGAGCCTGTGGGGTTTTGCCATTATTTAGCTAGTTGGCCTTTGATGCTGCACTCTGAGCAGGAGCTTAGGATTGTTTTGTCCACAGGAGAATGACTGTATCCATAGTCAAGACTGAATTCTGGGCAGCTGCAGGCAAATGATACTTAGGCTATACCTGCCTTAAGCAAAGGTGCTTGTGCCACATGGTTGACCAGGGCACGAGCCAGTCTAAATAGCCCAGTGTGGCCGTCCTGGCCTCAGGAGAAAAGCAGCAGTCTCTGTGCTGGCCACCGCAATCCACTATGCAGAAGCATCTTGGACTCGTGTCACAGGCCAGGCTGAGATGGGATTCAAGTTTTTCAGGCCCAGGTGGGCAGAACAATGTCATTTCCTTTCAAACCACAAGGCAGTCCATTCCCTGTGTGCTGCAGAGCTCTAACGGAATGTTCTAGCCTCTCATTTAGTGCCAGATTTGAATTGGTGGAGCTGCCTCTACCCCAAATTCCATTCTACATTCAAGGTTGTGAATGAGAAAAACCATAGGCCCAAAATGATGTCACTTATGCTAAAGCCCATGACTGAATTGCAATTTTGACCTTCACCAGAAATGTAATTGTAATCAACCAGTCTGGAATTTTTTGGTCAACACCAATGAAGTAATCTGTCACATGGGCTCTCTCCACCCCCTAGGAAGAAGAGGCAATATGCATAAGACCCTTGTCTTTGCCCTTCCCTTCCCTCCAAAAGATGTCCTGGCCTAAAAACTAATCCTTTCTTCCTTTCTTTTCTTTTGCTAATAGCTCCCTTGTTCTATCTACCTTTCTCCCTATAAAAGCCTTTTATACAACTCCTGTATCACCCTTCTAATTGCTAGATGGGATGCAGCCAATTAGATCTTCAAATTTACCTGGTTGAATTTTATTCTTCAACAGGGTCAAGGAGGTGTGTGTGTCTGGAAGGACTGATTTTGTATTCATGAGGCTTATCCTCAAGTACGAATGAAATAACGACAGCATTAGCAGGTGTGTTTCAAGGTAATACAGTTATTGTAGGTGGACATTGGGCACTGTGCCTGAGCCCTGAGGGAATATATCCAAGAAATGTATGTAAATCAAAAATCAAGAAAATACAATTTCTTGAAAAGTCAAAGTGAAGGCCAAAGGGGCAAAGTCTTAGAAGTATCTCCTGGCCAGAATCAGCAGAGGGGGATTTTCCAACTGAAGCAAATGTGGACATGAGGTGAAAACTTTCTCCATAAGGTTCTTGGTTCTAAAAAGTCCAAAACAAGAGGCAGTGGTATCCTCCTCTGTGGCCCAGAACTAAAAATGTCTGCTCACGAGATAAAGCAGAAGCCATGTTGCCAGAAAGGGTTTACCCTCAATGAAACACTGAAACTCCAGGAATTCAGAGCTACAAAGACAATGCTAATGCAATTTTGCAACCTTAGCAAAAAAGCAAGTGTCTCAACGCCCTTCTCAGAGAGGGCGGGCAGTATGCACAGGTGGATTCTTGCCCCCGTTTAGGTAAATGCATAGTGTCAAAATTAATGCATAGTGCCAAAACTCACCTCTTACTAGGAGATTTCCTTCAGCTGAAGTTAATTTCATCAGCTGTAGTTCCCAAGAAACCAATGTCACTGAGAGACAATGATGAAGTAGAAGGCGAGATTCTCTTTGCCTTCCCTCCTCCCCTCAGATAGAGTGATCCTTGGGCTGCACTAAATACTGGAATTTGAGAAAGTAATTTTGTCCAGGATAACTGCTGAAGATCAACTAGTTTTCTTAATTGGAGGTGTTAAAATATATAGTGTGTGTGTGTGTGTGTGTGTGTGTACACACATACATACATATACATATTATATATATATAAATGTGTATAGATATAGATATAGATATAGAATATAGATATAGATAGATATAGATATAGATATAGATATAGATATAGATATAGATATAGATATAGATATAGATATAGATATAGATATAGATATAGATATAGATATAGATATATAGATATAGATATATAGATATACATTTCCTTCTAGTACTTGTTGAAGAACTACGGTAAGGCAGACTATATACAGGGGACTATCATGAGAGGTACAGGGACCCCTACAGTAGGATTTTGCAGATTGGGCTCAATTCTGAATACAAGGAAAAGTGAAGATTTATAGCCAAGGAGCAGGGCGGTGGGTCAGTGGATGGAAAATTATTAAGAGGAAACATCAGGAGTTAGGGGAGATGTAGGTTCAATTATCCTAACAGGAGTCTTGCTGAAGACTGGCCAAGGTGATCAGATATTACCTGGGGGATGATGAAGGATGGGGAATTTGATTAGATATCTGGGGTAATCAGGTATCGAGGAGGGGGATTCTGGCTGAACTGACTTAGCAGGATTCTTGCTAAAACTGAACTCTAGAGAACATGCCCAAGGGACTGGCCTAGTTGAAAAGAGCTCAGAGGAGCCTGCTTAGAGTTTGGCCAAAGAGTCTTTGTCAGAGGTGTGGGGATCTATGACATCTGTACTGTGATAAGCTATGTGGTCTGTCAACGAATCAACCTCCTTAAAAGTGAGGCGTTTGAGGCTTGGTATTGGATTAATCAAACGCCTGAGGCCTCAAAGGAATTGACCATCCAGTGAGAGTCCAGGATGCAGCTGCTGAAGGAACCTCGATTCAACCCAGTCATCAGGAAGTGCTCTGGCTGAGTCTCCACACGGTGAGAAATGGAATAGGATTAATTTCAGACTTTAATTTCCTCAAACTTTAACTCATAAAAGCAAGTGCATTTGATTATGGAGATTAGCTGCTTTGAACTTTGACTTGGCAAAGAAATTGATTCTTTGAACTTTAATTTCTCCCTGGGAATTTGATAATGAGGGACATTTATATTCAAATCTGGGGCATTCCTAAATTGTTGACATTTTTATTATAGAATTGTCTAATTTATACATTTATAATTGAAGGAACTTAGTGGGTCATTTAATTTCATTGAAAAACCTGATATGCGATGTTGGAAAAAGTGGTTAGACATAATTTGGGATGGAAAAGGGAGTCAGTTTTCAACCAGGGGGATAGAGAAGTCTTGGTTTTATTTAACTAGTGAACTGTTCTGACCCATTTCAGAGCTTTCCAGGATAAAACTCTCAACTGCCCTGCAGAGGTCCCAGGAAGATATTCAAGAAGCCGCAGCGGGTCCTGGGAAGTGGGTACAGAGCGGGAAGCACGATGGCACTGATTGAGTGTCAATCTCAGCCTTGTGGGGGTGGAGAAGAGCCGTCGTCTTGGTTGACTCTTGACTTAAGGGCTAAACCATGTGGATTAAACATCCAGGGTGGTTAGAGAGAAATACTTTGTCCCCATTCTTGATGAGAAGTATAGCATTCCTGATTTCTCTCTATCTCCCCACAGGAGTTTTTCTCAATATATTAAGAAACACCTTTGTCCACTGACTGAATCCACATTCTCCAGTATGGTCTTTGTTAAGAACAAAGGTGGTGTGATGATTTTTCAACCACATCCACTTTTTCTTTGTCTTATTGACAATTGGTTGTGAATGCAAAGTAGAAAAGGATGGTGCTATTTAAATGCCCAAAAGAACATCATTATCAAATTGCATAGTAGTTCACAAGGCTTATTTCACACATTGTATATGCACACACGTGTGCAAAATATACAAAATATAATTTTTATAAATCTTATAAATAAAAGTATATATTACTTTTCATAATATATCTCCATATATTATGCAAAATAATTTTATAAAATATAAAAATCCATATTGATATATATAAAATGTACATATGAAATGTATATGAAATATTTATCAATATAAGATATTAAATATATATACATACAATATGTACATATGCACATGTAGTTTTATTATTTACCATTATAAATGTCTAGAATGTACATCTATCTTGACCTTTACATTGCTTAGTAATATTTGCAAAAATAAATATGGCCCTGGTTCTCAGACTGAAAGCAGTGATTCACAAACTTGAGTGTGTATCAAAGCCACCTGTTAAAACACAGATTGGTGGCCCCCAACCCATTTCTGATTCAGCAGCTGGGGGTGGTGCCTGAGAATTTGCATGTCTAATAAGTTCCCACACTTTGAAAATGGTAATATAAATAATAGTAGTATATTGACCCCACAGACACATATATCCTTAGATAATACTTAAATGTCATACATACTTAAAGGACCTCTCTCGCCTTATTGATCTTAATATATGTTGTAATGTCTATGACATATAAGCTCAGAATTTAGGAAGGCCAACTGCTAATTGACTTCACCTTCATTCTTTGCTTGCTAACAACCGGAGGAGTAATTATAGTCCATGTTTGAGGTAGCCAGTAGCCAACAAACACCTGGTCAGGTACCAAAGCCTTGGAATGGCTGACCACAGGGGCCACAAATGCGCATGTCTCTACCCTTCAGAGAACCAGCCTCTGAGTCTCCTTTCCCTGTTGCCCTTCCAAAGCTAGTTTTAATGACAAGAAGAGGAACTGAATGACTGCCCATTCCACCGCAAATTTGGACAAGTATCTTCATTGATGCATTAGACATTCCTCTTATAACAAGCATCACTTAGATTAAAAGTAACAGATCTTCTCTGGTTCAAGTGACAAGTGGTTGGGATCACGATCCTTGCTTTCAGCACACCCATGAAGAGAAAAAGTCAAACTGATCATTTTGTAAGAGAGGTACCAAGTCCGAAGCTGCTACACACGTGGATGAAACCCAGAAGACAGAAAACAAATACTTAGGAGAATTAAATCCCCATGTATAGGTAAGGAGATAACAGTGAGGCCCTCAGACACGTTTAGAGTTTAAGATTCTGTGCTCTGGGGCGAGCACATCCACACCCCTCTTCTGGGAGACTCCTCGTGTGTAGGAAAGTGTGCTTGTTGCCACAGGATGCCACAGCCCTGCCCATGGCTGATGAGACTGAGGACAGAGTCTGACCCAAATAACCAGGGCCATAAAGGCACTTAATTCCTGAGAGGGATGCTGACTTAATCGGACCTTCTGGGAGTTCAAAAGCAGCAAATGCAGCTGACAGAATAGAGTAGAAATGGAAAAACAGAGAAAAAGCAACAAGAAGAGACCAAGAATGAAAAGAAACCAAAGTCAGAAGTAAGAAGAATAGAGAGGGGAGTAGAAAAGAGAGGTGGAGGAGAGCATGCGTAAGTGTCAGACCGGTCCCTTGGGTGGTTCTCCTTTTGCAGCTGCTGAAGTCACCTCTTCTCCTCTCCTCCCAGAGCCCTCACGGGGATCTGCAGAAACTTTCCTTGTCCTTAGAATAAACTCCCACAGACTGAGAAAACCTCAGTACGTTTCTAGTTCTTGCAAACAGAGCTTTGTTAATAGAAACAGAGACAAGAAAAGATGATTACAGACTAGAATCTTGGGCTCAAACCAAAATGATGAAATGTAACTTGAGTAAATTGTGAGTTGCTCCATTTCAATTTAAAAAATTAATGAAGTCTGGCTGGACAGTAGGTCGTGTAGATTTGAGGAGGCCTTAATCTATTAAAAGCCAGCAATGCAATGCATCTCATGAAAAGCAAACTCACTCAGTTTAGCTTGCCTTAACAGAAGTTTAGTGGAGAGAGAGAAAAGGGTGGGAAGAGAGAGGGAGAAAGAAAGAGAGGGAGGGATGGGGGCCGGGGAAGAGAGAGAGAGAGAGAGAGAGAGAGAGAGAAATGGCTCTGACTAGACAGAGTGTAGACACACAACAAGGATGGCTAGTGGCAGCACACATCAGGTGGCCTCTCCCAACATAGTTCCCAGACATCCCTGTATCTCATATGGCACCTTGCCTCCTATAGCATTGCATTCACGACACGTCATTTTATTTGTTCAGTGACCATGTTCCCTACCCGACTGTAAGCTTCACGGAGACAAGGACATATCTCTCCTGTTCACTGCTCTGTTCCTAGCACCCAGCACAGTAATGAGCATGGTTGGTCCTCTTGAAATACTTGGTGAAGCAATGAGAAAATCGCATCCTATGAGTAATGGTGAAGTAAAATGGCAACATTCAATTTGGAAAGGAGGAAACACAAATGGATTCAATTGTGGTTTTTGAATACGTGCAAGATTTTCCATCGGAAGAGGGAGTCGGCTTGTGTGGGTTGCTCACTTGAGCGGAATGAGCATGGTGCGGTCGGCACATGAGGACCTAACTGCTGGTCAGAGCCCAGGGCTCACTCCCCAACCCGTGGCAGCCTGAGCTATCATGTCATCATCCTCCATCTGTTAAGTTTCAATTTTTCATGACCCGTTAAATGATAGGCACACGTTACCGGGAGGGAGATTTTTATTTTAATTTCGCCAAACTTCCCAACATTGACAGATGTCAAACATAGAATGATTTGTCTCATAAAGTAGTGAGTTCTGTTGATAGAAATCTTCAAGCAGAGTCGGATAACCACCTTCTATATGTGTTGTAGTGTGAGGATTCTTGTGTTGGGTGAGGTGTTGGCAGGATGACTTTTAGCCCTGTCAAATTCTATGAAAATTCTAATTATAGGCTGAATGGTTCAGTTTAGACATCAAGAATGTGAGCCAAAGGAAGAAGTGGTTTCTGCCTTCTTCTACGACTTGTTAGGTGTGTGACTTAATCTTACCGAGCCTCAGTTTTCTCATCTGCTAAATGGGATAATAAGTACCTGCCCTCTCTATATTAAAAGGTTGGCAAGATCAAATGAGACCACATTTGGACATCAAAAATATAAAGTGCTCTACAAATATATTTAGTCTCTGCTCTGGAGAAAGAAAAGGCAATTTTGAGGGGCCATGTCTTCTGGTGTCCAGGCCAAGGTTCTGTCAGCCTAAAACAAGAGTGTTTTTCCCCAATTCCCCCTAGATGTCTTAGAGATAGTTTGCACCTCTCTCTTTCCCTGCCTGGTGATAATAGGGCTGTTAACTAATTTTTTTTAGTTGCGGTAGTTTCACTCAGCACATAAACATCCAGTTCCACCTGACTGGAAGTTAACACAAAATGTCTCTCCCCTTTCCTCATGAGTACAATCCTGTTAAATTATCCTTTTATGCTCACATTGATTTTTTTTTTCTTTTCAGTTTTAAGTCCTAAAATAGCATATTCTGTCCAACTGCTTTACCGCTTTCAAGGCAATGAGAATAGTGCCTGGCATTGTGGGAGTTTAATGCAAATCAGAGTGAGGCTGGCCGTGCTTCAAGGCAGGGAGAACACCGCCAAATGGGTGTTTATCAAGGACAGCATGACGTCCCCGGGGTCTAAATTACCTTACATTTGCAGCCTTTCATCCTCAACCCCCTGTCACCCTCATGCAAGCCAAATGGAAACAGGAGATGGATTTGGTTATCCCCATTTTACAGAGTGGAGAAACTAAGATACGAAACAATTACGTGCCTTTACAAAGGTCTCTTGGCCCCATCAGTGCTGGGCCTGAACTTACAAATTTGGCTTCCTTTTGGCACACTATTCTTGCTACTAAATCTCCAGACTCTGTCGGATTCTACTCCAACCCACCCTCATGATCGTGGTGGCATGCAGAGCCTTCAACCACTGGCCAGTCTTGCTAGGAAAGTTTCTGACCCTTATCATGGCACCTTCTCAGAAATCTCAAAAAAAAAGAAAAAAAGAAAAAAGAAAAAAGTCCAGGCAAAGAAAGAGTCCTTAGAACAAGAGGAAGTAACTAGGAGAGCAAGTTTGTCTCTGTTGTGAAATTGCAGGGTTTGGCCCTTAAAGCTTATCAGAATATTGGAAAGCAAGTATAAGCTAGGACTCAGTGTCTGCATGAGGAGGGTGACCCTGCCATGTGCATACAGTGGCTTGCAATCTAAAATAACTTTCACATTGTCACCTGATTTGGTCTGGATGACAACCCAGTGAGACATGTATGACAAACTGAGACGGAGGGAGCAGTGTCTCTCCACTACATAGCCAATCAGCTGAGGTTAAATGACATCCATGGTCGTGAAGCTGGGAAATGTCAGAGCTACACGTGAACGCTGGTCTTCGGACAACACTAGAAGATTTTATCTCACCCAAGATGAGTCTCAGGCACTGACTCCCATTGATAGGGATAGATTTAAGAAACCTTACTTTGGTTTCCCAGAAACAATACCAAAGATAAACACTGTCCACTCTCCTGCTTCAGGGCCCAGGAGGCCCTAAACCTGGCTCTTTTTTGAGAACCCCAAAGAGAGAAGCTGAGGATGTTTGTTCTTCGCTTTTAAAGCAGCTAGAGACCTCCCCATGCCCAGAGGGAGAGGGACTTTCCCAGAAACACTCTTGCACAAGAGTCCCCTCTTTCATGTCCCTCCCTCCCCAACCTGCACCTCAGCTAAGAGTTCCTCACTCTCCAGCGCCCCTTCCTTACCAGCGAAGCCAGCTTGCCCGCCCACACCTCTTGCCTTCTGAGCCAGCAGCCTTTCCCTCAACACAGGTTAGGGCCGGCGGGGGCAGGCCTGTAACATGCAGGTTTAAGGGGAGGGGATGCCTCAGAAGCTCTTCTAAGAGGCTGTGTGGGCCAGCCACGGTGGTCCCAGAAAGCCCCCTTCCCCCTCCCAGTGCCTGGGCTCAGCCCTGCAGCACAGGGAACCTCATTGCTGCAAGTTGAAACAGGACTCCCCGCCTCCCCTCTCAGCAGCCTGGCTTTAAATAGGATTAATGAGAGAGAATATTCTAAACACTGCTCTGAGAGGTTCCAGAACAGGCAGCCGGCAACTTCCTCTCAAGCTGCCATTTTGGATGGGTTCCCCGCTGCCTCCCCCTGACTTCGAGCTAGCTCTTCTGCACTCAGCATTCCAACTCTGCTCAGGACCCAACCCTGGGATCTCAAAAGCAGGATGACATTCCACTGCCCCCCAAGTCCCTCTGCTGACCACTGCTGGTGTCAAAAGATTCATTCTTCTCTCATTCATTTAGCTTATTTATTTGATAAAATTCAAAGACCTTAGGGAAGGGGGTCGGAGGTGGAGGTGGGAAGGAAGCAATATTAAGCTATCATTGTCGTACACACCTTACCGCGAAGGGCTCTATTTTATTGTAGTCACAGCATCCTCAAAAACTGTAGTACATGTCATTTAATCTGCTCTATACGTCTTCCTGTGTCCCTCCCTGTGGACTTATATTGTTAATATCACTCACAAGTGCCAGAAAATGAGGATATGTGGGCAAAAGACTTGGCCAAGGTCACACAGCTACTACGTGCAGAGTCAAATTTAAAACCCAAGTCTCACATCCTGTCTACAGACTCAAACTGCTATTTGTTTGTTTGTTTGTTTGTTTGTTTTTCATCACTACTCCTCGCTGAGTCAGCTTCAGGCCAAATCACCAGGTCATTTCCAATAGGAAGATTTAGGGTAGAAAAGGCTCCAAATCTGTGATCGGGGGAGAGGAGATGGCAAAGGAACAACAGTTTGGGGGGTTCTTATCTGACGGGTCCTGGGTCACCCACATCAAAAGTACCAGCTCGTCAAACCCACACAGCAACATGGAAGGTAGGCTTTGGCACTAGGAAACCTCGACCTAATTGATGCCATGTCACATTTTGCCTCAATTTTACTCCGAAGGGAAAATTCCTCTAAGTTTACCATGAGCCTCTTCTGAACGAAACGCTCGCCCAGCTGCTGCAACGGTCCTTCTGTGCTGCTCCCGGGGAGCTTCCAGCTAAAAAAGAGCCAGAAAATGCTGGAAGAGGCCTCAGAGACTACCTGATATAACCATCTACGCCCCTGCTCCTCTTCTAGTTTTGCCCATGACGAGATTGGAGCCTTGTCATGAAGACGACACTCAGTCCGGAAATAAAGCAGAGTATGTGGTCAACACCTCGAGACGGATGCACTAAGTAACGAGAATGTGCCTAATTCCAGGCGACGTGTGGGACGAATGGCAGTGCTACGTGAGAGGTACAGTGACCCGGAGGACTCAATTAGAAAGCCAAGCAGGACAGTAAGAGCTCAAGCCCAGGGCAGTCCCTCGTCCCGGATGGCCAGTCTCTGATCCCACCAACTCTTAGGGGACGGCATGGGCCTTTCAGCCTAGCACTAAGAATGGCTTTCTGAAAAATGACTGAGTCAACATGTAAATTAAATCTTAACACACAGGGTCTCAAAATCCTCTGCTATTTGTTTCTCGCCCCTGGGGGGAGGAAATGAGCACGCCAACATTCCCCATGGGGGAACTAAATGATTTACCAGGAGTCCTGGTCTCATGTGCTCTATTTGCTTAAATGAGTTTAAGGCTACAAGCAAATGTGAGTTTGACAGGGCCCATTTGCCAAAGACCTCCCTTGGAACTGACAAAGGTCATGCCAGCTTCTTTGTCTGCATGCAGTTCCTCAGCCTTGGGGAGAAATTAGCCCAAAGTCAATTAGCCCATTAGTCACCACCCATGCACTCAGCAGCAGGCCAAGTATTACTAGGGATATAGAAAAATAAGAGGGGGTCTCTGCCCTCATCTAGCCATTAAATATTCGTTGAGTGTCTATCGCGTGCTAAGAATGAAGCTGAGCACTTAAAAATCTAGTAGGACAATGGGATTCATTTACCTGAAATGGTAAAACACAGGTTACAAAGTGCACAATGAAGGAAAGGGGAGCAGAACAAGGGTGTGCTATCTGATGGGACGACACTGGGGTGGGCATGGGGGGCCCAGGAGGGCTGGGTCGGGGCTTGGAAAAGGCCTTCAAAGACACTTCCCTTCTGGCTTGAAAGAAGGCAAGGGCACAGAGGAGGACGCGGCCTTGAAGGAAGTGGGGAGGCAGCGTGGAATTAGGAGACATGTTGGGGAAGAAGAAGAAAAGGGGATGAGTAGAGAAGGATGGAGGCTCATTATAGAGGTGTTTGAGAGCTAAGCAAAGAAAGTGAAACTTGATGATGCGGGGAAAGCTATTCTGTGTCTTGTGCTTACAGGGGTCCTGGCAGGCTCCGGTTCAGTTTGGGGGTCTCTAGCCTTGGGGAGAGCTGAGAAGAGTCAACTCTAGAGAGACAGCTGGAACAGCAGAGACAGCAAAGGCGTCGGAGGGTCCTGCATGCCAGTCCTTTCTCCTCCAGTGGTGGAATTTGGGGCACATTATTTAAATACTCTGAGCTTCAGTTTCTTCATTTGGAAAATAGAAATAATGTTTCCTATGATTATTAAATAAGATACTATAAATAAAAATGTGGTATATAATAGGCAACGATGACTATTTTTCCCCACGGCTTTCTCTTTTCTCCACGAAGACAAAAATGAGATATACAGGAATGTCCTAATATCTATGGCACCCCAACCAACTGGTCGAAGCCAACCACGGTAAGCTCCTTGAGTTTGCCAGTAATGTCAGACAACGTTGCCGAGCGTGTCTGAAGTCAGCCGGGAGCCTTCCAGGAAATGTCATCTTGATCTCGGGAAAGAGATGCAGGAACAAAGGTCGCTTATTCCTCAGCCCATTACTGGTTCTGGGTGTGAGAACTGGGCCAACAGATCCCACATGCGGTCATGAAGGCAGAGTCTGTGCGCTGGCGACATCAGGAGAGAGAGGTGGAAATACCTGATCTCTGATGACGTGGCAAAGCCAAGGTATGAAGTAAATTCATACCTTGGAGCCGATCTCTTAACTTATTAATGAATGAGATTTTTTTTTCTATTGTTGAAGCCAGTTTGATACAGGCTTTGTTGTTTATTATAAGTAGAAACACCTTTCTGATTCACAGCTTTAGACAAACTCCTCAAAACCACAGAAGAGATAGATTCCAAAACAGGTGACAGGTCACGACCTTTCAGAGCTGTGATGTTGGATTAGAAATACCTTATTGTACCCTTTTGAAAATGGTGTTTGGGGTTAAGGGAGACAAATTAGAATAATTCCTTCTCATTCCTTTGTCATCTAGTTCAACCCTGTATTTACATTGAAAGGTTTGCTAAACGATTGTCACACGACCCTTGTTAGCTGGTGGTCGAACAAAGCCTATTTGAACTAGAAGCTGGTTAGTGCCTCTTGAGCCCTGGTTTTGCATTAGCCAAGGTGGCTGGTTCGCTGTTCTGCTCAGTGGAAGGCTGCCTGCCTGTCATCTGCACTGCCCCAACCAAACCATGCTGAGGCGATGCGTCAGTTACAGTGTCTGAGGCAGGTATAGGATGCATGCCGTAGAGACCTGGGGTCCCAGCGCCAGTGAACTAGGCTCATTTCTTCTCTTGCTCTTTGACTCAGTGTCCTTTCTACGAAAGAGTGGGGTGGACTTATTTCCTAAGGCACCTTGAGCATGTTAGTGAAGATGGGTCATCCTTGGACAGGAATTCTGAGATCAGCAAGTTTTCCCCAGGGCACCTAAGAGTTCGTTCCTTCTAAAACTTCTCAGGTCGCCTAAACCCGAATACAGGTTAACTTATAGATAAGCATGCTACTGATGATAAAAAGGATAGTGATAATGATAAACAATTTCTTGAAGTCATGTAATACTTTCTCAGAAAGGAGAAACACTACTTGCCTTTTATTTCATTCAATACTCAGAAGAGTCAAGGAAGAAGAGTTAACTGAAGCCCAGAGACAAGAGGCACAAGGCGCCCAGGGACGTACAGGTAAGAAAGATAAATTCTGGTTATCAGAGCTGCATATCTTGGCAACCCCAGAAGAGCTGGTCAGCATCCTCTAAGGTCACAAGGCATTGGTTCGGCCTTCAGGACAAGCAGCCTTCCTATACTTTCCTGGGGTAGTTGGGAGACAGATGGAGTAGCTGTAGCCTGTTGATCCCTGAAGTTTTTCTCAATGACCTAGCATTATAATACTTTCTCATCTACTTCTGGAGATTACCCAACCTCAGTTAAATATTGTCAGCCTTTCTTATCTACCAACATAAGGCCCTGGATTTTTAGACTTGAAATAACATTAAACAATTATTTGACATTTTTTACTTTTCTTACCACCTTCAACGCCATTAATTCCTTTCACCTTTGCATTGTTGCCACAAGACAGATAGGATAAATGTTATTGGGCCCATGTTACCAAGGAGCAAACTGAGTCTCAAAAAGGCTGTGACAAGACCACATGTTTGAAGAAGTGGGAGTAGATGTGGATCTTCTATATGTGAGTCCATTCCTTTCTCTGCAACACCATTCTGTCCCCCTGCATAGAATTCATTCAAGGATTTTTTGAGTGCTTGCCACATATCAACCATGTGCTGGGGATTCGATGCTGAATAAGAAAGATGAGGTCTTGAATGAGCAACTTCTGGAAGAGTTGAAGACAAAAAAAGAAGGCAGGAAATTATTTAAATTGTGACAGTGAAAGTCCATTGTAAAAGGCAGAGGTGTTTCTAATCCATGCAAGCTGCCGGGTTAACTGGTCCATGAGCCTGGCCCTCTATGGCCAATCTTAGGTCCTAGAGATGTAGAACAGAATGAAAAGCCAGGACAGTGAGCTACTTGAATCTCAGGTGATGAGTAGATGAGGATGGCAGGTCATTTATTTTATAAGAACGTGCTTTGTGACCCTGCTTTCTAGACTCAGCTAAGACGAGGGAGAGCCTGAGTGACACAGAGATCCAAATGGGATCCCCAGGGAGGGCAGCACTCTTGCTTTAGACAAAGGAAGAGGAGCCACACTGAAAATCTCACCAGGGGTTTTGGTGGCAGACACACCCAGTCACTGCATTACCATACCCAACAGCTGAATCAGGGAGCTAATTATGGCTTTGTACTTCTGGAGACCACATTCCTGAAGCTTTTAAGAACACACACACACACACACACACACACACACACACACACAAACACCACAGGCTATACCATCACAACTCTCCTCCCCACATTCTGCTTCCCTATTTCCACCTCCACTGTCCACACACCCCTTCTCCCTTGCACCGAGTGTTTCTAGTGTTCCATACTGGTCCAGGTTCCACCCCTCGCACACACACTAACACGCCGCCCACACCCTTTGCCTAACTCAGTCATTATAAGAGGGCCGCATGTCATGCCCTGTCTTCTACCTACAATGTCTCTGACAGAACCAGAGCATGCCGCTGCTGGAGGACAGTCTCATCCAGACTATCCACTGTGCACATGAGGAAACTGAGGCTTAGGGACATGGCTTGCCCAAGAGCATTTAAATTGTCGTTGGTAGGGCCAGAACCAGAAGCAGCAGGCCTCCGGGAGCCTTTTGTCCCTTCCACAGAATTTCACATCTGAAGATGCAAAAATGAGTTTGACTGAAGTCTGGAGCCAAACTGATCACTTACTCTACTTACCAAGAGTTTACCCTTTATTTAAGAGGCTGAAATATTTGATCTATATTAACCCATTCAGCAAATATTCCTGAGAAACTCCCACCTGTGAGGTGCCACATCTATCTCTGGAGATAGACGTAGAATCAAGCGCCTGACCCCAGATCACTCACACGCTAGGGAGGCAGACTTGCCGTCACAGCCACCATGCAAGCAAGCATACATATGCCATGTCACTAGAGGGACACGGGAAACATGGGGCTTTAGAGAATGGAGCCATCATTCTGCCTGGGGTGGTCAGAGAAGGTATGAATAAGAATTGTCACCCCCATTTTATAAATGAAAAAAAACCTGAGATATAAGGAGGTTAAGGCACTGTTCAGTGGTCACACAGATAACAAGTAGCAGAGCCTGTCTGTACTCTCCGCCTCCCGCCCCCCATGCTGTGCTGCCTTCCAGGAAGCCTGGAATTGAGACTTGGAGTCATCAGGGCCAAGATCTGAAGGTAGTGAGGATATTCTATAGGACACTGAGCGGAGGGGTGGCAGAAACAAAATGGTGTTGCTGTCATCTTCTATTCTACTTATAATCAGAGGTCAGCCACCTCCATCCTTGGCCCTACACACACACGCGCGCACACACACACACACACACTTTTTTAGCTAAGGTTAATGCTCCCTGTGCAGAGCCATGCCTGGGTTTTTAGAGGATTAGCCTCAGTGCACCCTCAGAACAAGAGCCTAATGCAACACCTGGCACCCCATTTAACTGTCCGACCAAAGCTCGTAAGGTTGGTTTCCTCTTAGCTCAATTGCTAGAAGTTGAAAGTGAGTGTGGTAGAGAAAATGATAGTGTAAGAAAGGTACCAGGTAAGATTAATAGCTATAAACTTGAAACAGGCCCCAGCTTTTCCCCGAAACTCAATACCTGGGAGGGAGCGGGAAAAGTTTGCCTTTGAAATGTCTTGGGAGTGGGAATGCCAGGGCTCTGGGTCCCCTCTGTAACCCCGACATGGAGAAGCGATGCCCCTTAGTAGGCTGCTGGTTAGGTCTTTGAACCTAGCAACCCAGCGTTTTTGTGGGGCTTGGGGGTTGGACTGCGGAAACCTTGCTGGAAAAAGGAAACGGTTAATAAGAAGAAGGGATGATAAAGAAGGGGGGAAAACGGATAAAAGAAGAAAGAGAAGGAATGGATAAAGGAAACGAAGGAGTAAGAACGGCGCGCAGGTAATAAAAGGAAAAAAGGAAGATGAGAACAGAGGAAGGGAGAGGGGAGGGAGAGAAAGACTGAGCAGGCAGGGCCGCCCGGCGGGGTGTGCTGGAATTGAGAGCGGAGAGATAGGGGATCGCAGCGGACGCAGAGGAGCTGGGAGGGCGCGAGCAGCCCCAGCTGTCAGCCAGAAACAAAGGCCTCGGAGCCGCGAGGGTGAGGCTGCCGGCCGCGCCTCGGCCAATGAGCGGCGCCAGCGCCCGCCCCGCCCCGTCCCGGCCAATGAGCCTCCCCGCCCCGCCCCGCCCGTCCGCCGCTATGCCCCACCCCGGCCAATGAGTGGGACCGGCGCCGACCCCGCCCCGCCCCGCCCGCGGCTCCGCCCCGTCCCGTCCCTGCCAATGGGAGGCGCAGGCCCCGCCCAGCCCGCCCGCGGTCCCGCCCGCCCGCCCGCCAGCCCGCCCGCCGGCTGCTCGGGACCCCGCACAGAGGCCGGCGCGCTGCGAGCGGGCGGTTGGCGGCCAGCGCGCGGGCGGAGCGGCCGAAAGTTTCTCTGCCCGCCTCGTCCGGCGATCCAGGGTCACCCGGCAGCTCTGGAAAAAGGGAGACGAGAACACATTGCAAACACACTGAAAAATATTCTCCAGTCAGCCCGAGGCACAGGGGGCAGGTAAGATGCGGTGGACGAGGGGTCTCGCTCCCTTCCAGAAGGGTCTGCTGCCGCCGAGGGCGCCCAGGCTCCGGAGCCACCGCGCTGCCCGCGGCGTGCAGCGCGTCCGCGAGTCTGTCGGTCTTTGTCTGTCTGTGCCAGGTCTGTCTAGGTGTCTTTGTCTCTGCACGTAGCTGTCAAGGTCTCCCCTCTGCCAGGGTGGGTGCTGCTGGCTGATCCCAGCCCAAAGGAGAGAATGATATGTCTGTCCTGTCTTTGTCTCGGTCTTCTGCAGGCAGGGTTTGTCTTCTCCCAGCCCGGAATCTGATCTTGATGGGCATAAGTGTTGGGTTGGGGGACAACTCATATCGAAGATGGGGCCAGAGGTGTGTGTGAGACTGGAAGAGTCCTGACCCTATACAGAGGGTTTGACAGCGGGAGCAGGACCACTGAACTTGGCCGTCTGGAACTTTGGAGATGGGCTGTGTCTGCACTGGTTGCAGGGACACTCGTGCAGTTAGAGGTTTGGAATGTTTCCCTGGAGGAGTATGTCACATAGCTGAGGTGGATAGAGGGATGATGAACCCCAGGATGTAAGTGGCCCCCTGAAGCCGTAGGTCACCAGGATCAGTCCTGGACATGCAATTCAGCCAAAGTAACACACGCACACACACACACTCACATGCACACAGAGTCTCATACCTATACACATGCCACATTCACTTCTTTCTCTCACCTACCACAGGCAGCCAGCCCCCCACTCCCTCCCCACCCCTACACACACACGCACGCACACACACACACCCTTCCACATGCTTAAGGCTCCGAAACACTAAGGGCCAGGTGCTCTTTCTCTTTCCTGCTCCAAGTGGAAAGGACTGAACTGTGGAACAAATGAGTGTTCTGCCCGCCCACGAGTGTCTCAGGCCTAGGAAAGTATCCCAGACTTGTTAGCTTCAGAGCCCTCAATTTCCCAGGAACGTGGAGTCCTCAGGGATCTGAGCATCTGAAGTTCCCAGGCCCTTTCTCTCCCTTTCCATCCACACTCTCCTGCCACCATCGGCGCCTCTGCTCTGGTCTTGGGTGCTGGCAAATGAGTGAGGAGGCACCAAGTTCTGGAGAGCTCTTGGCAGGAGCTGTGCCAGATAAGGGTCTCCCACTGTGCTGGAAGTGCAGCCTAATTATAACCGTGGGAGCCGAGGAGCCCAGCCACAGAGAGATGAGCTGTCTGCTTGGCAATTCTTGAGAGACCCTTGAGAAGAGTCTGTGGGTGAGAGCAAGAGACCGTAACCTGAGCTTCCTCTAAGTTCAAAAACAATTTTCTGTGGGCATGCTGGAGAAAATACAGGTGTTGGAAGCATCTATGTAAACGTGCACACGTGAAAATGGACATCGCAGACAGCCTTCAAGGGGGAAAGGCGTTTGTGCTCAGGGAGGGAAGGGCCGAGTGTGGGTGGAAGTCTTTAGGCAGAGGCGTACACGCTAATCAGGTGTGGCCTCTACACCTTGTATTTATCCAGCACCTTTCTTCTGAGGCGCTTTCCACACATCACAGACGTTATCTCCTTTGTCATCTCTATTGTCCTCCAACATAACTATCGGGTTGGCATGAAGCACGGTTAACTCTCTGTGTTTACCGGTAAAGAAACTGAGGCACTGGAGGGGCAGGGCTTTCCCTGAGGTCCACAGCTAATGTGAGCAAAGTTAGGCTTAGCAGCCAGGAGTTCAAGTACAAGGCCTCAGCTGGATAGCTGTGAGTAGGGGATACTCACTGTGCTTGAGATGAGAAGAAACTCGGGTGGAGAAAGAAGGGTGTCTCTCGAAGGTGTCTGTGGGCGAGTCAGAGGGAGGACGGGACGGTTGACGTGGTTCTTATCTAACATTTATGGCAGCCTCTGCGTCCTTCAGGAGGTGGAACCTGTTCCAGCCATTGAGCTTGTGCATGTGCGTGTCTGTAGGAGGGACCCCGTCTGTGCGTGTGCCTCGGGAGGTGTGTGGCCGGATGGCTGCCGTCAAAGGTGCACTGCCGCGTAGTGTGTGCATTGTGCATGTGTCAGGGGAAGATGTGCCAGGCACTTTTGAGAAACCATGTGTCCGCCTGTTTGGGCCAAGAGGTAGGTGGGCTCCAGCCAAAAATGGCTTTCTAATCCCCAAAACTTATTTATATGCCTTTGCACTTATTCAGCATTGGGTACCTACAAAATGCAAGGCTCTGGGCCAGACAGCAAGGCTTCAAAGACAAACAAGGTAATGATGGCAGACCTGTCATTAAGCAGATTACAGACGAGCGTAATGGGTCACAGCTCACAACATCTACAACCATGCACTGCGTGCACTGTGCGCCCCGTACTTTTTATTGATGATGTCACTTAATTCTCAGGGCAGCCCTGCAGAGTATGTGTGATGATAGGAGAAGGAGACTTAAATAACACAGCTGGGGATAGCAAGTGTAGGAGCAAGGACTTGAACTCAGCTCAGCCCCTGGCTCTTGCACTTCTGCTGTCTTTGAACATAGAAATACGTGTTTCTTCTCTATACAATGCTCTTCCCCTGTCCCTCCACCTCTGCCTAGTCTGGTTGACGGGCCTTCCACTGAGTTCCTGCCATCATTCCATGCTATCCCACATTTATCCCCTGGCTCATGAAGAGCCAGCAGTGTTCTGAGAGGCAGAGATTGCACTGTGAATTCCCAGCTCAGAGTACAGTGTCTGGCTACTCTGCGTAGGCCCTTAGTAGATGCTTGTTTAATAGAGTGATGGGAGAGAAAAGGCCTATCCGAGACTCTTGGCAGGGAGCGTTTTTTGCAACAGTGGATTTCTGCTTGGGGACACTTTGCTGGCCTGGCCTCTGACTTTCCTGCCTTCGTAAGGCCAACTCCTTGAGGGCATCTGCCTAGACAAGGCTTCTCCACCCCAGCTCCTGCCTCTGAGAGTTCAGGCGCCTGAGGAAAACCTAGTCCTACCCACCCTGCCAATCCATGAACTCTATCTCCAGCTCAATCACTGACAAGTATAATTATAAAGTGGGAGTTGCCAGGCGTGATCTAGACATTGGGGTTTTAAAATGTATACCCAGAACCCCAGGGGCAGTGGTTTCAAGGCAATGATGAGGTATTTCTGGGGCTTTGCCAACAGAGAAGTGTCCAACTGCCTGGAGGATCTTCAGGCAATTTACATGGTAGGTCTTTGAGTTCGCTTTTGAATAGATCTTTGTGTTGCTGCAGGTTGAAAACCACTGATCTAAATTGGACACTCTTACTCTGCTGCTGGGAGTGTGAATTGCTGCCATGTTTGGGAAGGTAATCTGGCCATGATTTGCCCAAGGTCACGCGGTCACAGTCCTGGTGACTCCCTTCTCACGCCCTTTGCACCACCCCATTGTTTCTCATATCAGCGTTGCCACATGCCTTCTCAGGGATGGTGGTGATTCTAGTTTTCCCTTCAAAGATCATCACTCAAGTTTGAAAAACTTGGCGTTTCACTATTTATTCAGAGTCTTATTCATGCAAGGTGCCAGGGAGACAGGGGATTTTAAAAATATGGCTAAATAATGGTTTGAGATTAAACTTGGTGATGAGAACTGGGGAGAGGAACCAGCACACATGAATCGGTGACAAACACACTGAACACAGCAGCTACTCAGCGGGAGGGAGGTGAAGATGCCAGGCAGGAGGTGGTTATGGACTGAATCTCAAGAAGCAACAGCAAGGTCATAACTCCAAGGTGCAAGCTGAGAGCTGAGAAGATGGGGCTTTCTCTTCCAGGGGGACCCCTGGGGGAGCCTGTTACCTCCTCCCTCCAGGTCCCCTACCCCACCTCCACCCCACCCCAAGCCCCATCACCCTGATAGCAGATCCTGGAACGAAGGGTGGGAGGGCTCACCTCTTACATCTGCCTCCTGCCAAACAAGGGTGGAGAGCGGTGCCCGGGGAGGTGTCGGTGGAGGTGGAGCATGATCGGATCGGGCTCGGGTGAGCTGCGTTCTCACCGCTGCCCCTGTACCTGCCCTCTCCTCCCACTCTCTTGCCTTGGCCCAGACACTGACTTCCACCTGACAGCCGAACATCAGCCCTGGGCTTCCTGTATTAATGATTTCAGTAGCCTTTTTTGTCTGTCCAGGACTTTACACTTGAGAAGGGATGTCGTTGTTGCTGCTGTGTTGTTGTTATTATTATGACCAACTCTGTAGGAAGATTTCTTCTAAATTTGAAGGATAAGAAAACCTAATGAGCCTGTCAGAGGTAGGAGTTCACCCAAGATTTCAAGTGAAACCCTGGGATTGGAACCCAGCCGTCCTGACTCCCAGTCTGGGGCTGTAACCATCAGATTTAGGTTCACCGAATTGTCGACAACTGTTTAATGTACGGGAGAGCAAAAAAAGATTTTTAAAATTATAAGAACTCAGTTACTTTCATAATTCTTGTAATTCAAGCATGTTGAAAGTCGGAGTTTTTTCTTCACTTTTTCTGCACCCCTCCCCTTACCCCAAGCCCTTGTTATACACATATGTTAGATCAATAAACAGTAAACTAGGAAGTATCTAGCACACCGGAATGTCTACTTGAGACTTACTTTAAGGAATGAACTTTATCTTATGTCGGTTCTTTCTTTACAGCCAGTCAGTTCATAAGGTTTAGTCCCCTCCACACTGAAAATAGAGCAAATTTTGCCTTCACAGAATCTGAATTAATGACAGTCCATTGGAATACCAAACTTTATTTTATTATCTATTTCAGTGTTTCCACCTTATCCATGGGCGGATAAGCTCAAAAATTAAAAAGGGCTAGCAGCCTCTCAGCCAGTAAAGTGAGCAGTGTGGGGAAACCAGTCTTTGGAGGTGACTACTAGTGCAGGCTGCCTCCCGATGAGGGGAGGCCTGGATGGGGTACGGATGGGAAAGGGGATGCTTTGGGTGCGGAGGGAGCCGGAAGACACAGAGGACCGAGTGTGCATCTGTGTGTGCGCGCACCCTACAGCTAACACTAATTGTTCTCATCAGTCCAGCAGAGGGGTGATTTTTCTTAACCAGTGACAGGCCAAATTAGTATCAGAACAGATGCGATGTGAGTTACATTCAGCACCTGGAACAAAGGCGGTAAAGAGCTGCCCTACCCAGATCACCCATAGATTTGCTCCCATGTCAGTTAATCACTGCAGGAGGAGATAACTCCCTTCAGGATGGCTGCCAGCACACACACACACACACACACACACACACACACACACCACATTCATTCATCCAGTCTTGTCATCTCTCTCGCTGACACATGCTCTCCTCTGATACCCACACTTACAGTCACATCCCATAACAGGAAACCTCAGCGGCTCCACATGGCAGGACCTGGAAGACCCACACCCGGGTCTCCCGGGGTTGGCCTCTCTGTGGCATGATCTGAAGTGTGCCCAGGCAGCCTCCTCCCTGACACCCCAGAACCTCCGTTTCTGCCATGCCCAGAGCAGTCTCTCAGGTGGCCATCAGAGCTGCAGTTTCCCCCCAGGCTGCAGCACCCCCCAGAAGAAGATGCAGCAGTCTAAGTGAAACTCTGAGCCCCGGGTGGGTGCAAGGACACAGCGCTTCCAGCGTGGCGAAAGTGGAGCTGAGATCGGGGAGGGGTGGGCATTGCTCTGCAAATCCGTTGGTGTCTAAGGACAGACCCTGTCACATGCACGATCGTGCACAGACCACGGGTAGCTGCCGGCCCCAGGGCCGGACCGTGCACGTGGCTCACTGGGCCGCCGGCTTTGCGGCATCTGCACTCTCCTTGCTGTGGCAAAGCCATTTGCTGCTCAGTCAGCCTCCTCCTGGCGCCCTGGACTGCTAAATTGGTCTCAACTTGCTGTACTGCCACCCACCACCTTAGTCATTATTCACTGGCAGCATTCAGAGAGTGGGTGTAAAGCAGCCGAACATTACATTCCTGCAGAAAGGAGAGAGGATTGAGTATAGGCAGGCAAGGAAAGGCGAGAGGGACGGAGCTGAGAGGAAGCGAAGGAGGCAGGGAAACAAAGCTTGGGTTTGCCAGCACCTTTCCCCGGTGACCCCAATAACGCTAGAGGTGGGGCAGTGGGCGATGGGTAAGTGGGTCCTGGCTCGGCAGGAGGAGAGGCAGGTGCTCAAGGTGAGAGGGGAACACTCAGTACTGAGGGGCTGCACCTGCCTGGTCTGGAAGGAGGAAAGGACATCCGCTGTTGGGAGAGAAAGTCCCCACCATCCAGCAGCTCCCTGTTCCGTAAACTCTGCAGTGGGCGCCATCATGCCCAGTGAGCATCTGTCCCCGGTGTTGTGCTTAGTGCTCAGCCCTCTCCTTCCTCCCTGCCTAGACTGCAAACCCCTTGAAATGGAAAGTGTGTCAGTCCCGGGGGGCGGCTCGGGGCAGGTGCTGTGCTTTTCCAGGCCTCGGGTGTGTAGCACCAGGCCCTGGACACAGTCAGGGCTCAGCCCCAAATGGCTGACACCGATGGTGGTGAGGCCTGCAATGGCCTTTCCTTCCCAGCCCCTTCACCTCTCCCAAGAGCCACTGAGTCTGGGAACTCAGGCCGCCGAGAGGAGAAAGGAAGGACAAGGGGACTTCTAGGGCTCGGTCTTCACCTCAGTGAGGAAGCTTCGGGGAGGGAAAGGGGTACGCTACGGAAGAAGAGAGCAGCTAGGGAGGCGGACGCGTAGCGGCTTCTGTCGGGCCCACGATGGGGCTGTCCCGGATGCCTCACCCAGCGCCCGAGCATGGCGCTGGGGCTGGCCAGGTTCTCGTGTAGGACAGCAGGGACAGCGTCCGGCAGAGCAGAGTGGCCTTGCGAGGAGGTGCTGAGTCCACTGATAACATCTATTTGGTCTCTCAGGGAGACAGTGGAAGGGGACCACTGCAAGGACCTAAGCTGGCTTGGGACCTGGTGGGCCTCACCCCTGTTTCTTCCCTCCCACTCTCTTCACCAGTAAGATAATGGGAAACCCTGAGAACAAAAGCTGCTCACATAGCTAGGGAGGCAGGGACACTGGGGAACCACTCTTAGAAGGTCAAGGGGTCAGAAGTCTGGGGAGTGAGCCCCCGGGGCCGCTCTTGACCTTCTGACAGTCGCTAAGAAGCAGCCTGTCTGAGTGTCTCAAGGACGCTGCCGTCTGTCCTCCCACCTCCGCCGGGAGGCCAGGGGCGGCGGGGTTATCGGAGGACACTGTACGCACCCGGGACCCCCCCTTATTTTTCGAGGCCTTCAGACTCTGGCTGCCGCCTGCGCCTCCCGGCAAGGGCGTCTCAGCAGGGCAGCGGGAGGACAGGAGGATTAGCCTGGGCTCACGTCTAGGGGAGACAGCCTCCCCCGCCTCGCCGATCAAATTCCCCCAGCCCCAGCCCTCCGTGGCGCCAGCGACAAACCACAGGCCGGCAGGTGGGGAAAAGGAGAGCCGCAGGCAGCCCCCGGCCTCCACCTGCACCGCAAAGGGAGCTCCGCTGACAGCCAGGAGGGCTCCCAGCTGCCGCCGCCTCCCTGGAAGGGCGCGCAGCTGCCCCTGACCAAAGGCTCCGCACCAGCTCGGGGGCGGCCGGGGGAGGGGGGGGCCGGTTGGGGGGGGCGGGGCAGGATGCCGGGCTTTTCCTGACCGATATTTCCTCAGCGACCAGGAAGGCTGGAGCACTCGGCTTTCGGCTTCCCCAGGCTCCCTAGCACCTCGGCCATCTGTTGACTTAGAAACTTTCTCTTAATGATGGAGTCACTTCTGTGCTCGGGCTGCAGCAGGACCTCTAAACCCAGGGTTCCAAGATTTATCAGGAAACTAAAGAGCCTGCATTGAAGAAGTGACCAGTATTCTGCGTAGAAACGCAAAATCTCAGGATTGAAGGGGTCCTTAAAAACCATTCTGTCTATCCCAGCCTGCCCCCTGCCCCAACCAAAAAAAAAAAAAAAAAAAAAAAAACCTCCAAGTCATTCTCTTTATTCACCTCTAAGACCTGCTGTTCTGGACCCCAGGAGTACAGTTTTTTCTGTTTTAGTTCCATTCCTTTAAAGTCATAGAATGTCAGATTCATGTCAAGCACTCTGGCAGCTTATGGGAGGAGACCCTGCCACAAGGTGTCACTGGCCTGGAATTGGGGGAGGAGACAGATACATCCTTTTAAAAAATCACTGTGCAAGCGATTCAGGCTTGAAAAGTCTTCGTGGAAGATACAGAATTTGAGAAGGGCCCTCTGAGCTGGGTATGATTTTAAGAGATGTGGGGAAGGGGTGGCAAAGATCGGGGACAATAAGTAGCCAGAGACAAAGGCAAGTTGAGTCAGATTGAGGAGGGTCATTTGTACCCAGCTCAGAGTTTGCAGGCAGTAGGGAGCCACTGGAGTCATGGGCGAGGACTGGCACACAGCCGACTTGGGTTTTAGGAAGTTCATCTAGCAATGGAGGTTAGAAAGATGTGAGTGAGGGTGGAGAAACTTGTTTTCTAGAAATAACATTATTTATTCGAATGCCTTTCTATCCTCCTCCGTGTCTCCTGGTTGATAGCACGTATTCCCAGAGATTTCACGCAGCCTAGAAATGTGTTTAGGGGGGGTGCGGAGGGCAAGACTTCAAGGAGAAGGGAGTTCCTAGTCCAAGATCAAAGGTCAGGAGTTAATGTGCTGTGTCGAGGACTTATTTATAACAGGAGACATGGTTAACACCTTGCTTTGGACCCGGAAGGAATCACAGCAGGCTTTTTTTTTTTAATGGACGAAGACACAGAGGCCAGACAGGGGGGCCTTGCTCAGGGTCCCACTGCTGGTTAGGGGCAGACCCAGGACTGTGCTCCCACTTCAGGACCCTCTCCTGACACCCACTGCTGACTGGGAACGAGGACAGCAGGGCCAGTGGACTCCATCAGCTCCTCAGCAGGTGGCCCCAGGGGTGCTCTCGGTCTCTGTGGGTTTCTGCCCACCCACGTCAGGGACACCCGGACGGCAGTAACGGCACATCCCCACGGTCTCCGCTTTCCTCTCCCGTCCTCTCGTTTTGCTGGGTGCGGTAGACGTGTTCTTTCCCTCTGCTCCTCTTCCTTTGCTCCGAGGGCTCTGAGACGCTCCCAGCGGGTGAGACGGTGAAGGGTTACTACGTCGGTCGCAGTGGCTACCCGTTGGCGCCTTTCACACATGAAGAACACGTTCCCTGCCTCAGTCTCATACATGCTCCGTTTAAATCAAGTCCAGAGAAAACGCGGAAGTCACGCGTGCCAGTCAGCCGTGCTGGCCGCCCAGGGTGTTGATGCCACATCGGACGAGATCCCCAGGCAGGAGGCAGGGCTCATCAGGCGGGGGCCTCCTTCAGCCTCAGGAGAGCAGCATGCCCGGGTCCCCTGCCCAAAGCCATGAAGCTCTCAGAACACTATTCCCCGCATTCCTCTGAAGGGCTCCTCAGCCGCTGCCGGCTCAGGAACTTCCCACTTGCCTGCTATAAACCCACGAGCCGAGGGAGGGCCAGGCCCGGACAGCGTCCCGCGAAGTCTCCAGTGAGGTGACACCTGGAGACAGGGGCTTCCTCTGGAAACACTGCCACCCTTGCCTTAGCCTCCCAGAGGGGTTCATCCTCACCTGGGTGGCAGCCCACAGGTGAAAAAGAAGAATTCTAACGGCCTGGGCTTTCTTGAGCTTGTCGATTCTGTGGGCAGGTTTGAGAGAGGACAGCAGAAAGAACATGGTTTGGGGAATCAGAGAGACCAGTGTTTGGATCCCAGCTACGCTACCTATCACCCGTGTGGCATCATTGGGCAGGTCACTTAGCCTCACTGAGCCACGGTTTTCTCATCTGTTAAAATGTATTGTGTCCCATGTAGAATTTGTATGAAAATTCCATGAGCAATGTCAGTAAAAGCACATGAAACATCGTAGGAGCTCTATTTGTGTTAGCCTTGGCCCCTCCCATCAGCTCCAGTGAAAGGAAACCGGGCAGAGAGTGAGTTATCTATGCGGGAGGGTCACGAGCCGTGGTCCAGACACATGTCCAGGGGGTCGGGGAGGGACGGCTTTGGGGTCAGGCAGTGGCCACTGTGACAAGGACCTTCTTTTCTGCTTACTCTGCAAAGGGAGACAGGACTGTTGTAGCTGAAAACGATATGGGAGGGAACCACTCCGTCTTTGTCACTCTGCATCTCCATCCACCCTGTCAATGTGACTAAATTAAAATTGACTCATGGAATTATGTAGAGCAGCGAGTGCGACGTCACTGACCGTCCTGAGGTCAAGACTCAGAGCTGAAGGTGGATCCCTGGCTCACTCTGGCTTATGCCGCATGCATGCTGGAGAGGAGGATGTGAGAGGGTCAGGCTCGGAGGCCTGGGATCAGCCAGCTGTCCCCTCCACCTCAGGAGGGTCCCCGCAATGCCACCTCGAGTGCTTGTGTGGAGCAGAAGAGAGGGAGGATGGTGTCTCCCCAGGGCGAGGGGCTGTGTGCCGTCCCTCCTTCCTCCTTCCTCCTGCCTCTTGCTTCAAAGCCAATGGCTTTCCCATCTGGACCATTTTCTGGATTATGTAGCACATGAGGTCAGGAAAGGGGAGAAAGAAAAACAAATAAAATGAAACTTTTCTATGCATTCCCTCTACGGGGGTGTGCACGGATGTGGCAGGACCCAGGTCCGCTGCATCACACAGGAGAAGGCAAATGTCTGAGGTCTAATTAGAGGAACATTTATTCCACCTATCGGGCATTAAACCAGATGGAGGCAGGAGCCCAGGGGAAGAAGAAGAAGCTGCTCCTGTTTTGACACACACACCCTGTCCCACCAGGGACACAGACACGGGTCGTCCCATGCGAAACAAGCAAGCTGGCGTCAAACGCACCATCTACCTGCCTCCTCCTCTTCCTCTGTGTGTTTTTCGTTTGTTTGTTTAAGTGGAGGAAACTTTTCCACTTTAACAGTGAGGCCCAGAGGGCTGAGGGGATTTCCTCCACGGCACACAGCACACAACCGTTAGGCCTCCGATCTGACGTTAGAACCGGTGTCTTCAGAGCTAGCGAGTTCTGCATCCCAGCATGTTGGTATCTGCTGGGGGAGAAGGCAGTGCCTCTACCAACGTGGGGCTCACGTGGCTTTTAGGATCGTCTGGGAGGGGGATGCCAGCCAGCTGCGGGGAGCTCTACTCTAGGACTAGGAGAGCTTGAAGAGACCTCAGAGAGCTGCCAGGAGAAAAGAAGCCCCGAGATTTGCCTCGGGCAGTCTCTGCACCCCCACCCCCACCCCTTTAATCAGGTGGAGGCAGGAACCTCCCACCTGCGGGACTGAGGCAGAGTTCAAAGGACTGCTGGCCGCCCTGTCCCGGGGTGAACCTCCCTCTTGACCATGCTCCATGCATTGGGAAGCTGACAGATGTGGAACTTGTTAAAGGAACACGATTTGCCTGGAATTAGGCCTTATTCTCATGGACATAAGTGGTTTTAGTGAAGGGTCAGACTCAATGGTGATTGTTGAGGTGCCTGCTTAAGATGTCTCCGCCCAGTAGGTCCCTCAGGAGGTGCGTCCCAGGACAGGGAAACAGGACGCGAAGATGCAGCACAAACCCAGAGCCCCTCTCCACTCCCCAAACCTTTACCACCAGCAGCTGAGGACTGTGCTCCGCCGCCTGGACTCCCCCGCCCCCACCAGCAGCTGAGGGACAGGGACAGACAGGCAGGCAGGCAGGCAGGCGGGGACTTCTGGGACCAGACAGCTGCAGGCCTGGCCCGCTGAAGCGCTGTCTCCCTGCCTTGCCCAGACCTGTGCTGCTTCACATGCACTCCTGCCTGAGTCTCTGAGCTCAGATGACACCCTGGAGACCCCCACCACGTCCTTTCCTTGCCCCTCCCTGGACTCAGGCGAAAGGACCGACCCCCACCTACCTACCTCCCCTCCACAGGTCTCCAGTTTAGTTTTCCTCAAGGAGGTAGTGGCAAAAAATAGGGGCTGGACAGCGGAGGCAAGAACGGGGGGAGGCCAGCATCCGTGCTACGGGCGAAGGGGCTGACAGGGCTGAGACCCCCAGAAGTGCCTCTAAGGGGAGCCTGGGGCCGGGCTGCAGTTAGCCACCTGGGACTCAGAGCCCGTGCCGGGGACAAGGAGATGGCTCTCACTGTCCCCTCGGCCCCTCACACTGCGTTTCACCAGGGCGAGAGGCTGGGCCTGCTCCCTCCTGTACAGCCGTGCTCCTGACTCCCCTGGAGTGTCCCGAGTTCTCCTGCCTGACAGGCTCTGTGCCGGCCCCGAGGGACACCAGCTGTCCTCCCGGGGTTTACTATCCGCTGATCAGATCAGTGATTTCTAAGCACTTGAAGAGCAATTCTTACATACAAGTGATAGAGGATTACCTATCTTGAAAGAAAGAAAGAAAGAAAGAAAGAAAGAAAGAAAGAAAGAGAGAGAGAGAGAGAGAGAGAGAGAGAGAGAAAAGAAAGGAAGAGAAAGAAAGAAAGAAAGAAAGAAAGAAAGAAAGAAAGAAAGAAAGAAAGAAAGAAAGAAAGAAAGAAAGAAAGAAAGAAAGAAAGAAAGAAAAAGAAAGAAAAAGAAATAGACCCCAGAGACCTGCAAAGTTGGAGGAAAATACAGCAGGAGTTTGAGTCTAGCCTTAGAGCCCAGCAATGTCTTGAGTCACCAAGTCCAAAACGAAACAAACCGAAAGACCAGCTGCCGTTTATTAAGCTCTTAATTACACCCTAGTGCCTTTACAGGTAAAGTTTCACTTGGCATGTACAGAAGCCCTATGAGGTAGTAGTTAGCTCCAATCTACAGAAGGAAGTGGAAGCTCAGGCGGCAGCGGTGGCCCAAGGCTGTGGGTGAACCCAGAGCACGGGGGTCGGTGAAGGAGGGGCTGGGCTATGGGGCAGAGTCAGGCGAGGTCTGGAGGAGCCGTGAGGGGAGCTGGGGGAGTGTGGGCAGGGGGATCTCTGCCAGCACGGAGCAGAGCACCAGTGCCTGATGCCGATGGAGGTTAAAAAACAAAAACAAAAACAAAAACAAAAAAAACTAGAGCTCTGCCGGCCACAGCTCAGGTTCAAAGCCAGGCACTGCCCTTGCCAGGTAGAAAACCTGAGGCCTCATTTGGTGCATCTGTCAGGTGGGGATAACAGTAGTGCCTGCCTCTCGGGGTGCCTTGGGGTGCAGCTTGCTCCAGGTCATGTGTGTATAGTGCTTAGTCCAAACTAAAGGAAACACTCAGCAGATGGAAGCTTAAGAGGAAGCTCTGTCCCCTGCTTGACATCACCGGACTCTGCTGGCCAGCTTGGACATCGTCCTCCGGCCAGAGGAGATGAGAGGGGAGGGCCGCCGTCTCCCACAGCCTTTCCTGGGCAGCGGTGACCTCATTCCTGAGCCATGGGAGACTGGTGAGCAGCCTTTTCAGAGGAGGCTCCTGACAGCATCCAGGTCCCGGTCCTTCAGAAAGATGGAGACTTAAAAATCCCCAGCTGTGTGGGGGAGGGAGGGAGCCCGGCTCAGCGAGCTGCCAACACAGCTTCCCTCCCTCTTCCCTTGGAGAAAAGAGCCAGGAGGCTGCGAGGAAGGGGAGGAGTCAGGACTGAGCTGTGAGGCAGGGAGAGGTGGGACCTGAGCAGGCACCGCAGTCCACTCCCCCTGCCCAGAAGGACCTCCCCGGGAGCGGCTGAGTGGAAAAGCCCCTCGTGTTCCGGAAGCATGGCTGAAGCCACCACGCTAGCCCCAGCCCCATCCTAAAGCTGACACCATCAAGTCGGGAGGCAGAGGCAAGAACCAGGCAAGCTCGGGAACGCTCTAGAGCCAGGAGAGAAAGAGAAAGAAAGAGGGAGAGAAAAAGGGCAGATGGGCAACTTTATAGATTTAGCTTCCAGACTTCCTCTGCTTACTGAGTGTCTTAGTCAACTCAGGCCGCTATAACGAAATACCACAGATGGGGTGGCTCAAACAGTAAACGTTCATTTCTCGCAGTTCCGGGGCTGGGAAGTCTAAGATAAAGGCGCTGGCAGGTTTGGTGTCTGATTTGCAGATGACCGCCTCTTGCTGTGTCCTCATAGTGGAGAAAGAGGGTTCTGGTTTCTTCCTCTTCTTCCAAGGGCACTAATCCCATCATAGCGCCCCACCCTCATGGCCTCATCTAAACCTAATCACCTCCCAGAGGCCCCGCCTCCAAATACCATCCCATTGGGGGTTGGGGCTTCAACCTATACATTGGGGGCGGGGCGGGGCCACAAACAGGCAGTCCATAGCACTGAGCATCTGTTGGGCTGCAGTGTCCAGCCCTGTGCTGACAGCAATGGGGGGCGCAAGGCAAGCAAGGGTCAGGGTTCCTGCCTCAGAATCCCAGTGTAAAACCGAGCTACCTGAGAGAAAGAGAAGAGCACTGTAGGTAAAGTCAGGACGTGGTGCTCAGGAGCACGTGCAGGGTGAGTCTGAATCCTCTGCCTCTCATCCCCAGCTGGCCCCGGACCAGTTCCTGTCTCCTCTGAGCCTAGTCTCGCTGGTAAATTGGGAAGAAAGAAAGAAAGAACCACTAGTGGGTTATCGTGATAATTATTTTTTAAGTGAAAATTTTATTGACGTGTAATATACATACGGAAATGTGCATAAGTTTAATGGATGAACCAATAGCCAGGTGAGTTTTGACCAAGCTCAGGTAACCAGAACCCGAGGCAAAAGACAGAGCATTAAAAGTACTCCAGAATCCACTTTTCCCCCAGGTCACATCCATCCCTCCCCATGACGCCATCACACTTACCTTTTTGTAAACCTCTTACTAATAGAACCTCATACCGCGCACATCCTTTTTTGAGAGGCCGGTCCATGTGGTTGTGTGTGACCGTAGTTCCATCATTCCCGTGGCTCCACGAGATGCTCCTGTGCAGGGATGTTCCGCCGTGGATAGGAGTCAGGTTTCCAGGCATCACGACTGGGGACTCTTACACGCGACGCTGCTAGGTCTTTTAGGAAACGCATGCGAACGTGTCTACTGGGTGCACATCTGGAGGTGGGGCAGCTGGCTCGTGAGCTGCTCCCATGCCGGCCCTGCCCGGCGGGCCGAGCACATCTGCACTGCCACCGGTGGAGTGTGACAGCCTCACTGGCTTCACAGCCTCGCCAACACTCGGTGTTGTCGGCCTTTTCATTTCCCCACTGTAGTGGTTGCTTGGTGGTATTTAATTATGGTTTTAACTTGCATTTTTGCCAATGACGGATCAAGATGAGCACTTGTGCCTGTTTATATATTTTTGTCCATTTTCATATCCTATTTTATGGAGTGGCTAATTTAACTCTTTTCTTCATTTTTAATTTGTTCCTTTTTGCATTCTGGTGGGAGTCCTTTGTCAGATATGTGTACTGGAAATATCTTCTGCCACTCTCTGGTTTGCCTTTTAATTCTCAGTGGAGACTCAAGAAAGAGAAATTCTTAATTTATCAGTATTTTTCCTTTACGCTTAGTGTCCTCTATTGTCCTGGTTAGGAAATGTTTGCCTGTCCAAAGGCCAAGAAGTTGTTCTTTTATGTTTTCTTCTAGAAGCTTTGGTGTTTTGCCTTTCACATTTATATCTACCATTCATCTGGAATTCTTCGTGTGTAGTGTAAAGTAGGAGTCAAATTTTACTTTCTTATAAATGGATACCAGTCAACCAGCCGCAATTAATAAAAATAAATTTGTTTTTCCACTGTTCTGCACCGTCCCCTTTGTCATAAATCAAGTGACCGTATAATGTGTGGGACTGTTTTTGGACTCTATTCTGTTCCCTTGGTCAGCTTCTCTAGCTCTATGTCAGTGCCACATTGTCTTAATTACTGTCACTTCGTAAGTCTTGAAATCTGGTAACGTACACCCTCCAGCTTTGTTCTTTCCCAAGATGGCCTTGGTTATTCTTGGCCCTTCACATTTTAATGCATAAGACGCTGGGATTTTGACTGGGATTGTATTGACTCCATAGGTCGGTTTGAAGAGAATGAACATCTTTAGAATATCAAGGCTTCTGAATCCACAAACCTGACATGTGTCTGCATTCGTTTAGATTTTCTTTAATTTCTCATAATAATGCTTCCCAGTTTTCAATGCAGAGGTCATGTATAACTTCTATCGTTCCGAGGCGCATACATTTTCTAAATGGTATGTTTTTCAAATTTCTCTTTCTATTTAGGAGCTTCTAGTATATAGAAGTGCGATTGTTTTTTGTATACCGACCTTGTATCCAGAGATGTTGCTAAGGTAGTGAGAGGATTAAATGAGACCGGTAAACCCCAGGCATGTTGCAAGGGGCTCGCTAACTCATTCCTGTGCAAATAATCCAAAGTAGGACGGGGACTCAGTACCAAGTGCAAAGTTAGTGGAGGAGGACATCAGGATGGGAAGGTCAGTGAACCCCTGAGAGCAAGATTTACCTGGCCAGTTAAAGGAGGGAGAAGGTCCTTGGAGAGAAACAGCAGGAGAACCACAAGAAAACCATCGAGAATGGACCTTGTGAGAGGGTCGAGAGACCTGAATGGATTGCAGTGTTGGCACCACACTTTACAGTGTGTAGAGCCATAGCACGACCACTCTGTCTTTGATCCTCACTGCACAACTCTGAGGTCCCATGTAAGATCTTTGTCGGAGATAAGGAAACGGCTGGAGAGTTAAGAGGCTCGGCTGGAGTCTCTCCGGGAGGAAGTAAGTGGTAAGATAGGTTTCACCACTCCGTGGAGAGGTTTTCTGACACTGTCCCATAGCAGCCTTGGTCCTGATGAGACAGGACCACGGCAGCAGAAAAGGTTATCAGGAAGATAAGAGATGACAGTGTTGAAATCTGTGTTTAGAAGACCTTTGTGCAGAGTGAGAGGCAGGGCCATCTCGAGGGTTGTCCCCACAGGCCTGGGGCATAAGACGGTGCAGGCCCTGGATCGGGGAGGGAGGCAGAAGCAGCACAGAGGCAGGAACCACAGAGCAGGCCCGGTGCCCCCAGCGCCCACCTCAGGCCCTCTGGTTCCTAAATGCAACACACGCAGCCGAAGAACGTGCCTTGGGAGCTTTTGGATCTCAACTTATTTTTTTAAAGGAAAAAAAAAGTGAAACCTACATGTCTTCTACCCTTTCTCGGCTAATCTCGTGATTAAAGCTAAAACTAAAACAAACAATAAACTCTCCCTCTCGTCTGCTCTGCTGGACCCCGGTTTCCAGCTCCTGTTACACACAGACCTCATTAATCCCCTTTGGCTTCCCAGAGCTGGCCTGCCTTGGCCTGCATTCGTCCCGTTAGCTCAGTCCTTTCATCCGGTGACTCCCTTGTACATGGCTCTGCTGCGGCCCGCTCCCCCTCAGCACGATGCTGAACTTGGCGGTGGCATACACCAACAATCCTTTCCCTCTTCTCAAAGCATGTGTGGCCGCTGATCTCACCAGAGCCTCTCAGAGTGTCCGTAATGGAGAGAGCGGTTTCAATGCTGCCCCAGAGAAATGATGAAGGCACGATCAGGAGAGAATGACTCACGTCAGACCACACGGCTAGGTGATAGTTCAGAGGAGCAAATTCAAGCCCCTAGTCCATTGTCATCTCTACGCCACCATTAAAAAAAAGAAAAGAAAAGTGAAAACAGCCGGAGGAGGCGGGGTGTCTACAGTTTGGGCAACACCGAGATTCCCTATACTGGGCTAGTTTTGCCTCTCACACAACCCAGTTGTGGACCTGGAAGATTTCCGTGGATCCCAGCCCCGCAGACCGCTCTCCTTCCTCTGTCTTCTGGCCCCGTAGAGAGGACTGAAGCTGGGCGGGCCGGACGTGGCTGCCGCGAAGGCCAGCTGCGCCGAGGGCGCGGTGGGCAGGCCGTCCGTCCTCGGGGCCCGCGGTTACAGCCAGCACACTCGGAGTCCTTTCCCAGCCAAGCTAGCGTCTCGGCGGTGCCTTCTACACTCTCTCCTTGCCGGTGTGCACTGCTGCTCTGTGTAAGTCACAGTCCCTCATCTAGAAAGGACCATATGCATCCCCGGAACGACCAGGTGGAAAGGAGGGATTTGAGCAGAAACGGGCTGCCTGCCAGGCCAAGGCTCTCTGTGGGAACCTTTCTAGGCCTCCAGCTAAAGCACCCCTTTCCCGTGAGGCACTTCTGAGACACACCTGAGCATCCGTGAGATGTCTCCTCTGAGACCAGTGAAGCCACTGGAGAGATCATTGGGCTCAGACACCTTCTACTAAGCTCTCCTCCAGAGCTATGCCCACGCCACCCACTTCTGAGATTCAGGGACACACTGTGGCAGGTGAGATTGGAAAGATGGAAGGGAGACTGCCAAATTCTGCTTAAAATACCAGTGGGACCGACATTCACCGAGCACCAGCTTTATGCGTCAGACACTTTACATGTGCTGTCACATCATCTGTAGAACATCCCCAGGGTGTACATATTAGTGCTTTTCAACTGAGAGAGACTTTGCCCCTACCCCCAGGGAACATTTGGCGATGTCTAAGACATTTTTAATTGTCACAACTGGGCAGGGGAGGGGGCAATTGGCATCTGGTTTATGGAGGCCAGGGATGCCGCTAAACTTCCTACAATACACAGGAAAGCCCCTGACCACAAAGGCTGATCTAGCCCGGTCTGTCAATGTGCCAAGGCCGAGAAACCCAATTGCAATTTACAAATGCACAAAAAGCACGAATTCAAAGCTAAGCAGCTTCCCTGAAGCCTGACAGGGACTGCTATGTACAGTCCGCTTCGGTCCGGCTCAAAAGCCTGTACTTCTTAGGTTACGAAATGCTCCATTCAAGAGCACCTGCCCACCAGGTCCCATCTATGTCAGGAGGGAACAACTCGTGAGCCCGGCATGGCTGCTCAGACGCAGACATTCCCCACCACGCTCTGGGAGGTCACTGAGGTGTGAGCCCCGCCCCCTCCCTCCAGAAATAGGGGGTGTCGCCCGAGTGGTTACGCCATGTGCATATGCCGGGGCCTGGTGCGTACCCGTTGAGGGTATTGCCCAGAAGCTCCCGGGCGTCGAGACGATGGGCCCCGGTGGGTAATCAGGGACGTCCCCCTCATGGGAGGACGGGACTAGGGTAGCACTCAGAGGAGAATAGGAGTCCTGACATCGGCGAGAATATGCCCAATTCTGAGGCCAGGCTGGGGATGTGGGGAGGCAGGGCTCTAGTTTGGCAGGTGGGTGATAGAATAGATCCCCGATTCTCTTCTCTCGTGTCTTCGTGTCTCTTCCTTCACGGTCTGGCGTTCGCTCTGCTTCCTCCACCGACTTTCTTCCTGGCCCTATCAACCATCTTGTTAACCATGACCTCACAAACTGTTGAAAGACAGTTTTTGCTGAGTTGCTGAGGCAGAACCATTCCGCCGCTGCACCCACCTGGCCCCTCAGCAGTGATTCAGAGAAGATGCGAGTGCACGGGAGCTGCCGATCGATCGCAGGAGCAGACCTGGTGGTGGGGGTGGGGCTCTGTGTGAGGAGGAGGCAGCAGATGAGCCTGGAAGGGACTTGAGAGCTGGCTTCTGGAGAGCTTTGAATGCCAGGCGAAGGGCTAAGAGGAAGGCAGAGGTTAGATCTCCAAAACTCGTTGGTTCTGGGCGGCAGGGGAGGGGAGAGCAGAGTCTGTCGGGAGTGATGTAGCTGACAGCGTTAGAGAAGGGAGCTGCCAGGACGCCCCCGCCCCCTCCCCCTGCCTGCTCTGCAGAGGCCCCAATTCTCCCGGTGCTTCTTGAAATAACATGAGCGCAGTAGACGCCCCAGCTATTAGAGGGGGAGGGCGGATCTGCGTTCAGGCAGCGCTGCCCTGTGTTTCAAGTGCCCTCACCGCTCATGGGACACGAGGTCTGAACACATGTGCACGCGCCTCTGTGCATGTGGCCCAGGAAGAATTATCCCAGCGAATGTCAGTGGATGGTCGGGGACAATGAGGTACAGTGAATGAGCGAGTCGTAAGGGGCCTTTCATGAGGCCCGAATGACAACTGGACTCGCAAGGAAGGACGCCAGCCCGAGCAGTGTCCACATCCAGAAAATGAGCGAGGACGTTCGCACCCGACAACAAGCCTGCAGAGGGGGCGGAAGCCCCTCTAAGCAGCACTGTTCCTGGGCAGATTAAAGAGAGAGGACGTCGCCCCCTCATTGTGAGAAGCTCTCAGAAGACTGAGGCAAGTTCTTCAAAAGAAAGAACTGAGAAAGCTGAGAAAGGAAGGAAACCCAGCCTCGCCTTTTCTCTGATGAAACTTGGCGGGGGTGGGGGGTGGAACCTAAGGGAATGAGGCTCCTTCATCTCCCCATTCTACTTCTAAGGATGGAAGCCGAATGGGGAAAAGGAAATTCGTGTGCATTACAGCAATATCTGAGGCAAATAGATAGGTGTCTGCCATCTTTTAATTTTCCTAACATCAACCCACTAATGTTTCTTCTTTCAACCTCTGTGAGCCTCTCTGGCCCCCCTCTCCCGGTAAGAGTCGTTTAGCTGAATCTGTGGAGCCAAAACAGGGTTAGTCTTATTTGTCCAACAAGCGTAAGGACCAGTGCAGGGTGACGGGTAAAGAACAAGCAGCTTGGGAGCAAGGACGAGGTTCTGCAATAGCTTCAGGCCCGCGTTGAGAAATGGCAGGTAAAAAAGCAAGGGAGACATAGGAAGACTTCCCGGAGGAAGTGGTATTTGAGTGGGACCTTGACGAGTGGGTTATCACAGGCCGAAGGCTGGGGTCACGGGGGCAAGTTGTGAAAGAGAGTCTGGGTCGAGCCGACAGCCCGCACAAGGCTATGGAGGCTGTGTGTGCTGAGCGGAGTTAGGAGGAAGGGTGAGGAACCAGTGAAGGATGGGCCAGAGCCGGAAACGGGGCCGGGGCCCAGGTCACACAGTCATGCACACCCTGAAGGCACAGGTCTCTGAGCAAGGGAATTAGGACACTTATCCCAACGGAGAGAGACCAAAAAGGGCCTCACCCTGAAGTGGTCAGGTCTGTGTTTCGGAAAAGTAACTTCTGCTGCTGCAATGCGGACGATCCGCTTGCACTAGGAGAGACCAAGGGCGGAAGTCCACACCTTCATCCTTCGCTCCTTCATTCCTTCGCTCACGGAGCGTTTCTCAAGCTCCGGCCGGGTGCCAGGCACTGTGCTGAGTAAGACAGTCCAAGGGGCCTCGCAGTCGGTGGAGCTGTTCCTACATGTCCTTCCTGAGGACACACTGGGACACTCCCGGTTGCATGGGAGGGCCTGTCACACATATTGTCCTACTGCCAGCTTTCCTCCAGTCCCAGAGTTCCCAACCTGTTCCGAGCCAGAACTGTCAGCAGACGCAGATAGCCCCTCTGGGCAATTTCCAAAACGCTGACAGAGCCTGTTGTTTTGCATCTTGCAGGAGGTTCTTGACTCTGGCAGGTAGAAGCACTGAACAGGGTGCTTTTAAGACAGTTTGTCTGCCCGGGGTCGCTGGGTTTTCTGAAGTGACCTCCCGGTGAAAATCCCCAGTTAAACGCCCAGTTCTTAAACCATTCTTTTCTTAGGTTTTTTTTTTTTTTCCTGTTAAAATTAACACTAGCCTTATATAATTTCCTTCACTCCTGATACTGGGGACACTTTTAGTAGTTACCTACTCTTTATTAAACCATTGTATCTTAAAATGAACAAAATGAATCTATCCCAGGATTATATTATTTCTTGATAAACTGCAGGCCTCTTACCTTTTATTTTATTTTATTTTATTTTACTTTATTTTATTTTATTTTATTTTACTTTATTTTATTTATTTTATTTTATTTGTGGTCATGCTGGTGATGAGGAAGGGAGCAGGTGGCTACTAGCTCTCCAGATGTCTCTTCCTATTAAAATGTCCTCTGGTCCCTAAAAGCAGCCTTCATTTCTGCCCGCTCCGTGATTTCTTCTACCATGCAAAAATGCACTCAGCCACACACCTCCTCGCTAGGAAGCCCTGACTTCTCTTAGTTAATAACAGCTCACCCAGCATGTGACATCTGCACCAAAGAAATCAGATCTCCATAACTGGCAGCTATGATATAATCTCTGCATTCATCTGCTGTTCCTGCAGTGCACCCTCACCCTTCCTCACGCAGCTCCCTCCCCCCTCCCTGCCACCTCATTTGCATCACAATGAAGGCCTTCCCAGCAGTGTTTCCGATGGAACCAACCAGCACTTTCTATCTGCTTCTTCCTCTCCTCTCTGTTCTCCTCCCTTCCCCCCAGATTTCTCTTCACCCTTTGGGATCCCCCCCATCCCAAAACCTCTTAGACCCCCTCCCACCCAGGCACTGCCCCCACTCCCTGCTCACCTCTCTCTCTCTGGGGTCCTCAGGAAAGCTTCCAGGTCAGGGAGGAGTGGGGATGGGGCCTAATGAATATACTCAATTCTTCCTTTTCTTTTTACCCCCTACTTAATGATTTGCCCATCCTTTCCACACATATTCTTTGCCCCTCCAGCTCAGCCCTACGGACACGACCATCCATGAGCCAAGATGACACCCGTGAGAGGCGACCCCTTATGCACCTCACGCACACAGGCAGCCACTCTATCTTTGTTTTCTATCACATCACCCCAGGGAGCCACTCGATCAGGGGCCAAGGGTCAGGTCACAATGTCACCAGGACGGAGTCAATCTTCTTTTGTACTAATCCCAACTTCCGACTCGATAAAGCCACCAACTCACCCCAGTTTTCCTGAGACTTGCCCTGTTTTCATCCTGAAGGCTTGCGCCCCAGGAATTCCCACAATCCCAGGCAAATCAGGACAGCTGATCACTCTGTGAGTGCCAGATCTTCTGCACGAATTGGAGCTCAACACCCATAGGGATGCGGAATCCAGTGCACACGCGTCCGCCCCAGCTGCCAAGTCATTCAGCTGCGCTCTTGTGGCACAAGGGAGGACTACCACAGGCCCACAAATCCCAGCACCCCCAGCCCTGGACCGGCCATTCAGACTAGGGTGCCACACACGGAAGGCTTCTCTAGAGCGTGGTGACCCGGAGTCATCACAGCTATGCTCCAGGATACCTAGGGCGGTCCAAGGAGCCCGCTGGGGTGGGGTTAGGGCTGAAAAAGTTTATTAACAGCCGCTGTGCAATGTTCGATGGTATTGAACTAGGAAAGGGTGCTGCTCATGGAACCCAGGCACTGTAAAATAGAATATTCTTAAATGCACGCTCATCCATTCATTTCACAAACAGTTCTTGAACTGTGGGCCAGGTGCTCTGCTAGAAGTTAGGCATGCGACGTTGAGTAAAGCACAGTTCTGTGGTCTGCTGAGACGTAGATGTGAATCAAGAGGACCTGCTCTACGGCGTGATTGACGCTGTTATAAGGATGAGCAGCAGGTGCACAGAAGACATGGAGGGAGGCCTCGCCGTGGAAGCCCTGTCCCTGCAGAGTCCCCGGGACTCGGGCGTAGAGAGCAGCACAGGAAAACTTGGGAGAAAGCCAGTGGGAGACCACTGCAAAGCCACAGAACTTGAGTCCGTCAAAGCGAAGGGTGGGACGGGGAGGCAGTGGTGCCATACCACAGCAATATGCGAGGAGGAACAGTTGTAATCAAGAAGGCCTTCCCTGCCGTGTTAGGAAATCTGGACTTTATTCTTCGGGCAAAAGGGAAATCTTGGGAGAGCTTGGAAAAGAGCAAAGATCAAGCCTGTTAATATCCCAAGGGAAATATGACAGAAACTTAGACTAAGACAGCAGTAGTAGAGTTGGAGGGGAACACTGGTTTTACGGAAAATCAACGATCAAACAGGACTTTGTAATCGTTCAGAAACAGGGATGAGGGAGAGGAAGGAATCAAGGGTTCCTGGCTTGGTCAGGTTTCTTGGAATCAGATTTCTGTCCTGGTTGTACCACCCTCCAGGACCAGAAGCCAGGAGGGACTTGTTGGGGGAAGATAGCTGATGGCAGGGAAGAAAATCTGGCAAATTCCATTTTGGACATGTTGAGTGTGAGATGCTACAGCCCATCCGAGGGAAGATGGCCAGCAGCAGTTGAGTGTTCAGATCAGGTGCTAAGAAGAGAAGTCTGAGCTATAGACTCGGATCCAAACATCAATGCCATGTGGAGGCAGCTGAAGCCATGGGACAGGATGGGCCAACCAGGAGCAGAGAACAGAGCCCAGGATGGAACCCTGAAGAGAACCAGCATTTCAGGATGAAAAGGCTAAAGTGACAGAGAAGGACAGGCTCAGGGGATAGGAGGAAACCAAGAGATATATTAGCATGTAAGCCAAGGAAAGGGCGTCTCAAAAAGGATGGAGTGGAAAAAAAATATGGACCAACTAAGAGGTCATTTGATAACTATTGAAAAGTGTTGGTCGGCTTCAGCTACATCCCTGGACAGCAGTTCTAGTGGGTTGGTAGGGGCAGAAGCCAGGGTTTCGTGGACTGAGGACAAGAGGGAAGCAAGCAAGTAGCAATAGCGAACACAGCTTCTCTCTCAAGAAGTGTGGCCATAAACAAGAAGAAAAGCAGTGGTTCCTGGAGGGAGAAATGGAGTTCAGGAGCTAGCGTGTTGCTTTTGAGTTAGTTGGCAGACTCGCGCATGTTTAAGTCCTCGTGGGAGAGAATGAGAGAAAGCCAGACCTTTAAGTAGAAGGAAGAGAGAACGTAATTCTTGGAGCAAGCCTCCTGGGATGGTTGCAGCTGATGGAATCACAGCTCAGCTGGAAAGATCTGCCTGATGAAGGACGAAGGACGTGCCATTGTCAGAGGCACAAAGAGGCAGGAAGCACTTCAGCGCGTGGGGGATTGAGGGAACGTCCCTCCTGTCCCTCCCGTGCTTCCTTACCTCTGCACTGTAGAGACGAAGCCGCCTGCAGGGGGTCAGGTGCAGAGGTGAGTCAGTACAGGCTTACAGAGTGCAGAAGGTTTAACAGACAGGACTGGAGAAATACAAAAGGCAGCGGTAAGAGCTTAGGCTTGCTGGGAGATCTTGATTCTTCGGTACACCCATCAGAATCCGGACTCAAAAAGAACGTGCTGTCTAGCAACAAAGGTGCTGCTCAGCAACGCAGAGTCTTCTGAGCAGGGGAAACCAGGAAGGGGGATCTAGGAGAGGGAGGGGGCAGCATGACAGAGGCACGGAGAAGGGAAAGGGAGACGGGAAATAGGCCCCTGAGAGTGGTCAAGAGCCTGGCAAGGAGGTCACTCGAGATGTCAGGTGCAGCCCTGAATGTCAGTGGCCCCGTGCCCTGGACCAGTTGGGAAGCATGCCGAGTTGGTACAGCTTGTGGTAGCAGCAAGGGAGATGAGAGGAGAGGTTGGGGTTAGACTGTCAGAGCCCTGAATGCAAGCCAGGCTGTCACTTTCCGATGTGCTGATAAGGGCGGGCTCTGTTCTGTTCACTGCTTATCTATGGGCCCCCGATGGCGACTGCGCATAGTAAATGCTCACCAAATACAACAAGGGGGCCGTTGCTCCCAGCAGCTCACCCCTTCAGTGACAGACCCGTCTGCCTGTCGAAGCAACTGCTGACACATGTCCTGGCGGGTGACGTGTAGCTGTGCCTGCCTTGCCAGGTGCATCAGTCGCGTTTTCATCTTGCTGCCCCGTGACTGGGCCGTGTGGGCAGTGGCCTAGGAGCCAGAAGTCCTGGGTTCTAGAACCAGCTCTTCTAGCTTGACCCTGGAGCCGTGCTTGCAACACCTTTCCGGGGCGGTGAAGATAGATGAGAGAAGGACCCAGTGTGAAGGCGCTTGATGTACAAGGTGCCACAGCACCCTGCGTCTCACTGTAGGCAGAGCACCTGGTAAATGGTCCATGTAACTGGCACTCGCTAGTCCCTAGTTGCTTGTCCTTTCCTTGTCCCTTGTAGTCAGCTGAACACTGAGCGGCTGAGGGGAGGGGGCAGGAGGCCAAGATATACCAGACCTCCCTCCCCAACATCCTCTTCCCTGGCCTGGCCCCCATGGGAAGAAATATGGCGGATATGTAAGGTGACCACACATCCCAGTGTATATCTGCTGTCCTGGAGTAATTCGTACCGATGCTCCCACTCACTCTGAATAGTGTCCAAATTATATGGTCACCTGCTGATAGCCTTTACTGTGGTCAAAGCTTCTGTTCTTGGGAAAGTGTATGTTTGCAAAGCGGAACCATTAGTTGGACACAGAGAGAACCAAGTCTGGCTAGCAGCTTGGCTAAATTGCATGTTTATACCTTATCACATATGCCCTGGACATAGTCACACCCATCTTTCATCAGTTATACTGTCCACAGAAGCTGGGGCGGGAGCCCTGTAGCCAGTACACAGGGAATAGGGAAGGTATTAAAGGGAGCTCTCATGCCCTCCGCTCTCCTCCACCTGGCCGTCATGCGATGGGTTACAGTAAGCAGGCCGCTTGGGGTTTCCTGGAAGGAATCTGTGAGCAAGGGGGTTAGGGCCGCACTCCCTTGCCTTTTTGAGAAAGCTCAGCCCAAGAAGTCTTTGGAAACGTTACTGTGACAGGGACAATATCTTAAATATCTGGAGTTTCCTAGCACTCCAGAAGTGCCCTCTGCCCTTACTCCACACTCACAGTCAATTTCATGAGTCCTAAGTGGCTACTTTGGGAAATAAAAGAGAGGGAGGGAGGGAGGGAGGGAGGGAGGGAGGGAGGGAACAGGGAAGGAAGAAAGAGAGAGCGAGAGGGAGAGAGGAAGAGAAGCTGGGGAGGGACAGAGGAAATCTCTCTCTGAGGGCGGGTAAGATTTCCCCCAGGGCCTGGGGTGATGGGAAGAAGATGGGGGTGGGGGGGGGAATGCTAGGAATTATTAAGATGAAATCTAATTAAAATGCTCATTGAACTCAAATTCACAAGGACTTTTCCTTAGCATTTCCTCAGAATATAAGACAAGGTCTCTACCCTTAAAGAACTTATAATAATTCAGGTCAGGCTATGATCAAGTACAATGATAGAATACAAAAAAAAAAAAGTACCGAAAGAGTGGTTCTCAAGCTTTATCCTGCAAAAGAATCCTTGGGGACCATTAAACACAGATCGCTGGGCCCCAGCAATCTGGGCTGGGGCGGACCCGAGAATGTGCGTTTCTGACAAGGTCCCTGGGGATGCCGTTGCTGCTGGCCTGGGGGCCACACTTTGAGAACCGTTTCTGAACAGAACCTAGAGATTGACGTGACTTGAATTCATGTGTTAAGCGCCACAGAGGAGGCAGCATTTGAGGTGGGTCTTAACAGATGAATAGGGCTTGGGATACCAAATGATGACAGTGAACAATTATTAAGTGCTTACAATGTGCTGGGCACTGAGTGTTAGCATTCAACTTTCATTGTTCATTTAATCCTCCTAGAAATCGGATAAAGTAGATACAGTTATTGTCCACAGAGGCAATGAGGGATTGATTAGGTGACCCAGTGTGCTCTACCAGCTCAAAACAGTGTGGACGGGACACAGCACAGGAGTTGTTGCCGAGGGTTCTTTAAGATCCCCCACCTGGAACTCCCTTCTCCTGCCCAGACCTCAGCTTCTGCTCCTGGATCCTCAGCTGCCATGCTGTGTGCCCAGCCCTCCTGGGTTCAGGAAACGGATATATGTGGCCTTGGATTTGATTTCCAGCCAAGGCACAGGACTGGCATTGCTTCCTTCAGACATAGTCGAGGAAGGAGAGGTGCTTGTCCATCTTTCCCCTGTGAAACAGTCAAGGTCAGGGAGGTTGTTCCTGGCAGAGGGCAGAGCATGTGGAAAAGCACTGAGAGGCAGTCTGGGGAACCGTGAGCCATTCAGCATCACTGGAGCATGAAGCGCAAGGAGGGGCAGGAGCAAAGCTGGAGTGACCTTCAAGTCCCAGCTTCTCCACGTGGTGCTTCAGAGCCTCTTCATGAGCCTCTGGTTCCGTCAGATGGCAACCGCTGCCAGATGAAGTATCACAGAGGTGAAGGGGACAGTAATGAGGGACTTCGGGGGCAGCCGTGGGCCAACTCCACAGGACTGAGGGACTTCAGGGCCAACTCCGTGGGCTTTGCAGTAATTATCTCGCTGCCAGGGAGGTGGGGGCAGTAGGCTCCAGCAGGGTAGCCGGGTTACCTGATGCTCCCCACAGGCTGCTTTGCTAGATGTGAGGCTTCTAGTTCCCTGACAGGAACATGCTCTGGAGGAGGGAGCAAGGAGGTTGAGAAATCAGAACAGAGGTGACATAGAAGTCAAAATTCCGCAGCCAGACACATCAGAGGATTAACTCAGGACATGTAGAGACGTGTCAGGAACAGTCACAGGTTTCCGTGTAGTGCACACAGATCCCAGCAGACAGGCCATGCCTCTGAGCACACAAGACACACTCAGGTGCGCCTAGACAACCCCAGACAACAAAAGCCACACTCTCTTGGCTAACCTAAGGGACCAGGTTAGTCTCTCTAGGTCGTTTCCCACATCCAGAGTCAGGAGTCAGCTTTGCCTCTGCCATGGCTTCCCCAGCTCCAGTCTTCTTCTGAGTTTTCAAACACTACCAGGTTCCCCAGTACACACCCTTACAAGTACTGTAATACACTCGGTGGGTATAAAAGCCAGCCTGGGTGGGGATGAGGAGTGAGGTGAGGTGAGGAATGAAGAAATGCTCTTTAGGAAAAGCACTCTACCCCTCCCTACTTCATCCAACCTCCAACCTTCTCCCACACCTGCCCACCTTCCGGACTAGTCATTACCTTCTGCTGAGTTCGCCCAGAGATCTGTAGGTGGTAGAGGGCTTCCTACTTACTACTATTCCTGCGTCTTGCTGCCTCTGTCCTTTGTCACACCCTAGTATCTACCAAACTCATGAGCTCCAATTTCCTGTTGATTTTTCATGGAAAGATACAACTTATCTCCCAGGCTCAGCCCTGTTCGTGGCTGGTGATGGCAAGCCAAAGGTTCCTGGAATGTGAGGCGGAGACTTGATTTCATCTTTGGTCTGGCTCCTTCGATCTGGGTATTTTTAAAGCAGCATCTCTCAGCATACAGTGCTATTTATACTCTAGCCCTAACCTTTCTCTTGTTAAAGGAGAATGGAAGTGGGAAGAATGCTGGCCGGGGGCCAGGAGGCCAGGTTCCTGCCCCAGCCCTACTCACACCTTGCTGCGTGGCCTCGGACAAGTCCCCAACCTCTTTGGGCTTCAGTGTCCTCTTATCATGGAGCGCCGAAGCAGCACCTCTGAGCTCGAAAAGCTTTTCTCTGTTTTCTTGTCCCACCTACGGTCTGGTGTCGACTTGCTTCTCCTCTTACTGGCTGTCCCCGGGCTCCTGCCCTCTTCGGAAGGGCCTCATGCATAGCTGGAGTAATTACAGGGGTATCTCTGTGATGCCATTGAAGGGGCCTTAGAGCCCTTTTACTGTTCAGGTGGCACACTGTTAGTGAGAGGCTCTCTGCTCCTGGGATGGAATGGAATGTGAGGTAGCACACCTGTTGTATTTTCCTCTGACCAAAGCACCTGGTCTCTCCAGTGATGAAGAGCACAGTGTGGCTGTGTGGCTGCTGCTTGGGACAGATGAAGGAAGGTCAGAGTTTTGGAGAGATGGAGGCACAGAGGCATTCCACAGCAGAGACCCTGAGGGAACTTAAGACACCTGCCATCCGATTCAAGATGCTGGATTTTCTGATTTGCCAAAAGCGAACGAAGTAGCAACCTTGGTAGCTGGACCAGGGAAGTCATGTCATGTGTGTCATCACTCCCCTTCCCCAAGCCCATGGCCCACACTGCTAATTTAACCCTCAGTTCCTCCCTACTGAACCTGAACCTGGCCTCGGAATACTTCCGGCAGCCACAAAGATGGTAAAGAGGTAAAACGTGTTTCCATCCCTGTCTGAGACCCTGTTGGTTCTTTCTGTCAGTCGCTCAAACCCAGACCTGGCATCTTCAAACTCACCCTTCTAGGAAGTGCCCACTCTGCGTGCACTCTAGGGTGGTGAGGGTTTGGCAGGCAAAGAGGCCATCTGTCCCCTGCATTCTGGCCTCCAAAGTCCTAACTGGTCCTGGGCTCCTCACTCTGATCAAGTGAGATGAGAGGGAGTCCATCCAGACCCCCAGCCCCACTCTCGACATCTCACCCACCCCTCCCTGAGTCGCCATTCTTTAGAGGCAAAAGGAGAAGTGGCGCCCTTCATGGCTGCCCAGGTCCCATGGGCCCTGGCACCCCATGGTGTCCGAGTCAGGGACATGGATGAGGCTCGCCTTCTGCTGTTTCACGTGGGAGCAGCCACTGCACTCAACAGTAGCGGGGGTTAAATTTGCATGAGCTGAGCATGTAACTGTGGCTTAATTTTGAAAGGGAGAAGGGCAGGTTAGGGTTGGTGGGTAACCAGGTACCTGAGCAGAACTGTCTGTCAATCAGCGCTGTTAAGATGCAAACTGCCCACTGGGATGAGGAAGGCTCTGCCAGCAGCTGACCACTGTGACCTGCACGCAGAAGGCTGCCAGGCAGGATGGCTTTTGACTCCTCCCAGCAAGTGGGAAGCAGAATTGCTTCCGATTGTTCACCCTATGGGATGACTCAGCCTGCCAGCGATTTCCCTTTCACTTTCTGCCTTTCCAGGGAACCCAAGTGTATTTAATTGAGAGCTGCGTGGGCCCCTGCTTCCAACCCACTGGCAGCCTGCTCCCCCTCACCCCCCTCAGCCTCTCAGAGAGCTGCACTGCCCACGCTCCCCGACCCCCTTCCTCCTCCGTCCTCGCCTTTTTCATTCATCCATTCACTCAGAAAATAGCTATTGAGCTTTGCACATGGAACCCTCCAGGCATCAGCAAAGCGAGCATTAGGAGGTTTGCAGCCCGGGCTGAGATGATTAACCAGCTCCCAGGCTCACCCCTGCCCCAACCCTGGCCCCAGCCGCAATCCTCATCCAGAGCAGCAAATGTCAGGAGAGGTCAAGAACAGGAATACAAACACTGGAATTCCAGATAAGGAAGCCTAGTCAAGCAGTGTACTGAGGGAGGGACAGAGAGTCAGGGGGAAAGTGGTCATGAAAAGGGAGTCAAGTAACCCTTGGCTCGTGCTCTATTTAGCCCCAGAGAGACCTCTGCTGGGAAGCCAGCTGGGGGCCACCCAGGGCCCCCCCCCAGCCCCAGCCGGCAGATGCTGCTCCCACACTCTGTATGCTCCCCCTCTCCCCACTGTCCTTGAGGCATCAAGCGGGTCTGGCCCAGCCCTGCTCCCCCAGAGAGATGGGGGTGGGGTGGTAATCCTTCTCCAAACACCTGCTCCTTTAACTTCAAGACATGTGAGGATCTAGTTCTCGCATCTCTACACACTGCATTATGATTTCACAAGCACTTTGGTGTAAATGTATCCAATATATTCTACCGTGGTCAAGAATTTTCATGTATGTGATTTCATTTAATCCTGTGAATACCTGCAATGTGAGGAATGTATCTGCTGTGTTTATCTGACATGGAAGGAAATAAATAGAGATGCAAGAAGGTTCGATCTTATGCCAGATGACAGAAGAGACCCATCAATATGTGACCCTTTGTCAAAGTCCTAATGCCAGCAGTGGCATGTGTGCTATAGAGGGCCCAGCTTAACGGGTGCCTGTGGCTCCCTCCTTGGACCCACAGCTGTGCGGGCACAGACCCTCCCCTAAGGGGTTCCCCTGAGGTGACAGACAAGTCACGGCAGGGTGGGGACAGAAAGCAAACTTGCTTCGAGCGGCCGAGCTGGAGGGAGGCAGAACCAGAGGTAGAGCTGAGCTTCCCCGACTCTCGCCAAGCGTCTTTCCATTATACACTGTCCCAAAGAACGGCAGGTCTGCATGTTTTGGGGCGATCGGCACCACGCGGACAGAGAAGCAGGAAGGAAGACTGCAAGGACGATGCCAGAGTCAGGGTGACCCGACAGCCCGGGCAGCATCTCTGCCAGGGTGTCTGGTGGGGGGCGACGAGACAGCGTCTGAGTCAGCTCGGGCTGCTGTAACGAAACGCCTCGGCTGGGGGCTCAGACAACACACCTTTGCTCCTGTGAGAGCGCAGCTCTGGGGCTGCGAGTCTAGGATCAAGGCGCTGGCAGATTTGGTCTGTGGTGAGACCTCTCTTCCTGGCTTGTAGATGGCCGCCTTCTTGCTGTGTCCTCCTGTGGGGGCGGGGACACAGGGAGAGAGAGAGGGAGAGAGAGCGGAAGAGCTCTCTGGTCTCGTCTTATTAAGGGCACTAACCCCATCATGAGGACCCCACCCACGTGCTCACCTCACCCTAATCACCTCCCAGGCCTCACTTCCTGATACCATCCATTGGGGGTTGGGGCTTCCACGCATGAATTTCAGGGGGGCACAGACATTCAGTCTATAATGGGCAGACAATAGTGTGAGAACCTTTACTTCGCTTCTGTAGGAAAGAAAACATTAGAAGCTGCTCGCGTGCCGCAGGCAGAGAGTGGGCTCGGCTCCCGCGAACCCCGCCTACGGGTCCTGCGTCTTCAGTTCGACTTGTGCTGCTTTTCATCCACCCCCTCGAAACAGAGATTTCGGCTTGTATTTCTTTGTCTTGGCCAAAAGCTTTGAACGGGACTGGGAGGTGAAGGACACGACAGAGAGGTTAAATTTCCCTCTTCCCAAGGTGGCCATTGACTCATAAAAAATTTAAGAGCCGGAAGTTTGGGTTAAAACCAGGCTTGGATTCTAGTTCTGTAGGCCTGGCTCCCGCGCTGCATGTGTGGGACCCGGCCTGACCGCACATCCTTCCTGGGCTCCTCCACCTGCCATGTCGAGGACCCCGTGCACCCCTGAGAGCTGATTTTATTAAAACGTGAATTGAGTACCTGTCATGTCTTAGCGCCACGGTCATTGCTATGTGGGACACAGAGTCTGCCTTCCAGGAGGTTTAAAGATAATGAAGAGATAAGCCTTCACCCTAATGTAAGAGCTGTCCCCAGGCTGTGCAGGCTGAGCACCCAGTGAGGGAGCACCCTAGTGACTGTGGCCCCGCTGAGTGGCTTCCCGAGGAAGGGGGACCGGAGCCAGGCCGGGAAGAGGCAGTAATCTCCCTCTGCAGGAAAGCCGAGGGTTCGCTACTAGACACAAGCTCTTCGTGAGAGGCTTGCCCTTTTCCTAGGCACCTACATGACACTCAGCACATGGTCCGCCTCCCCCGCCCCCGCCGCCCCGAGAGATGGTGTGAATGAATCGTAGTGACTATGGCATTCTCTAGGTTCCGCAGATGGACCTGAACGGAGAATGCAAAGGCGTGGCTCCCAGAGCTGAGGCTGGACGTTGTCCTGGGCGGTGATTCCTGAGCGAGGGGGACAGCTGCAGGCGGAGTGCTGGTCCCAGCCCAGCAACCTCCAGCCCCCGCTGGAGGCGGGTCCCTCCTCCCCCAACACTGGGCCCACGCAGAGCCTGTGGCAGCTCCCTCGGCCTCCTCAGGCCCCAACCCTGAGGGGATCATCTCTGAATTGAGCAATGCCTAGAGCTGGCGGGATGGCGCACACCCCACACACCCCCTTACACATGTGGCCCATAGAGAGCAAGGAGCCGCCCTCCCCCTACTCTGGAAAATGGAAGCCGGTTGGTGCTGTCCTGTTGTAAACTGGAAAGAATACTGGTTTCGACCCCAGAACGTGTGGTGTGTTTGTCCCCTGCTCCTGGCCTCCACGTAGCCTCTGCATCACGAAGGAGTTGGGGTGAAGGACCGCTAATATCTTGCACGGCTCCAGCGTTATGGGATTTTGACCATGGAAGGTGCTCCATGTCCAGGCTGCCTTAGAACACGAAAGTCCTTTGTCACCTACAGCAGAACGACCTCTCTGGCCAAGGCTCCTTCACCCCACGCTATCACTGGGGTCCCCCTCTCGCCTCTGCTCGGCCAAAAGCACCCTCTTGTTAGTCATAGCAACATGCCCCTCCCCCACCCCAGGGTAATATGGGGAAGAGGGATTTGGGGCTCTGGTCCCACTCTTGCTGTCCTCCTTAGACATACTGGCCAATATGGGTCTCAGATGCCACCTTTTAGAGAGTTTCAGTGTAAGGGAAGGGGTGCTTTAAAAACTAGGTGTCTCCCAAGACTCAGAGAAAACAAATCTTAGAAAAATCCCCACACATGTGGGGAAGCTATCATATAACAGAAGGTTTTGGCGACAAAATGGAAACATCAGAGTCGAGAATGGTCAGCAAAATGGGGTTTTGCTACACAGAACTGCTACACAGCAGGTGAGTGGGTCCCAAGGCACAAACTGTTAAATAAACGATCTGCTTTGCAGAACGATACATATAATGTGATACTATTTATACAAAGTGCACAACAAAGCAATGTATAGAGTATTCTTGTGTTAAAGATATGTTTGGTGATCAAAACATGTACCCACAAAATTTACGATAAAGGTCCCCCCGGGGAGACAGATAGGAGAGAGGAAAGGAATAGGGAATGGGGATTTCAACTTAGATTTTTATTTCTGAAACAAATATGACAACATTTTAACAATTGTCAATTCCGACTGAGTTACCCAGGTTATTTTAAAAGAATTTCAGTATTTTGAAAACTGATATTAAGTAAAAGAAGAAAGCTCTGATAGCGAGGTCTGATAGAGAGGTGCCCAGGCGAAGCCTTGCTCATCACAGTCGGGGCAGCCGCCCCTCTGACTGCTGGACCCTTCCTTTTGACCCCTTTTGAAGTAGGTCTGAAGTCTGTCCCAGTCCTGGGAAGGAGGGCTGCAGCGTCCTGGAGTGTGTGGGGGGGAGGGACAGGCCGCACTGAGGTGATATAATGTCTTTAGTTTCACTTCCTCTCCTTACTCCCACCTCCCCGGTTCATGAAAGGAAGCCGGGGAGTCTTTCATTAAGACAATAATCTAAAACCAAGTTCTTTGTTCTTCCCCAGGGCCCCAAAGCTCACGTTTGATCCCCCAAAGCAGGATATATTAATCTTTTTAACCTGGGTCAACCAAGGGTGTTCTGGGTCAAGGATCTCTAAGAAGTCATGGCCTAATCCTTGAGAAGGGACATTCTTCTGAGCAGGGGGTCAATAGCTCTCACTCAGTGCTCAAGAGATCTCAAAGAAAAACTGAACTGGACCCAGCCCAGAGAGGGCTCGAGGCTCTGCACCAGCAAAGGGGAGGGGTACACCTGGCACTCTGTCTGTCTCTCCTGGGTTCAAGGGCATCCTGGGGAACTGGCAGTACTCAGACCACTGAGGCAGTGCTGGTGGCTGGCCAGATTGTTCTGGAAGTCCAGGCCTGGGGTGCTCCTGCAATAAGCTGTCTTTGTATAAACCTCATCGAGCTGCCTCTACCTGAATGCCATCTTCTCAGAGGCCTTCCCTGGGCACTGCCACTAAAGTAGTAAATGCACACACACACACACACACACACACACACACACACACACACACAGGCAAGTGCACACACAGACACAGACACATGCACATGCAGGACACCGACACACCCAGAGACGTACGCACACAGACACGTGTTCCTCCTTATCTCTCTGGCTTTTGTTTTTCACTCTATGTGCTTACTGCTCTCCATTTCTCCCTCCCCCTGCACGTTGCATACTTGACCCTTGCCAGTTGCCGAATATTTGTTGAATAGACAAGCAAATGAGCCCCCTACATGCAACCCCATCATCTAGGCTCAGCCTGCAAGTGACATTGCATGGCAGTTACTGGGAACATGCCCTGCTGGGTGGGCTTGGGGGCGGGCAGCGCAGCCCCCGTGGGTGCTGGAGGAGGCGGCTCAAGGGAGCCAGCGAGTCCTCCCAGCGCTCTGGGAGTCCCCGTGGGCCTGCAGCGAGTGGTGGCACCTCCTCAGAGGGAGGGGGCTGGGCAGAGCAGCAATGCCCTCCGCGGCAGCAGTGGCTCTGGCTGCTTGGTTGACCCGCCCACCTGGACCACTCCCTGTGAGAATGAGGAGAGGAGGAGAGATGGCGAGGAGGAAGGAGGGAGAGGTGGCTGACAAGGAGCGGGGTGTCTGGAGGCTGAGCGTCCTGACCTGCGGTGTCCTCTCCACACCGTGGGGGAGAGGGGACCGTGGATATGGACCCTCGCTGTGCCAGGGCCAGAGCTGCTCCTCCCGGTGGTTTGGGATGGGAGGGTGAGTAGCAGTGTTTCTCACCTTCCTAAGTCTAGGCAGGTCCCTCTTCACCTCTTCACTCTTCACCATGCCTCTCACCTCCGTATTCCAGGACGAGATTGTCAGAGGATGTGTCCCTGTGGCGTGAGCCCTGGTTTCCTTTGGGAAGGAGGATACAGAATGGAATGGGGGTGGGGGGGCTGCCTTGGGAGTAGAAGCAGCTCAAAACTGAGGGCTTCCCAGGATCCAGAGACACCGCTTGTCCCGGTGTGGCAGCCACAGTTACTTGTGTGGGGACGGGTGGGGAGACGCTGGCACTGAGTCTGGGGAAAAGCCGCCGGAGTTGCCGGGGCCAGATTCTGAAAAGCGTAGGCTAGGGGGTCCTTCTCCACCAGCTGTTCTCTTTCCCCTTCTTCTCTTAAGACCCAAAGTCTAATTCTTGCTAGATTCCTTCTGTGAGATTAGCGGGAGGTCATGCAGAAAGAGGTTACTACCTGCTTACTTGCTTACTCGGTGTGAGGTTCTCTGGTTCCTTCCCTTTTTCCTCCCTAGCCTTTCCTCCTTTCCCCTGCCTGACTCTCCAAGAATGTCTGATTGCTTATTTCCACCCTGAGTACGTACTCCTGGCCGGTGGGATTTGTTTCCCAGGAATAAATATGTGCCCCTTGCCGCTTCTTCTTGAGGCCGAGATGCAAGTCCTGCGGGGCTGGGTGGATGGGAAAACCAGGGCTGAGAACTCAGCTGAACCACAGCCAAGTTTTCTGTGATGTTCTCTCCAGGCTGCGAATGAAACAAGTCCAGACACCGAAAGGTAATTAGTTTAGTTCCAAGTGGATCTGGGGATAATCTCAAACTTCAAAGCTCCTGTGTGTCAAGACCCGGGGAGTGGAGAGCAGAGGACAGGAACTAAGAATGCACTCAGGGGACCAGACAGAGGCCACCGTCCCTCATCCACTCCTCTCCTTTGCTCCCCTGGGGCCTAGCACAGTGCTTTGTGCTTTACAAGTCATCCAGGCTGCTGCTCAGGTGAACAAAGAAGCTCACCTGTACCTCAAGCCTTGTCGTCATCCACCCAAAAGGGAAATGAAGCTATGGCCAGAGGCTTTCTCTCCCCCAGCCTTGGAAACTCACTTTGCTCTCCAGCAGGGACCCCTAACATCTCCGAGCCTCACCTACAGTCCCCAGCAGCATGCTATAACGTGGAGTCATGGAACTTGGGTCTGGGTTCCACCAAGGTCATTGGCCAGTTGGATGACAAGGGCCAGGTCATCTAACCTCTCTGAGTCTGCGCCTCATTTTTCCTCATTTCTGTTCTAGGAACTATAGCTGCAAAGCCTTTGCTCTCACAGAGCTTATATTCTGGTGGACACTCACAATATGCAAATTTAAAAACAAAGATTATGACAGGTTAAAGCGAGTGATATGAAGGAAACAAACAGGTTGGGATAAGAGAGTAACGGGGAGATGGGTTTTTCCCAGGGTAACCAGAGAAAGCCACTTTGCAGGGGTGATATTCCAAGTCGAGAACTAAAGGATGAGAACGAGTGTTCTGTGTGAAGAGCTCAGGAAAGAGACTTGTCAGCAGGTGTGGAAGCTCCTCTGTGGGAAAAGGCTTGCTGCATCCAACCAGCAGAAAAGACACGAGTGGCTGTAACTTTGGTCGTGAGCAAGGAAGGAGCGGGATGAGATAAGACAGGAGCAGCGGGCAAAAGCCAGGGTCTGCCCAGAGCTTCGCAAGGAGTCTGCCTCACTATAAGAACCAGGGGAAGCCTTTGGAGGGCTTCCATCAGGGAGCATGACAACTGTGCCACCCGGGATGCTTGGGGACAGACAAATGAGGAGGCCGTCTCAAAGTGCAGGCGAGAAGAGACGGTGCAGGAGCAGGAGGGAGCGAACAGGCCCACGCCACGTGTCTGCCCCATGCTGGTCCTGCTCCACCTGTGTTCTGCACTTCTTAAAGGCGACACCCTTCTCTCATGCTCCCACTGATCACACACACGCACACGCACGCATGCACACACGTCTGCAGAGCACCCGCCAAGCGCCAAGCGTTGCACCAGACTTCCATGGCTTCATCCTCATGCTGGTCCTATGAAATAGTTATTATATTTTATTGTACAGACAAAGAAACCTCAGAGAAGTTGATTTCCAAATCCAGATCTACCCGATGTCATGGCCAACTGTCTTATCTGCACAGTGCAGTGCATGCAGAGTCTCACAAGTATGTGAATGGATGGGCCAGTTGCCCAAGAGGTATAATGCGCAGAGCGCAGGAGGGTCTTGTGGCCAAAAGTAGCTTCCCCGTGCATAGACGGCAGTAGAATTTTTGCCTCCTAAGACCCAGAGGCCTCAGCCAAGAAAGGGGTAGATGGACCTGAGGGACGAAAAATACATTTTGTCATTGTCAACTGTTTAGCGAGCAGAGAGATGTCATACTCCTAGGCAGCACCGTCAGGAGAGGGGCGCAGGGAAGTTGCATTTGAAGGGCAAGAGCCCGTTCTGGAGCATGAGGTGGGGCGTCGAAAGTGTCACGGGGATGACGAATGCTGGAGAGAACAATGGTGATAATATACTAATAGACACCAGCAAAGATGCCCACCATATATTGAGTGCCTACTGTATACTCTGCGTTCAGTAAATGTCCCAGGCCCGTTATTTACGGAGGTGCCTAATACACTCGTCGTAACAATCCCCTGGTTTCTTGATTCTAAGGGGCCATTCACTTAGTATAAGCTTTTCCTAGGAAAGAATGCTTAACACTGACATAATAATATTTTTGTTGTGTTATGCTTTGACTAGTGGAATAAAGAAAACACTTATTCGCACCACAGTCACTAACTCACGCTGGAATCCCAGCCCTCACATCCAGAGTTAAGGGTCTTCTGGCTCTTTCTGCCGTGCATAGGCAACTAACTCTCCGTACCCGCTCGGGACTTTTTTTCTTTTTCTTTTTTTTTTTTTTTTTTTTTTTGCCCCTTCAGGATCAATACTGTAATTTAGAGCACAATGAAGAGCATAGGGTTCCTTCTGATTTCTTATTTTACTAAACTTGTAGTTTTTTCTTCCTTAATTGCATCAGCTGTCTTTTGACTGACTGAGAAATATTCTTTCACGACGCATGACAAACGCACCGCCTTTCCTTGCTTCGAAAATCATGTGACCTATGCTTACGGATCTGCCTAAATCTGCAAGTGTGTGCCATTGCTGTCCCAGCGTATCCCTTCGTCCGGCAAGGTTGTTGTTTTCTGCATTGATTATAAGATGCCTTACTATTACTTTCTAAAAAAAAAAAAAATTTAAGTGTGTCTTAGAATTAGCTTATGAAAAGGAAGGTTGAAGGTGTTGGAGAGTCCACCTCACATGTCACAGCCGACAGGTGGCATAAGCGGGAATCCGAACCGTTGATCACGTACTTCTCCACATTCGAGGGCGCAATTCAAGAGAGAAAGCCTCCTCTTTCTCTCTTGAACCCTCTCCAGTTAGACCTTTCTTCCACCACTCCCCCAACACTGCTCTTGCCAAGGCCACCGATGACCTCCCCACGGTCAAATCCGCCGGCCAGTCCTCACCCATCACTTTACTTCCGCAGCACTGACACCCTCCCCCGGGACGATGTCTTTACCTGACTTCCTGAGGTCTCCTGCATCAGTTGGAGCCGTCTCGGGTTCTCTTCCTCTCCCTCGTCACCGTCCTGACCCCACAAACCAGTCCTCAGACTTCTCTCCTCTTCCTTCCTTCGCTTCCTCAGGGACCTTCTCTGGTCTCATAGATGGCTTCTCTATGCCAACAACTTCTGCGTGAAAGTCTGCAGCTCCTCCAAGCCCCGCCAGCCTACTGCCTACCTCACCACTCCTTAAGGTCTTCAACCAAACTCCTATTTTTCACCCTATCACATTCTAAACTGGCCCCTTCTGTGGTCTTTGCCTCTCAATGAATGGCAACTTACTCCTCCTAGTTGCTGGGGTAAAAACAGTGGAGTCATTCTTGACTCTTTTTCTTGCTCCCTGTGTCCAATCCTTTACCAAATTCTATCAGCTGGACCTGAAAATTATGTCTAAAATTTAATTCAAAGCTACCACCCTGGCCCAGCCAACAAAACTGGCCCACCACGTCTACCCCGGCCCCCCTGACAGCCTCTTCTCCACCCAGCGGCTAGAGGGACCCTCCACAGCAGGTCAGATCAAGGTGTCTCTGCTTAAAGCCATCAGAGTAACGGCCAGAGCCCTCAGGCCACCAGGCTCTGTGAGGGCCAGGCCACTACCCCTGACTTCTCCCGCTTCGCGCCCCTCTGTTAACTGGTCTCCAGCCGGCTGGTCTCCTTACTGGTCTTACATGTGCCGAGCACACGCAACCACGAGGACTCAGGGCTTTGCACTTGGGGCTGCTCTGAGCTGCTTCCGTCTCCCCCAGATTTGCACATGATCTGCTCCCTCATCTTCTTGGGCGTCTCTTTAAATGATACCCCAGCAGAGAGGCCTTCTTTCTGCTCTCGCGATAAACCACCATCCCGTGCAGTCTGCTCTATTTCCCTGTAGCACCTCTGTCACTTGAGATGGTGCACGTTGTTGGTTTATGGCCCGGCCACACTGCAGTAATCACGAGCCTGCGAGCCCAGGGATGGTAAGTGGCTTAGTCCCTACCGTATCCTCGTGCTCAGAACAGAGCCCTCCGGAAGCCGGTCCTCAGTGAACATGTAGCGAATTGGGGACAAAGGAAGGATGGAGAGCCTAGTCACAGAGACGGGGCGAAGCTTCTGTAAGAGACACACACAGGAATGCAGCCCAAAGCGGGTGGTAAACTCCATCTAAGGCTAAATGCCGGCACGAGGCCGATAGTACCGTAAGGGAAAGTTTACAGGAACTTTGAAGAGACACACACATGTCCCCACTGCCCAGACCCAGCAATCTGAATGACTCTCTCCAAGTCACCACCGGGACCGGCCCGTCCCAGGCTGACCGCTGCCCCGTGTCTCCTTCCAGGTCCGTGTTCTCCCAGGCTCCGCGAGGCTTTTGCTATGACCGCAGTCCCCTTGCCGAGCCAGGACTGCCCCTCGCTGCCACGGCCACACCAGGTCCCCGCCCTGCCCCGCCTGTGCCCGGCCCCCCGTCGCCATGGGCAGCGTCAGCAGCCTCATCTCCGGCCACGGCTTCCACAGCAAGCACTGCCGGGCGTCGCAGTACAAGCTGCGCAAGTCCTCCCACCTCAAGAAGCTCAACCGCTGCTCGGACGGGCTGCTCAGGTTCGGCTTCTCGCAGGACTCGGGGCGTGGCAAGTCCAGCTCCAAGATGGGAAAGAGTGAAGACTTCTTCTACATCAAGGTCAGCCAGAAGGCTCGGGGCTCCCATCACCCCGATTACACTGCGCTGTCCAGCGGGGACTTAGTGGGCCAGGCCGGGGTGGACTTTGGCCCGTCCACCCCACCCAAGCTCATGCCCTTCTCCAATCAGCTGGAAATGGTAAGTGCGGGGGGCGGGGTGTCTCTGGTAAGGGCGGGGGGTCGGGGACGGCAGCAGAGAGCGGAGAGGGGCAGCGAGCTCGGGGCAGGAAGGGGCGGCAGTGGCCATCTAAGTGTCTAGATCTCCAGGAGGCCAGAGCGGCATGGTGAGGGCAGACGAGCTCGCAGCCCGCCACGGAGGTCAAAGGTCAGATGGGGAAGCGAAGCTTGGTCAGCCCCCTTCTCCAGAAGTCTAGGGTGAGCCCTTAAGCAGAGAGAAAAGGGAAAGTGAAAGGCTGTCTGAGCCCCCCTGGGGTGGCACTGGATTGTCAAGGCAGGACCAAGAGCAGCATTTCCGAGTGCACGGGTAGGAGAGGGACTTCTGCCGCCGTCTGGAAGAGCAGAGTCCGCGTGGAGAGCCGGCAGCTTCTGCTGACGGAGCCGTGGCGCTGGGCCTTCCCCTCGTTTGCTGCCTGGCGGTGCAGCGGCTCCTCTTTCAAGCTGGGCCTGATGCGGGCTGTGAGTTCCTTACCATCGTCTCTAGCGGAAATTAGGGCAAAAGAGCCTTACGTGCTCAGGACTCCAGCCCTCGTGGCTGGCTCGAGCTGCCGTGGGAACCCAGTGGACGCTGCCCCTGGCTGTGACGGACCAGGAAGCAGCCCCTCGTGTGTGCGTAGAGCCTTAATCTTTTCAAAACTAAAGGGCTTGTAAACTACAAAGTACTCTACCTATGACGATGACAAGTTTAAGGACAGGGTTGTTACGTCAAGGGATCCTTCCAAGCTTTCGAGGAGGCCACAGTGGTATCCTCACTCCTGGCTTACCGGAAGGGGCAGTGGAGGTGACAAAGGGTCATCTTCTACAGGGACACCATGCTCGCCCAGTCCAGTGCCCCTGCCTGCACCACACAGGTGCTGAGCCAGAGCTGTTCATCACCTCGGGAGGCTGGGACGAGGCTGAGACGAGGCTGGGATGAGCTGGTGAAAGGTGGCAGTTCATGGGTGATCATTAGGAACATCCCCCAGGCGCAGAGGAAATTCTCCTACCGAGAGAGATTCAGCACATTCGGCAGCTTCAGAGCCCCAGGCGAGGTCGCCTGTGGCCACGACCGAGAAGGGTGCCTCGTGGCCGGTGGGAGGGGGACACGCGGGGTCAGTGTGGCTCTTTCCTCCCCAGGGCTCAGAGAAGGGTGCGGCGAGGCCCACGGCCTTCAAGCCTGTGCTGCCGCGGTCAGGGGCCGTCCTGCACTCCTCCCCCGAGAGCGCCGGCCACCAGCTGCACCCCGCCCCTCCAGACAAGCCCAGGGAGCAGGAGCTGAAGCCCGGCCTGTGCTCCGGGGCGCTGTCCGACTCCGGCCGCAACTCCATGTCCAGCCTGCCCACCCACAGCACCAGCAGCAGCTACCAGCTGGACCCGCTGGTCACAGCCGTGGGGCCCGCCAGCCGTTTTGGGGGCTCGGCCCACAACATCACCCAGGGCATCCTCCTCCAGGACAGCAACATGATGAGCCTGAAGGCGCTGTCCTTCTCCGACGGGGGCAGCAAGCTGGCGCACCCCAGCAAGGCGGACAGGGGCTCCTCGTGCGTCCGCTCGCCCATCCCCACGGACGAGGGCGCCATCCAGGAGCTCGAGCAGAAGCTGCTGGAGAGGGAGGGCGAGCTACAGAGGCTGCGACGCAGCTTCGAGGAGAAGGAGCCGGCCGCCGGCCAGGCCTACGAGGAGCGGCAGTGGCGCTGCAAGGAGGAGCCGGAGGGCCCGGAGCAGAAGTGCGGCGGCAAGCCGAAGCCGGCCTCGCAGAAGCGCCAGCGCACGCAGCAGGCGCTCCACCTGCAGGTGCTGCAGCTGCAGCAGGAGAAGCGGCAGCTCCGGCAGGAGCTCGAGAGCCTCATGAAGGAGCAGGACCTGCTGGAGACCAGGCTGCGGTCCTACGAGAAGGAGAAGACCAGCTTCGGCCCCGCGCTGGAGGAGACCCAGTGGGAGGTGAGGCCGCGGGCTGCGGGGAGGGGGCTGGGGGGAGGGGGCCGGGGGGCGGTGTCTGGCGCCGGGCCCCGCCCCTCCTCCAGGTTCTGGCCAGCGGTGTGTGGACGCTGGGCCAAGGGCCGGCTTTATGACCCAAAGGAGGGGCCCCAGGTGACCATGCCACGGACACACGTAGTCGGTGTTTCCCACCCTCTCCCTGTCTCAGTGCCTGGCGACGCCCCCAGAACTGAATTCACTAACCACGTAGCAGACTGGGAAGCTGGAGCCATGAGCCGTGAGGCCTAGCGGGGTGTCTGAGGGTCAGCGCACTTCATCCGCTCACAGGAGGCTCAAGAGAAGGGCAGCCTGAGTTCAGGCTGGTCTAAGAGCCCAGGGAGAGCGGGTATTTGTTACTTTTGAGGGGCAGGCCCCCAGCCTCTGGAGAGAGTGACCCCACTTGTGGCAAGTCTCAGTGACAGAAGGGGCCACTCCCCGTGGAAGAGTCAGTGGGGCTTCTGATGGACCAGAAGAGAGAGCAAAGGGCGCACGCGCGCGCGCACGCCCACACGCACGCGCACGCATGCACTCAGCCCTGGCTCCCGGCCTTGCTGGAGCCCGGCTCACCCCCGCCCTGCCCCCTGAGAGCCGCTCTTCTCACTGGGAGGCCGAGGAGGCGGCTCAGGCCAGGTGGGGGCATGTACACGGCAGCTCTGCTGTTCACCCCAGGCAGACTCCCCCGGGACGGGGCCGAGGGGTCACTGTGTCTGGTGAGACCAGCGCCACCGCCACCCCCAGAGCACAGGCGTCTGTTCGCACTGGAGCTTCCTGTGCGAATCCTGGAAATGAGAGTGGCAGTGTTCCCAGGGCGGGGGACTGGGCAGGGGAGAAGGGAGAGTCACGTCCTGCTTGCCAGGTTTCCCAGAGCGGGAAGGACAGTAGCCATCCGGGCAGGCTCTTTCCTCCTTCCCATCCATGTTGGCACACCAGACCCGACCCCAGCCTTCGTTTCTTAGCCAGGGCTTGGGGACACTTTGGGGTACCTCAGAAATAGGAGCGAGTGCTGACATTAGGCATCCATCCTTGCTGGTCCAATCTGGAACTGAGCTGGACATTGCTCTGACCTCATTCCCAGCTCATCCGGTCAAGCTATGTAGTAAATAACAAATTAAATACTAAATAACAAATTAAACATTTATAATAACAGCTATATTCAGATACATTTATAGATACGTTGTATATTATTATACAATAATAATACAATAATAATAATTTATAGAGTGTTTATTAAGTGCCAGGCCCTTGGTTCTCTCATCTAATCCTAACAACAACCTTATGAAGTAGGCACGGTTACTAATCCTCAACTTACAGTTAAGGAAACTGAGGCACAGAGAGGTCGTGATAGCAAATGACTTACCCAAGGTCACTGCAAAGTAAGTATCAGAACCACGACTTGATCTTGGCAGTGCGGCCCCGGAGGTCACATTTTTAATCACTACGCCATGTTGCCACTGTGGGAACAGTCACCTGGGTCATGAATGGTCAAGTCAGCGTCCCAAGCCAGGCCCCTGCCTCAGCCAGGACCGTGCTCTTGCCTCCGTGAAGCAAACACAGGCTTGACCTTGGGAAGCCATTCTTGCCCCGTGGTGGGAGGGGGAGTGGTGCAGTGTTCTTGGGGGGCTCACGACAGCAAGGGGGGTTCTCCTGTGAGAGGAAAGTGAGGGAGGATCACCGTGGCTTTCCGACTTCCTCCTGGCCTCCTTCCACCAGCTTTCCCAGGGCAGCTGGGGACACTCTCTGACGCACAGCCAGACTGGCCTTGGTCTTCTGAGCCACCCACGACCCCAAACGGCCAAGACCCAGAGATGCACGGGTCTGCGTCAGTGCCCTTGGTTTTGTTTGTGGTCCTCGGACACCTTTCGATGGGGAACAGGAGTAGAATGTTGGAGGCATGGGGCAGAGAGAACACGGTAGCCTGTCATTCGGCAGGCGGGAGTCGTGTCTCTGACCAGGCGGGGCAGGCACGTGGCTAGTCCTCACTCCATTAAGGAAGAGAGGGGAGCTGGGTGTGTGCAGGGGTGAGGCCAGAGGGTGTGTGCATAAATGTGGGTGATAGAAACGTGGCAGATACAGAAATCGACACCGCCAATGTTCATTGTGGGTGACGGAGCCGCCTGCAGTGGGCAGATGAGACCGTTGACCACTGACTGACACGCAGCCGTAGACATGGGTATAGATTGAGATTTCGACTCTGACTTGGGGGTGAGATAGGCATGTGGACCAAAGAAGCCAAACTACAGAATGGAAGGAGCCTCCAGGAGCGGCTTGGCCTCCGTGGGCCACCCAGACCGCCATGCTTGGGAACCCTCTGGAGGCTCCGTGTCAGGAGAGTTTCATTCCGTGAGGCAGCGAAGATGTCCCTTGCCTTGGGCGAGGCCCTCTCACCTCTTGGCACTCTCTCTTCTCCCCCACCCCGACCCTCGGCAGGTGTGCCAGAAGTCAGGCGAGATCTCTCTCCTGAAGCAGCAGCTGAAGGAGTCCCAGATGGAGGTCAATGCCAAGGCCAGCGAGATCCTCAGTCTGAAGGCGCAGTTGAAGGACACGCGGGGCAAGCTGGACGGCATGGAGCTGAAGACGCAGGACTTGGAGGGCGCTCTGCGCACCAAGGGCCTGGAGCTGGAGGTCTGTGAGAACGAGCTGCAGCGGAAGAAGAACGAGTCGGAGCTGCTGCGGGAGAAGGTGAACCTGCTGGAGCAGGAGCTGCTGGAGCTGCGGGCCCAGGCCGCCCTGCAGCGGGAGGGCGCCGCCCGGGCGCTGGGGCTGGGGGCTGGGCCCGGGCCCGCCTTCGCCGAGGACATCCCGGCCCTGCAGCGGGAGCTGGAGCGGCTGCGGGCCGAGCTGAAGGAGGAGCGGCAAGGCCACGACCAGATGTCCTCAGGCTTCCAGCACGAGCGGCTGGTGTGGAAGGAGGAGAAGGAGAAGGTCATCCAGTACCAGAAGCAGCTGCAGCAGAGCTACCTGGCCATGTACCAGCGGAACCAGCGCCTGGAGAAGGCCCTGCAGCAGCTGGCCCACGGGGACAGTGCAGGGGAGCCATTGGAGATTGCCCTCGAAGGGGCTGACATCCCGTACGAGGACATCATAGCCACCGAGATCTGAGGGGCCTCCTGGGAGGGGGAGAGCCAGGGCCTGGCACAGCGAGGCAGGGCTGCCGAGCCTGTCCAGGAGGGCTCCACTCCCCCTCCCCTGCTCAGTAACTCAGCCTCTCTGGGCCCGAGGGGAGGGAGGCACGGAGGGGAGGAGAGGAACTGCCACACGGCCTTGCCTCCCCTCTCCCATGGTCCAGCGCTCACCATTCTGGAGCCCTCCAGACCTCTGGTTTTCCCCACGGACGGGCCCAGGGGTCTCCGTCATTTGGTTAAGGGCTCCCTAAACCTTGGCCTTTGTGCAGATCCTTACAGATACCCTTCCCCGAGGATGGGGGCGGCTGCCGTGAAGACCAGTGGCCACCTCTCTGCTGGCCTCTCTTCCCAGAACTTTTCTCCCCCGGAGACACAGGGATGCCTTGGGAATCGAAAGAAGCCACGTGTGGCCAGAGTCCTTGTAACCTGACCCGGTCATAACCCAAGTTCTTCCTCTGGTTTCGGAGGTGTGAGGGGTGGAGAGGGGTGTGGATAACTTGGCTTAGCAACATCAGCCCTGTCCCGACCACGTCGAGTCATGGAAAGGGGCGGGGGTCGGGGAGAGCTGAGGTAGGGGGTGGCCCGGGAGAGTCTACTCAGCAAGGACAGAGGGGGCAGAGGCAGAAGCAGGTGTCAGGGCCAGAAGAAGCTGCTGGGCCGGCTAACTGGAGCTGAGCAGCCTGGGGCAGCTGGTGGCCTTTGGCCTCAGTGACCACTCTTCTTAAAGCCATAGCAACTGAGGACCGGGGCGAGTGCTGGCAGGGAAGACGGAGGCACGGGCAGAGGCGGGTGTGGCTTTCCAGTTGTCCCAGGGGGAGCATCCAGGTGGGGGCTGGCAGCGGGGACTCGCCACCTGGCTCCAGTTGGCCAGAAGCTGCTCCGAACTCATTTTCTTCCCAAGAATCAAGCCTTTGCCGGATCCAAAATAACCGACGTCCACGAAGACGGCACAGGGTGGTCGGGGCGGCGGCGTCTTTTCCCTTCACATCGCTAGTGTGCAGTCCAGACAAGAGTCCTTTCGGGTCACCAGGGGTCCCCAGCGTGCCGATGGCCCGAGCGCCAGGCAGGGAGTGAGAGGTGCAAACACAGCCTTACGAACAGCCCCCGGGCCGCTGGCTGGCCTCCCTCTGCCCTGAGCCCGGAAGAGCCGGCCTGTTAAGAAGCCAGAGGCTGCCGCTGCTGGCGCTGACCAGGGCTGGGGGAGGCCGGGGTTTCGCGTCTGAAGATGTGACGAGCTGGGGGAGGACAGAAAGGTAGAGCTTCTCATTCACTTGTTTTAGGAAATTTTCTTTTTCCCTTCTTTCTTCTTTCCTCCCTTTCTTGTCTTGTCAGAAGCAAGCCAGATCTAGCAGGCAGCCAGGCTGTTCCATGTTCTATTTTTGACTGTAGCCACAGCTGCTGTTCCCAGGACAGCCGGCGCTCCTGGGTGTCTGTGGCTCACGCCTGCCCGCTGAGAGGGTGGCTGCGGCCAAGGAGATGCGAATGTCCGGGCACCAAACCCTGCCTGCCTCCCTGACCTCTGCCCTTCAGCTGTGGGCCCCAGGGTGGGAGCGGGGCTGCTCCTCTCCCTGCCCTCACCCCTGCAGGCTCCCCACGTTCTTTCCCTGAGTCTGGGCTGAGGGCAGGGCCACCTCGTCTTGGGTCCGGTCCCCAGGGTTAAGCTGTGCCTGCCTCACTGCCTTCCATGACAGAGGAGCATTCATGGAATGTGAAGCCATGTCTCTCAGTCATAGGCCAGATTTGAACCTGGAACCCGGAGGCCGAGAGGCCCCTCCCTGCTCGGTGGCAGTGCCCTCCACTGAGCACAGTGCAGACCCCGAAGTCCAAGATGTCCCGTTCCCTGTGCCATGGGCCTCGGTCCCTCTACTTCCACCGGCCTGTGCCTTCTTTAAGTCCTTCCCCCCGGTGAGACTTCCCTACAGGACAGAGAAAGGGGCTGTTGCTCCCTCCCCAGGCTGGAGACACCCCAACATCCCTCCCAAACAGAAGCCCCTCGCCGAGAAGAGGTGGGTGCTAACTGCGCTGGGACCCTGCCCCCGTACCCACATCCTTGCCCCGTCCAACCCATAGATGCCCTCCCTCCCTGGGCTGCCACCAGCCCGAGACCCCACTGTGGCCCGCGGTGGCACCAGAGTGCACCAGTGCCCTGTAACATAGCGACCTCGCCGCCGAGTGGTTTTTCTTCCCTTCCCTGTGGATAGACATCCTTTCTCCTCCTGAACCAGGCCAGACGCAGCCTCTCCAGAAGGAGGCTCTGAGCAGCAGAGGCTGAGCAGGCACTGGGGAGGCCAGCCAGCACGGACCTCGGACGGGCGGCTGGGTTGGGGACCAGCGTGAACTCACTGTCCTTCCCTCTGAACGCTCCTGCTGGCATGCTTGCTCGCTCAGTCAGACCCGCCCCCTCCGCTCCCCGAAGGATGCCGGACCTGGAAACGCTCCAGCTGTCTGCGAAGAAAGAGCAGCGTCCAGCACCACCTCGCCAAGGAGGGGTGCTGCCTCTGGAGCTCGGGACGACCGGACTCTCACGGGGCGTCCACTGTGGGTCTCTCCTCTGGCTGCTGTGTGGTTCAGGTGACTCCTGCTGGGCACACTCAGCCCCTGTGAGCACCGGGCTCCAGGGGGACTGAGGGCCGTTTCTCCCTGAGAAGCACCCACTGAGCCTCCGCCCCTGCCCTGCTCTCGGCCCAGCCCAGCTGGGGCCGCTCTTGGGTCAGAGGGCTGCACACGGCTGGGCCGGGCTGGAGCAGCCGCTTCGGGACAGGGCGTTCCCTGTGGGCTCCGAGGTCCGAGCGGAAGCCGGGTGCCCTGTGCAGGGGACGCTCCCCTCAGCCAGTGCGGTTGGTCCCTGCGGTGTCTGCAGGCGGAGCCAGAACCCCCGCCGTGGGTGGACCAGCGGCATGGACTGGCACTTGGAAGAATATGTACAGTTATTTTTCTCTTGGTTGTTTCTTATTGTTCGGTTCGCTTTGCTTTTGACAGCTTTGTTTTATTTTATTTTGATGCCATGTTTGGGCCTTGTAAACTATTTCTGGTAATTTTATGTTTTTATTTATGAATAAAGAATGCCATTTCTCATGCCCTCCGTAGCCACTTTTGTCCACCCAAGCTGCCCTCCTTCCCCTGGCTGTGGCACGGCAGCCACTTGGGTCTTCTCCGTTTGGAAGAAGAAAGGTGACACCCTTCACACCGGTGAAGGAGGTGGAGACCGCCTTGATGAGGTCAGCATCGGCGGGTGAAGCACGAGCCTTGGACTTCCAGCTGGCCCCTGCCACTCACCAACCCCGTGGCTATCTGTGAACGGGCCCGAGGCTGACCCCAAGGTGGGGAAAGGAGGCCCGCCAAGGGGCAAGGGCAAAGTCCTCTCTGAAAGAGAACCCCTCAGCCCCAACCTCCGGCTGCCCCTGCCTCATGCCTCCAGCTGGTCCCCTCACCGGCCAACCCCTTGGCCTGTCGCACATGGCCTCTTGGACAGGAGACCAGAGCTATCATTGACACTACCCAGGACCTCCGAGCAGGGAAGGTGCAGCCACCACAGGGGCCATCTGTCCTGTCGGCTCAATGCCAGCCTGTTTTATTCACCTACACAGGTGCTCCCTACTGCCTTGGGCTCAGATCCTGGGCTCAAAGGGCTTCTACTCAGGTGGCAGGTGACAGAAGGGACATAGAAAGGGAATTACGAGCGTGAGGCAGCCTACGGAACACAGGAGGGGTAGATGGCAGTGCCTCTGGCGTAGGAACAATCAGGGTGTTCAGGGAAGGTGGTAGGCAGGGGAGGCCTTGGGGGCAAGGGTGGGACAGGAGAGGAGGAGGGAGGAAGGGAAAGGCAAGAAACATCCCATAGCAGGCGTTCAGTCCGCCAGGGTCCCCGCCTGCCCGCACAGGTGCCCAGAGCAGCGCTGGGGGTTGGAGAGATGGGGAGGCCAGGCTGCTGCGGGCCTCCCGAGCCCGAGGGAGGTCAGACCGCTGAGAGTGACCGAGCCGGGACAGATCCCTCATCTGTCAAATTCCAAGGCCCCAGCACTGGGGCAAAGGGCTCATGTGGGGCTTGGGGTGACCCTTCCCATTCTTCCTCCTAGACCTGGCCCAAGGCTGCTGGGTTGTCGCATTGGTGACAACCCCTGAAATATGTGTCCCACTGATCACATCCTTGTGTAGCTCCCTCCCCTCGAGTTCAGGCCGGCCCTGGGATGACTCACTTTAACCGAAGTCAGCAGAAGTGGTACTTCCGCTAGTTCCAGCCTCAGCTTAAAAGGCCGAGCAGCTTCCACATTTATACTCTGTGCTGCCTTGTAAGAAGCCCCCCTAGCCTGCTGGAGTGACCCCATGGAGCAAAAAGCGTCTTGCTGTCCCAGCTAGACACCAGCTGGGTGCAGCTGAGCGAGTGACCAGGATCCAGCCAAGCCCCATGGAACAGGTTTGCTCCCCACTTTCTTCCTGCCAGAATCCTGACCACATTAAATGGCAGTGTCTTTAAGCCCTACATTCCGGGTGATTTATTCTGTGGCTTGGAAGTAGATAACCCAAACACCCTCTGGCAACCCCCGTACATGCCACTCCAGCAAGCCTCTGTCCACCCAAAGGGCTAGGAATAATAGGGAAACAAGGCCCCCCAGGCAAGGGACTAGCCCTGGAAGTAACTAATCAGCTGCAGGAGGGGCGACAAAGGAGGGGGGAAGCAAAGGCTTTTTCTACCCCACTTCCTCTAAAGCTCTGTTGAGGACGGAAGCCTTCCTTGAGCCCCAAACCTGCTTATTATTTTAGGAAAAAAATAAGAACAAAAAGGAAATGAGCTGGAATGATGGGGGTGGGGGAGGGGCTTCCCTTCCCCCGGGAACAAGCAGCTGGAGCCTCGCCTTGGCCCGCAAGGAGGATAGTCTTGGGGAGGGGGGGAGGGTCCTCGTCAGGCTGTAGAGACCTTGCAGCTGTGCCTATGAGGAGGAGCGGGCAATGGGCGCCCAGCGGCCTCCTCTGCAGGTGCTTTCCAAGTCCTGTGAGGAATGTCACGCTGCCCCAAAACCTCTCCCCAACGCAGGCATCGCAAGGCGAGGAAGCATGAAGCGTCATCGTTTTGCTCGCTCACGTGTGCACGCATGTACTCCTTCAACAAATATTCGTTGAGCTCCGACTTGAGGCCAAGCCCTGTTCTAGATAGCAGAGGTACAGATGTGACAAAAACAACTAACGTCCTTTCTCCTTGCGGGCCTCACACTGTGGAAGTAACAAGGAAAGCAGACGATTCTCCATCCTGACGGAACCCAGGGCGATGCCAAGCGCGATGCCAAGCGCGATGCCCCGCGCCGTGCCTGCAAGGGTGCGGCGGGGTGGGGCGGGGCATGCAACAGGGAAAGGAAGGCTGGAGAACCCAAACGTCCCCTCATTTCAACATTTTGGGAGACACTGTCCTTCCCTAACTTGGACGCCACCCTGCCCCCAAGTTCCCTCTCCTGGGAATCTCGCCCTGACAGCTTCCTAACGGGCGACTCACAGCGGTCCTCTGAGCTCAGCTGCTCTCATTACTGCCCCTGAACTTCTCCTGCAGCCCGCAGCCTCACCTTTCCCTCCTGCAAAGTCGGCCCTGCCCATCGCGTCCAGCGATGGCCACTGACAAGCCTGAAGCATTAAACCTCACTCTCGCACCTGTAAAAACTGTAAACAATATTTGGCGCGATCCTTTTATGGACGCTTAAGTTTAAAATCCCATCTCTCCATGTAACTTGGGTGAGAAATGTTTCGCTTCGATTAATTCATCCACCTACACGGAGTTTTTAAATGCTGTGAGTTTTGCTGGGAGGGGTCTGCTTTGCCGGCCCCGCAGACGGTCATTCAGCTCACCGTGTGACCCAGACCGTTTCCCCAGGATCCCTCTGTGCCTCCAGCCTCGCCCTGCGGTTTGGAGCTGTCATTGGGCCCCCCGCCTTTCCTTCATCCTCTCTCTCCAATCAGACCCTAGATCCCATATGGTCCACTCTCTAAAGCCCTCCCCGCCATCCTCTTTTCTTCCTACAGCCACTGGCCCAGCTGGGGTCATCAGAAGAATCACAGAATGCCCGAGGTATCTTAAACATCTTCAAATTCCACCCACCTCACTTTAGCAGATGTGCTAAAGAGAGGACCTTGACTTCCTTAAGGTCGCACAGCTCGCGAATGACAGACCCAGCCACTGTGAGGACTCTGACTGCCGCCCCAGTGCTGTTCCCACGGTGCTCTCCTTTGCTCACACCCTCCAGGGGTTCCCCACTGATGAAGTTCAATGCCCTCGGCTGGCTTCACGTCTCCACGTGATGGCTCCAACGCCTACCTTAGCAAACCTGAATCTAACCACAGATCAGAGTGTATGTATTCCTTAAAACATCACATGTACCATCAGCATAAGCCCATAAATGCCGAGACAGCCCTCTCGTCCGTCAAGATCCTTGTGGGAAAGCCCCGCTCTGCTGCCCAGACCCGTTCCACACTGAGACCCAGGCACGGTGGCCCTGATGGGAGGGGGCGTGCCAAGGGGTCCAGTGCTCGATCTGTGGATCGGGGCCGGCTACCCTCCCCTCCGTCGTGACTGCGCTGTGTGATGTTGGATAAGTTACCTAACCTCCCTGTGCTTCAGCGGGTCGTTCGGACTAATTAAACGGGATGATGTTCCATACAAGTCAGCTGAAGTATTGCTGCTGTCTTTACTACTGTCACAATTTATGGTGACCGTGATTATCATGATTTGTTAATATATCAGTGCTTCAAGCTGTAATGAACTACAGAGGCGCCCCAGGCTCCAGCAGCCCCAGCAAAGCACCAGCCCTTGGGAACAGCTGACTTCATTTTGGTCAGCTGTCTCCCTCCCCCAGCTTCTCCTCACAGCTTTCAACTCCAGAAGGCTGGCTCGTGGGGAGAGCCCCAGGGGGAGAGGGCGCAGCTGGGGGAAGGAAGGAACAAAGAAGAACTTGCGAGGGGGTGTGGCGGGGTAGGCCTGGGCCTGCGCCAGCCCGTGACACTGACCAAAACCCCTGCCAAGGGGAGAAGCTCACATCCTGTTTGTTCGCCACCCCGCCCCCAGCAGAGCCTCTGCTCACTCACGGCCCCGCCCCCACTGCACTCAGCCTTGCCTCACTGAGCCAGCCAGAAGGCACACGCCCTCATGTACGCACACACGCACACACTCATGCGCATGCCCGTGCACACGCACACGCACACACAGACACGCACAAGCACACGCAGGCACAGACTCCCCCTGCAAGCTCCCTCCTGTTCCCCGGCCCCGCTGCCTCATTTAGAGCTAATTGAGCAGGAAGCTGGAGATTGTGTTTGCAATCAGTGTTGGGTGAGGCAAAAGGAATTCCTCACACCAAAAGTGACGGGATGGTTTGCCCCCTGTGATCCACTGCCAGTGGCACCTTCTTGGGCTTCAGGACCCAGCAAGGCCATGCACGTGTAGCCCGTGGGTTCAAGGCCAAGGCTCCCTTTGTTCGATTGGTTCTTTCCAGCGAAAGACAAGGGCAGAGCAGGGCAGGCCAAGTGGGGCGGGGGTGCAGCCCATGACCGGAAGGGAGGTTAACCTGGCCTGGACTGGGCCTGGATGACTTCCCAGACTTGAACTTGCTTCTACCCCGCACAGTGCCCTGCATTTTACACGGCTCAGGGAGCCTGGGCCCCCCGGGCACAAGGCCTGGCTGTGGCCGTGATGCCGACACCAGGCTGCCTCTTCCTCCCACCCTTCCACAGCCCTAGACCCACTGTCTCTGACAAGTCATCAAAGGTTGTGTGTGAGCGTGTCTTCCTCCCCACCTGCCCACAGACGGAGAGAGGCCCACCCTCTCCTTATGGAGTCCTGAAATTCCACCATTAGAAATGCATTCTTTGGGCTGAGCTTTCAGAAATATGAATATTCGGGAGAGGTGACCCCTGAGTAAGTGCATGGGATCCTGAAGCATTTGCCAAACTAGAGAAAAATGGGGTCACGTGAGATTGCTGGGCTCCAGGTGGGGGAGCTGGGCATGGGCAGGGCAAGGGAGCAGGAGTAAGTAGAGGAATGTCAGTCGGTCCAAGGTCACTTTGTTTGTCCCCTCCACTGTCCAAACTCTCCAGGACCAATCATCCTTCAGCCCTTGAAAATGCCAGTCCGAGCAACTCAGAGCTCGTCCTGCTCTGGCCCCAGCTTTGGACACCATCAGACTGGACCAAGAGGGCTGCCCACTCAGGCCGCAGGACCATCTATCCCAGCCTGTGCCGTGGAGACAAGGAGCCGAGGGAACCAGGCCCACCAGAGAAATAAGAATTGAGAAGGAGGCCCAGCACCTCTGCCTGCCCTCCAGCCCCGCCAGCCTCCAGCCCAGCTCCCCCAGCCTGGCCCCTGTAAAAGCAAATGCTTTCCAGGGAAATTCTGGCCCGGGCTCCTGTCTGGCTGGGCCTCTGAGACTATACTTAGAAAGCGGGAGGGGTCAGGGCCATGCCCACCGGCAGCTCCAGGCCAGAGCTGACATCACAGAAAGGCACGCGCCAGGAAAGCCCCGACCCAGAGCCCCGTTTCCCCGGGTGGCTCCCAGCTCCCCTCTGCTGCTGGAGTCGGAGGGAAGCAAAACCTTCTCAGACTCGCTCTCGCACCGCCATCTTTAAAGGTCTCAGTTTAGTAGGGTATTTTCCTACGGCTTATAGATGCCCAGACGGCACAACTGTATCGGAAAAGATAAAGACCGACCAAGCTGCTTGCTCTTCTTGTACACACACACACACGTGCACACACACACACACAAATACACATGGGAAAACCAGCAAAAAAAGACAGCGCTCCTTTCCCCCAGTTTCCAGATGTTCGTAGGTTGACGTTGAAAATTAGGACTTGTGATGTGTATGTATACGTGAGTGTGTGTGGCGGGCGTGAGTGAGTGTGTACGTGGGTGGGGTGGGTGCTTCCATATGGGAGAGGGCACTGCATTTCTTCCATTTCTTCCCTACCCCTCACCAGGGGACGTGTCAACCTCCAAAAAGTGCCTGCGACACTGGCAAGGTTCCCCAGGGTGGGCTCTGGTCAGACGCACGCAGCCTCCCCTGGGGGAAGCTGTCCCAGGATCCCCTCAGGGACTGGAGGCCAGCGGACTGTATAGAGAGAAGACCTCACAGTGCGGGCTCAGCGGATCCTCATGTGGGGGTGGGAGAAAGGGCGAGAGGGCTGGGCCTTTGCCCGCCCCTCACCTGTCCCCACGCCCCAGCCACTGCCTGGGGCCGCTTTGGGAAGCCGAGCGGCTGTGGCTCCAGAGCGCTCCGCGCCCAGGGCAAGCCTCAGGGCTGCTCAGCGGCTACAGTCCCACGGCTGGGGAATGAGTCTCCCCCTGGAGGAGGGTCCCGGCCCCCCACCATGGCCTCCCTCTCTTTTCTCCACTCCCCTCTGTACCCACTTTGTTGCCCACCCCCACTTCTGAACCCTGCACTGAAAACCGAAGCTGTATGGATGGGGGCCTCCATCCTAGCTCTCACCACCCCGCCCTGCAAGCCCTCGTGCCTGGCACCAAGACCAAACCAAGAGTCCTGGGCAAAGCTGCACAGGGCCCTCTTCCTGCCCCCAAAGACAACTGCTCGGATGCTCAGAGGTGCTCCCTCCCCGGAGCCAGACCTGTTAGGAAACCGGGCAAACTACAAGGAAGAGAAGGAACATTTGTTGAATATCTCCAATGTGCCTAGGTGACAAGCGCTTTTTAGGACTCCTCGGATGTCCCCAGCAAATCTCCAGTGGAGGGACTTCAGGCATGTGGGGGACAGCTGGTCCCACCAGAACTGGGGCTGGCGAGGGACGGGAACTCGGCGCGTACTGTGCCGTGACGTTCTATGTGCTGGCCGAGAGCCGGCGTGACAGTTTGGCTGTCGATGACCTCTGAGCAGGGGCCCGAGAAGCTGGCCCCGCACGTCACTGGCCACCGTGGGTGCTCAGTCCTCGGCAGAGGGCCTTGGATGGGGAGCCAGACTCCCCAGAAGTTTTTCCCACGGGAAATCGAGCGAAACCTGGTTTTCCCACGGGACATCGAGCGAAACCCTCTGAGGCCCCACTTCCCCGGCTCACATGCCGGGGTGAAGGCTCTTCCCCTGAGCTGCTGGTCAGGCCGCTGCAGGCAGTAAATGATAGAGGAAGTGGCCATTTCCAGGCTACTGTGCTCTACAGGAGGACAGGGGACAGACACATAGCTGTGAGGATGGGCCTGCGGAGGCTGAGGGCTGGCCACTGGGCAGCTCGGGGAGGCAAAGGAGATCATTAAGCTGCTCCAGCCTCCTGGGCAGGGGGCTGGAGCGGGACCAGGGTGGGGAGGGGTCCCCTCGCTTTGTGTCCCAGGAAGGGCAGGCACAGTAACTGGCCCTTCTCTCCAAAGCGCCAGGAGGAAGGAGGCAGCAACTCAGGATCTTTGGGGAAAACACACTGGTCACGTGCGTGGCTTCCTGTCCCACAGGACCCTCGGCACCCTGTGCTGTGACACATGCTAATCCCCACTTCACAGGGGCCACAGGTGACCCAGTCGCTGCTGAGGGCCTCCCCTGCGGCCGGCGGCCATTGGAGCGACTTTCCCGGGAGTGCCACTTGGTGGTCTTTCCCCCGTACCTGCTCCGATCTGTCTCCTGAGGCAAGGAGAAAGGGTGACATCTCAAGACCGTTGCCCTGGCCCCACCCGAATGCCAGCAGCCCCCCTCCAGCCTGGGCGAGGATGACCACCACACCGGCTTCCACGCCCGGAGGGCTGCCAGCCAGTGTCCCTGCCGAGGGAGGACGGAGGAGACTGACGGGCCGTTCCACGGGGGCCGAGGGCCTGGCTTGTGGATGGGCCCCATCATCAGCCCTGGATCCGCACGCACGAGGTCTCCCGCCGCCACCGCGGGTGGGGGCGTACAGTGCCTAGCAGTCCAGCGAAACGCCTCGCCAAGTGGGCACAGAACCGGCCCCGGGTCTGTGCTCTGGGCCAGGCTGGGCCTTGGTACCCGCTGCCCTCCAGCGGCCACCCCAACTCAGGCCTGGGCAGAGTCCAAACACTCCTTCCTTCACGGTTTCCTCTGGACAGTAAGCTCCCTGAGGATCCTTTCCAATCCCCACCCCGTAACCCAGCTCGGGGACACCCCAATTTGATCAGCATGTACTGAGCAAAGCAGGAAGACTGGGGGAGAAGGCTGAACCCCCCTCCCTCCCACCCCTGCTCTCTGACAGACGGGCTTTCTGGCTGTGGAGACGCGAACATGAGTAATTACAGCGCGGGGAGCAGGAGGTGTCTGTGTGGAGGAGGGGTGCCCTTGGCTTCCAATCCTGTTTCCAGTTCATTATGTGGTTTAGGGCCCTGGTCACCCCACGGGGCTTAATTACGGGGGTGGGGATATAGGGCTGGTCTCCCCTCCCCCGGCCACGACAGACTGCCGGGCGTCAGAGCCAGGCCCTCGGGACGCTGCCCAGCAGTGTGGCACGGGAGCGGAAGAGGCCTCGCCACTCTCAGCCTTCCGCCCCTGGAGAAGTCAGGGGAGCTCTTGGCCTGTGTCCTCTTTAGGTGCACGGGGACAACGCCACCTACCTTTCAGGGGTCTGTGAGTGTCTGAGGGCTGCCTAATGAGTTCCACAGACTGGGTGGCCTGGAACAACAGAAAAGTATTGCATCACATCCTGGAGGCCAGAAGCCCAGGGCAGGCCGGAGCTCCATCTGGAGGTTCTAGGGCAGGGGTCCCCAGTGCCCTGCTGTGTTAGGAATCGGGCCACACAGCAGGAAGTGAACAGCAGGTGAGGGAGCGAAGCTTCAGCTGTATTTGCAGCTGCTCCCCCGCGCTAGCATCACCGCCTCAGCTCTGCCTCAGATCAGCAGGCATTAGATTCTCATAGGAGTCCCGGTCCCTGATGCCAAAAAGGTTGGGGACCAGTGGTCTGAGGGTGGCCCTGCTGCTGCTCCCAGCTGCCTGTGGCCCCAGGCATGCCCTGGCTTGCAGCAGCACCACTCCAGCCTCTGCCTCGGCTTTCCCTGGCTGCCTACGTGCCTCTGTGTCTTCGACTGTCCCCTCTCTGTGTCTGTCTTGTTGTGAGGACCCCGGTAACGTTGGATTAGGGTCCGGCTCATCTTAACGAATTCCATCTGCAAGGATCCCGTTTCCAAATAAGTTCCCATTCTGCGGGTACTGGGAGTTAGGATATCAACGTAGCTCTCGGAGGGCACAGTTCAGACCCTCAGAGGGTGTTGAAGGCCTGAGACTAAAGGAGACCATCCAGGCCCCTGTGCCCAGCGCAGACGAAGCAGGCCCGTGGGAGGAGAGAGCCAGACAGGGCGGGGGGGAGAGGGAGTAGGGCTGGGCGTGTCTGGCGGGCGGTCTTTCACTCCCCGGGTTGTTTAAAGCCGCCCTCCTGTCAAGAAAGGGGTGGGCCCGGTGGGTAACTCACTCAAGGCAACATGATTTCCCCCAGAATAGACCCAGGTCCCAAGAGCAGGGAGTCTGGGGCCGACCCCTTTGAAGTGCAAATGCCGGCCCCTCTGCGCAGCCCTCCCGGAGTAATCCGGGCTCGCAGCTGCCACCGGAAGTGCGCCCGCCAGCTGCTCCCGCGCTCGCCCGCCCCCGGCTGCGGTCAGGTGGCTGGAGATCAGGCCCCAGGCAGTCCCTGCAATCACCACTTAGCGGGAGCAGGATGAAGGGGACCGAGTGTTGGATGTTCTGGCGGCAGCTGCGGCCTGCCTCCTCGCGGGCTGGGATACCTGCTGTGCCGCCAGGCTGCGTGATGACGGGGAAGGGTGCGAGAGGCCTTTTGTTTAACAGGCAGCCCTGGGGGCATCTGGGCTGGTCACAAGTGGGGCACAGGACCTTTGGTGGTTATTATAAGAATCAGTGAGTGAACTTGGTGATGAGGAGGGACAGAGTCCCCTGTGGCAGAAGGTGTCCCAGCTGGCGGCTCCAGGGTGACACCATTTGGCTCCATCTCAAACGCAGGGTGAAAGCCAGCACCCAGACAAGGGGGGGGTTATGCTTTAAAAGCTGGGGCGCGGGAATCGGACAGAGCCGAGGTGGTGACTGCTGCTGGTACTGAGCCTCTGTGGGGCTTTGGTCAAGTGAGCTACCGCAAGCCTCAGTTTTCTCATCTGTAAAATAGGAACCATAATGCCTGCTCATCGGGCACGGGGCGGGCGTGAGAAAGTGTAGGCAAAGCACCGTTCAGTAACGCTCAACATCTTCAGGTCCCAGCACCAGCCCTGAAAGGTGGGCAGAGTGAGGGGAGAGGAAGACGCCGTGTAGCTCTCAGGTGACCCTTGGTGCTGAGACCTTATTCTAGAAATGATTGTTCCTTCCTTCTTCCTCCTTCCCATCTCAAGCATCTACTCCTTCTTCCCCCGGTCACGTTAGGACTTCATGAGGTCACTTGCCTCTTCCAGGGCCCCATTTCAGATCTGTCTGGGCTGAAGTTAACAGGGCATTGTTCTCAAACAGCCCCCAGCCTGAAGGTAGACAGCCATCAGCTGACATGCGGGACTCACCCAACACCTGGATCGCGGGTGGCAAAGCCGGGAGCAGTGGTGGCTGGGCCTTGGGGTCTAAGGACCCTCTCTTGGGTGCACTCTGGGGCTGGCTGCCTGGGAGTAAGGCCAAGGCTGCCTTCCTGCTTCCCAGAGCTTCTCCTTAGGGAAGGACACCCTCTCTTGGAGGGGACAGGGCTGTGCCACCGAGACTCTGGAGCCTACAGGGTAAAGTCTTCCTGGACCCGACACCTGCCTGTGCGTCCCCGGGCCCCTCAGGAACCTGGGTCCTGACCCACAGCAGGCTCTGAAGGGAAGCCATGGGAACTGGGTCTGTATGAGGGTCCTTTGGCCACCGTAACAAAGTACCACAGACAGTGCGTCTTAGACAACAGGCAGGTGTTGCCTCTCAGGTCTGCAAGTCCAAAACGGGAGATGTCGAAGCCGTGTCCGAAATCAGTGTGTGGGCGGGGTTGGCACTCTCCGAGGGCTGTGGGGAGAAGCCGCTCCGAGCCTCTCTGCTCGCTTCCGGAGGCTTTCTGGCAATCCCTGGCCTTCCTGGGCTTGCAGCTGAACCCCTCCAGTGTTCACACGACGTGCTCCCTGCGTCCCTGTCTGCTTACCGCCATCTTTATAAGGATACCCGGGGTGCGCCCACCCTTCTGCATTAGGACCTGGTGTTACTTTAACTAATTAGAGCTGCAACAACGTTGTTTCCGAATAAGAGCACGTGTGGAGGTATGGGGCCAAGACTTCGGTATAGGAATTTGGGAGACATCACTCGTCCCATAACAGGACTTGCAGGTAGAATAGGATTTTGAGCAGAAAAGCAGCATCCCCCCGCCCCCATTCGGTACCAGAGCCAAGACGAGAGAGCCGGAGGAGTAACACGGCTGGGAAAAGGCGCAGGAGCCGCGCGCCGGGCCCCAGGCGGAGGTGGGGGGAGGTTTCTCTCTCGAGGTTGCCTGCGCGTCTGCCTCCTGGAGACACGGCCCGCGGCCTCCGCCTGGGCTTCGTTAGGTGCTACTTGGGAACTGCTGACGGTTCGCCTGTGGCTGACCCAAGGGGACAGGAGAGAGAGGTGACGCAGCGCGTGGCTGGGCTCTGCCTCCGCGGAGAGCAGCCAGGCGAAGCTGTGGCCGGGGCTTCTGCCCCTCGCGGCGGACGCCGCCGCCCGTTCGCCTCTGTCCAACAGGGTAACCAGTTGCACCTGCATTATAGCATAGTTCTGATAATCAAATCAGATGATTCTATGTTTCGATCTCAGCCTGGTGCACAGTAAATCCGTAAATTCCAGCCCCTGCTACCGAGTCCCAGGGAAGAAGAAAGATGTCCTGAAGGAAACACGGGAGGCACCTTTGGCTGCAGACGTTGGGACTGTGGTGAGAACCAGGGGTGGAAGGAGAGCCGGGAGGGGAAGGGAAATACTCGGACGACTCCCACTCGGGGCGTCTGACAGGACTGCAAAAGGAGGGCCCCTTGCCTGTCCCGCTCGCTTGGACTAGGTGTCAACCTGTTCCTAAGAACACCCTTTTCCTGTGTAGCACACTGACACCTTGTGGTGAATAGTGGAAACGCAGCAAGAATCCCAGGGCTTTTTTTTGTTTTTGTTTTTGTTTTTAAGTTTAGTTTTATTTCTGTGACAAGATTAAAAGCATTGCCACCTGCAGACACACAGACAAGCCTGCTAATAGCATCTGGCTGGTCACTGAATGACTGACAGGAACCCCAGACTGATGAAGGGTTCAAGCAACGATTCGTGATAGTTTTGCAGCTGGGGGCACATCTCCTCACCGGGGCCCAGGATGACCCGAGGGCAGGCCTCAGAAGAGTTGGTCCTTTCTGTGCCCTTAACCATTCCCTAGTGTCAAAGTTGCCAAGGCCTGCCTGACAGAGCCTTCCCCACCCACACCCTCCAGCTGGCGGAAGCAGCCCTGGCTGAGCAGGCATCCCGGGGCTGCTGAGTCAGCATGCTCTGGGGACGACCTACTGTCAGTCACCTATTCAGGAACTAAGATTCAGGCTCTCTTTGCAAGGACATGGATGGACCCTGGAGGGCATTATGCTAAGTGAACTAAGTCAGACAGAGAAAGACAATGCTGTCCGATCTGACTTATATGTGGAATCTAAAAATACTGAGCTCATAAAAACAGAAAACAGATTGGTGGTTGCCAGAGGCAGGGGGTGGGGGGTGAGGAGATCAAGTGAAGGGAGTCAAAAGGTATAAATTTCCAGTTCTAAGATAATTAAATTCTGGGGATGTGATGTATGGCATAGTGATTTTAGTTAATAATACTGTATTATGTATTTGAAAGTTGCTAAGAAGGTAAATATTAAAAGTTTTCATCACAAGGAAAAATCGTTTAATTGTGTGAGGCAATGGATATTAACTAATCTTATTGTGGCAATCATTTTGCAATATATAGATACATCAAATACTGTATACCTTAAACTTATACAATGTCATATGTCAGTTATATCTCAATAAAATATGTGAGGAAAAGACGATCCAAGGATCCAAGCCCTCTTTCTCCTCTTATGGGCGCTGAGTTCAAGAGCACTTCCAGTTCTCAAAGGGCACATTCCCTACATATCAGCAATGACCCAGCCAGGAGCAGTGGTGGCTGGGCCTCGGGGTCTAAGGACCCTCTCTCAGCTCAGGGCCTGCTTGGTAGTAAGGCCAAGGCTGCCTTCTCCCTTCCCAGAGCTTCGCCTTGGGGAAGGGCACCCTCTCTTGGAGGGGACAAGGCTCTACCACTGAGACTCTGGAGCCTGCAGAGTAGAGGCTTCCTGGGCCTGACACCTGCCCATGCCTCCCTGGGCCCCGGTATCCTGTCTAGCTGTGAGGTTGCAGGGCTCCCTAGTCACTGCCGCCTCTGTCCTCTGAACCCCACTCCTCGGTGCATCTCATGTAGCAGAAAAGAGAGCTGCTCCTGATGGGCGGGATGGGTCGGACCCCCAGCTGCCGGGCTGACCAGCCTTGGTACCAGCCTTGGGGTCTCTTCTCTCATAAGCCTGGGAGCAGTGGTGGCAGTACAAGGTCACTAGGGTGTGCCATTTTGTTTTGCTTTTCTGAAAAAGATGCCAGTCCTGAGCTCCTCTTCCCTCAGACAGCTTTGCCTAGGAATAGAATCCTGGTGACCCTGAGTTTCACCATTTCAGTAAGAAACTCTGCAGGACCCGCTGTTATGGCCATAGGTCTCATTACTGTAATGAAACATAAGGTCCTGCTCATGAACTTCTTATTCTAAAAGAACATTGTCTTTGGAGAACAAGCTCTGAGTTAGAGCCAGGTCAATCATATACCAACTATGTGACCTTGGGCAAGTTACTGACTACCTCGCAGGACTAACAATAAATAACATGGAAAGTATCTCGCCAGCCACATAAGAAACACAATAAAATGTAGCTTTCCCTGGACACTTAAGGTACCTTAAGATCAGACATGCTTCTAAGAAACACGGAATCTTAATATTTCCACCTCGTTTTGAGATCATGCATTATAAAACAGGTTTCATTAACTTTGAGGATGACCTCTGCTCAGATTATTTGCAGATGAGGAAACTAAGGTGAAGTGACTTAAGACACTGAGGTGTGACTCCAGAGCTGTGAATCTGTTCATCCTCAGTAAAACAAGGAGTTTTTCTTATTTTAAAATAAAAGGTATCCCATTACAAAGAAATGAAGGCCCAGAGATTTAACTAATTTTCACATAATCAGTAAGGAATAGGCAGAGCCAGAATTTCTGTACCCTTAATGATTCTCTAGTGCCTCTCCTAGGCATTTTGTAATGTTTTTGCTTAATCTTTAACAGCTTAAAGCACGTATTTCCCCCATTTCTATAATAAACAGGGTCAAAGATAATAACTAACCTGCCTAAATTCTGATAACTTAATGGTAGAGCATAGATTTCATCTTGGGCCTGTTGTTCTCCAAACCCCAAGATTTTTCACTACTGTCTGAGGACTTCTACCCACAGCAGAGAAACAGACTGATAGAAGGCCACTCAACTAGATTCTAAGATCCCGAGCTCCATTCCCAGGTCTTCCATCAAATCCAAGCCAATCCCTTTACCTCCTGATTCGAGGGTGAAACGCAATGTCATCCCACCCTATCCTGGACGGTTGTGAAGAACAAGGTAATACGGTGGAAGCTCCCGTGGGGTTGAGGACAGACCTCTTTCGTATTCCTTCTCTTTACGTAGCAGCGGCAGAGAAGTAAGTGCTCCCAGAGAGGTCTAGCCACTTGAATTTGCGGGGACACCCATGTAAGTACTTAGGTTTCAGTGGAAAGGGAAGACCAGGGAACAGAGCCGACCAGGCGGGCTGGACGAAGATGGCAGGTCTGACCTCCCAAGACCAGGATCTTCTGTTCCCAGACCTGGGAACACAAGCGTTCTCCCACTCCAGGCTTCTGCCCAGATCTGAGGGGAAAGAGCTACAGCTTCCTAAGGTTCGTGTTTTGTCCCATTCTAGAAAGGGAGCTCACCACCTACAGAAGAGTAGACCGGGAGTGGATCAGTGAGTGCAGTGGTGGTCTGGCCTTGGGTAAGACGGTTCACTCAGTTGTGCAAGTTCTTAGAATCCTTGAGTCACATCCTCTGGAGTTTGGTTCGATGAGGTACGAAGGGCAAAGGCCAGTCATTTCCTGAGCAAGGTGGTAAGACAGAATTCCCATCAGGTTTCCAAGATGGAGAGTGCAACAAGCACAAGCACCGGCCCAGGTCGAACCTGAGGTCCTGGGATTTCGAAAGCACGTGGGCTCCCTCTTCTCCCAGCCGCCTGGGGACCTGGAAATAAAGAAACCCATCTTTGCAAAGAATGGACCCTAGATTTCCAAAAGAAACAGAAATGGCTAAAAGGGTTGGAAATTTGGTGGTAACTTGGTTTATGATAATATAATATATATTTAATGGATTCAATTAGCAAGGCTTTTTTCCCCTCTAGGATTAGAAGTTAGGATAGTAGTTTCATCGGGGGAGGGAGTGGGGACAGTTGATCACTGGAAGGGGGCATGGTGGTGACTTCTGAGGTGATGGAAACATCCTAATGAGTTGGGTCTGGTTCCACAGGCGTGTTCACTTTGTGAAAATTCATCGAGCTGTCCATTAATGATTTGAGTAATTTTCTATATGTGTTACTTTAATAGAAAATTTTTCATAAATTTTGTGTGTTTTACCTTATTATTATTTTTTAAACGAGAAAGAACACTCAGTGCTAGTAAGGATACAGTGAAATGAACACATATACTGATGGAGGGAACATAAGTTGTCAGAACTATTTTTTAAAAGCAGCCTGACAATGTGAGTCTGTCCTATACTTTGGGAAACCTCTAAAGTAAACATCTCAGAATGCGGGAAAATATTTATATACCAACAGTATGTGTCTTCACAGCATAAGTGAAAAGTCGAAAATATCCTAAATATTAAACAATAGAGGAAATATGGTATATTTATGACAAAATATTATCTAGTCATTAAATTGTCTGAATGCTTAGCAAAAGCAGCTTCCCATGCAATTAAATAAAAAGGTAGGATGCAAAATTTATGTATCCTTAGTTTCAACTATATTAAAGCACTTAGTCTCGTAGTAAAGGTCTAGTTTTTAAAAAAAAAAAAAAAAAAAAAGCACTGAGTACATCTTTTAAAAACATAGTAAATAAGAGTTCTAGAAGTTACTCACTTCCCAAGCAAACCAAATTCTCTGTCATTAAGAAACCCACCCTCACACGCTTCTGGTGAGAATGAAAGATGTAGCTGCTTTGGTAGTTCAACAGCTCGTCCAAAGGTTAAACACAGAGTCGCCACGTGTCCCAGAAATCTCGGTCCTAAGTGTCTGCTCAAGAGAAATAAAACACGTGTCTACGTGAGAACACGTACATGGATGTTCTCCATAGCAGTGTTATTCGTAATAGCCCCAAAGTGGAAGCAGCACAATCGTCCATCACCCGATGAATGGATAAACTAAATGTAGCATAGCCGTCCAGTAGAATATTAATCTGTAATGAAACGATATGAAGCATGATACAGGCTTTGACGTGGATGAACCTTGAAAACAAGCTAAGTAAAAGAAGCAGTCACAAAGGACTACATGTGGTGACTCCACTTATATGTCCAGAACAGGCAGATCCCCAGGGACGGAGCAGTTAGTGGTCGCCTAGGACTGATGTAGGTCACGGCGAGGGGAGGATGGTATCAAAACATTATAAAACGGATCGTGGCGAAGGTTGCACAACCCTGTGACTATACCAAAAGCACTGAATGGCACACTGTAAGTGGATGACTTGTATGATATGTTCATTATATCTCAATAAAGCTGCTATTGGAAAAAAAAAAAAAAAACCTCCACAGAGTAGTAACCATTCTCCTGCACGACCTGCAGTGAGCAGTCCAGGGCATATTCAGAGCTTCGGGTCATGACCTGACAGGGCAGATCTTCCTGTAAATCCTGGCGATCAGGCCGAGCCTGCAATGGAACTTCCCAGGCCAGCCCTTATCGGCTTACTGATATCACACTGATATCACTGATATCACTGATATCACTCAGCTTGGACGCCATGGCTCGTGGTTTTCTAAGAAACTGCACTGAGAGTTTATAGCTTACACATCTCTCTTCCTGACATGGCTCCTGCAATCTTGTATACTCGGTCCACGCAAGAAAAAAGCCATAATTGCCGTGGGCTTTGGCTTAACAGGATGGGTGGGCAAAGCGACAGTTGGCAACGCCGTGATGTTAAAGGATTCTATGTGACAAAATGTGAATAGTTTCCTCTGACTGGGAGGCTTATGGAATTCTTCTTTGTACTTGAGTCTTATCAAAACAATGCGTATCTATCAAGGAAGCCATTAGTGAAACTTGCCTAGTGCTAGGCTACACGTGAGTGCTACCAACAGCAGGTCCTGGGGAAAAGTACGGCAGAGCTGGAGACCAGCGTGCCTCAGCTCAGCTAACAAAGGTAATTTCAGAGCATGCTGAGCTTGCATCGGAGTCTTGGCCTGCACGAAAGTCGGTCCGAAGACCACGTTCAGTGTTTCCATGACTTCGGTTCCAGCTACCCGCTTAGAAGAAAACTTAATTCTCGTGAGCCAAGCCTATGTTTTGAAGACCTCCTTCTGTGTGATGCTGGCCATGACTTGCAAAATTCTTCATCTTTTCAGTGAACCTAGGTAAGTCTTTTCTTTCCTCCTTTCTTTGGAGAAAAACCTTCTCCCTCAAACTTAGATAATTACCTGGAAACTGGTGACTCAGGTCCTCTGGCTGTTGATAAGGATCATTGAAACTCAACATTCTCCTTGGCCCATAATAAGGCAGAAATGGCTTTAGGCCAAAGCAAGGCCCTTGGAGTCCCAGAAGGGAGGGAATCTTTTACCCAAGATTTTTTTTTTCTTTTTACAAAATATATTAATCGAGCCTGATTTCCTGCACCTGCTTGATAAACAAATCCATAATAAAAATGTACCTAAATATATGATTCAAGTAACAAGTTTGTATCTTTTTCCTTGTCTAGGGACTGAGGTGGCACTTCAGCAGGAAACCCAAGACCCTGTCTTGACTAAGGCAGACAGGGAAAGAGCTCCACGAAACCCCAATACGCAGGGATGATGACCCTCCTCAGCAGGAAGCGGATACAGAAGAAGAGACCTCCCGTCCCTCAACATCCATACAAATAAAAAGGGGGTTCATGGTTCTTAGAAAAGGGTTAGGCGGAATATTAAGGGGTTTCAGGTTGACCTACAAAGACACTGAGGTCAGCCTATTCTAGAAAGGGTATGCCCTAGTCCACCCACAATTAAGCAAACTAGGAGGCATTTCGAGGCTCAAAATAACTCATATAAGGAAACAAGTAAGCAGATAATTGGGTATTAGTTTCAGCCAGTCACTTGCACCTGCGCAATGAAGACCCCAATGACCTTCAACTCACCTGAGCCTCATTATACATGCACAGAAAGCAAATGATGAGTCACTGGGTCCTGTCCATCTTAGTTGTCAATCAAGAAAGCCCACCCCTCTAAGAAAAGTCACCACCCACAGCAAATAGGGATAAAAACCCCAAAGACTTTGTTACCAGGCCTTTTGAACCACACTTCTCTTGCTCGGGCCCGCTTCCACGTCTGGAAGTGTCCTTTCCATTCTAATAAAACTATTCTTTTCTGCTGTATTTTGGTGTCTTGCTCAATTCTGTGTTCGAGACATCAAGAACCTGGACGACATGCCGGGAGAGGACCCCCACTCTCCGGTAACATATGGATAACATAAAGCTAAGAACAGAAGTACAAAGATCCCTGTTCTAGAAGGTTCGATCTGACCCCTAATTCTATTCAGTTATTAAAGAGGTAATTCTATCGTAAAGTGAGGGATGGTTGAGGGAACTGGAAATATGTAAAGTGAAGAAGACTTGGAAGAAATGACAACTGTCTTTAAAGAGGAGGAGGATTATCACATGGAAGTGCCCGGGGGGCCGGGCCGAGGACAGCACTGCGTGAAGTTACAGGGGCAAGTTTTGCCTTGATTTAGAAAGAACATTCCGACCCCCAGAGAGGCCCATCCCTGGAGTGGACTGCCTCCTGAGACAGCTCCACATTCACCAGAAGCTGGGGGTCACTGTTTCCGGTGCTTAAAAGGGGCCTTCAGTCAGTCTTCGGGAGACAGTTGGACCACATAACCTCCGTGGTCCTTCTAACCCAAGCTCATTGCACCAATTTTGGCTTGTTTTAGTTTACTTTCATTAGAGCATGTTCCCTTGTGGACCTCAGGCTAATAATGCGTAGCTCCAAAAAGCCACCACTGGATTCAGCAAACCACGGACTGCCCTGCCGCTCGCTGCAGCTGCGAATTGCCGATCTCCTTGCCTGGAGCTCAGGGTTCAGCCCGTGTGTGGCTGCTCAGGAGCTACTGCCCTCTTGTGGAAATGAAGAATACAACTGCGTAGAAAATCAATCAAGATGCTTTTTGAGGCTATTTGTCTAATTACACACCTGATGCTATCTTACCTCCCCGCAAAAGCTTCGCTTTTTGGTACGAGCCCTGAAGTTCTGGACGCTAGCCCATCAGGGCCTCTAGTTTACATTCACACCACCATTACGTCCCGTAAAGTACTGAAGCGTTAGGCACGATAGAAAGTCCTGCTTTCCACAGCATGGCCGGAATTTGCACCTGCCTGTTTCAGGTTATGGAGTGACCCTGGACATCAATGCAGTGTTATGGAAAGAGCACTTGGAGCAGATTTAAAGTCCCAGGTTCTAGATCGCGTTCTGCCATTCCTTAAGTGACATTGAACAAGCCACAGATTTCTTATATTTATAAAATGCTGTGGAGTCTGGAAATGAGATCCTTTGGAGAAAGGTCGTCGTCATATGTGTACTACATGCAGCTGCTGATCCCGGCAAATGGCGGTGTTCTGCTCCAGGCCTGGGCCCCTCAGGCGCCCACAAAGGAGCCTGGCCAAGCCCAGACCTTGTTCATCTGTGCCTTCAGAAGCCTCAGGGCTGAGGCTTGCCTTTCCCTTAAAAAAGGAACTGCGGTGGACGGATCAGGGAGGGATCAGCAATTTCTGGGGTGCCCAGGTCCCCAAACACATCAAGTTTTCCAAGCAGGTTTTGCCAGTCTTGCTGAGGATACAAAGCTTCGTGACTGATTAGTCACTGGCAGAGATTCCTCATTGTTTCTCCACATTAGTCACCGGCTCACTGTTGGCGCCGCGGGGCTTCATGTGAGGAGGCAGCTGAGGACATCACACCGTTTGCTTGAGTGTCAGGCAGGCGTTCAGCGCCCACCTGGAAACAGTTTGGAATGAAACCACAGTTAGCAGCTGAGTAAGGAACATGACTTCCGTGTGTGTGTGTGTGTGTGTGTGTGTGTGTGTGTGTGTGTGTGTGTGTGAGCGTGCGCACGTGTGTGTGTGATAAACTTGTACTTAAACGAGTTGAGGAAATGGGATAAAGTTAACAGGCAATTAGTGATTAGTGTTTACGAAGGGCATCGTAAACAACGGAAGAATGGACCTATAATGTAATTACACAAACTGTTGCCAGGACCCGGCTGCTATTCCAAGGAGTTTGAGGAGCAGGGAAAAGCCCTTGCCAGTGCAGGATGTAAGAAATGCCGCTCTCCAGGGCCAGGACTGTAATCACCTGACTCAGCCTTCCCATTTCCAGGAACTAAACAGTCCCCACACAAACAGAGTATGTGTATAGAGTGCAAAGTATTTTGCATCATTTTTAAAATTTTTAACTTCATAATACATCGGTGTATTCGGGACATCTCTCCATGTCGACATATATATCTGTCATTTGTTATAAAGACTCCGTAATATTCTTTTGTATTCATTTACTATAATTTATCTAATTAATCCCTATTCATAGATATCTGGGTTGTTTCTAATTTTCAATATTACAAACAGTACTGCAATTGCCAATAAAGCCCTCAGAAGATGCTATATTAATTTACACTTTTATTGTTTTTTAACATAAGAAATATTGAATTCCTTTTTTTAATTTTTCAATTATAGTTGACATTTAATATTATTTTATATTGGTTTCAGGTATATGGCATAGTGGTTAGACATATAATTTATGAAGTGATGCCTCAGTAAGTCTAATACAACCTAGCACCATACATAGTTATTGCAATATTATAGACTATATTCCCTATGCTGTATTTTACATTCCCATGATTATGTTGTAGCTACCAATTTGTGCTTCTTAATCCCTTCACCTTTTTCACCCAGCCCTCCAACCTACTCCCATGGCAACCATCAGTTTGTCCTCTGTATCTATGAGTCTGTTTCTGTTTTGTTTGGTCTTTAGATTCTACATAGGAGTGAAGTCGTATGGTATTTGTCTTTCTCTGTCTTGTTTTACTTAGCATAACACCCTCTAGATCCATCCATATTGTTACAAATGGTAAGATTTTATTCTTTTTTATGGCTAATATTCCTTTGTATACATGTACCACAGCTTCTTTAGCCAATTGTCTACTGAGGGGCACATAGGTCGCTTCACTATCTTGGCTATTATAAATAATGTTGCAATGAAAATATGGATACATATATCTTTTCAAATTAGTGTTTTAGATTTCTTTGGATAAATACCCAGAAGTGGAATTGCTGGGTCACAAGGTAGTTCTATTTTTAATTTTGTGAGGAACTTCCATATTGTTTTCCTTAGCGGCTGCACCAATTTGCAATCCCACCAACAATGCACGAGAGTCCCCTTTTCGCCACATCCTCACCAGCATTTGTTGTTTGTTAATTGAGGATAGCCACTCTGACAGGTGTGAGGTGATTTTAATTTGCATTTCTCTGATGATTAGTGACATCGAGCATCTGTATTCCTCTTTGGAGAATTATTCAGGTCCTGTATCCATTTTTTAATAGAATTGTTTGGGATTTTGATATTAAGTCATATGAATTATTTATAAATTTTGGATAGTAACTCCTTATTGGATGTATCATTGGTAAATATCTTCTCCCAATAGGCAAGTTGTCTGTTTTGTTGTGTGAATACCTTTTAGTTTGATGTAGCACCATTTATTTTTTGTTTCCCTTGCCCAAGGAGACATTAAAAATATATATAGATATTACTAAGAATAATGTCAGACAGTTTACTGCCTATTTTTTTCTTTTAGGTGTTCTATGGTTTCAGGTCTTACATTTATGTCTTTTACCCATTCTGAGTTTATTCTTGTGTACAGTACAAGGTGGTCTAGTTTCATTTTTTCATATGTATCTATCTGTCCAGTTTCCCCAACACCATTTGTTGAAAGACCATCTTTTACCCCATTATTTATTCTTGAGTCCTTCGTCATAGATTAAATGACCACATATAGGTATAGATTTATTTCTGGGCTCTCTATTCTGTTCCATTGTTCCATGTGTTTTTATACTGGTACTATGTCATTTTGATTATTACAGCCTTCTAGTATAGTTTGATATCAGGTAGCATACCTCTAACTTCATTCTTTTTCAAGATTGCTTTGGCTATTCAGGATCTTTTGTGGTTCCAAATATATTTTATGATTATTTTTGTTCTGTGAAAAATGCCGTTATTTTTAAAGGGATTGCTATAGATTGCTTTGGGTAGTATGGACATTTTAATGATGTTAATTCTTCCTAACCTTGAGCATAGCATATGCTTCCGTTTATCTTCTTCAGTTTCTTTCTTCAATGTCTTATCATTTTGAAGTACAGGTCTTTTACTTACTTGGTTAAATTTATTACTGGGTATTTTTTTTTTTAATGCAGTTGTAATTGGGATTATCTTCTTGATTTCCAATAGTTCATTATTGGTGTCTAAAAATACAACCAATTTCTAAGTATTAATTTCATATCCTGCTACTTTACTGATTTCATTTAAAGTTCTAATAATTTTTGTGTAGAATCTAAGGGTGCTCTATATATAGTATATGACTTTCTTTTCAGAACCAATTTGTTTGTACTTGTTTTCCCACAAAAGATCATCTTCCTTCAAAAATTGGCTGCTAAGTTTTTGTTGTAATCTCTAAATGATATTTTTAGTTTAGCCTGGGGAATTATTTTTTGTTATCCCCTAATACTTGATTAAACTAACTTCCCTTTACTAGCATAATGGAAAATGTCAAAAGCAGACAATGCTTTGTTGACCTCAGACACCTTGCACCACCCATACTTGATGAAAACATCCAAATGAAGTATTTATTACATTGGTCTGAAAACATTTTTTCACTTACAGGGAATCTCGCAAACTGAAGTGACAGTCAACTGCTAGGAATAAATGTTTCATGAATCATTTAGTTCTCTAAACTTTGAAGATACTTCTCCTCCCAAATCCTTTAAGCCAAATGAAATGAAAAAATTTTAATTTGATCATAGCAAGGGTCTATATGAAAGCATCATTTTAATGGGTCTTTTAATCAGGTCTAATCACTGGTACAAAAAGTACACTAAGAAAATGTTTTCACTGAAAAGTAAGAAACTTAAGAAGAGTACTACTTAACCAACTAATAATCTTAAGTATTGTGTAAGAATAAATCGTCAATCTGCCTTAAAGATTGTTAATAAAAGTAGCCTACTCTATCTGCCATGGACCAGGAGCTCTGCTGGTGTTTTACATACGGAATCTCTAGTCCCTGTGATAACTCTAAAGGGCACATAAGCAAACAGACTCAATCTTGTTGAAAGACTCAGCAAAGCCACATAGTGGCCGCACCAGCATTAGAACACAGGCCTGCCCATTTCTCGCCATGGCTGGGTTCTTTCCTCTACAGCAGGGGTCCCCAACCCCCGGGCTGCGCACTGGTACCAGTTCTGGCCTGTTAGGAAGCGGATTGCACAGCAGGAGGTGAGTGGCAGACAAGCAAGCAAAGCTTCATCTGCATTTGCAGCTGCTCCCCAGCACTAGCATCACCGCCTCAGCTCCACCTCAGATCATCAGGCATCAGATTCTCATAGGAGCACCGGTCCCTGGTGCCAAAAAGGTTGGGGAGTGCTGGGCTACATCTCCTACAAATAGCCTTGAAGACAGAGAAAACGCAGGCTCCCGTGAAGCCACACCCTGGTGCTGTAACCAGCATATTTTCTCAATATACTGGACATCTATATAAACTTTTATTTGAAGGAAGTTTTGGCTTGCTTAAATATGTAGTTCATTTTCTATTTATCACCCACTTTCATTTATGAGAGAAGTTCTAGAGATCCTGGAAATGTTTGAAGCAAAAAATGCTATAGAACGCCTGCAGTAACTCCCAACCTTGGGTCAAACTACAGTATGCTGGAAGAGAGATTACTGAAAAGAGTTTGAAAGACGGAGGGTACAAAATGTGGGCCGTGTTCCTACAACCCAGGGGTCGGTTCACAACACTAGTTATGATGTTCAAACCTGCGAATCAAAGAGGTGCATTATTATATATTATATATGTGCTTGTTGCTATTGTTTTTTATGATCAGAAGATACAGAGTCACTTCAGGTCACTTCCATTTAACTTAATATTTATTTTCATTTTATATCCAGATGTCACATTTTCTACATTAAAATATAATCATGCTGACTCCCCCAACCTCCTCACTCCCTCCAAGAAAAAACTTTACACAACTTGAAAGATGGAATGCACAGAGAAGTTGCTATTGCACCCAAGTAACGAGGAACACAAAGAGACCACACAGCAGACATGGCAGAGTGCATAGAAGGCAGCTCAGGGCTCACAGCAGGAAGGAGCAGGAATCAGAAGGCTGAAGCTTTTAAATGCTATTACTTGTGCCACAAAATTACCCTGAAGGAGCAGAGACAGGTCAGAAAGCAGGACCAAATATAGGGTTTTCCAAAAGCTGCTCTCTAACAGAGTTTAAAATATCCACACCCAGAAGGGCTTCCTCCCCACACCTTGCCTTCAGCATCTGGCAAACACTTTAGAAACTGACACCACTATTAGCATGTCCAAATGGAAAATGGGTTTAGGTTTTTCTTTTTTTTATCGTACCCCAACTCTTTCCAATCAACTCTTATAGCTATTTTAGTTATGATTCCTCTGCATGGGAACCCAGCAAGGATCCCAGTAAGGGTCGAGACAAGGCATCTCACCACTATCAGATCAATGCCAGCTGTGCAAAAGCCGCACGATTCTGTGTTACTCAGGGGGAGGGAGAACAGTCAGACAGGACCCCCCACTGCGCGTACCGAAGAGGAAGAAGGAACTCCTTCTCCAGTTTATTCATTAAATAGGAAAGAGCAGGTGGACAGAGAAAACCATCTGCTTAGGGCAGCCGCACAGACCAGAGGCACAGCAACCATCACACACGCTGCTCGGCAGCGCCGCTGGGCTCTTCCGAGAGGATGCTTCTTTCATCCCCATCCTCGTCCTAATTTGGAGACGAAAGCATTTAACTTTAGATAGTGATACTCTTGAGGGGGTGGAGAGGTAAGGTCTGGGAGACCCAAAGAATGAGGACATTATTAGGCAACTAACTACCCCACTATGTACAAATACACACGTCGGTAAGAAAACTTTACCTCCTTCCCTGTAGCCACTTTAAACAAAGCGCTGAAGATCCAGGTTCTCTGAACAGGGGATATTTTAAAGTCTGTTAGCAGTTTAAGACATGGCAACACTGGCACGATATGTCACCTTTCTTTGTTTTTAATTACAGGGTAACACGGTAAAGTCCAGCGCAGAGGTGCGGATGGGGGAGCACAAAGGAATACAGAGAAGAGAAGGAGCGCTTCGCGGGCGCAACCAGCCAGCGGGGCGGCGGCGGCTAGTGCTTGGCGGAGTCTCGAGGGTAGAATTCGCTCAGGGTGCTCTGAGGGATCCTCTTCAGCATTTCTTTGGGGAAGATTCGGAGCAGCTGCCAACCAATGTCCAAAGTCTCGTAGACAGTGCGATTTTCATAAGGACCTTACGAAAAATTGAGATTGGATGAATAAAGGCAAACTCGTTCCAACTGATCAGTGTCAGCGCCGGGAGCACGGAGTATAAACAAGAGACGGCGCTTAGGTCTCCCAGGACTGGACGCGACTGCGTGCAGAAATGAGGCCACAGACGACAAGCACCACCGGGAGCGGAGAGACGAGAGGCACTGGGGACAGGGACAGCAGGCAGTCTCGTGAGTGTGTGTGTGTGGGGGGGTCATTTTTTTTTGCAAACTGGGTAGGACCTAAATACCCTGAGCAATGCTCTGCCCAGAGAGGAGTGAGAAAGAGCTTCCCAGGAGCAGAGGCCGACAGAGGCCGAGAGAGGCTGGCACAGATGCTCAGAAAGCCTTAAATGCCAACTGAGCATTCAAATAGTGGTTTCCATAGTTGTTGTTACTATTATTATAATTTAAAAGCAGAAGCATCCTTATCATGCAAACAAATCTCATTTCTTAATTAAGGAGTCAGAGTGGCTGAAGTTCTGGGTTCTTTTCTCTACCAGAAGAATCTCACTTTTAACTTTTAAGGTATTAAGGTCTGTGTTAAAAAACAACAAAACAAAAAAGAGGCATATATATTTGGGGGATTTTAATGTTAAGAAAAAATGTATTGCTTAAATAGGAAAGTGCACAAATTCTAAGTGTACAGCTTGATGCATTATTCTAAAATAAACACATCCATTCTTAATACCACTGAGGTCAGGAAGAGAGTATTACCAGCATTAGAAGGGGTGGCAGGGGAGAGACCAAGCAAAACAGCTTGAAAATCCTACACAGGCTATGAAATAAAAATCATTACGGACTTTTCAGTAGAGAGACCATCGATAAAATTAGTACTAAACTTACTCTGGCAACAGTATCTAAGAAGTCAAGGAGACTGGTGAAAAAGCCGGCACTAATGGCCAGGGATGATGAAACCACAGGTCTGGACTACGCCTCAAGACTCAAAGTGTGGTCCGACTCAAAGAGTGGTCAGACATCAGTAGCTTCTGCACCACTCCGGAAGTTAAGGACGATGCCCAGTTCCGCGCTTGGGCTAATCGGGACAATGGCTGTGCCAGAGGTGGACAGAGACTGAAACGGGAAACTGCCAGGCAGGTGACCAGGTGGGAAACACTCTGGGTCTGGCCATGCTGAGGCAGAGGAATGGTGGCACAGACAAAGGTGTCCCAGGTAGAGATGTGGGATTAGCGCTTCGGAAAGATTATAAAGATCACACACAGCAATTCGGTCAACAGCACAGGACAAAAGCCAAAGCCGGAGGTGGAAAAGCACAGAAAGAACAGGCAACTAGGCCTTTAGAAACAGAAACAATTAAGAAGCATGAAGATAAGCAATCAGAAAAGGAGATGAAAACAGATAAATCAGAAAAGCCCCAAAGCCCGAAAGCCCGAAAGCCAGGGGAGATGGCTGCAGAGAGGGTGGGAAGACGGGGCCCCGGGGAGGCTGGCTGTGGGGAAGGGAGGAAGGAAGGGGGAGCTAAGAACCGGATAACGGACCTGAAGTCAGAGGGGGAGGAACCAGCGGGCTAAGTACAAAGCCGTGACAGGCAGAGGGAAAACCATACAGGGACCAATGTAAATTCTCTCAGGCTGGGAAAGAGGTCTTCGAAACTACATATAAGGCTATTTATGTTTGTAAGAAAATAATCATCTTACCCTGAGCAATGAAGTTCCTCTCGAACTTCTGCAGAAATTCCAAGTAAAGAAGATCATCTGAGGTAAGAGCTTCTTCTCCAACTACAGCCTTCATGGCTTGTACGTCCTTCCCAATAGCATAGCACGCATACTAAAGAGAAAAGGGTTTACAGGAAGGGAGCTGAGAGTTCATAAGCGTTAAGAACAATCCGGGCTGTGAAGTAAACTGCGGTAGCTTTCTCCGTAAGAGGCCACAGAAGAAACTTCACATTGTTTACAAACATAATTCACATAAAACTCGTATGAAAGTATCAGAAGGACTTTATTACAAAGCAGTCTCACTCAGAAAGGAGTCAAGTTGCAGCAGACATTACTAACGCTCTACAAAAATACGCCTTCTCGGGGTGTCACTGAGCTTGCATTTTATAAAGCATCTGAAAATCCATCTTGAAGTTCTTTTCAAGAAAAGTATCAGTGATATCAGGTTTACCATAACTACTCTAAGGTCAAAAGTACTTTTCTTTATTTGTGCCTAGTATACAGTCTCCCATCAACATAGAAACCAAGGACTTCACAGAATATATAAAGCTGCATCCCTTGGTGTTCCGGTGACTGCTTAACAAGAAATGAGAGTGCCCTTTCAGGAACACTGCAATCGTTACTGAGGTTACTAGTAAAAACTTAAAACAACCTTATGGCTCGGTGTTTTATAATCTACCTTTACAGCATTAGATGTGGCTCTCAAGCGTGTGGTTTTTAATCTTGGTTATCACCAGCATCTATCCTCATGAAAAAAGACTGCTTGGTTCCAATGAATGCTTATGTATTCCACATAAACCTGTACTAACATTCTACATGGACAGGGCAAGGGGTAGAAAAGTGAATGGGAGAAGGATAAGAGGTCTAAGGCAGCAGAGAGAATGGACTATGGAAGGTATTCAAGCACCACCCTTAGAGGATACACATACCAGCTGGTTGGATACATCGGCATGGTCCTTTCTGGTCATACCTTCCCCAATAGCAGACTTCATTAACCGTGACAACGACGGCAACACATTAATAGGCGGGTAAATCTTAGGTAGAACGGGAGAGGGAAAATATTATAATTAAGTACAAAATTCAAACTTTACTGATAGTAAAGAAACATTTTGCAACTCATTATTATTCCTTAAATTACATAAAAGAGCTACATTTATTTCCTTGATGAGCTCTAATGTTTTCCTGGTAAGAAACACTTTATGGCATAGTATTTCTTTAAAAACAAATTCAAAAAGTGAAATCTACAAAACAGTACAAGGTTATATAGAAAAAGTGAATTTTCAGTATCTGCCTGTAGTATCAAATCTAAATGATCTTCTAAATTCTGACTCAAAATCACATACAAAATAACAAATCCACCTAAAAGCTGGTACGAAGCTGGCCTCTATTACAGAAGCCACAAAAATGTTTTTGATTATTTGACCGTAAAAAAGAATGAAATCTTGTCATTTGTGACAACAAGGATGGACTTTGTGGGCATCACGCTGAGCAAAATAAGTCAAACAGAAAAAAATAAATACCATATGATCTCACTAATATGTGGAATCTAAAAAAAAAACAAAAACAAACAAAAAACCGTGAGCTCGTGGATACAGACTGGCAGGGAGTGGCGGTGGGGAGACAAGAGGCGTGAAGGGGACAAAAGGTAAAATTTCCAGTTATAAAATGATTAGGTCATGGAGATGTAAAGTACAGCATGGAGACTATAGTTAATAAAATTGTATGGCATATTTGAAAGTACCTAGAAGAGTGGATCTTAAAAGTTTTCATCACAAGAAAAAAAATTTCTAACTATAGCAATGAATGTGAACTGGACCTATGGTGGTGATCACTTTGCAATATATACAAATACTGAATCATTATGCTGTACACCTGAAACTAATTACCCCTCAATAAAAAAATAAAAAATAAAAAATTGTGTTTTTGTATTAATAAAACAAGATTGGTAGATTGTACTGTTATGGAATAGAACACCCATAAAAGTTCTTTGAGACAACTAACTCCATTTTAAGGCACAATAAAGAAAAGTGGAAATTTAAATCAATTCTGGTATTCTTATCTACACCAGGATTTTGCAGTAAAACTGTCATTTTGCATAAAGTCACAGGTTCTGTGACTTTACGCAAAATGACATAACAAAACAAGTTTTACCACAGGCTAATTGATATACACAAGAGTTCTTATGGCATCTCATCAACATTAGAATGAAAAGACAAATGAAACAAAATGACATTGAGAATCTGCTATATACAGACATGACAATTTTATAAGTCACATCAAAATCAATTTAAGTTGATAATCTCTAAAAAAAATAATAAATAATAAATAAATAAAAATTTAAAAATCCTAAGGGCAAAGTCTAAGTCACGAAAGAGTAAATGAAGAGTAGATGTATAAGCTTTGCAGCACTGCCCAAATGTCAAATACCTGTCTGTTGTGTAGCTGTCTGTCCACATAGATCTGCCCCTCTGTGATATATCCAGTCAAGTCAGGGATGGGGTGAGTGATATCTACCAGAGGAAGATATCTGATATCAGTTAAAGTCTCCATCTCGTATAAACAAAGGCACAGGAAGTCGACAGGCATTAGCTACAGCATTACCTGAAGCGGTGTTATATAAAACAATTTCTGTGTAATGGAAAAGTTCTATATCTGTGCTGTCCAATTCGGTAGCAAAATGTGGCCACTGAGCACGTAAAATGTGACTCATATAACTGAAAAACTTTATACTTCAAACTTTATCTAATTTTAATTAACTTTAGAATTTAGAGAGGGAAATGTGGCTACCAGTTACCATATTGGACAGTTTATTAGGTTGCAGCATAATTAGATATCTGTTGGCATAGGAGGTAAATTAGCTGCATTCATAAAAGTACAATTTCTCCTAGTTATGTGATCTCTCCCCAAAATATAAATATAACTCCATTTTAAACACAAAGTTCCCCTGCAGAGATTTGCCAATTTGATGTATACTGAGAGAATATTTCTAGCTCATAAGCTATCTCAACACAGAAAATATACCAAGACTTTCTAAGTCTGCTAAATTACATAAAGTAATTTTGTAGCTACCTTCTTGGAACAAATAATTTTCATGTCAGAGGCAGCAGAGTATACCAGTTAGTGTGATTTATGAATTCCAAAGTTACCACCTCCTACCCTGACAGACATTTTACCTCCCTGTGCCTCAGGTTAGAGCATCTATCTGAAAGTTGCCATGAGGACCAAATGAGTCAATATTTATAAAGCACTTAGAACAGTGCTCCATTATAGTGAATTACTACTACTTATGAACATATCTTATAAAAGTGCTTTTTAAAAACTGAAATAAGGACTAAAAGGCAGTAACGTAAGAGGAATGCTGAGTCTCAACCAGGAGCCACTCTGAGTACACACTGAGAAAACACAGTAATTTTTAACCAGCCTTTGGTGATCATTCTGTCTCTGAAGCCTTGTGGCATTTACTATTTGTGCTCTTCATCTGACACTTAAGCTAACCTTAAATAATTGGTGCACATACATAAAAAATATCCAACTAGAACAAATAACTTACATTAGAAAAGACTATAATTTTTAAAAATTTCTTATATCTAGACCAGTGTCCTGCAAACAGCAGGCACTCAACAGCACCTAATAAATGAAAATTTAAAATTCAAATTACAAAGAAAAGGGTTGTGCCCCCCCCCCCAAAATAATAATAATTATGGGCAGCTTTCAAATGAAATATTTTATTTAGGTACAAATCACTAGTTTATGTAAACTCTTAGAGAATAAACTCTCAAGAGAATTTCAACTCAAAAAAGTAGATGGTCTTCTCCCTAAGAATAAAAGTGCTTACAACAGTCAGGTCTGCTAGACTCCAAAGACACAAAACTTACCATCGTTAGGCATGGTGAGAATAGGGATTTGAGTAATGGAGCCATTTCTACCTTCCACCCGACCGGCACGTTCATATATCGTCGCTAAATCAGTGTACATGTAGCCTGGGAAACCGCGTCGACCCGGAACCTCTTCCCTGGCTGCTGACACCTGACAGTGAGGCCAGGGACAATATCACACACCAGCACACGGAAAGTAAAGCTTGCTTAGAACACGTTTCTTTGAACATGCCAAATTACACAGCTGGAAATAGCATCTTTTTCATTTTAAATATTGTCTCTAACAGATGAGTGAGAAAAACCTAGCAACACAAGTTCAAATTATTTTGCAACAAAAATATTGTCAACTAGGGACCAAACGTTTTTTGCTAAAATCACACTGCCATAATGCAAATCTTCAAATAGCTTCCTAGAAGAAAATTTGCTTGCAATTTTATATATCAAAGTTTGATCTTCTTAGTTCATGAGATTTATTTCACACCAAGGATCTTATGCTAAACCTGAAAAGGTCAAAAGGGAGGAAAATCTACACCAGGAATCATTTGATGTACTTCACATACATTATTTAATCCTCACAGCAACCCTATGAGGAAGGTAATGTTGTTAACACCAATTTACAGCCGAAATCAAAGGTCAGATAAATTAATTCCCAAGATCACAGAGCCAGGTTCACTCGCTGTACAAAAGAACAGTAATGAACAGTCTTGCTCTTTAAAGGTATGCGTACTAGAGTGTACGCACGCACAACACCCTTCAGCCACCAAGAACCCAAAAGCATTAGGCCCAAATTTCAGTGCTACTCTGGCACCCCTAAAAGTGTGCTACAGCTGTGCCACTCAAAGTGTGGTCTGCAACCAGCTTTTACCAATATGCAGTGAAATAATATAAAAAAGCATTTAGAAAACTTTAATGGCAATTTAGCAGAATAATTTTGTGTTGAATCTAATTTTTAAAATCTGAGCTTGTAAGTTATATATCCTTTTTTTAAAGCTTTCCCTTTTCTAATCACTCATTTTTATTGTATTTTAGAAAAGTACTGGTCTGTGACAGATTGGGGGAGGGGTGTGGAGGGAGCCCTTCACTGAAAAAGCATGGTAGCAGAGTGAAATAAGGTGATGGATCTGAGGGAATTTTAAGAAGCTAGGTATTTATATAGCATGTCTCTTCAGAAGTCTTTTCCTTTTTATATACTAAAAAAGTAACTTACTCAAAATTTCAGTAACTTGCATTAGAATAAAAACCCCAAACTTCCAAGTGATAACTGCAAGAATCTTAGTATCATTCCTAAATAAACACTGAGTTTTCTGAAGGAAAAGTTTCTGAAAAGGGTGCTGCCAGAATACGGCCTTTATTTATTTAAATACAACATCATTAAAAATGAAATTCTGAAGAGGGTTAACAATTGACAGTCTGGACAGAGACAGAACTTTCTGGGAGAGTTTCTGGGAGAGTTACTGAATAAATAGCTTGCATCACTTTCTCTTTTAGAATCATGTCTTAATACACGGAGAAAATAACAGTATGACAAATAGGCTAATAATTCAAATCTCATCCTCTAATCATTTCAAATAAAGTAACAGAAAACAAACTGTACTTTACTTTCTCAGTAATTAAGGTGTTCTGCTAATATGTGAGCAATTAAGTTTTAAAAACACAATTAAAGAAAAACAAAAACTTGTGCAAAGGGATAAGATAAAATTAAGCGATTTTAATTAAGAAAAAAGTTACCTCTCGAAGTGCTTCAGCATAAGAACTCATGTCTGTTAGGATAACCAATACATGTTTCTCACACTGATAGGCCAGAAATTCAGCTGTGGTTAGAGCCAAGCGAGGAGTGATAATTCGTTCAATACTGAAATGGAACATTAAGTCCTATGTCACTCAAACAAAAAGGCCAAAAACAAAAGAAAATGAGATTCTGGAAATAATAGCAGTCTCCCTCCGAAAGTTTTCAATAAATTGAGGAGAGTAAACCAATTTTTACTTTAAAAGTTCTTAAATAAGGCAGTGTTATTTAATGTATTCACGTAGTAAGAATTACTGAGTTCTGCAAAGTTGACTGTTTCATAAATGTCCCCAAATTCCTCAGAACTACATTGTTCTCAAAACAGAGAAAGAGAAAGAGAGGGAGAAAGGGAAGAAATAGGGACCAGATTTCTCATGTAAGAGGAAAAGATCATTTATTGAATATGGATAGTGTGCTAAGTAATTTATATGTATTATCTCATTTAACATGCACAACAACCTTGTGAGACAAGTATTATTTGTCACATTTTCTGAAAGAGAAAACCAAGCTTCAGAGCCTAAGTGATTTGCCCAAAGCCAAATAACTAGAAAGAAGAAAAGCTGGAATTTAAATATAATTATCTCATTCCGAAACCCATGTTGCTTTTCGTTATATTTTATCTCCCTAGTCTTAGGTAACATTTTTAACCTCAAGCCTGGGTGAACAGAAAGAAACAGTTCTATTTACTTACGTTGGGTCATTAGCCAAGTTCAAAAAGAGGCAGACATTGTCCATGGAGCCATTTTCTTCAAAGTCAGATTTGAAGAACCGGGCAGTTTCCATGTTTACCTAAATAGCAATGACTTCATCAGTGCTGGGAGAAGAAAAATTCTCAGTATGTATTTCTGATGAAGGCCAAGATATAGATCTGCATTGCTCCTTCAAGTTTCAAATACCCAAAAAATTTTCACAAAAGCCAACAGAATGAACAGCCTGCCTTAAGCACAGAGAATTTTTTCTTACATTTCACAGTCAAAAGCCCAAAATTCCAAGTTAAAACTTCTCTACCTAGAGATAAACTCAACAATGTAAGTGTAGTTTTCTACACTGTTCGAATAACATAAGCAATTAATTTTGTATTTCACACAAAAGCAGAAATTAATTATACTTACACCCATAGCAGCAAATACAATTGCAAAATTCTCCTCACTGTAGTCCACTACATCTTTGGATTTCTTTACCAAACCAGCCTGGCGACAAATCTGAGCTGCAATCTGATGAGGAGTACAAAAGCACTGTGTTGAAATCTAAAATAACACTTCTACAACAAAATAACTTGTATCCTTAATTTTTTGGAATTGTAATTATAAATAAAATTGGGTACTTTAAATGACTTTACCTAACAAAACTACTTTGTACTTTTTGCAAAGATCCCTAAGAGTAAGCAAGCAGATAGACAGCTATCACGGGTGGATAAAGACTCAATGTAACTGAATTACATAAACAGTAACACTGGGTATTTATGTTGAAAACCCTTTATTTGGTTTCTCACTAACAGTGAAGCATTTAGAAATTCTTCTCTGTTAAACTTCATAGGGAACAGATCCTAGCTCTCACCTCATTGTGTGGTAAGCCGGCGGCAGAGAAGATAGGGATTTTCTGTCCCCTGGCAATACTGTTCATGCCGTCTATGGCCGAAATGCCGGTCTGAATCATCTCTTCCGGGTAGATTCGACACTGAGGGTTGATCGGCTGGCCTGATGCATTTCCGAAGGGGAAAATTTTACTATGTCTGCACATTAAGACTGAAACCATATAAAGCATTTCTTTCTACTCCTAAAATATCAGTTATTTCTGAAATCTGCTTAAGTCATTTTTGCCATTAGTGTTTTGTAGACACATGAAATACATGGTGGCAGAATTCCAGTCCCCAAAGCGAAATAAAGGTACTGCAAATAGGAGGGTGACCCCAATTCAAAGCCATGGCTTTACTAATTACATTTCAGATATATAGACCCTAGTGATATTTTATGATATCTTTGATTTTTTTTGTACTTTTTTTAAAATTAAGTTTATTGGAGTAACATTGGTTAATACAATTATATGAATTTCAGGTGTACATTATAATTTGACATCTGTATATTCTATTGTGTGTTTACTACGCAAAAATCCAGTTTCCTTCAGCTATCATAAACTTGATCCCCTTCTTTAAGGTATTTTATATAAAATTTTAAGATGCTCTCTAGGAAAAATAAGTTCCTTAAATAATTAATTAACTTATTAATTACTTAATTAGCTATGGAATGTATCGGTTAACTACTTAAAGTATCACAAAAATCACTACCTGGCAAAGATATAAGCTAGATAGTTAGAGGCTATTTTCCCCAAAACACAGAAATCCATTTGCGGTCCCTACCCATGATGTCGAGGAAGTCTTCAGCCAGCACGACAGGCCCTCTGTCAATGGGTTTTCCTGACCCATTGAATACTCGACCTGTAAAACAGTAACAAGACATTACGGAGTGGACAAGGACATAAATATTCATATTTTTAAAAAGCTTTTATAGAAATATATTGAAAAGGAAACAGCTCTCTGCTCAGAATGCATAATAATGTCAACTTACCAAGCATGTCCTCAGACACTGGTGTTCGGAGAATATCTCCAGTAAACTCACAGGACGTTTTCTTAGCATCTATACCTGAAGTCCCTTCAAATACCTACCAAGAAAGAGAAGGAATCAGGAGGATAAAAGAAATTTCAATAACAACCATTCAAATTTTATTTGTCTGTTAAGCAATCCTTATAAAGTCAAATACATAAATGTACACTATTTTTAATATCACAAACACAACCTCTTGACCAAGGGTCATGCCTGTAGGACATCAGGCTAAGAAAGTTTTTTATATTTTTAAAGGGTTGTTTAATTGGAAAAAAAAAAAAAAAGAAAAAGAAAAAAAAAGAAGAATAAAAATATGCCTCGGGGACCTTAGGTGGCCCCACAAAACCTGAAAAAATTTACTATCTGGTCCTTTACAGAAATTTTGCTAACCATGCTCTAGACTTTTTAGGGAAATATGTTATTTGAGAAAATGCTTTTCCCATAATGAATAAAATTAAAAACTAGGAATTATAGAAGACAATTTAAAGAAACAGATGCACATCTTGCTTTGGTTTCACCCCATAAACTGTGAATTCTGCTCTTCACCTCTCTCCTATGTGATTATCTAGTTCATTTTATCCATTAAAAAAAAAAAGAAAGAAAAGTAATTTTACCAGTGGAGCTATTGGGCTAGAATCGACATAGGTGGCTGACATCTGGCGGGAAAACATGCAAAAGCAATTTTTCCCCCACAGCAAATAATCAGTCTCTAAAGATATAGTCAATGATAACTAGAAAAAAACAACTGGTGCTCCTTATGTTTTTGTGATTAGGGAAAATTTCTACTGGCCAGGTTTTGACAGTGATGCTTACCTGAACCACTGCTTTGGAACCGCTGACTTCTAGAACTTGCCCACTTCTCTTCGTGCCATCAGGTAATGTCAAGTGGACAATCTCAGCATATCGGGGAAACTAAACAGGAAAAAATAAAGGATTAATAACCAATTATAGGATTAGAGATTAAAGTTAGAGTGGGGGTTAGGGGTAAAGGCTCCCCCAAATACCCTATATATGCCTATCTTGGTCACAGCATTTACGCATGTGGAATCCCCACACCACCCCTCACATACAGGTAAACACTGAGAGTTAACAACATCCACAGGTAGTTTAAGTCTTAAAAAACTCTAACCACTGGCACACATGCTGGCAAACCAGCAAAAGGTACAGAGAGAGGTGATTTAAATCTATGAAAACATAGCAAACAAATTTTTTTCCCCTCTGTGAATGTTTTAAAGTTTTGAAACTATGGGAAGGTACAAAACTTACAAATAACTACGTTCCCTTGACTCAGAACCAATGTTTGCTGTGTATGTGATCGCTTGTGTGCTTTGGAAGCAGGAGGATAAAATACAACTAAATAATAATGAAGATTATAATAAAACAATGTTAATGTTCCCCCTCAATCTAACTACACATGTATTTCTTTAATCCATTCTTAGTATTTTAAATGCACATTTCCAAAAAAACACTGTCGTTTTACATAAATGGCAACATACATACTAATTATATCATCCTTTAACTTTTTTTCCACTTATGTTTTGGCTCTGCCATGCTAACATTTACCTTATCAACATAATCCGTTTTGTAAGACATGAAGAAAAACATCTGCCAATTTTTTAAACTGGTGAACCACTGATTGTAACTTGATTTTTGAAGATGCTAACATGTGAATAAATGGGCATCTTAGAATTAATGTCAGGACAGACATAAAATCAAGTGACACCATATTTTATTTAGTTGTTCCACTGATGGAGTTCAAGGTTGTTCTAAATTTACACTACTGCAAACATGCTGCAATGAACATTCTTGTATTAGCTCCTCATGCAAGTGCACCCGAGTTTCCCTAAGGATTGGTTACCTACTGGTAGGCTATAAGGTGTGCTCCTTTACTGCTAAATTATGCTGCAAAGGAACTGTGTAAATTTACAATCTCCCTAGCAGTATACAAAAGTATCTTTTCACTACATCTCTGCCAGCTTATGTTATTAAACATTAATTTTTGCCATTTGATCAAGTGAAAAATAGCATCTAATTTGCATTTTCCTTATTCTATTAAGACTGAGCATCTTTTCATGTTTACTGACAATTTAGACTTCATTTCCTATGACTGGCTTATTAATACCTCTTTCTCACTTTTCAACTGGATCTGCTTTTCCTATTTGTAGTAGTTTTATAGATTCTGGAACTAATCCTTTTGTAAATATCTGCTCCCAATCAGTTTCTTGTCTTTTAATTGTGTTTATAGTTATCATATGGAAGTTTAAAAACTTTTTATGTAATTACTTATTTTCCTTTATGATTTGTGCTTTTGTCTTGATTAGGAAAACCTTCCAATCTGACATCATAAAAATGGTCTTCTGCATTGTCTTCTATTAGGTTTTTCATGTTTAGGTTCTTAATCCACCTGCATTTACTTTTGGTATATAGTTTTAGTTTATCTTTCTCATTTTTATTCTTTTTCACAAAGGCAGTCAACTGCCCTAACAATATGCACTGAGCAGCACTAAACGTCCCCCACCGACTCATGTCGGAGCCTTTCTCGTTTACCAAGTCCAGTTCTCATGTGAGGAGAGTTGGTTTCCGGGCTCTCAATTTTGCTCCACTGACAAATTTATTCCTGCACCAAACCTTTATTCCCCATTATTCTATCTCTGATGTTGTTATCTGGGGACAATCAACATTTTTACTATTCTGAGTCTTTTCACTCATGAACATGGACTCTCCACTTATTTTAAGTCTTCTTTCATGTCTTTCAACAAAGTTTCATAGTTTTCTGTAAACAGGTACTAATCATTCTAACTAATCTGGCGTACAGAACACTACTGATTTCTGCAGACTGATCCTTATATCCAGCAACTGCTTAATACCACTGTTTCTTATCATTTGTCTACAGAATGACTTGGATTTTCCGTTCAGCTAATCATATCACCAAGAAATGATGAGAGCTGTGCCTTTTTATTTATAATGCCTTTATCCCAATTTCTTTTTCCCACAGCACGGTTACGTTCCGAGCACAAAGATGGAGAGTGGGGGGCGACAACAGGCATCCTCATCTTGTTCCCAATTTAAAGGAAATAATTCCAGTCTCCTCTTTAAGTATGTTCTTTGCTCCAGGTTGAGCTGGGTATCCTTTAGGGGGTAAAAATTTATTCTATTACTTATTTCCAAGAATGTGTTTTTTTTTGTTTTTTTTTAGGAAATAAGTGATTTTAACAGATATTTTTTCTGTATTTATTGAGAAGAGTATAAGCTTTTTCTATTTTGACCCATAAATGAGCTGAACTACACTGATACATTTTTTTCTAATACCAAATCATCTTTGTATTACTGTGATAAATTCTACTTTGGAATAATTCTGTTTATTTTTACATAGATATTTTGCTAATACCTAAAACGAGTATATTTTTACTAAGAATTTTGGAATCTCTGCTTATAAGTGAGAACAGCTATATTTTCCTTTTCTCATACTACCCTTTGTCTGGTTTGCGAATCAAAGATGTGCTAACTTCATGAGTTGAGTAGCAATCTCCAACTTCTATTATTATATAATTTGTATAAGATTATCTGTTCCTTGATCCTATGTGTATGCATTAAGTTAAAAACAGAAGCCAAAAATTAAATTTAAAAACTCACTCTAAATCTAGTGGCTTAGAAGCCATTCTTACATAAAATTTATTTACTAGTTTTTCCTCAACTGAAGCTATACCCCAAACGTTCAATGAAACTTTTTTAGCTCTCTTAAAATCACTTTCTCAAAGATGTTTTCTGAGACCTTTCTGTTATTGACTCTCATCCTGCACTTACCCTTCACAGAAGTGACTAATTAGACATGTGTGTATTTGTATGACACCTGCTTTTCCACTGCACTATGCTCCAGTGGAAGAGAGGCCATGCCCACTGTTCACCACGATATTTTCTGTGCTGAGCTCAGGATTTAACATAGTTGAAACATGAATATTTTTAAATTTTTCAATAGATATACTAATAGAAGTTTCATATTTTAAAAATATGAGCCCAAAATTTTATAATTACAAAAAGAACAGATAAAGAAACAAATAAAGCTTCCTATATTTCCCTCAAAGAAATAAAAGTGTAGGCTCCATTTTTTTCACAAAACATTAATAGGCACCTGCCAAAACCTTGTACAACTTGAATGCTATGTATTGAGGCTCTGAATCAAATCGCAGACTAGTATGAAACTGTGGCCGGGAGGTAAGCTTGCTATGCTTAATGCTGAGAGTAGTTTGTATGAGTATCTTGTCATACACAGAAATATTATCTTGGTGATAAAGCTGAAGAGATAATGTACTTTGCCCTTTCTTTTAGGAAATGTTTTTCAATTTATTTTCTACTTCCAGAGGGGTCACAATGCCAACATACTTCCATCATTACTTCTCTCGAAAACAAGTAATTGTGTGCCTTTCCTCCTGATCCACCCAAAAAACCAATGTAGAATTACTGTTCTGGAGAGCATAGTATAGAAATTAATTTCTCTGGAGATATTTGATCACAGAGTTCAGGCAAGTGGCTCCACCCAGGGTATTCAATTACAGACTATATTCTATGCCTCTTTTTCTAAAATAACACTAATGTATTTATAATTCTTATGTATATGTGTGGCTACGACATTTAACCAAAGATCCTCACAACAAACTGAAAAAGTAAAACCTCGATTTTGCTTTAAGATTTTAGTCACCATTGAGATAATCTGTTTTTATTTATTTATTATTTGAATACCAGTGTCGGGCCCTCAAAGGTAAAAGTAACATTGTTTATTCACTCACAGATCTTAAAATTTTAGCAGAGAAGATGAGACAAATACTATAACAAGTAATTATAACCCATGGCTGTCTACGAAAAGAGCCATATATCTATATATTATTATTGTTGTTGTTTTTCTCAATAGGCCTGTGAAGTAGGAATGACAAAAAATTTTGTTCTTAATTTTGCAGACAAAGGTTTCTAGGCCACAAACAGAATCTACAGTAGATCCAGTACTGAAATCTACTCTTCTGACTTCTTATCTAAAACTCTTGTCTCCTCTATAGCACGGACATTCACACCAAGAAATGGCTTAAAAATCCTAACATAAAATTTAAAGTGTACTAGACAAGACTTAATGCCATGTTCTTAACTTCATAAATGGTTAAACGATAATGATGGTGATGTTACCTTAACATGATCTAAGATCACCAGTGGACCATTGACTCCTGATACTGTCTTGTATGCTGAAGGAAAAAAAAACAGAAGAGTAAGCTTTAGTCAATGGAACAGCCTACATGAGCTCTCTAGGATTACCAAAAGAAAAAAAAAAACTCTCTCCATTTTATCACACCTATTATAATAGGGAGCACTTGAACAGCTACAAAATTTTTCATTGAATGTATTAAATGTCCGTGCTTATA
>CM053512.1:38776331-38972998 GCA_028627145.1 Eidolon dupreanum | reverse complement strand
AAAAAAAAAATGATTCACAGAAATTAAGTAACTTGCCCAAGGATCTGAATAGCCTGGCTCCAGAGTCACTTGTTCTATAATTCTGTACTGTAGCACGAATTCTAAAACTGAACTGATCATTTTTTGTGGTCTGGAATTATGCAGCTGTATCACTCAAAAATAATTTCACCAGTCTGCATCTTTAGCTATGAAAAAATAAGTTATTGTTACTATTTAGCGTACTGGACAATGATTCCCTTGTGTTCACATTTTTTCATTACTTCAAAACAATCTTTCTCCAGTGGAGTTCAGTCACTGAAGAGTTGAAGCAGAGGGAAGAATCTAATGGAGATGCTTCAGCAGTTTTCCCTCACTGGAAAGCACAAAAAAACAGGAGACTGCTGCTGATACAAATCAGAGGTTACACAACATGCTTGGTTTAAATTAAACTAACATATACAAACTAAACTAGTAAGTGTTATAACCCAAACTAAATTTAAAAAATTACCAAACAAGTATCTGGAGAGTGTTTCACACTTTTACAGAGCCTCTTTAAATAGGTTACCTCAAAAATGCTGAGAAGTAGGCAAGGCTGATATACCCACTTTACACTTAAACTAAGCCTCTGAGAAATCTGTTACTAAATGGGAAAAGCCAGGATTAGAATTGGGTTTTTTGTCTGTTTTGTTGGTTGCTTTTTGGTCCTAATTCTAAAGTTAGTACTCTGTGATCCTACAATATTTCTGAACTTAGTCTCCAGTATAATTAAAAAACATGGAGATGACACAGTTCTGAGAACTTGGACTACAAATGCATGTTAGAAGGCAGTTTATACACAAACTATAGCTCTTTTTCATGATAATAAAATTATATGCAAAAAAAAAAAAGCAGAGAAAATGATAACAAACACTACCTTCTATTCTCTCAAATACTCACCCAGCTTCCTCATCATTACCACAGACAGTCCAAAACAGAGAGAACAATTTAGAGTAAGGCTGCCAAAGACATTAAGCTGTTCTTTAAAAAAGTGAAAACCCATTCATAAATTACATAATCATTTCCGTTTACCAAAATATTGACCATTCTTCTCTCGAAAATTTCCAAATGAACAAGACCTTGGGTCTGCAGGGGATGATCAGAACTTCTGACAACACAGCAGTTACGTGTTTACATTACATGCCAAACACATTTTACAACCAACAAGTCACATGTTTGAGTCTGAACTGTCAAGCAGGCAATACATATCTATGGAGTAACATTTAAAACCAAAATCTACAAAGGTTTTAAGCAGCACATATTTTGTCAGATGACATCCTCTTCCTCCTGCAGGATGTGAGATTGTTCAACACTACTTAACCCCACTTAATGATTGTGAAATTTTTAGAGAGAAAATTCAAAAGCCATTGCACCATAAGAGAGCTAGTCCTTCGGCCTCCACCTTATTAGCAAAACAAAAATCCAGAGCAATCATCTTCCATTGTGCAAGAGTAGATACCCACACCTTAAGCAGGGGGCACTGAGGGAGAAGTTCTAGAAAAAGTCAGCTCCTTGACTATTCTCAGGCTAGCTCTGTTTTATGATATAAGAAACATGAGGTTAGCTGACCTAGGGTCTTAAGAACAATGGAGGTTATCTAATTCAAAATGTTTAGCATCCAAAAGTTCTATCTGTATTATTGAAGAACCTCACTCAAAGTTTAAAAGAAAATCAAGTTTTCTTTCCTGTGACTTTAGAAACTCAACTAAAGTGCTCAAGATTATGTCAAGCCTGCATATTTCATTTCTCATTCCTTGTTAACAGCCCCAAATTCTAAAGTTGTTTTAAAACAGGATCCAATCTATACAGTGGAGCTGCCAATATAACTCCATTCCTTCATTCAAAAAACACACGAAACTATAACATCGCCTAAGATAGTATCATTAATCTTTAAATAGAAAAATTAAGAAGTTAATCGACATTTACTCAGGAGCAATTAAAACTGTTGACTAGAAACAGGAATGTGGCAATATAGGAAAAATATGATAATCGGCAAATGCGGTTAGCTGTTAGCCTACGTATGATATCATTTATGATTTTTAGAATAACCCAGTCACAGAAGGGGAATTCACCTCAAGTATCCCAACTCCCTACTCTGATTCCATCCACGTTAAGAATCTATCCACTCTACTATTAAAGCAAGGGGTTTAAATGCAAGTTACAACAAATTACAAGACACTGTACTTCTGTGTGTCAAGCACTGTGCTAGGCACTGAGGATACAAAAACAATTCCTGACCTCTAATGGTTCGGTTTTAAGCATTACGTTCCAACAATTTTGTCAGGAGGAATATCATCTGCAGAAGTTCTTCAGTCACTGACTAGGCACAGGGAACACTTAAAAATCATACTCATCTCCCTTAAGGGCTTACAACCTTAATCATGGAGAACTCTTTAAACAGTATTATCTCAGTTGATACTTTCTGAATGGACATTGAATAACTGTATGAAAACTATTGCATCTTTATAATCTTTTCCTAGAGGCATGACTAATGTCTATCTGTTCTAACCAAAGAAAAGCAAAGAATACAAATGAAATTTATAAAAGAGAATTTATAATTGTTAGGTATAAATTTATTGTCAAAATCTATATAAGAATGCAACATCTGTCAACTTCCTAAAACATTTACATCAGCTCATATAAGCCCTGAACAGACATTCTCTAATTCAGATCATTCCCAATGTAAAAAGCACATCTCAGCAAACCATAGAATCAAGTGTGTTTTCCTCTCTCCTCACACTGCAGTGCTGTCACATGACCCAGCGACATATCAGGATGGGATTAGTCAGGCAGGAGAGAAACCCTTCATCTGAAATTCTTTTTAACCAATGAGCCACCCACAAACAGGCGCTCTGGCAATAAACCAGTGCAAATATAGTCCTGCCACCTGGGGAAACAGCAGGTGCTTTCCCAAGTTTTAAAGTCTCTATTTTCAGGGCTCATCACCAGTTTCCTAAGGAAGATGTGAAGAGGTCTGATGCTACACAACTGTAATGTTCAGTAATCAAGAACCATTTCTTTCCGAACTGCTCGTTCACTTAAAACTAGGTAATTAAGGCCTTTTTATAATCACAGCAACACTTAAACATGCCTTTGCATACTCATACGCTTTGCATATATGCTACATAATACGGGCAAAGCTTCTTTGCTTCCCCAAGACAGCCTTGCACTCAACCAAGTTAGGTTAACTGGTCAGAAAATGAAGAGGCAATGGTAGAAAAAGATCCGGCAAGAATTAGGAAACCTCCAATTTTAGCTCCTGCTCTGCCAATAATTAGGTGTCTAAAGCCTGGCAAGCCCTGTCCGGGTTCTCACTGTAAAATGAGAGGGTTAGACTAGATGACCTGCAGGATACTTTTCAGCTCTTGCATTCTCTGATAGCTAGGTGTCCTCCCGTGGATCGGCCCCTCCACCGAACAACATCTTCCTCTGGTAGTGGACCGCCTGCCATCCACGAACGGCCTGACCACGTCAGCGATGGCACTATATACCTTTACCCGCGGCAGGAGCTCAGGATCTGCCCTGAGGTCCACGCAAGTGGGAGCAGATAGGAAGGGGCGTTCCCTCGAACCCTAAATATCCAAATGAGGTCAGGCGAAGATTAAGATTGGAGCGACAAGAAGCGGCCTTCCCTCAGAGACAGGAAGCAAGTGCCAGAGAATGCTCCAGCCCAGGGAAGTGGGGAAAGGCGGGGCAATCGATAGTCAGGAGCCCCCCGACCAGAGGAGAAAGTTCCTGTTGGTGCTCTTGCCCTCACGGTAATGTCAGGTACACGCAAATCTTCTTCTAAAGAGACACGTGTGAGTGAAGGGAGAGAGGGAAGGGAGCGAGAAAAATAAATAAATCTCCCCTCTGCCCCCGCCCCTCGCCCCCCTAAGCCGCTGGCTAAGCAGGTGAGTGGGAGCAAGGGGCTGGGCTAAGAAGCAAAGACAGAATCCGTCCTGCTCTCCGATACTCACTGAGGCGAGGCTGGGAGAGGTAGTTCCGGCTCACTGCCAGCGCCTGCTCTCGAGATCCCACCACCGGCCCACTGGGGGGCATGGGCAGCTCGGGTGCGGCCCCGTTCACGATCCCCCGCATCGCGCGTAGCGCCATCTTGTCTCCTCCGTCCCGACTGGCTCCGCAGCGGAGCCGCGCAGGCGCAGATATAGCAGGGGCGGCCCGCTCGCCCGGCTCCGCCCATGCGCGGTGCGGGGCCCCGGCCTCGCCGCGCCCCCTTCGCTGCTCACAGCCTGCAGCCTCGTGACACGGTTCAGCGTGGGCGGGACTGAGCCTGCGCACCAGCGAGAGGAGCTGACCAGCGTGCTGGGAGGGAGGGCGCCAGACCGGGGAGGGGGAAGCAGAAGCGAAAGAGGGACCTTGAGAGAAAGGCCAGCCTTAAAGGAAAAAGAGAAGAAAAGAGGAAAGAGGGACTCACATGAAGGGAGGAGGGGAAAGGAAGGCAAGCACGCACAAGAAAAGGTCAACTGATGTCCATTTCATAATCGCATTTCATGACATCGAGTGAAGAGAACTCAAGTTCTAAAAGCACACTGAGAAACAGAAGAAATGTAAAACATATTCCAGTGATTGTTAACTTAGGGAGCCATGTGGCATCATTTATTTCACTTTACTATCTTCCTGTCCAATTCCTTCACTCATGTATCATTCCAAAAAAACATGTATTGGACTGTTTTTAGGGTGGTTGTGACGGTGTGAAAGATAAAGTGGAACGTATTTGAGAACTAAGAGACAGAACTAATGCAAGAATGACTAGCTTGCTGTGGAAAGTGACATCTCCAAGGCTTGGGGCCTCAGTGATTGAACTGATTGTAGTAGAGAAGGAAATGAGGAACTTTGCTGATGGTGCAGGAGAAAAAGAGAAAGGTTAATTATTTGGGGATCTGTTTAAGTTTCCTGTGGAATGTTCGGAATGAGATTCTTATTGGGCTATAAAGGTAAACATCCCAGGAGATGATACTGGAATGAGCTGAGATAAAAATTTGTGACTTATCATCATGTTGGTAATATGGGAATAAAAGATAAAACAGAAATTGTGTGTATTGTGGGAAGATGCTAAAGACCAACTTTTAAGAGATCATTAAGATTAGGGGATGAATGAAGGAAGAGTATCCTGTCCTCAAACTTGGAATAATATTGAAGTTGGAGAGAACCCAAAACACATGTCCTAGAAGCAAAAAGAAGAGAAAATTTCAAGGAGGGGTAATTGTATAGTACTAAAAACCAAAGAGAAGACAAGTAACAGGAGCACTATAAGTATCCATTGTTTTTGGCCATTAAAAGACCAAAAAAGAAGATAAATGCTTAATGAAGAACGATAAACTTTTTATATAGGTGAAAAATTTAGTGATTGAACTGTATGCAATAGTGGTATATTACACATGAAGTGAGCATCACTCAGTTATTTAAAGTCTATTTTAGGTGTATGTCATTTCCATGCCCTCTAGTATAAATGCCCACAGCCTTCTTGAACCACACCACTGAAGCAAGTATTCTTTAATTTTGAGTGACATTGAGCATTAATTGGTGTATCTTGTAATTAAAAGAAAAAAGAAAAGCAAAACAATACGTAACACAATTTTGTTTTAATTCATGAGAGGGACTACAATTTTTAATTAATGTCCAAAGTTGTAAAGAGTATAAGGAAACAAGAATTTTCGCATTTGATTGCTAAAAGTATAATTGGTATGGTATCCAGATGAGCGATTTGGTGGTATCAGACTCTTATTGCTAGGACCTTAATCTATACTTAGGAAAATTACATATACCTGTGTGTGTCAATGTATAAGAAAAACATTTTTACTTTTAATTTAATAATCTTTCTATGTTGTTTTGATCCTCTAGTATCTATTTACACTGATATTTTTTCAAATGCAATGTATGACAGCTTCTTAATGAAAATTATAATACTGGTCTTCTCATGCTAATTTGTCACAACAATAGATAAGTTTTAGATATGAATATCAGACTGTTAGCTATTGTTACACCTTTTAGCTTTTTATCTTAGGAGTAAGATTCTTTTTAAAAAGTTTTTTTTACTCTATTCTGTGAGCAGAAATAAGTTATGATCTATATAGTACATAAGTAAAGTATTAATCCCAACATTTATTGAACAAATATTTTAAAAATTTATTGTGTGTACTTGGTACTATTCTAAGTCCTAGAGGTACACAAAGTCCCTGTCCTCACAGCATTACAAGAGAGGAAAAGTCAAGAAACAAACATATTAATAAAGAGCCTAATAGAGACAAGTGTAATGAAAAGTAATAAAATAGGGTGAGGGGCAAAAGAGTGATCAGAATGGAGAGAATATTTTAGATGGTGTGGTCAGGGAATATCCTTTTCAACCCTCTGAGACCTAAATGAAGAGAAAGAAAGTCATGGGAAGCTTCAGGGTACATGTGATCCAGGTAGAGGTAAAAATAAGTGGGAAAGTCCTGAAGCGGAAAGAAAGTGAGGCTAGAAGGGATTAAGCTAAGCAGAGAGCAGTAAAAGAGAGGGCTAGGCCAGGTCAGTAGGGCCTTGGAAGCTCTGGATAGGATTTTAATTTTATTTCTAGTGTGATTAGAGAGTTTTACAAAAGAATAATAACCTGATTGGGCTTTAAAAGACATCTTGTCTTGCCAAGCAAAAAAAAAAAAGTGAACTGGATCAGAAGGCAAAAGAGACATTGAGAGACCAGTTAGGAAGCTATTTTAATTGTCTGGGTGAGCAGTGATGACTCAAACTAGAAGGATGGCTCTCCTGCAGCACACCTCCATAGTGCTCTGATCTTCTATCATAGAACTCATCACTGTCATGACAGCATTGGCAGCTGTCCATTTATGTTTTTCTCCTCTGCTGTTTCTATCTACAACCTGATATAGAACAAAGGATTGGCAATGAGGATATAGAGAAGAATGCAGTTAGCAGAACCTTTTTGGAGGAAAAAAAATAATAGAGATAAGCCAAGATTGTGTAAAACAAGGGGACCCATGAGAATGAGTCCTGAATGACCTTGGTGGGTCATTAACTGGCGGCCTATGACAATCTGAAACCTTATGAAGAATGTAGATATATGGGCATTTTCTATGGAGAGGACCCATAGGTTTCTATCAGATTCTCAAAAGAGCCTGAAACTCTTGAAGAAAAAATGGCTAAGCAGCATTGAGTAATTGGAAAAATGGTATTTCCATTTATAGAATGAGGTGTCAAATTAAATTTCTATACGGTAGTATCAGATAGTGAGTAGTATTACTTGGTACCATCGCCAACTTCTTAGACAATTACAATTATTTGTACTTTATAATTTCTTGGGGTCTTATGATAGTATCTGTGTAGAGTGCAGGTAACTCAACATTCAGTCAGCTGATATTGAACATGAGCGTTTCTCAGAGATATATAAAGCATTAATCTTTAAACATTTTTCCTTGAGTTTTTCAAAAAATATTTCCTTACTACATAAGAAAGACAACAAATAAAATAAATATCTTTACACATAAAAAATACAAGTAGAAAATTATGGAAAATTTTTAGTTTTCCTGATAATAAATGTAAACTAAAACAACCATGAGTTTTTACTATATCTGTTCAATTCACAAAACTAACCAACTGATTTTTTTTAAGTGCCAATGGAGTTAGGGACCAAGAGGTGCACCGACACATTTCTCTCAGCTTTGTAAATTAGCCAGTCCTTCTGGAGAGCCATCTGGTATGGACCAGGGATCATAAAATTGTTCTTCGTGTTTGATGCAATAATTTGATTCAATAATCTCAATAATGGAATTATTAACCAAAGGAATATGTTTTTATATAATAGCTTGTTATGGCAATACTATTATTCGCTATAGTGAAAATGAAGTAGTAACCTAAATATCTAACGATAGTGAACTGGACAAGAATTCTATATTTAATGGATACTGACATGCATATGGTATATAGCTAATAGAATTTAAGTATATGGAATTATTTATACAAAATAATATTGGGTGAGGAGAGCCAAACACAGATATAAACCAATTGCAATAGTGTAAAACATTTTTTTGTACACTGATAAAAATCAGAAGAACTGTTCAGTGATATAAATAACTGATGATGCAGTTTTGGGAGGTGTCTTTTTTTCTTTTAAAATGGACACTAAATATCCAAAGTCACATCCACTCCCATAGCATCACCTGGAGAAGAGGTTGGAATACAGTATTATGGTTAAGAGTCTCTGGAGACATTCAGTTAGTTTGAGTCCTGATTTTATTAGTTCTACAATCTTGAACAAAACCTTATTTGTTTGCTTACTCCCTCTATGTCTTATTTGCAAACTGAGGATCATAATAGTATCTTCTTCATAAACTTGTAAACATTAAAAGAAAATAATGCAAAGCATTTGGCATAGTAAGGGCTAAATATGTTTTAATTAGCATTATTATTGTATAGTTTGATAGATGGATTGCTTGTCAAACATTAACATGTTAATTACTATGTGTCAGGCTGTTTTCTAAGGGCTTTCATAAATGACTTATATTCCTGACTAGTTTGTTTTAAGCTGGGACTATATCTTATCAGTTTCTCATGTCTTCTGTATATAGTACCCAGCAAGGTCACTGCACATAGCACTTAATAAATACCTATTAGAGGAATGAAAATATGTTACTCCTTTCTTAGGATAAACAGTTCTTCATCAATCTTATATTTTCATATGGAAGGTTTTTTCCTAAAGAACATTCACCCTACTCAGATGATGTGCTAGTTATTGTCTTCCTATTATTTCTTAAAATCCTATCTTTACTTTATCCCCAAGGAAATGCTAAGACTGTGTTCAGAATATGAGACTCAAGTCACCAGTCCAAGTGGCCCTGGGCCAATCCTCAATTTCTTCTGTCTCTCAGTCTCCATTTGTCATCTGGAAAGATTGCTTGTCATAGTTCTCAAGGATTTAAAAGAAGGCTTCCAAAAATCAACGTCTCAGGCAGAAATGCAAACACTTTTCTTTTGTTACAAATGATTATTGGGAAGAAAATTACGGAAGGGAAGAGAAAGAAAAGCTGGGGCCAGTGACCTAATTTTCTCCATATAATGTGCATCTCTCTTCATTTGCTGGAAAATCCTGGTCGAGGAAAACATTATGAAGAGAAACCACTGCAGATTAAATAAATAGGCCTTTACATTTCCGTGCAACAAGGCATAAACCAGTCTGAGATAGGAGAGGAAATTAATTAATTCATATATACATGTGTATATGTATATATATATATATGTTTATGTATATATAATTTCTATGTCGTTATGTTGGCTCCTTTCTAATTCTGACCATCTGATGCAAAGTGAGCTTTCTAGGCTGAAAACTATACTTTGACCTTTTGAAAGCTGACATCTCTTGTATTAATCCATATCACTTCCTTTGTCACTAGGGTCACTAATATGTTGTGGAAAGAAAGGGAACAGCAGAGGGCTCCCTATGATCAAAGCAACAGCTACTGAAGAGCCAGCCTGACAAATGTTTAAACCTGTGAACCCAAGAAAAGGCCAACTGCTGTAAGTTCCCTTACCAGATGCTGTTTCATCGCCTTGTAATGTGAAGTTGGAAGAAGTGTCCTTGAAACTCCAGGTGTCCTTCGTCAAAGACTTTCTTTTGTTGCCCGATCGTGACAGCCTTTTCTCATTCCAAATGTTCTAAACAAAAGGAATGAATGCTGGCAATGGTCAGATTTAGACATTGAGACAGTATAGGCACATTGCCATAACAACTAGTGGGATAGTGGAGATGATCCAAATGAGAATAAATCCTAGAATTTTTCCTGAGAATCACAGATTTCTGAGCCAGGCTTGTCCTCAGGTCATCTCTGACACCACAGAAGGGGCTTCGGGCAGATACCAGGTCAGAGCCTGAGCCTGGACTCTCACTTCAGCTCCCTCTGCATCTGGTTAAATGCAGATGCATTCTTTGATGGAATATTATTCAGATACTAGACAAACAAAATTATTTTAAGCATGGGGACAATTTTACAATACAATATTGAGTAAAAAATTCTTATATAAAGTGGCACACACAGCATAATCTCTATTATTTGTGTGTGTACACATACCATCAGAGAAAATATTGGAAAGGAATATATATACAGATGCTAACAGTGAGTACCTCTGACTTATGGGATGTTTTATATTCCTTACAATTTGTCAAAATTTATTTTGCATGAGCATCCATCATATTTTTTAATCAGAAATAAATCAGGACTATTAAGTTGCTTTTGTTTAAAATGGTGCAGTTTTCATTGTAATAGGCAGCGGGTTTGACTAGTTGTAAATAAGCATGCATGCAATTAGGCAAATGAAATGCTCTGGAAGGAATCTGGGTCAAAGAAAGTAGTGACAGATGACGCAGAGTGAAGACTCAATGAGAACTCATTACTTTACCTTCTAAGACGAGTTTGTGATTGTTAGACCTGGAATAGACCTCGGGGATCAATTAGAGGTAACCCTCCAATTTATAGAAGAGAAAACTCAAGCTCAGGGAAGTAAAGTGATTTCCCCGCTTTCTGGAGTAAGACACTCACTCTAACCTTTCCAGACTTCGAATCATTCTCTTTTTTTTTTTTTTTTTCTCCATAGCTGCCTCATTCTGTCTCTGTCCCCTGTGTACACAGTAGAAAAGTCTGGGAGACTTTTTCTGAATGCACGATAATTATAGGTGGTCTATTCTATCTTCATCCAGAGAAACGTTGGAAGAACAAACTAATTCTAAGACAGGTAGGGGATTCTGATCCTCTGAAGTGAGACTCCAAGGCTCAGGCTCTGACCTGGATCTCTGCCTGAAGCCCCTTCTTTGGTGTCAAAGATGACATAGGGACAAGCCGGGCTCAGAAATCTGGGATTTTCAGGAAAAATTCTAGGGATTTATTTTAATTCGGATCATCTCTATTTTCCAACTCTACTTCTCATAGTAATGTGCCTTATACTGTCTCAATGTCTGAATCTGACCACTGCCAGAAAAGTCCTCATTTCCTGGCTTACTTATGAGATGCTCATTTGAGAGGGCAGTGAAAGCTTGAGCGACCTTTTCTCTTGAGTGAGCACTAATGACAGTTGGCACCGGAAAGCCTTGGAAGGACTAGAAACATGTCCCTGCTCTCAAGTGGTAAGTGCATTGAACTGAGCTGTGTCTTCAGGCAGTTTCTCTGTGCCTTTGTCACATCTTTAAAGCAAAGGTGACATCACTGTAAAATATGTTATTTCTGAGGAGCTAAGGCTATATTTTGGTGACAAGATGAAGACCCATAATTTGACAGAGAACATGCAAAACAGCATGGAATAACATCCTGAGTTGTCTAACCGGTAAGAGAAAGGTTAGCTAGGATTGGCTTTGGTCAGGGTGGTCTCCACAGAAAGGAGGATCTTTTCAGTTAGACAGAATTTGGAGGAGGGGTATTTGAATTAGAGGAACAACATCAGGTGTCCTATGTGAGTCTTGAGCAAGGCGAGTAAATTCTTATGGTTAGCAATAAGTAATAGCTGTGAAGCAGTTCGTGGTGGAGACTACATTTAGAAGAGGAATTTATTTTAGGGAACTTAGTGTTTGGAAATTCCCCAACAAATAGAGTCCAGTCACAGCAGAGTCAACATTTTGCTGTTTTTCTGATAAATAAGTGCATAGGACCTACTATTATACACATACTATGTGCCAGATGCTCTTCTAAATGCTTATTGTTGATTTACTCATTGAATCCTCACAAGAACTCTCTGTAAGTTAGCAAACTGAGGCACAGAGAAATCAAGTAATTTGTCTAAATTCTCACAGCAGAACCAGGGCCCAAACTCTGCTAATTCACATGCTTTTCTATTCCCTTATATTTATTGAAATATATTTATTTTTTTTAAAATGACCTTTGTTCTTAAGAGACATTACGACTGGCCTTGCATACCTCACTGAAGTCATGGCTGTCTCCACAGGCCCTCTGACCCAACACAGTGGTTTTGTGGGATGGTAGATTTTCCACCTCTGGTCCACAAATTAAAGTTAATAAAGAGCTGAAGCTAAGATCCCAAGATTCAACGGTAGATTTCAAAACCCTCAGCTCTGCTGGAATTCCACTCACACACTCAAGGATAGGTAGGTCTGGAAGCTGAATTCCAAGTGGAAAGTGGAATTAATTTATTTCTATTCTTAAACAATGAGGCTCTGGGAAAGTGTAAGTCTCCTTCAGAGTTTCCAATACTTCAGCCGGTCTTACGTGATGCTCAGAGGCAAGAACGTTCATCATCATCATCAACAACAAGAACAGATAGTGATTGAGCATCTCTGCTGGGCGAGATGCCGGGTACTGTGTGGAATACAGAGATGAGCAGGATAAAACTCCGCCTCTAAGCAGTTTACAGGCTAGAAGCAGATAACTAATTCAAAGAAACACGTCGCAAGTGTCGTAATTATATCTCTGCTTCTGGCTTTTGGCCAGTCTTGTTTTTAACCAACACCTGTGGTGCGCCAAGGTGGGTACTGGAAGAAAGGAGATGGGGGCACCAACTGGTGAATGTCACTGGGGCTGCATTTCCTGGGCAGAGAAGGCTTGGGTCAAACTAGGCAGAGAAGGTACACCTTGATAACCAGGGCACGATGGCCGGGTTGACACTTGATAGTAAGAGTGGACTTTTGAAAAGACGTGCTGAGAAGCAGGAAAGAACTAGAATGAAGGAGGGACCTCACTGGGGCAGCAGAGATGAAGGAGGCTGAGAGCAGGGATAAAGGACAAGATGGGCAGGAGTGTGCACATGAGTCAGGCCTGTGCTAAAGACTCATAGGAAATGACTGAGGTGGCAGGTGACAGGCAACAGCCGGAAGAGCCCCCCAAAGGGAAGCCCTATCAGGGCCACCTACTGACAAGCTCTGCTTTGTGATGGGACAGCGGCAGGCTCTCTCTGGTAGCTCTGGCCAGAGGACACTCAGACCAAGTTAGAAGGGACCCGGCTCTAGGGATAAGGAATGTCCCATCTCTCCGAGGCTTTAAACGACTCTGAGTGTGCTACCTCCACAAGCAGGGCTATCTCCTTAAGAGCATGGGGGCGAAGGGATGCTGGTGGGGGGCGGGGGGATGAAATCTCCTAAGCTCCAGTCTACTGATTTATTGCTGAGTTTGCCACCTGTGTCTCTATAGGGAAATGAGGTTCCAGCTTATTTGGGGTTTGGTTTTTAAAGCACCCCATTTCCCTTGACCTGAAGCAAGCTCTTCCCTCACTTTACCCAACCCAGTAATTCTCTACCTTTTTGGACACAGATCCACCCCTCAGAGTCCACAATGCCATGTGTATCATAGCTATAGAGTGACACCTTCCTGGCCTTCTTTTTAGAAGCCTATGACAGAAACTAAACCTTTTCAGTCCAAGGCTCGAGCAGACATATGCTTGATATAAGAGGAGGTCTGAATTAATTGTTAAGTATTTGAAGAGCAAGAGAAACAGGAAGCAATGAGAAACAAAAGCATCCCCCAGGTCTGAGCCCCGGGACCATCTACTCTGGCAGCCACGTCGGCCACAGCCAAAGGTAAGTGTAATTAGGTTACACACGTTATTAGGTCGAGGGGGATAGTGAAGCCATTTGTCTGACGATGCTATGTGCCAGCCTCTTCCACTGGAGTGACAACGGAACCACTGTCAAAGAGCCTCAAACTTCCAACTGCTCTCAGCATCCTGCTCTGACTGGAAATTATTAGTCCTTATCAAGGGCTCAGGATCCACTAATTTATACATGGACACAGAGCTGTGACTTTCTACTGGTGACATTTTATTTAAAAATTTTTTCCACTATCATGTAAACAATAAAACTTTAAATCTCCCATTATTTTGCCATTTAGCACACAACCACTAACATAATTTAGGTGTATTTGTCCAATGTATATGGAGCTTTTATAGGTATATAATTACAATTTACATTAAGTTTTTTAAAACATTTTTAATTGTGGTAAAATATAAATAACACAAAATCTGTTGTCTTAACTATTTTTAAATGTACAGTTCACTAGTTTTAAGTTTTTTTCACATTATTGTGTAACCAACAGATCTCCACAAGTTTTTCAACTTGCAAAACTGAAACTCTAAACCCATAAAACAATTCCTCATTTCTTCCTCTCCCCAGACCCTGGAAACCACCATTCTACTTTCTGTTTCAGTGAATTTGATCACTCTGGATACCTCAGCTAAGTGAAATCGTACAGTATTTATCTTTTTGTCCCTGGCTTATTTCACTCAGTGTAATATCCTCAAGATTCAGCCATTTCAGAGCGTATGTCAGAACTTCTTTTCCTTTGAAGGCCGAGTCTGCTGTTTGAGGCTGAGTCCACATTCTGTTTCTCCACTCATCCAAATGGTGCACATTTGTGTTGCTTTCACCTTTTGGCAAATGTGCATAACGAATGTGCACAAAGTTTTATATCCTACCTTTTCACTTCCTGTTATAACATCTACGTATATACATATATAATTTTTTCCAGGTTGGTTTGTACTCTTCTTAATAATCTTTTTTTCTCTGCTTTAGTAGTAACATGACCGTCCTTCAAGCCTATGTACTTAAATATTTTTCAACATTTCAATACTTGAGATAGTTCCAATTTTTCCCTAACTACTATAATAATAATTTTGTACCCATGATATTCCCTCCATATTTTAGCTTTTTTTTTTTTTTTTTTGGAATAGATTCCTAAGAAGTGAAATTACTGGTTAAAAAGGTATAAATGTTTTATGACTTAAAATACAAAAGTTAGAAAACCAAATTGCCCTCTAAAATAATTGTATCTATTTGCATAGCTACTAATAGTGTATATGAATTTCTATTTCACCATACTCACACCAGCGTTATTGCTTTTTATACATTAAAAAATTAAACAGGGGGAAGATAAGAGCTCATTTCTGTTTAATAGACAACACTCTGATTATTAATAGTGATGGGTATTCATGAAAGCACCCTAGGCTTGGCTAGCCTGTGACTACTAATATGGTTACAATTGACTGAAATATATATAATGTATAATACATGTAATATATATGTATATATTAGAAACATACCTGACATGTAGTAGGTGCCCAGTAAATGATGGCTATTATTATGGTTGCTGTTGTTTCTATTAATGCCCAAAGTATGATGATATTCAGCCTGTGCCTGCTCTCTCAGGTCCTCCGCTCCCCCAGACCATGGTCTTCCAATTATTTGGGGCACTCCTATTTGGCCAGTATCAGAACACTTTTTCTTCCCTGTGGAGGTGCTCTACCCAGCCCTCGGCTGCTGGTGTTCTCTGCTAGACACAGTTTTGCCTTGCTGGTGACTGTCCTAGGCCCTCAGAACACCAAAACTGCACTTAGAGTGGAGAGCATGGTGGCCAACGTGTCACCTGGGTTTCAAACAGGACACTTTCTTATGCCCAGAGTCTTTTAAAAGTCTTTTTTAATATGGCTCCTCCATCTTTTGGCCCTAACTCACTCTCTCCATAGAGGCCGAGGCCACAGGGTGTGTAAGGAGGCCGACATGCCAAGCTCCTTGGGATAGAGAAAGCAAACAATGCCCCTCAAGAAATGTCCACACCTAATCCTGTGAATATGTTACCTTACTTGGTAAAAGGGACTTTGCAAATCTGATTAAGTTCAGGATCTTGAGATGGGGAGATTATCCTATAATATCTAGATGGGCCCAGATAATTACATGAATTCTTGTAAGTGAAGGAGGAAGACAGGAGCCTGAGAGAGAGAGAGAGTGCTAACTGAGAGTAAGAGTTAATTCTGTGCTGCTGACTTTGCAGTTGGAAGGAGCCCCCAGCCAAGAAATGCAGGAAGCTTCTAGAAGCTGGAAAAGGCAAGGAAACAGATTCCTCCTAGAGTTTCCAGAAGGATTGCAGCTCTGTCAACACCTTGGGTTTTCTGACCTCTAGAATTCTAAGATAATAAATATGTGTTGTTTCAAGCTATTAATTTTGTAGTAATTTGTTACAGCAGTCATAAGAAACTCATACACTCCCCTTATGTCTTGGCCTCCTCCCCCTATTTCTCTTTCCAAATTGCCTGTAAAGCTCTTCCCTTCTTTATTAGCCCTAAAGTGGAAGTCCCCAGGTTAATTCATACAATTAGGAGGGTCCTACCAGTTCCACAGTTAGTAAACCTCTATGGTGATTCTTGCTTATTTGTTGTATTTGTTCTTTTGTAAATTATTTATGGTCTTTGCCCCACTGATGATTCTTAATATCAGAAAAATACAGATCTACAGAGCCACTCCAAGATCATACAATGAGCCACACTCTCTCACATAGCCATTAATCCAGTTATCCATCTAAGAAATATTTACTGGGCCAGGTAATAATGAGCTAGTATTGGGATGTGAAGATGGCAGCACAAAATCTAAACCTTTATAGAGGCCATGGGTGTTGGATTTTTATGGCTTGAGAACAACATGCATAGTTTTTTGTTTTTTAGTTGTTTTTTTTTTTTTTTTGGTCCTGTGGGTGTTCAAAGATTTGTTTCTTTCCAGAAAGCAATTGAGGTACAAGGAGCCTCTTTGACTAAGTAACAAAGGACAGGAACTGCACTCTGGTTCCATTTTGTATTCCAATTTGTATTCAGACCCATGCAAGAGTTAAAGAGTTTGATGCTAAATAAGCACAGATGGAAAACAGTTCAGCCCAGTGCATCTTTGCTTAGGATAATTTCTCCTCTCTTTATTTTCTCCAGTCCTGCCTTCCTGCCTCTGACGCAGGGAGCTAAGGGTCTGAATGAAACCTACTGGAGGTTCCAATTAAATTTTTGTGGACAAAGGGCACACATGGTTTCTCAGATAACAGGTGGCAATAAATCCATCAGCACATCCAGCTTCAGAGAACAGAGTCCCCGCTGAACTGCTAACAGCTGCCAATATTTCATTGGGTACCTTACACAAGATGGGCTCTAAGGTAAGAAGTTTCTCTCTTCAGACAAATTCAATCCTTCCTTGTAACCTGTGTCTCTCAACAGAGAATTTTGATTCTAACGTAAAGTTTATGACTGATTCATTGACAAATTCCTGTTTTTGTTGGTTGGTTGGTTTGATTTGTTTTTTTTTGTTCGTTCTTTGGTCTGTCTTTATAGTACTTATTTTATTTCATTTTGCATTTTTTAGTTTTCTGTTGTTTTACTTTAAGTCTCTTATTTAGAAATTTGTATTTAGAAATACTTTATACAGAAAAACAAGAGGTCTTAAATGATTGCGCATATTTTCTGATTTAAACTTATCTGGGGATTTGGTGCACTGGGGACTCTTGGTTACTTAGAATCTCAATGTGGACAATGTTCTTTTTCCAGTCCCGATCTTAAAACAGAATAGAGTAGTTCAGTGCTTGAGATACTTTCAATATTTGAGGCTGACTCTCAAACCCCAGTGACAAACATTTAACATTATTTACTTCTTACGTTATGAATGTAGTTAATTATAAAACATTTAGAAATTACAGAAAAGGAAAAAGAAGATAATTAAGTCATTGATTATAATAGCTGACATTTGGGTATGTATCTCTCTAATCTTTTAAAAATGTACACATAAATTTCTTTTTATGTAATTAAGGTCAAACTATAAATATGGTTGATATCTTTTTTTAAACAACATAGTATTAAGAGTATTTTCTAAATCATTGAAATTATTTTAAAACATGATTTTAAGAGTTGTTTATATTCCACTATTAACGTGGGGTTTTTTTCCACTGATATAAATAATTTGGCAATTCATAATTTTACGCATAAATCTTTGACTGCACTTCTGATCACTTCCTTAGGATTGTTCTTAGAAGTAGTTACCAAATCAAAGGATACACAATTTTTAGAGCCTGTTATATTTAGCGGCAGTAATCTATTTTAAAATTTATATAATTGGTATTATAGATACAATAGCAGAAACTATATAAAAGAAAATGAAATTCTTGCCAGAAACTGTTACTACCTGAAGTTTAACAAGATACTGTTACTTAATGCTGACTAATGACATGAAATCCTAAGTAGAAAACTAACCTCGAAAGATAGTATTTTATTTATACAGAGTGACACACCTTTCTGAGAAGGGCTTTATAGTTTAAACAAAAAAACAGGAGAGTTTCTAGTACCACAGAGCATGGGACAATGGTGAAGTACAATCCTGCAAGTTATAGAGCTTTTCATTCCAGTTTGACACTGGTTTTGTGACCCAAGACAAATCTCCCAGCCTCGAGTCTCAGATTTCTCACTGGCGAGATAAAAGGGCTAGTCTAGGTTAGTGGTTTTCAATTGGCAGCATGAGTCACACTTGTGGCATATGAGATATTTTGGGTGATACATAGATATTATCCATAATTTTTTGTTGGCATGGCACATAGTTATTTTTTTAAACAACTTTTTCAGTTTTGTTTTTTTAAGTAGATTTAGAGAATAAGATTAAGTAAATAATAGTACAAGTAGTCCTCAGATATGATTTAACCATTGAGGCAATAGGCAAACATCTGACATTTGAGAAACAAAAAGTAAGTTGATCTCAAGAAGCTTCATAATGTGCTAGGTGAATTCCAGATATAAAAAAAACGGGCGAACAATGCTTGGAAGGCATTCTGGCAACCAGATGGAGTTATTTAGATGTTTAAGAAGTGAACAGAGAATGACAGAAGCATTGATAAATTTCCAAATACCATCCTACTACTTGCAACCCTTTGTACTTCTTATTTTAATAGTGAGTTTCACTGGCCTGGGCAGACTTTCTCCCCTCTTCTGTAAAGGCTGCAGAAGACCTGTACGTAAGTATAAGAGGACCTTCCCTAAGAACCTGGAGGAGAGACGGCCCGGCCCAGTCCTCACCATGCTCAGAGCAGTTTCGGACGCCCCTCAGCGGTTGCTGCAGAAGGGGAGAGAGTCCCGGAAGCTGGTGCTGGTGGTGGTGTTTGTGGCTTTGCTCCTGGACAACATGCTGCTTACCGTCGTGGGTACGTCTGGGGTCTCTGCGCTGAGGGTGGTCTGCCCTGGGCGGGGTCGTACACACCCTGCTAGCTTTCAGCTGTGAATAGACTGGAGAATGTTTCCTTTTACGCTGCAAAACACACAGAGGTGGCTGGGAAATGGAGGAGACGGCAAGAAATGGAGTCTGAAGCTTGCTCACCATCGCTGAAAGCCCAAGAGGTTCAAAGAGTAGGAGCTTCATAGAGCATCTGACCAAAAAAGAGGCCGACCAGAGCCGGAACTGGCGTTACTCTTCTTCCTCCCCATGCTGTCTTCCCCAGGCACTAAGGACTCCAAGCAGCCTCTGGAAGAAGAGTGGGCGTCTTCTCACTATGCCGCCTCTCCAGCCTCTGGTCTACTGAAATAATGTATTTTATATGAATATCCAACTTGTTAACAAAACCTACCTTTCTGGTGGTTCACTCCCTCAGAGCTCTGCTTTTTAAAGTTGATAGTCTTTTCTTTACATCCGGTTATGCCAGTAGATAAATGGGTGCTAAAAATTTGTCCCTCTTGGGTGAAATATATGCTTTTAAACAAGAAGCTTTCTGAGACAAATTGTTAATCCAACTCCGTCAGTTCTCATTCTATGTGGTAGTTACGCCTTCTAAAGTCACACGGCAAACACTGAATTGAGCCAATCCTGAATCATTGCTCCTAGGGGAGATACATAAAACTCACGTCCCATAAAGATTATAATCTTAAATCCTAAAAACGATGCATCCTGGTAGATTCTATTTTCTTTACAAAAGAAAAAACGAGGTTCAGAGTGTGAAGTGACTTGTCCGAGGCCGCCTCACTCACAGGTGCCAGGGTGGGGATTCAGGCACTGTCCAGCTGGCCCAGGGCTGGAGCTGCTTGCCCCACACTCACCTGCTCCTCCCGTCTCCCAGCTCTGCCATCTCTGTGTGAGAGTTGAAACTAGAAGGCAGAGCCCACCTTGTTCAACCTCAGCTGGAAAAGTGAGCATCTGGTGAACTCAAAATTTGTCCTGCCCTTGGCATATATGTCCAAGAAACATAGTGATAGCTCCGCAAGTAGTGACTTTGTGATTGCAGGTAAATTTTAGCCAGTAGGCAAATTAGCCAATTATGAGGACCAATTGTTTAATGGTTGGTGCTTCAGCTAGGAGGATAATTTGGGCAGGCACAGTCTTTCCATGGGCTTCAAATCACGTCACTGAGACACCAGCCTGGAGCATGACTCTGAACCCCATAGCAATGCCCCTGAACCGACTAGTGGTAAAAAGACAACCCGCTCTTAGCCCTCATGACTTGTCCTTCTTGACTTCCAGTGCCCATCGTGCCCACCTTCCTATATGCCACAGAATGGAAAGAGGTCAACACTTCTCTGGACCTCGACCCCGCCACGAGTTCCCGGCACGCTCTCCCTTCTCCTGCCTTTGCCACCATCTTCTCTTTCTTTGATAACTACACCATGGCTGTTGAAGAAGGTGTGCCCCAGGGCATGGCATGGACAAATGGCACTTCTGACACCATCACCCCTCCAGTCCCTGGAGCCCTCTCAGCCCCTAAAAACAACTGCCTGCAGGACACAGAATTCTTGGAGGAAGAGAACATACGGGTCGGGGTTCTGTTCGCTTCGAAGGCTCTGATGCAACTTCTGGTCAACCCGTTCGTGGGGCCTCTCACCAACAGGTACCTCAGTGGGAGCTCAGGGGCTCGGGAATAAGAGGATAGGCTGAGATATCCTAAAGGAGGTTAGAAGGGAAAAGAAAAAAAATCACCTTTCTGTGCCTTAGGACAGTCAGCTGTTGGGAAAGCTGGTTATTCCAAAGGATAGCATGACGCGGATAGAATGCCACGGGCTTCACATTTTCTTAGTGATATAATGAGTATTGAGTACCAGGGAGAGAATCAGTGAACAGCAGTATACCATTGATGGATCCTGAAACATGGCTCCAGTGGGTTGAGGGTGGAAATGAGACAGGCCTATTGCAATCCAGAGCACTGACAGTTGTGTTTGGGATTATCCTGCTGTTTTCAAAGGGGCATACGATACGCTTTGACTAGACTATCCTTTCCGGAAAAGAATATTCTGGCCCTGGTCTATGGGTAAACTTGCATGTTTGTTTATTTGCTTATACACATTCGCATGTCATATCCCATCTCTACACCTGCGTTTAGAGACATGTTTTACTATGTACTCAAACAACTGAATTTCTCTTCCCCATTACATGCAAATATATAGTCCAAAGATATGGATGTCTATTGGAACTGTATCTCTCGTTTTTAATTCTCTTTTAGGATTGGGTATCACATTCCCATGTTTGCTGGCTTTGTTATCATGTTTCTCTCCACAGTTAGTAAGTAATTTGCTTCCCCTTTTTTCCCTTCACTGTTTACCTTTGATTTTATCATTTCACAGCAGTGGAGAGAGAAAGGTCAAGTTAGCTAAGTGGCAATGATGCTGATTTGAATGCTTTGAAGTTTTTGCTATGGGGATTAGAGTGACTGGGTCTAATTGAAATTTGTATATTCCGTTATGGAATAGACACTTCACTTCCTTCAGCTGGAGAAAATTGTGACTGCCATTTTACGGTGTATGCTAGGATGTGTGTGTATGTGTGTGTATACCAGTAATCCCTTGAGTGAGTTCAGTACAAACCTCCCATCTTTGGGAAGAGGTCCTTTAATTCTGATACACAAAGGTAAAGGACAACTAACGAAGAATCTAAATTGGACAAGAGCAACTGGAAAATTCCCAAAAGTCTACTTCGAGTAAGAACATTAAAGTTTAAGAAATGTTCTAATTTAGGAAAATAAATTTGTTAAAGAAACAAAAAAGAGAAAGACAGATAGTCTATCCAGTATCAGATAAATGTTCCTAATAAAATGGAGATAGAATAAGAACAGAAAGTAGGGGGAGGGGGAATGTCTAGAAATCGACCCTGAGAGTTAAAATAAGAAGGAAGGAATGGAGACTAATGCAGGAGAACGCAGCCTGTGGACCCACGGGTAGCTCATGATGCCCCTGCTGACTCTTTGCTCCAAACATACCTCCTTATACCTCTGGTTTTTCTTATCACCTTTCTGTTACTTCTCCGCTTTTTCTATCGCTTCCCCTCAATTTTTCTTCCCTTCCAGTGTCACATTCGGGGCTGGAGGCTGCAAAATACTGGAGTTTGATGTGTGAAGTTCTGTCTGGAAATGGCAGCTTGTTTGTGAAAATTCTAGCTGAATCAAAGAAAATGAGGAAATTCAAATTAGAAATGTTTATCAAGCTTCTAGAGGCTCAACCTACACTAAACAGTAAATTAAAAACGAATAAGATGCTTTGTTTCATCAAATGAGACATAATTAATTCCACAAAACTTTATGGAGCATACATATTATGCTTTAATGGCAAAAGTCACTGAGCAAATGTAAAGAATGAAAAGACACGTTTCCAGCTCCCCAGGTGTTTACGATGCTGTTACCAGAGAGAGTTTGTCCACCGGGCCCTAGCAGAGCCCAACCCTGAACATGGAGAATTGCGGTAAAGAGATTCTGGCTATTTTATTACAAATGGTGCCACCCAGGAGAAGCGGAAGCTAATGCTCAAAAGCCCGAACTCTCTGGTGGCCTGTAGGTTACATATTATGTAGAGCAAAGTCGCAAGATGCTGTGGGTTAGGGGGTTCTGAGCTGTGCTGGGAGCTGAAGACAGTTTTTTGGTCTGTTCCAACATCCCTCTGTCTGTTCTCATGGAAAAGTAGCCAGGGGTTCATTCCAACTTAGTTAGGACTCAGGAGCTGAAACGTAACTTAGCTCAAGATGTTATCTAGTCTGCCAGAGGTCTGGACCACGTGATCTTTAGTCAGGTGTGAGCTATTGTCCTCTGCTCCCCTGGGGGTTGCCGATTATCCCGATTATCCCAATTATCGCAATTAATTATCCCAGGGAAAGGCTAAGTCTCTGAGGGATGTGTGTGTGCGTGTGTGTGTGTGTGTGTGTGTGTGTGTGTGTGTGTGTGTGGAGAGAGAGAGAGAGAGAGAGAGAGAGAGACAGACAGACAGACAGACAGACAGACAGACAGAGAGAAAGAATTTCTAAAGCTAGGGTTTAAAGCTAAATTTAATTAAAGTGATAAAGGCCCTTGGTTTCAATGCTCGCCTGACAAAAACCCTGCAGAAAAAGATAATACTAGAGGATCCCAGACTCTTCAGCATAAGGTCCTCACCTGATTCTCCACCAAGAACTCATGTTTCAAAAGCTTTTCTCATCTGCCAAACTGTAGATATTAAATAATAATTATTGTTGCCATGCCATACCTAGTGTTGCTATATTGAGTTGGCCTGATTCTAGCAAAGGCTTGGTGTTTAGTGTCTCCTATGTCATATTAGGGTTAAGATTTTTAAAATACTAAAAAAAAAGGTTGCTGCTGCCCATTATGACCTTTAAAGGCCTCCAACTGGGAACCTTGCTTAATGCGATTAGGAGCTAAATGGTGGCCTTAGTTAGGATGCAAAGTGAAAAAGAAATTGCCCTGGTGTGTCTGGGTAGGGTAACCAACCACCCTCCTCCTATACCTGGGATTAAGGGACCTCCCAGGATGTGAGACTTTGGGTTTTAAAACCAGGAAAGCCCTAGGCAAACAGAGACAAGCTGGTCGCTGTATTCTCCAAAGATATGGGAAGAGCTGACTTGAACAGATTGTAAATCAGAACCCCTGGGAGACAGCACTAGAGGAGAGGCCAAGCACGTACATATTTGGGAGACGGTGTGATCATGTCGGGGAGGACCAGGAGATTATAAGACATCAAACAAGCAAAGACATCTGTAATGAATGGGCAAGGGATTCCAGTTCTGCTGATGCAGACCCACAGGGAGGGAGTCTTCCGTCTTCCTGGGGCATTGCCCTGGTACTGGAGGTGAGACGTGTCTGCACTGACCAACCTACCACCAACACCCTGTAATTTAGTTTTTGATAACAGGTTCCTGTGTGGTTCTCAGTTTTGTGTATGTTTTTAGTCTCTAGCAGGCTCAACCTTTCAAGGGCATGAACTGGATGTCTCCTCATTTCACATCTGCTACAGAGTCTAGCAAAGCTACATGTTCAGTATTACTTAGTAAATACTTATTCTTTTGGCTAAAAGGTCTTCCAATATAAGGGAAAGGGAAAGATCTGATTGGATAGCAAGATATTATTTTAGTATCTACCCAATACGTATGGTCCTTAAAGTCCATGCAACTTTTATCCCTGTCCTCCAGATGACCTAATGGGGCCCAACAATGGCAAAAGTCAAGTCTGGGTGTTGCGTATGGAGGATCCAGAAGTAGGATCTAAGGCCACTTCCCAGTCCAGGGCATTGGACTCATTGGACAGCCTTGATTCCAGTGCATGGAGTGTTGGATGTTGGGCTTTGGGCAGGAAATGTGGAAATCCAGCCTTTTATCTACTGTGTGGCGAATTGGTTTATGCTTCTTGGTTTCTAAGTCTTGATGCCAATTAAAATGCACTCCTGATGAAAGGCAACTCCAAAAACAGGGAGGAGTGAGCATGATTTATTAAAACATGTACAAAATGGTTCATATCTCTTACATCATGGGCATGTTTTCTGGTGGCCAGGGAACAAAGGCAATTTGCTAACTGGAACTTCTTGCTATTCTGTTTGCCCAGTGTTTGCTTTTTCTGGTACCTACACCCTGCTTTTTGTGGCTCGAACCCTTCAAGGCATTGGATCTTCATTTTCATCTGTTGCAGGTAATGCTGACATCTTACACACACACATACACACACACACACACACTCACACACACACATACATGCACATACTACATCTCTTACCGTCTCTTAATATCTATAGACACTATAAGATTTACCTAAAGAAATTAAAGAGTCTACGGCCATGCCACCCTGAACAAGACCAATCCCATCTGATCTCAAAAGCTAAGCAGGGTTGGGCCTGGTTAGTACTTGGATTAAAAATTTTAAAATAAGGGATTGTGAGCTGATAAGGTCCTTGCAATCTGTGAGGTCAACCAAGGGTTGCCTCGCCTAAAAAGAAATGATAATAAAAATAAATTTAAAAAAATAAAGAAATTAAGGAAAATATCCTAGGAGGCAGAAATTGGAATTCAAAAATAAGATAATTGTAGAGTTGCTGGCAATGCTTATGAGTTTCTGACTTAACTTCCTCTGATGATGTTTAGATGGAGCCAACTCAGCTCAGAGCAAGCCCAAGGTAAAACCATGAAATAGGCCAGGCTTTTATTTAATCCCCCTCTATGGTCTTTTCTCTGTCCCCTCTTGCCATTTTATAGGAACAGTGATGTTAATACTACCAGTAAAACCATTGCAGTTTGCAAATACAATGCCGAGTGTAATCCCGTGCCATTTTGCACGTGGGGGAATGGACATGAGAGCCCAGCCCATGCCCCCTTCCAGGCGCTCGGCGCCTTCATACTTGTCCCGGGGCATCCCTGTTGGATAGAACAGTGCTCTGTGTTCATAGGTTTTCCCTTCCTTGACCTACTCCATGTCCATTCATTCAGGGAAATGTGCTAGGAAATGCTAAAATAATATGAAATGCGATGTCGTGGGACAATGATATTCTGTGCTCCGTTCCCAGAGACTTTTTCACTTCCAACAATATTCTGAAAAGGAGTGAGCCATGTGGGAGTTCGGGGGACCAGTGAGGCAGTATTGGTAAAATACTATGGGTTAAGTTTTATAAAACCCCTCAAGCTGAAACTCTAGCCAGGATGATCCCTGAAGATGTAACTGGGCAGAAACCAGGACCCTGTGAGAGAGACAGACAGAAAACTCCTACATTCTAACTTCATCTGTCACACTCAGGTCTTGGCATGCTGGCAAGTGTCTATACTGATGACTATGAGAGAGGCCGTGCCATGGGAATCGCCTTGGGGGGCCTGGCGTTGGGAGTGCTGGGTGAGTGGCATCTGACCCCAGACCTAGATTCGGGAGGGTGAGGTCCCGCAGACTCTGAAGACGGCTCCAGGAGGCAGGTGCTCCTGAGGTCGCCGAAGACAATATGATCCTTCCTTCTCTGTCCAATCACATTTTGAGTCCTGAAATTTTGCCCATAAAATGTGAACCTCTTTCCCCTCTAGAAGGTAAATAGCTGCCAGGGCCTGGGAATGGTCCAGAAACCTAGTCTACTCAAGAGGACGCCTCTCCCCATGTTAGCCGCCACTGCTTCACCGCGGCGTCCCCACATGTCCAGCTTTCAACACAAGGGCACGCTCCTTGTCAGGTGTGCTACGTGCATTACAGACCATCTCCTTTGATCCTCGCCACCACACTGTGAAGGAGGAATGATTGCCCCCATCGTAGAGAGGAGGATAAGAGACGTGAGATAGTCATCCAAGGTCACACAGCCAGGCTATGCCAGAGCCAGGACGAATGGGCTTGAATCCCAAGCTCTAAACCATCAGGTTGTAGTGTCTTTGCGGTTCATCCCTCAGGGACGGTTTAATTGACTGGTCCAACGAGCCATGTGCTTTCGCTGAGCACTTATTACGTGCAAGTGCAGTGCTGGCACAGAGAGGATACAGTTAACGAGCCTCAGACGTGGTTCCTGCCCTGCAGCACCTTACAAGCTGACTGCGGAGAAAACAACAAAAGCCGCTTCCCCAGCACAGACTCCGCCCTCTACCACCGTGGGGCAGAGATGGAACAAAACCCCCGTCTTAAATAGTACCCACCTACCCAAATACCCAAGCTAAAACCCGTGCATCCTGGTCTCCTTTCTCACCTCCCACTCCCAAAGAACATGCCTGTTATATCCTCCACCAGGCACGATGTGGTAAGGTCAGTGCCTCGTCACAGCTCACTTGGAATATGGCACCAGCCTCCTGATCTCTCGCACAGTCTCTCCTTCCTCCAAGGTGCTCCAGAAGAGGCTCCCTATGCCTAGAGCTGGTGGTGTTTCTCCCCCACTATAAAGCACTGATGTTTCTCTCTGGCCACAAGGCCAAGTCTTTTTCTGGATATACAGAGCCCTTGGCTATTTGGCCTCATCCCTCCCAACCTCTACTCTTCCTCTCCCAAACACTCACATGCTATAGCACTGACTGTCTTGTATTTCTCCTCCAGCCACTCTCTTTTCAGACACCTCTGTGTTCTTCACACCTGAATCTTCCCCGCTAGGACTGCCCACCTGACAAAGCCCATGTAGCTACCTGAACTCACTCCACTGCGCTTACGAGTCACTTTGTAGATAGAAGCTTTACCATTGAACTTTACTTTTCACTGTGTTCTAATTATTTGGGTCCCTAGGCCCCCCACCATGCCCATTTTCTCCATTAGAATATGAGTCCCTTGGAACCAGGTCTTCTTCATTTTTGAATCCCCAGAACCTCATGTGCAGCTCAGCCCCTAGTAGCTCTTCAGTAAACATGGGGGGTCCACGTGGACAAGTCACACTAGCTGGTACTGGCCCTCACCTCAGGAATCTGTGCCTGCTTTGCCTTTCCAGCGGGAGCTCCCTTCGGAAGTGTGATGTATGAGTTTGTTGGGAAGTCTGCCCCCTTCCTCATCTTAGCCTTCTTGGCACTACTGGATGGAGGTAAGTCCCCGTAAGAGGCCACCAGAGAGGTCAGGCTGGAAATGCGTTAAGCTGTGGGGTCAGTCCTGACATGTTTGAATGGATCGAGGACCACCCCCTCCCAGGAAAGAAGGAAGAAACGCAGGGAGTCAGAGCCGTACATGATCGGGGGAGAGCAATGTGGCTGTTAGGAGCCTCCAACTAATCAGTGGACAAACTTTCTTTCTTAGCACTCCAGCTTTGTATCCTACAGCCTTCCAAAGTCTCCCCAGAGGTAAGTAGACACCAAGCTCTATTGCCATATTGAAAGGCTAAGTGCAGTGGCCCAAGCGTCTCTAGATCATCCCAGTCAAACCATAAAAAGAAAGGTAAAGGGCAATGGAGTCAGGGAACGTGAGACCTGTACTTAGGTTCCCAGATAGGATCATATTGAGGGTAGTGTGGAGGATGGTGAGGGAGTCCGGCTTAATGTTGGATGAAGATGGAGGAAGGGCCTGATGAAGAATCAAAGAAACCTTATCAGATAGATAGATAGATAGATAGATAGATAGATAGATAGATAGATAGATAGATAGTCATACACCACATAACAATGTTTTGCTCAATGACAGACCACATATACAATGATGGTCCCATAAGATTATAATAGAGCTGAAAAATTCCTGTCCAGTAGTGATGTTATAGCTGTTCTGACGTCATAGCCATCATAATGTCATAGCACCATGTATCACTCATGTGTTTGTGGTATAAACAATCCTACTAGGCTGCCAGTCATATCAAAGTATAGCACATACAATTATGTGCAGTACATTATACTTGATGATAATAATAACTATGTTACTGTTTTATATACTTTCCATACTACACTTTTTATCATTATTTTAAAATGTACTCTTTCTGTTTATAAAAAAAGAGTTTGATAGGAAATGGCATGCCGTGTTACACTGGCAGCACCTCATCCATCTCGTGTTTACTGTGTCTCTTGCTTGCATCGTTTTCTCTTGCGTTTGAATTAATATCGTGTTGTTTTGTATAGTAACGTGCTGAGCAGGCTTGTAGCCTGGGAGCAATAGGCTATGCCATACAGCCTAGGTGTGTAGTAGGCTAGACCATTTGGGTTTGTGTAAGTGCAGTCTATGACGTTTGCATGATGACTACGTCATCTAACGATGCATTTCTCAGAAAGTATCCCCACCACTAAGCAGCATCTGACTATATATATCCATGTGTTAATGTACATATACACATATAAATGCTTTTTAACTCAGAACCAGGAAGGAGGCAATGACTTTGGGGCCTGAGTATTCACAGTTATAACATCTCAGAGCTAAAGAAGACATTAGAGGCCATCTGGGCAACCTCTCCCCACAAGAGTGCCCTTACAGACTGTCATTCTGTCACAGTTAAATATCAGAGTTGGTATTTGTCCAACTCCAAGCCAAAGATGGCTCTGGGAAATCCATATCAAACCATGAAGAAAGATAAGAAAGTGTAAAAAACTTAGGAAAGTTTGATCTAAATACTTTGATTTTGTGGCCAAGTCAGACCAAAGCGTGGGTAACCTAGGGATCCACCACCTATGATCAGCATCCGAAGCGGGCAGCATTGTGCACCTGAGCCCTGGCCCTGTGGGCTCTGCACGAACACCAGGTTTGTACCTTCTCAGACTCTATGAAAGTAGGAGGTGTGAGCACTGTACAAATGGAAGTTTTTGTTGTCCCTGTTCTCAGAGTGCCAAGGGGACTCCACTCCTTACGCTTCTCAAAGATCCTTATATCCTGGTGGCTGCAGGTGAGTTGACAATGCCTCCCTTCGGGCTGGGAGACTGTGGGCTTCAGGGCATCCTCGATGGCTCACAGAACTGTCCCCCCAGGCTCCCTCTGCTTTGCCAACATGGGGGTGGCCATGCTGGAGCCCACATTGCCCATCTGGATGATGCAGACCATGTGCTCCCCTGAGTGGCAGCTGGGTAAGTGACCTCCAACCCCCTGAGTGGCAGCTGGGTAAGGGGCCCCAGATCAGGCTTGAGCAGAAGTGTGTACTGTGGGCCCTTTCTCAAGTCATTGAGAAACATCAGGTCCAGGTCTTCAGGGTCACAGAGGCGCACAGCGCGCTTCCTTCGTAGAATTACCTGCCCGTTCACACCTGTGAATCAAGCCTGGTTAGGTGGGAAGTCCCTCGAAGAAGCAGCTTGTTCAGGGCAGGGTAGGATGAGTCGATGGAATCTATGAAGCAGCAACTTCCTGTGTGGTAGAACCGCTCGTGGTTTCTAGTCGATGGGCCTAGGTTTTTATGTAGGCTCCATTGATTGGCTATGCAAACTGTGCAAATCATGGAAACTTTCTGAGCATCACTTTCCTCATCTCTAAAATGGGCTTCAGAGTACTTTCTAGTTCAAAGGTAATTTGAGGAATAAATGGGATACTCTGTGGAGATGCTTTGCACCTGTAGAAAATTAATATGCATCGCCATCACCATTTTATTTTCTTCCTTCAACTCCCTTTCCCCCAGATTACCCTTCCACTATCTTTCTCATTCTAAAAAGTTGTTTCTGGAGTATGTCGTTCTGTGGCTGTCACCTGGGAGAGGTGCTGGGCTCTCTACCCCAGGGGAGAGCCCTGGGCCTGGGGGAGCATCCGCTGCTCCGTGGAGAGATGTCCTCGTGACCCATCTGAGCTTAGAGAGGAGGCACTGGCCCTTTCCAGGAAGCTTGGGGACAGGAACAGAGAAGACTACGTGCAAATGGCTCAGTCACTGCAGGGAGGAAGGTCTTCTGGGACCAGAGGGGAAGCTGATAAAGGATCTGATACAGCCCACATGCAATGAAAAGCACTAAATCTAATTTTTAGGGACCCATTCTAAGCAAAGCTCCCAGCCTCAAATTGAATTTTTCTGGGCTGCAGCTGCCTCTGACCATATACTTAATTGAATTAGTGGGTGCTCAATGCCAATCAGCATCCCCTGCCCAGAGGCTCCGGCCTTTGCAGGTGGGAACCAAAGCTCAAAATGCCCTCTCCAGCCTTCACCCACAGGAAAGAACATTCAAAGCAAACCAGCCTCCAGCCAGTAACAGGCGAACTGTTGACTTTGGACTCAATTATAATCATCACAACAACAGTTTCTATTAGCACAATTTCCTCTGGGACAGGGAGGCAGAGAGGCAGGGGAGACCTGAGGAAGGTCACAGGGGGGTTCCACGCAGTGCCCCTGGCCATCAGGGCTGTGGCAGAAAGCCCCCCAACAGTGAGTCAGGGCGTGAGGAGGCGGCTTTTCTTCCTCCGTGCTATCTGCATCAGATCGCCCTGAGAGCTTGTTACAACCCAGATCGCTGGGCCCCACCCAGCAATTCAGTAAAACAAGTTCGCCTTCCTAGTAAATTTCCCAGTGATGCTGAGATGACCTCATCGACCACACTTTGAAAAATATTGCTGTGAAGGCAGAACACCTGTCACGTGTGGGACGAGAGAAGGAGACCTGGCCTTTGAGAGGGCTGGCGTCTGTGACCGAGCACTGTCTGACAGCCGCTGTGCGCCCACAGCTTCCGCTGAGCGCAGGCCTTGGAAACAGGCCCCGCTGGTTCTGAGCGCTGAAGGCCTCGTACTGGTTGTGACCTCGGATAAGTTATTTAACCTCTTGCGAACTCCACTTTTTTCCTTTGGAAAAATGGAGCCGCTTTTCAGAGTTGTTTTCAGGATTAAATGGACCTATGAATTCTAAAGGGATTAGCACAGTGCGTGGAATACGGGATATACTCCGTAAATACGAATTATCACTATTTTCATAATCGTTTTTGTTTAAATCACTGTGACAATCACAGCTATGCGTAATCCCCACTCCTCGAATATGTGTTGTGATAAATATATGTACGTCTATGGACATATGGTCTGGAACACCTATTTTACACAAAATGCCACTGAAATACGAGGTGTACCCAGGTCCTAAAGAACAGGCCACATCGACTGAGGAAAACCTCATTCGGGAAATTCCACATCATTTAAAAGGACATTAAGAGGATGATGTAGGAGGCTAGTGGGCTTCTGGAGGAGCTCGGTTCCAGATATCAGGGAAGCAGTTAATTATCTCTACTTCTAAAAATTTTAAGCGATTAAACATAAACAAATGGGTACAGTTTGAAACAGATGGCCACCTGTACACATTGACTAGACAAATTCACTAAGGAATATACTTCACTTCTGCCCCACAGAAGAGAATATTAAAAGCAAACAAGCTGTCAGCTGGAAACTAGTGAATTGTTGGCTTTGGGTTTAATTTTAATTATCATGACAGTTTCTAAGACACAGCAGTTTCCTGTCGGAACAGAGAGGCAGAAAGGCTGGTGAGACCCATAAAAACTCACACTGCTGATCCCAAGCGGTCCCTTGCACCAGAGCCATCTGTGCTGCCACAGTGGTGGGAGGGGGTGGGGGTGGCAGAAACACCTGGGGTTGGAGTGAGAGGGCAAGTCCTGACCCTGTCCTCACCGGTTATGATGCTAATGGTTAAGGCCAGTGCTCAGAGGGCATTTATTCACTGCCAGGCACTGTGCAAAGTGGTAGATATATGTTATGTCATTTAAGCCTCACAACCAGCCTAACTAGTAGGAATTATTATTATCCTAATCTGACCCAATTTCCCATTGCCCTCCCAAACCCTGGGCTTTATGGGGCTCCCTGTCATGGGCGAGCATCCCGGTGCCCTCAGCCCCTTCTCTGAACACGTCCTTCCTCTTCCTGCCCTAACTGAGACCTGAGTGCTTCCTGAGAATACCACATCTTGCAGCTCTCGAGGTGGAAGTCCATGTTCCTCCAGCCTTTGCTCTCCTTTGCTGCTTCTGAATCGTTTCTCCTTCATTCTCCTTCAAAGATCCCAACTCCTTTGGAGATCATGTCATTAGATTATACCACCAACCCCTCTTCCTTGCAGTTACACACTGACCCCTTCATTAAAGCTGTCAAACGTGGCTCGCATTCTTTACACTTCTGCTCCTGGTGACTTCAATATCCCGGTGATTAACCCTTCCAACATCTTGGCCTAATCCTTAATCCACTCTCTTGTAATGATCTCTTCCTCCTCTCCACCTTAACCAATCAAATCTTTTTGTAACCTTGACCTTGACATCATCATGAATCACATCACCTCTGAAATTTCAGTCCCAAGAGTCCAGTTATCACCTTACATATTCCCTGCTCAGGTATTCTAATATCTCTATATCACAAAATTTGGCCACACCGAGATCGCCAATCCACTGACCTCAGTTCTTATTCTATTTCCATCACTACTCACGTCCTCACTTCTTGGTTTACTCAGCTTGGATTCCATCATAATGAGTCCAAGTCCATCATTAATGGTACTCCTTTAAAAGCATCGAGACTCATTTTCTGACCCTTCCCCTGAGGTTGTCAGAAAATCTTTGATTCTGGTTAAGCCTAACTGCCTGCCGACTCCTTGTCTGCACACAAGCAATGGTTTTCCACAGAAAAACACAGAACCAGGCTGTTGGTCTCACCTTAGGTTTATGGCCACACACTTAAACTAGGTTTGTTTTTTCCAGCTCCACTATAATCTTTTTTAAACTTATTTTTCATTATCGTTGACTAAAGTAAGTTTTTACACCATCCAACACTCTTTCTGTAAGTGCCTAGTTATGTCCTCCCCACTTCCCAAAATGACTGTTTTACACTTCTCCATTTAGACCTCCTAGACACTTTCATCTCTTCACCATCGTCATTCTCAACTCCTAGTCGTTGAGAAAACAGAAGACATGAGAAGGGAATTCACATGCTCCCATTATCAAAGGTCCTCATTTCCCTGCATCTTTACCCACCCCATGTCACTGCCTTCTCTTTGTAGTTGAAGCATCAGAGGCCAAACTCCTTATTCTCTTATCTTCTAGATTCCTTTAAACGCATCAAGACTCATTCTCTGACTCTCCCCTGCTCCTTTTCCCCTTTGCTTTCTCCTCCTCCTCCCCTATCTTAGAGGTCGAAGTCTTTGAGAACTCGGACCTTCTTCTCCATCTGATCTTGTGTGGAGGGCCATAAGAACCACGTGTAAACCAGTTTGACTGTTTGAGTCGAGTGTCTGTGTCTGTGTTTAGAACCTGTCCTCAGAACTCTAGACTTGGGTGACCCACTGACTGACGTCACCAGTTGGATGTCTCAGAGACCTTTCAAACCCAGTTGGATGTCTCAGAGACCTTTCAAACCCTCAAGATCTTCCTTCATCTGCAGCCACCCAGTTGATTAAGACAAACATCTGAGAGTCTCTCTTCTCTCACTCCCACTCTGCCCACACCCAATCCAAGAGAAAATCCTGACTCCACCTGCCTCTCATTCTGTTCAATTCTCTTCATAGTGACTTCTAAGCTGAGTCACTATCACTTGTCTTGTGGATTCCACTCCTGTCTTGTGAACCCATGCTTCTAACCACACCCAGGGGACTTAAAAAAAATGTAAATCAGAATATGTGGCTTCCCTCCAAAGCTTCCCATTGTACTTGGAATAAATTCCAAATTCCAAATTCTGGTCATACATTTTCTATCACTCTCCTCTTTGCTCATTGTTTCGGCCACACAGACTTAGCTGTTCTTAAAATAGACTTAAGTGGTTTCTTTGTAAAGCCTTTGTATCTGCATTAGGTATTTGGGGGTTTCCTGGGGGGAGGGGCAGGGGTGGTTTCTTGTTTGTTCCTGCTTAAAAGCTCTCTTTTGTTTATTCAGGTCTCAACTTAAATGTGACCTCCTCCAAGAAGCCTTCCCTGACTCCCAAATCTAAGTTGGCCCTTCTTCCTGGTCAATTCTGCCTCATCACCACATGAAATTTTCCTCATAGACTTATCGTTTTTCAAAATTACCTTTTTCATTTATTTGTTTACTTGTTTATTATTTCTCTCCCCCTCCCCTTAAATATAAGCTCCCCAAGGGCTAGGCTTTTGCGTATCCTACTTACCCCTCTATTACTAGCCCATAAAGTACCTGGCACATAGTAAAAGCTCATTATAAGTACTAAATGAATGAACAGATGAATGAGACGTGGAGAGGGTAACTAAATTGCCCAGGGTCACAGAGTCAACAGTTGGCCGAGCTGTAGTGTGAGTCCAGAGCTGTGGAGCTCCACAGCTCATGTGTCAGGGTGCCTGACTCTACTGTCCCAGAAAACAAGGGGACCAGGGCTTCAGTGTACAAAATGCTTCAACTACATTATCTAATTTGCTCCTTGGTGTAAGCTGTAATGGTATAACCAGAGCTTTGTTTTCCTCAGATATGGAAACCAACGCTCAGAATGGTTTAATAACTTATTCAAGGTCACGACTCAAGCAATAGAAGGGCCATAAATAGCAAGGCAGGACTTTTGCTTCCCAGGATATATATCTTTTCCTTTTCTAAAGCTCATGCTGATAACCAAGGGTCTTTAATACGTGAGAATGGTTCATTAGGGCCGTTCATCAAGAAGTCTAAGTTCGGAGCTGGATGCACCTTAAATGTACAGAAGCTAAACAAAGCACAGCTCCTGGGGAGTGCAGAGACAGGGGCCCTGGGTCACCTGCTCTGCTCCGGCTTTGCACAGGGACCTCCAACCCGCAATACAAAGTGGTTCGTGATCTTTAAAGGTAAGAGGGGGGCATCAAAGTCTTGTAGGAAACAAGGTGTTTTGGAGTAAACGGGGCATTTCCGAAGGTGCAGACCCACGTCTTTCCACAGGTCTAGCTTTCCTGCCTGCCAGTGTGTCCTACCTTATCGGCACCAACATCTTCGGTGTGCTGGCCAGCAGGATGGGTCGGTACGTGGCCTGGGGATCTGGGAAGAGCTGAGGGATGTAAGATGGGAGAGGCTTTCGAGGTTGTCCAAGCACCTGGGCTGATGAACAGCTTGCCTGAGGCGGACAGTTTAAGGCCAGGACACATGGATAAAAACTGCCTGGTGTGGAGGGTGGGGGTGGGCAGGTGGTGAGGACAGTGTAGAGAGCGGATGGCCCTGAGCTGGTTGCTACAGAAGAGGCAGTGAGTATTCGAGGGACAACCTTTTCTTTCCAGATATGTGTTGTCCCGTTGGAGAGATAAAATAACCCCACAGAGAACAGGTATGAATAAAGCAGTACTTTGGGGCCGTGGTCATCAAACTGTGTCCCACGGAGCCCTAGGGAGTTCTACCGAGGCACGTCAGAGGCCCCCGAGGGCTGGGGGCCAGGGGGTCTGAGTCTGGATTCTCTTCCTCCACTACAGTGAGAACAGCTTTACTTTTATCTTTGGAGTTCAGCATAAAGATTTAAGACATAGATTTTAAAACTACTGCTATAAGAAATCAGAGAAGGCAAGAAGTTTGGTATTTTTTTGTGGTTTTTGAGATGGGTCTTGAAGACCAAATAAATAAGAACAGGGGAGCGGTAGTCCGGATTGCAAAATAGCGTGAATTCAGTTTGAGCAATGCTCGCAAGGGGAAAGTATCTTCTGGCTCCTCTTCTAAGGGAAGGAAGACTAGGTCCCATTGTACCTCCTCCGCTTCCGCTATGAAAGGAAGTATGGCTCCAGGAAAGAGATGGGTGCAAGGAAAGGACAGGGAAAGGGCTCGCCCGGCTACAAACTGGTCACAGATAGGCACATTCATCTTCTCACATGCTAAGGGGTTCCCGGAGTCAGGAGTGGGTGGACTAGCCAGCGGGTGGCAACAGGGTGGCAGGTGGAAGGGGTCCCTCCCCTCGGCACCATTTGATAACAATTCTTTGCTCCCAGGTGGCTGTGCTCCCTGATTGGCATGGTGGTCGTGGGTACCAGCTTGCTTTGTGTAAGTATAATAAGGTTTATTATAAAGTCGAGAGAGAAAGAAACCCAGACATTTAAAAACCTTTAAATTCTTTTAAAATGAGCAGAGGGTTGACTTGGCAAGGACTGTCAGAAAACCTGTTCCTGCTTAACTAGGAATTTAGCACTGGGAGAGAGGCCACCGGCCATCCCCTTGAAGGGAGGTGGGGAAGGAGAGAGAGAGGACGATGGGGCGGCTGGAGCTGGAGGTCTGAGGCTCTGTCTATGAATATAAGAAGCAATACATGTTGGTATCTATTTCTGGGGCCAGCAAGATACCAACTTCATTTACTCATCCCACCCTGACAGGACCCCAGAAGCCACTAGGTGAACCATCAAATGTGCCTCAGCCTCTAGCACCAGAATTTTGGGTAGAAGAAGAAAGAAAGAAAGAGAAAGAAAGAAAGAAAGAAAGAAAGAAAGAAAGAAAGAAAGAAAGAAAGAAAGAAAGAAAGAAAGAAAGAAAGAAGGGCTTTTCCATTTTCCAGAGCCCCTTTCAAATTCTCTAAGTCTTTTTTTTCCTCCTTTCCGCCTGGCAGTCACAAGCACACTTGCCTCCCAGGCTTGAGGGAGATGAGAACAGGGCTGTAAAGTACTGAGCACAGCACTCAGGAAAGGCTGAGGTTCTGATCAGGAGCACAAGCTCCAGGTTCGGTCCCAGCTTTACCACCTGCTGCTTGTGTAACCTTGAGCTAGTTACGTCATCTCTCTATGCTCAGTATCCTCATCTGTGCAGAGAGGATCCTGATAGCACCCCACATGGTTCTCGAGATAATCCACATACACCACAGAGGTGTCTGGAACATAGTGAGCCCACAGCAAATCTTAGCCAATACCCTTAATAAAGTATAAATCTGTCTTGAGGAATCATCCCCCAAACTATTCTCAGCCTCTAACATCTAAATAGTAGGTTAAACTTCTGAGGGGCGAATATGCTGGGGTAGCAGGTTTGGGTGACAGATGATGCCCAGGGAGAGAGGTAAGGAACCAGCATCAGAGGGAAGGAAGGCTTCAGTGGGTGACAGGGAGGGCAAGACAATGAGTTTCGCAAGCTTGCTGATTCGCAGCAAACCAGGCCATCTGCTCTCTAGCTTATGGGTGGTTGGTTGTTGCTATCTCCTCTCTGTCTTCTTTCTCCAATGGCTACCAAGTTAGAGTTTGACTTAGACCTTTGGATGACGTTGCTGATAGACACGAGAGGCAACTCCATTCAGTGAAGAACGAGGACGGAAGTGTGTGTCTGGGTGGAGGCGGGCAGAGGACGGGGAGGAAGAGTCCATGCAGTAGAAAAGGGCCATTGTTATATAATGGAGTCAAATCCGAAGCTCAGACTTGATCTTGCCGCTTTATTAGCTCTGTCACTCTGGACAGGGCGTTTCACCAAGCGGCCAATCTAGTTTTCATATCTTTAAAGTGGAGGTAAAAATTCTTCTCCGTAAGGAGGCGTGGGAGTCCACGTAGATGATGTACGTTGCACGGAGCACGTGTCTGCGGGTGCGTTTCACGGGAGGTCGCTGCCCCGCCCCCACACGGCCCCGCTGGACTCCCCATGAACTCTTCCTTCTTCCCGCCGCAGGTTCCTCTGGCTCATGACATTTTTGGCCTCATTGGCCCCAATGCTGGGCTTGGCTTTGCCATAGGTAAGAGGTCCCTTAGAGGAAACAAGAAGTCCCTCAGTGTCGGCTTTGGGTCGTATCAGAGGAGGTCTATGGAAAAGCAGAAGGACAGGAAGGCAGCCTGCAGGGTTGGGGAGCGATGGGTGCACAGTCCCAGCTGGAATGGGTGTCCTGCCGAGTGGGGGGACAGCAGGCTAAGGGAGTGGACTAAAGGAAGAGGGGGAGGGAGAACACACAGACAGGGCGGGGGCTGGGGTATGGCTGACGGAAGGTGTCTCGTTTGCTCTGGCCACAGGCATGGTAGATTCCTCTATGATGCCCATCATGGGGCACCTGGTGGACCTGCGCCACACCTCTGTGTACGGGAGTGTCTATGCCATCGCCGATGTGGCCTTTTGCATGGGCTTTGCCGTGGGTATGTCTGTCAGGAAAGAGGGGAGCACCCAGGGCCCGGTGTCCCGGTCTCCCTTCTCTACTGTTTACCAGCTGGAAGTGGAGCTGGGAGGCTGATCCTCCCGGGGTTCTGGATATATTTGACCCTGGGACATCCTCTAGGCCACCTGCTGCCCCTCACGTGGTGTCTTCTGTGTGATCAAGGCTCAATAAACACTGGCGACTTCGATTTATTCCTCACAGGCCCATCCACCGGGGGTGCCATCGTGCATGCCATCGGCTTCACCTGGCTCATGGTCATCATCGGGGTTGTCAACATCACCTATGCTCCCCTGTGCTACTGCCTGAGGAGCCCCCCAGCCAAGGAGGAGAAGCTAGTAAGGGGCTCTGACTACTGCTGAAAAAAAAAAAAAAATCTTCTATTTCTGTGTCTCTCTCATTCCTTTTCATCCTGCGCTCTTATTTCCTCCCTCCTTATCGTCTCTCTGCTTTGCCATATTTCCTGCTCCCCTTTTCATCTTTATCTTTCCTTCGTGCCCTTCCTTATTTTCCTTTCTCTACCTATCACTTTCTCTCTCACACCAGGCAGTTAAGCAGGGTCCTAAGTAAAGAAGGAAAATCGGAAGTTTATGAAGAGATTGGAGCAGGGACCATGAGAGGTATTCTGCAATTACTGTAGTTACTAGCAAAGAGTGAATTACCAGATCATCTCCCTAAAAGAGGCAGAATTCCACCGGGCACATTCATTCATTCATTCACATCTGCCATGATCCTTACTGGGTCATCTCTTAAAGTACCGAAACCCCAGGGGAGAGCACCACAACGCATGATTTTAGTTAACAAGATACTTCGCTTTCATTGCAGCGTGAGCACCCCGAGGGTCTCAGTGGGTTAGGGGTGGATGGGGAGGCTGCTCGAAGGAACGACAGAAGACAGGAAGGTCCGATGAGGGGGCAGGGTGGCAATTTCAGCTGTAGCCTGTAGCCTACACTACCGCTACTACGATTCATTTAAGAGATATCGGACGTTTGTCCTGAGTAAGGTTGCTACACCCAGGTGCTTTAGGAAGCCCGTGCTCGTACATGAAGCAGAAAAAAAGTCCCATGCTTGTTCTGAGTCTTTCCTGAGCAACACTAGACTTGGATGGGCTAGAGGGGGAGGGAATGGGGAGGCCGGTTAAAGATGTGCGGTGATTTCTCATCCTGCCTCTTGCTGCAGGCAATTCTGAGCCAGGACTGCTCCATGGAGATCCGGACGCACGCAGCCCAGAAGTCCACGAGGGCGTTTCCTCTGGGGGAGGACAGTGACGAGGAGCCTGGCAGTGAGGAGTAGCAGCAGCAGGTGGCCCCTGAGCTGGTCGCATGTGGACCTACGAGGCTCGGACTTTAATGATCACCTCTTTTCCTGGAATCAGATCACCGTATGCCACTCAATAGGCTTCACTCCCCTCTCCCCTGGGTGTCTCCTTTCCTGCCCTCCCACGGGTGCCATCCTCTGTTCTCACCTGTGTGACCCATAGCTCTCCCTCTGTGCTTTCATCTCCCAGGTGGCCCATTTTTTTGTGGGAAGACAGAGTAATGCTTTCTCCTGGGATTCCAGGAGGCTGATTAAACTCGAGCTGTGACAGGTTCTGCAAGGGGTGACTCATTTCCTGGAGGTGGCAATGAGCACAGCGTGCCCCTGAAACCAGCGGGTGGCTCACAAACCTCATCTCATCTGTTATCTGATTTTCTGGTGCACATCCCCAGCAGACCATCAGGATTTTGCGCTCTGTGCTCAGCACGGTCCTCCCTGAGTTTTCTCGGCATAGTCGAGAAAGTGTCCCCAACGCTGCCCGTTTGCGAAACCTTTCGCCTGGCTTTTATAAGCCGAGTGTTTTTTCTGGGGCAAAACCTCCAGCTGCCGGCGCGACTTCGCCCTGTGTGGGCGGAGGGCTTCTCTCTCCTTCGTCACCCGAGGGAAAGAGCCGTTTTCTCTGATGCTCGAGTTGCTGGCATTCTCGCTAGTTCTCCTGTGGGTTTCTGCCTTTCCTAAACCTGTTAGACGCTGAGAAATAAAAGTAGGAGAGCCGGAAAAAAAATCTATTCACCCCAAGATTTCATGGAAAGAAGTGCAAAGAAACTGCCCCCAAATCCCTTCCAACTGTGAATTTCCCAATAAGTCCCTGAGGACCTTAATGAGACATTGTTCACACTTGCTGATGCATAAGTTATCACCTACTTAATTAAATTAGATGCTCTTCTATAGCAAAAGAGAATGGGTGGGCAAATACAGTAGGTGCTGTAGACATTTTGACACTTCGCTGCTTTTTTGTACCAGTTATTGAGCGATGGGGTTTCAGAGAGGTTGGACACATGGACCACCGTTAAATAGCTTCCCACCTATTTGGGCAAACGGGACCCACACAGTATAGAAATGATCAGTCCTGCAAGTTAGCCTACACTCTGTTCAAGTACTAAGAGGCGGGACTGTTGGTGGGCGGGCTTGGGGATAATGGCAGAAACGGGGGCAGACACAGGATGGGAAGGACCCACAGGCGCAGGCAGCAGGGGGCCTGGGTATCAGATTGGGGTGTTGAGATGACTCTGGAACGATACATGACTCTGATTATTGCGCTCTTCTGCGGGAGTTTGGTGGGTTCGGTACCCCCCGAATCATCAGAACCCATTCAAGCCGAGCCCCAGTGAATCTCATCACTTGGACAATGGGGATCCACTTTATGGATATATTTTTTAGGGGGCTGGCATTTACTAGACTTGCCTGATATCCAAACCCTGATGCGCTTATATCGTCATTTTAGTCAGGATGATGTTTGTCTCAGATTTCGAAAGAGCTCAAATATAAATGAGGAAATCATTCGTCAAAACACACAAGCCGTAACCACACATGTGGACTGAGTCGCTGCACTGCCGACTGCTGTGCGGAGGTGGGTGGTCAGGGACGGGACGGTGGCGCTCTGCTGATTCTCACGTCCACGTGGAGGAGGAGGGACGATGAAGGATGGGCTCGTCACGGACATTGCTAACACATTCAAAAAATTGGGAAGAATATTTTTAAAGAGGAAGTCATTCTTCCCAGTTCACATTGTTTAAGCAATACAAAACATATTTAAGGAGAAACCAAGGGGTGTAATTTATTCCGACTTCCGAAATACTGTTGACAAGAGTCAACGCCAAACACTACAAGTCCGTCAGGACACATTTTTTATCATCGATTAGAAATAGGTCATAAATGGAGCCTGTGTATGGACGCATGTGAAAAGGAGAATTCTATAAAAATAGGTCATGGAATTCATCTTTATTAGTGGCTTTACAAGAAATGCAAAGAAAAAAAGACTGTTGACACTTCCCACATTCACAGGTGACACTAAAGTTCTTCTAAAAATGAAAATACCAACCCAGCAAGAAGGAGCCAGGAGTTTTAGGGGATTTTGTTTTGTTTCATTTTACGACAGCACCATAAAATGCAAGACAGCCTTCCCTGTGCAAAGGTGGAGCATATGCATTATCCCTCATGGAAGGGAGGAGATGCAGATGTTCTAAACGCATTCACAGGGTGATAGTCTCTGAACTACCAATTACTATGCAGCAAAGACGACGGTGGAACTGATGAGCTCTCGTGCATAGCGGACGTCCCCAGACCCAGTGCTGGAAACGAACCGGAAGACACTTTGTTTCCAAAGGACAGGACCTGGGGCGGAAGCAGCAGCACCGCAAGTTAAAGCAGTAACTGCGGAGTCAGAGGAAATGCAGAGGGGACGCGTGAGACGCTGAACCGGGCGGGGGAGGGGGCGGGGATGGAGAGACGCAGGAAAATTCTTACAGGGGTTCAGCATTGCTGTTTCGGTGCCCTTTGATTCTTGATATTTTGAGTGAGAACCGCTATTGCTTTTGGCTTTTGGGACCTCGTTCTAGGTCTTCTGAAACTTCACAGTAGTGACTCTTGGTGGAGGTCTTTATTCAGTGTGCCCCACACTCGGCGGATATCGTCAGTCTAGAAAATCGTGTTCTTCTGTTCTGGAAATTTTATTGTGCGATCTCCTTGATAATTCTACATCTGCCACGTGCTTTCTTTCTGGAAATTTTATTAGTTGGCTGTGGGCTTCCTGGATTGATTCATCTTCTTTCTTTTTTCTTCTGTTCAATCTTTTTAACATTTTTTGTTCCGCTCTATGAGAGATTTCCTCAATTCTACATCCAACTGTTCTTTGTAATATACATATATGATAATAGATATTATCGTAATTTGATTTATAAGAGCTCTCCATTTTTTATAGCCTCCTAACCTCATTTCATGGTTGCAATATTGTTTATCTGAGAGTGGGTCAAATTATTCTTTGTGCCGTGCGTTTGTATGTTTCCTCCGTCTGGATGTTGGCTTCTTTTGAGCTCTCTTTGGGAGACTTCCCCTAGACGTAACGCTTTGAAAAGCTCCGGGAACTGTGATGTCTGGGGCTTGTGAACTCCTGGGTTGGGAGTCGGCTTTTTTATAGGGGAGCTCCCCAACATCCGTGTCTGTTGGTCTCGGCCCTAAATTTCTCGGTGCAAACACTTCCTACTGGTGGTGGGAGATGAGTGAAGTTAACATTTTTTGGAGCAAAGCGGCCTAAGGGGCCTCAGAGCGGGGAGTGGAGCTCAACCTCTTCACCCTCACTGTTTGAAGCCAGGGAACATCTTCTCTGCCTTGCATTGTGAATAACTTCCTCAGTGAGTTTGTTTTTTGTTTTTTGTCTCTCTGGTTCCATTTTTCCACAGAACAAACCCTTCATCCCTGGTGGCAGGTAGGCTATTTGCTGCCTTCAGGATATGGTGGAAGGGACCTACGTGTCCTTGTAAATATTTTTTTCCCAAAATCTGCCCTTTTTTTCAACTTCTCATCTTGTACCACCTTCAATTCCTAATCATTCGTGCAGTTCTGTGACATAAATTGACTTTATTTTTATTGGCATTTCCTTTTGCCTCTACTTACTATTCGGACATCCTATTTTGCTAATTTTCTCGTCAATTTTTATCCAACATTTTCATCTGAACAATTTCCAAAAAAATTGTTGCTAACTTTCATGTGTTATCATCTACCTTCCCCAAATCTTTTCTTCTGAACCCTTCCATAGGGTAACTATTGAAGCTTATATGAGTCTTTATTCAAATCTTTTCTGTTCATTTAAAAGAATATGGTGGTGGTGGGGCGGAATTACTCAATTTAAATTCGCTTCTAAAGACAATGAAAAGAGCCAGAGTTGAGAAACACAGAAAAGGCTCTGATCTGCATGCCTGCACTTACTGTTCGCATTTGCGGGAGTCATCCGAAGTTAAGTGCTTGCTTTCTCTAGTTGGCCTGACTGTTTTATTAGCAACTAGCTGGGGCAGAGCAGTGGCTGAGCTAGTTTTGGTATTCACATTATGCCTGGCTTGCAAGGCAATGAGGGGTAGGGTGGGGGTGGGGGTGGGGATGTGGCGAGTGGACCACCACGGTGCTGACACCTGCATCCAGAGCACCTTCCAGAAATTGTGGAGCAGCAAACCATACCTCCGACTCTGCTCTGGCAGCCCCTTTGTCCTTGGCCTCCAGCCCTTGCCCCTCTGAGCCAGGGGGTTTCTTAAGGTGATCACTTTCTCTCACTCCCCAGAGGCGGTCCTTTCCCCTGGTGCAATCACAGGGTGGCCCACCTTTACTCTATCTGGTCACGTGGGCACCAGCAGCCGTTCTTCAGTCTCTGCCTGTGGACGTCTCTTCCCATGGTTTCCAAGACTGATCCAGGTCATTTAACAGGCACTCAGGAGGGGGTGGGAGGCGGGACAGAGTTAAAATGCTTAGATCACTGTCTTGACTCAAGTTCTAGGATTTCCCCCATCCTTAGCACAAGTTTCTCAGTCACATTTCCCTTTTCCTTTCCATTCTTTTCTTCTCTTCTCCTCCCCTCCACCTCTCTCCTCCCTCCTTTTAAAATCATGTAGGGTACACACATGATAAAGTGCCCTAATTTTGAATGTATGTTGGATATCAGTGTGTAACTACCACTCTGATAAAAATACAGAATGCTGCCCTCAGCTCAGAAGCCTGTCCCTCCTCAGCCAACACCCAGCCCCTCCCAAAGGCAATGCAATCGCTGTCCCAATTCCTATTCCTAAACATTGTTTTTGTCTATTCTTAAATTTCTCAGATAGTTCTCCATTTATTCAGGTCTCTGTTTTTCTCAATATGATTTTCATAATTTTCTTCAACTAAATTTCTTAAAGGGAAATCTATGAGATATTGGTCCTCTGGAACAGGGCATCTCGCTTCCACCTCCTGAGTTCATTGTCCCCACTTTACAGATGAGAAAACTGAGGCTGAGAGACCAAATAATCAGCTCGAGCTCACGTTGTCGCTTTCGCACGTAACAAGCAGCAGAGTCCAGACTGCGACTCAGGATGGACTGCCTCCGAAGTCTGAGCTTTTTCCTCCATAAGCTAATAATATCTCAACGAACACCTTCTGCTCATGAACAACACTTAAGATCGAGCTCTGTTTTGTAGCAGGGGACTATCACTACAGTCTGAATGGGCGTGTGGATGCAGAGGGCGCCACATGATAAAGCTGACAAGCTCAGGGGAGACCTGCATGATGGGCCCTACCAACTCAGAGACCAAAAGTAACCACATGGGATGGTCTGAATGGAAAAACTTCTCACTAATAGGAGGTCATGGCTGGTAGTCACATCCTGGGCCTGTAGCTTTCCTGACAAATTCAGTCTTTACCTTAAGTGAGGCCGTCTATTGTTTTTTTTTGCGTCTAAGGTAGCACACATTTAAAATGTCAGAGTCATCTTTTCCAGACCTCTGTGGGCCCAACCCATGCACCAGAGCATGAGACCGCAGGACCCCTTATTGCTATCTTGTTTCCTACAAACTATCTCTGTGTGCTGTACATGTTAATGATTAACTTTCCTGTACCCTCCGATGTAAAAGAAGTGTCTCTCCATTTTACTTTTTCCCCAATCCCTGCTTTGCTTCCTCCCGCCCCCTAATTTGCCACTGTTGGATTTCACATAACCCTCCTTAAGCCCCTCCTTTGATTCTAATGTATAAAATAAGCTGCAAAACTGCCATCGTCTGGAACAGATTTTCTCAATCCATTGAGATTTCACTTCGCTCAAATAAACTCATAAAAATTCTCTACAGGTTTGGTCGTTTCTTACATCGACAGGCTGTTGGAACTTTACTGCGCATTTTGAGAAATACGCTATGTTACTTTCATCTGCTACCACCTGACTTTTCTTTCCTTTGGCGACACCTACCAAATTCTGTCTCAACTTCCACAGTGTCCTCAGATTTCCTGGGTTTATGACCAACTTGCAATAATCAAAAGTAAAGGTCAATTTTTTATTCTTTCCAGAAGAGGGCAGTAGAGTCCACTTCTGGTTAGACCCTGAACTCTTAAACTGAAGGAATCTACCTAAACCAAGTTTCAATTAGACTTGATGCAGGTGGCTTATAAACAATTACTATTGTGAGCCTCACACAGAGTCACAAATTTTCAGTAGCATTCATTTTCTGCCAGGCGCCTTTTAAACACAGGAGCCGGCAGAGGCAGTTACGGCCCCCATGCAGCTTTGCATGCACAGTGAGCCCCAAGTCGCTGGTGCAAAGATCGGGGGAGGTGAGACCTCAGGGACCAGCACGCCTGGCCAGGCAGGTGATCTCTGCAACTTAAGAACTTGCTTTGGTGCCGAAGTTGCCACTGACCTGGGGCCGGTGGGGCAGAGCCTTTCCCTCTCCTACTCTAACTTCGCTCTGGTGGGTGACCCTCCCACCTCTGATGTCCTGCAGGCTTCACGGCTGTGTCACTCACCCGGAGAGCTGTACACTCGTCCTTGTGCTCATCTTTAGTATACCGGATATATGAATGGTATGTCCCCAAGCCAGTGTGGGCTCCTCAAGGAACTTGCACACTGCTGCACACTTCTTAGAATGTTCCACAATACGAGAGCTTAGAAAACCTTGACCGATTAGAACTTAGAGTGGCGGACCCATTGCTAGCGCTCACTAGCTGGTGTTTCCCCAGTCTGGGTCTCATGTCCTTCTGTATGACAGGGAGGTTGGTCCTTGCCAAGCCTGTCACTCTAGGGTCTGTGTATTTGCTTTGTCTGTGTAGAGAAATTCTGAGTGGCTGAAACCAGCCAGCTACTAGGGGGAGGAAAGTTTTACTGGCCTGTGACTGGCACATCTGCTTAATTTCTATTTTTGAGTATTGACAGTTTTCATATCAATATCAAATCAGTTCTCAACAGTCAAAACGGGACAGGAAATTTTGGTTGGAGAAATGCCTAGGGGGTTCACTACAGCAGTGGGCTTTGGCCTCCGCCTCCCACTTCAGAAACAACAGAAGCATCACAGACAGTGTCACTGAGATTCAGCAGAGAGATGGAGAACGTGGCTCCCTAAGGGGGCCAGCAGAGCTCTCCTCGGCGTAGACTGAATTGAAGAATCTGCATTCAGATTAATGCCTCACGAGATACAATTACTCTCTCTGATTCGACTATGGTCGAATCCATCTGATACCATCTGACACTTGATTACAGTGCTGCGCATCACCCTTGTTCCGTTACAAAACTTGATTATGCGTTGTTGGTGACACTGGCCATGGTGTTTGATGCTATGGGCATAGAAGACCATGAAAAGGTATGAGTGACAGATATTATTCATTGAGAGCACTGTGCACACCTCATGGGCATTAAAGACCTCAGAAGTAATTAGTCGTGCCCTGTTCATTTTCTAAGGCAGCTGTGACAGGAGAGAAACAGCCCGATCTGGTCTGGATCCCCCATGAGAGGCGATGATGTCACCTCCCTGATCTCGCCCCCTGAGGGTAAGACTGGGTAACCAGCCCTCCCTGCCTGCTGCAGAATTGCTGCAAGGATCAGATGAAGGGAGGTTTGTGCTCGTAACTAAAAGAACTGTACAATATGTCTGTTTCTAATATTAATCTTTAGTTCGCCGCACCCATGGGGTGAGCAGCAAAGAACCTGTTTTGCTGGTGATTATTGCTTATCCCAAAGGGCAGGTTACAGACGGAGCCCACAGACTGTGGGACAGAAAACATCAGCGTCTGCTCTGCGTCTTACTCATTCCTTCCAGTGCCTCCTTCTACTAAAACGGGTTTAAGAATTATAACTTGCATCGGTCAGTAAAAATTATCAACAAATATTGACTAAAAAGCCACCAAGCCCGGTTTAGAAGGGAGGTGTAGGACACGTAAGAGCCAGCCCGTCCTCCGAGTGTTTTAGCGAGGCGGCCAGGACCTAAGCAGAGGGTGAGGAGGGGTCTGGGTTTGGAGAGTGATGCTCAGGGTGCAGCGGTCAGGGAAGTCTTCACAGGACCCCAAAAGCGGGTCCTGAAGGATGAGGGGGAATCGAGTGACCAGAGGAAGAGTGAAGCCATTCCACACCGAGGGGCTGCCTGCCGTGAGCAAAGGTGAGGAGGGGGCACAGGTCGCTGGCTCGGGAGACAGTGAGTGGGCAGGCCAGCTCGGGAGGGCGGTGGAGTGTTGCAGGGAGGAGGGGGCAATGAGACTGGAAAGGTGGCATGGGCCAGGTTATAGAAGGTGGTGGCCATGGGACCAGGGTCTGTGAGCTGTCCCCTGCAGGCACAAAAAAAAAAAAAAACAAAGAAAGAATAACAAGAGGAAACGCTGGAAAGATGGGCCTGGCTCTGCCCTCAGGATGGAGAGACAGGAAGAGAGGCGAGGTCTGTGTCTGACTGGCCGTAATCCAGGCGGGCTTCTTCCCCTTACCGAGCATTTGACCGCACATTTTCAGTGCAGTGTGAGGCTCTGCATTTTGGGATGGTTTTTGCAAGTTCTACTCCATTTCCTTGGTTACTGCCTCCTTGTGGCCCTCACTAGGAGGCTGCTCATGGTACCTACAGCAATCCTGTGGCCTTTCTGTCTCCCTGACAACCTCACCTAGGTGGCCACGGGGCCAGTGGCTCAGCTCTGTCGCATCAGGCCCCTTAGAGCCCGGTTACCCCGCATTGATAGGACGTAGCCTGGATTGAACTGTACCCTCCAACACTTGCAACCTGAACAAGTTACTGTCTCAAGTCTGGCACCCAAATGTGGAGGATGTGAGCTATAAAGTTTGGTTTTGGTCCCCATGATCTGCTATCACCTGCCCAGTGCATTCCAGCCGGACCTGCACACCCTGGCATTTCCTCTTGCCGCAATTCCTGTCTCTGTATCCCAGACCCTCAGTGCCCTGATCACCCCTTTCCAAGGGGACAGCCAAGCCATGCTCAACAGGCTATCTGATGTGTGCGGAAGAGACTCCAGGCCTCAGGGTCCAAAAACCCAGCTGCAAATTCTTGCTGCACCTGTCATTCACTCCGAGTTCTCAAGAGGGCGTCCCCCACGGGCCTGGCTTCTGTCTGTATGTGGATGTGTGACAGACACCTGAGCCAGAGTCCTGGGCCAGCAGGTCACAGGTGGGAAGGCACAACGAATGCTTTAAGTGCTGAACAAATGGTAATGAGTCTGTTGACAGACAGTTCTGAGGCCCCAAGAACTCTGGAGAGATGTCGCTTTTTTCCAGAACATCTTTGCAAGGTTAGCTGGGTCTTCTGGAGGCTGGATGTTGACCTAGAGGAGTGATGAATGGTGGGAAGGAGGAGAAGCCCCCCAGACGGGACACACTAGCCTCTCAGCATCCGCCAGTGTTCACGGAGATGCAGAGACTGAAGATGGAATGCCGTGTTAGGATGCCAGGACTGAGAAGGAGGAAACAGACGTGTCCACAGGCTGAACTAATCACTACAAAGCCCTCTGCTAGTCACAACGAAGTCAGCCCCGCAGAGGGGAAACCGGCCCTGCTGGACCCATCGCCATGTGATGAGCACATGTGGGTACCCAGGGAGGAATGAGACTCGCATAAATAAATGAGACGTTTCCAGGGCTTCCGTGACCTCTCGTCTGCAGCCTTGAAGTCAGGATTCAGCTCAGCATCTGCACAAACACCTCGTGCTTGCGCTGTGCAGAACACACAGGCATCACCTCGCCGGCATCGGGAGCCAGCCTGTGTCCTCAGATGTCTTCAGATGCAGTGGAGAAGACCAGACCTCAGCACATGAAATGTTTGGAGAGTAATTTAGGTAACTCTCTGTGCGACCCGGGTAGATCACGTGACTTCCCTGGGCCTGTTTCTCTACTTCCCACGGCAGAGCAGGAACTTCCACTTTCCGCAGGAATCACAGACTCTTAGCTCAGCAGAGCCCTGAGGGGTGTGTTAGGCCAACGCCCCCTTCTCCATGGCCAGGACAAAGGGTCCGGGCACTTTTGCTCACGTGCCTCCTCTCACTGGAACCTCAGTGAGACAGCTCTGATAGTTAACGACCCATTTCTTTTCTGGAAAGAAGATTAAACATCCAGAGAAATGGGGGGAGGCTGAGCACCGGTCCGGGGAACCGGGACGCCCCTGGCTGGCATCCTCTCTGTGCTGACGGCTTAGGCCAAGGGGCGGGGGGAGTGGCAGCATCTGCCGCTCTGCCTAGTTGCGTGACCTCCCTCATCCTCGTCCTGCATGCCTAGCCGACACTGATTCTTCAGACGGGAATGAGTGTTCCCCACAGGACATAGAGAGCTTGTGATATTCATGCTCCGAGATCTAGCTCAAAGGCCGCCTCTTCAGTGACGTCTTCTCTGATTTATTCAGGCAGAGTGCCTCCTCCGTCTGCATTTCCTGAACACTGAGCACCTGTCTCTGCTACGGCAGGAGTGATTAATGTAGCAACTTACAAAGTAAAAACAAGTTAAAATTTTAATCGTTTAAAAAGGACATCTGGATTTCTAAGTTAAAGAGGTAGAGCTGTTATTTAAACATTATCCCCATCCTTAACTTTCATCTCTCTGCTCCGTCCATAAACATTTTTGTTTCATAGCACTTAAATTAATTGCGAGTAAGTGGTAGGCACGTTAAACTGTAGTCTACCCAGAGGTGTCTACCCGAGGTGGATTCTGGAAGTGGCGCGAAAGAAGGTCCGCGTTAGAAACCCTTCACCGCGGCCCCGCTTTGTCCCTCGGTACCCAGAGGTATCCGTGGCCTGCTCTGCAAGGAATGTTGTAGTCCGTGCACTTTGCAATAAGCCAAGAGTAAAAGAGCGCTTCCTGACGACCTGTTGGGAATTAATTTCCAGACTTAGCTTGAAGCTTTGGAGCTATAAAATGGAACCACCTCATCACCTCTTGCTCCCTCCTTGTTGGGGAAACTGGGTGTGTTCTGTGGTAATCCAGCCGGCAGGGGGCGCCCACAGCTCAGAAGAGACTCTGGGTCCCCGGAAACCCTGGCTCGGCTCAGAACCTCAGTGCAGCTCGCCTTCCTCCCCAGGGGCCCGCGCTCTGCCCTCACCCTTCCCGGATGGTGGAGGATCTTGACCTTTCCCAGAGATCCGATCAGGGGAATTTCACTAATCTCCACTCGTGGGAATCCGAGGGGCAAGTCTGCCACCACTGTGCACTTGACAACGTCTGGAATTAAGTGGTCGGCGTCTTTCCTTTTCATATAGTGACACAAGGCATGACACATTCCTCTGGTCCAGTCCCGAGATGTGCCCTGCCTTCAGGGGGAGGAAGAATGAAGTGACCATCTACAGGAGCAGCAGTCACTCTCTGGGCCTTGGTTAACATCTGTGGTTGGTCTAGATCAGAGGTTTTCACCTGTGCTTCCCGGAGCTCTACGCGGGGGGTCCCCAACTTCCCAGGGCCGCATAGCAGGAGGTGAGCAGCGGGCCACTAGCCAATCTTCATCTGTATTTGCAGCTGCTCCCCAGCGCTAGCATCACCGCCTCAGCTCCACCTCAGACCATTAGGCATCGGAGTTTCATAGGAGCACTGGTCCCTGGTGCCAAAAAGGTTGGGGACCGCTGATTTACATGATCCATGGAGATGATGAACAAAGATTGGGATTATTCCACAATGTTCACCTAAAATCTTATTTCGGCAAAGGATTATGTTGCTTGAAAAACAAAGACACAAGGTTGGGGACCACTGCTCTAGAGGGACACTGAGCTCCCTGCGTGAGCCTCGTCCTACCCCCACTGGGAAGGAGAAAGGATGGACCTCATAAATATTCATGCTGAGATATAAGGGACCGCAGACAGCTTCCGGCCCTCCCTTTACAAGGCCCTTCACATTGTAATGACAGAAATTTAACTTCCTCTTGGATTTCTTGGCAAATTGGTGTGAGAACTATTGGGAGGGAAAGGAGTACTGAGCCCACCGTGGAAGCAATAAGGAGCAGCCATTCCTTCCACAAACACCTGTGAGCATCCGCTATGTGCCCGGCACTGTGTCAAGGGCTGGTGTCACTGAGAGAGATTGCTCTGGCCCTTGAGGGGCTCGTCACCTGGTGGGGGAGGGCTGGGTGCTCACGTACACAGGGGGGCAAGCAGTAAGTAGTGTTAGACCTTGTCACTGGCACATGGCCTGAGGGTGCTGCTGGAGCCCAGTGCTGGACCCAGATGCCTGTCCTGCCTGCTCCTAACTCACTGTAGGGCCTTAAAAACATCTCTCTCTCTCTCTCTCTCTCTCTCTCTCTCTCTCTCTCTCTCTCTCTTTCTCTCTCTCTCTCTCAGTTTCATATTCCTTATCTATTGTTTACAGATGGGAGGATGGAAAAACTGAAAACAATCCGGTTACTCGTATTTAGTAGAAGAGACCAACAGTGGCATTCTTAAACAGGAAATATTATGCAGCATTAAGAATCAGTGAACTATTTTACCCTCAGCAACATAGCTGAATCTCAAAACAATGTTAAGAGCGAAAAAGCCAGATACAAAAGAATACATCTGTAAGCATCCATTTAGGTAAAGTTCAAAGCCAGGTGAAGCTAATTTGCAGGGTTAGAAGTCGGTGGTTCTAGGAGGAGGCAGGGGCCTTGCTAGGAGGCAGGTGATGTTCTGTTTTGTAATTTTGATAGCGGATTCGCAGGTGTATTAATTCAGGATTTGTTCACTTTTCTGTATATATCTGATGTTTTATTTATGTAGAAGTTTACTTTAAAAGAAATGAGGAGACTCAACTTCATTCTAACTTCTAAAGTTGTCACATCTAAAAGCTCGGATCTGGACCTCACCAGGCGCAGGGTGCCTGCTCAGAAGTCTACACTCCGGAACAAGCTGGTGGCCTTTAAACCACGTTCTAAGCCAGAGGGCTCCACAGAGTTGTCGTGGAGGTGGCGTCAGCGCAGACTTTTATGTAACCCCAGCCACTTCGTATAGGTAAACACGTGTGGAGCCACCACCCCTCAGATCAAGAGGCAAAGCGTTTCCAGCATGGCATAAGGCCCACCCAGTGAGTTAAGCCCCAGGGCGACCATTATTTAGAGAAGCTCTATTTTCATTTGTTTTGCTTATTGGACATCCAGGTACATTTTCTTTAAAAATTCAAAGCTCTGTGGCTTTACGTGGCTCCCATACTTCCTAGGAACGACAGCTTTCTGGGGACTGCTCTTTTAATATAGTTCCTTCTTTCCTCGTAATGAAAAGAGACAATGATCTCTAAGCGGTGGATAAAGTAGGCTCTAACCACAGCTAAGGGATTTGTAACATGCTAGTCCTCACTCCCCTCACAGCTGAAATACCAGCTGCTCTGGGAGTCACCTCTGGGGTCCCGGGGCAGAGCTGTCGCTCCCGCCTCAGTGCCCCCGATGGCACCGATGGCACCGCGAGCATCGCGAAGGGGCCGTGGTGCCCTGACGCTTATGAAGCTGCTTCCCTCAGTAGCGTGTGCGCTCCGTGAGGTGAGGAGTATCCTACTCATCCTCCACTCTAGCACGGGGAATGCGGACACGGCGATGCCCGGGGGTGGTCGGGCAGGCAGAGTAATGGCTGCCGGAGAAACGCCATCCTAAGCCTGGAAGCTGCGACTCTGTCACCTCTCGTGGTTAAAGGGACTTGGAAGATGTGATTAAGAATCTCGAGATGGAGCGATTACTCTTTATTATCCGATGGGCCCCACCTAATCAAATGGATCCTTGAAAGAGGAGAACCTTTTCCAGCTGAGATTAAAGTCAGATGGGAACGGGGACAACAGAAGAGGGGTCAGAGAGAGTCCACGCTGTTGACCTGGAAGATGGAGGAATGGGCCGGCAGCCAAGGAACAAGGGAGGCTTCTAGAAGCTAGAAACGCAACCCTGCCCACTCCTCGATTTAAGTCCAGTTCTACCCTATAGCACTGTAAGATAATAAACGTGTGTTGCTTTAAGCACTACGTTTGAACCGATATGAAACTAATACAGACGCAAAAACTGATGGGGAGAAAGTCGGATGATTAACTAGGTAGGAGGGAGGGAATGAGCAAAGATTCCGTGCTGGTTTTATGTAGCTCCGCCAGGGGGAGCCCTTACCACGCTGTTGGCAGCTCAGCCCTCTCCTCGGCAGCTCCCAGGTTTTTCGATTCCCGGGAGTTTTCTTGAGACGCACAGAAAACTCTTCACAGAAAGGCTCAAGGGGGAATTGTGAAGAGGCTCTTCTGGTTACTTCTCTACCCGCTTTCCGTTCAGGATGCTCAGAGGCCGGGTACCACCACTCTCATCTCCAGAACTGGGCCTGCTCAGTGCAGCTTCGTACCTGGCCTGGGGTTCCCTGGGCAGCTAGCTCCCCAGTGCCAAATTAAACCCACCCCGCCCTTTCATTTAAATGTAGCTGGTGGTCCAATAAGCCGACTTTCGCCACCTTGCTCATTGCCACTGCTTCCCTTTCTGTCCCCACCTCCTCTTTCCTTGCTTCCTGAAAGTCCTTGAAAACAAGATCAACGTGCTAGTTTATTCATTCATTGGTATATTTTCATGATTATTGTTGTCATATATTAAGCGCCTATGATGCATCATTACTGTACTAAGTTACATAGAACCTGGCTCCTATCTGTCCAGTGACTCCATGTTAAAAAGGCGTCTGGGTGGGACCCCATTAGCAGTGAGTAAAAATGCTATAAGTGCAAAGAACACCTAAGTTCAACCATTCAGGGGGTGGGGGGGAGGAGCCGGGGGAGGTGACATTTGAGTTGGACCTCGAGGGATGGATAAGGACAAGCTGCTCTTGAAGGGGAGGTGAGAAGCAAAGAGGGGGCCTGGCTTTTCAGGAGCACAGGTCCTTCTGATGGCCTGAGGGCTGGGGGGATGCGAAAGCGCTGAGGTCACCAGGCAAAGGACAGCAGGTCCCTTTGTAAAGAGACTTAAAAGCCAGCCAGGGAGTTGAGACATTAACTTACGGTGGGTTGGTATCATTTACGGGTTTTATTCATGCCCTGACATGGCCGTGTTTTTACTCTTCTAAGTTCTCTTGGACAGCCACGTGGAGGTTCCACCGAGGTGGGGAGAGGCCGTGAGCAGGAACAGGAGTTAGGCGTCTCTTCATCACCAGTGAGAAAAGAGAAGGACCCACAAGAGGGCAGAAGCAGAGACAGTAGAGGAGACAGGATGAGCCAAAGAAAGTGGAATTGACAGGACTTTGTAAAAATGAAGAGTGAGGAATAGAAGGACGTGTCAAAAACTATGGCCTTGTACCTCCAGTTTGGGAGAGGATTTCCATGGCGATGCCTTTGGCCAAGATTGGGAATAAAGAAGAAGAAGCAGGAGAGGGGATGGAGTTAAATTAGAGACCAGTCAGTCATGTAAGCCCGGCTGAGGGGAAGAAGCCAGCAAATAGGTCGGGAGTGACTATAAGTAAATGTATTTACAATTTAAACAACCCAGACAACAATTATCTTGTGAGTTTCCAGCACTGTTGGCAAGCTATTGAGGGAAACTCAGTCAGCAGCACCCCTGAAATCCTGCCTAAAGTGCTGTGGTTCCCGCTCCCACTCCCCGGCCCCGGCCCTGGCCCCCAGCCTTGGCCCTCGCCCTGGCTCTGAGTGCCAGAGAGGAGGGGACTATGTTAGGGTTTTGGTTTCTGGGAAAAGCCTGAGAGGAGGAATCAGACAGAATTGGGCACCCACCCCTGTCCTGCCAATAGTCACACTCATCAAGCCAGATTACCCTCACACCTCAGTTTTCCCCTGGGGAAAAATGAGTGTAACATCTGCCTTCTGGGGGCTCTGATGAGGCTTGACAATAATCTACATGAGAAAATATCCAGAAGTGCCAAATAGATTCTAGGTTCTTATTTTCACACTTACTCCTAATATGGGGTGCCTGACAATGAGATTTCTTTCTTCCCAGGGGCTGCCGGCAGCTCTGATGTTGTTCGCTGGCTTCTGTGTCCCTGTGATCACTTTGCACACGTCTCTGTCCATTAGTGTCTGGGTTCTTGCCAGCCAGGAAATGGAGCCTCTAGCTACTGCTTGATATTTAGTAGAGAGCTAGTCAGCCTGAGGGCTCAAAAACCCAGCTCATGAGCTCTCTCATTTGACAGGAAGGAGTTGGGGAACCAGACATGGGAAAAACAGCATGTTTTTCATCAGAAACTTCCTGGTCCACTGTCTTTCTCCTAAAGCCCTCCCTGGTGAATCAGGACATCTGCGGGCCATACTGAAAGGGCCGAGCAGCAGGTCCCCCGGCCCAGGCCCTGCAGACAATTTTTCTGCCTTCACACAGTCCTGGTGCCCACCAATATTTAGCTAACCTGAATTTTCCTAACTGAAACAACAAGTTTGATGGTTTTAGGAATCTTTCTTTTATCTTTCCTGTAAGTTCTTTAAAACTTTTCCTACTGAAGAATGACACTTAATTCATCCAGGGAAGTATGGGTGAGGGTGAGGACCATGAGGGGGTTAAATGTCGAGAGCGCTGGCAGCGAGGGGGGCTGGCAGGGAGAAGAGGCGGCAGCTGGCAGGGCTGTCCGGGGCCCTGGGCGTCATGTCCACGCCCCTCACACCTGCCCAGTGCTTTGGACAAAGACAGTGCCCAAAACCTGTTTGATGAGGAGGTGGACACCTGAGAGGAAGAATAAGTGGATTTAGCTCATTTACTCAAGAGGCAAAGGCAAACATGGAATAACAATGGAATGAACTTGGGAAGAGGTAAACCAGTGGGTCACGGTGTGGAGACAGGGCCGGGTGAGTGCGTGCACCAGCGTGTATGTTTCAGTGCATGGCTAACGCCCATCGGCCTTGGCAGTTGGCATCAACCTCACAGAATTCTAAATGCCTGTGTCACGTGCCTTCCATACCCATTAACACAGTGCAGGAAAGTGGATTGTAGAATGTTGAGAAAATCATTTCCTAGAAAGATTTCTTACAGAGCTTGTCTCTGGCTGGGAAAGGCAAAACCACCCAGCCAGCTTATTCAGTCGGGACATGTAAACCCAGCTGTCTACGGGGTTTGAATCCACCTTTCTTGGGGCCGAGAATGAGCATATCCTGGTAATGATGTTCTCTGAGCATCTGTTGAATTGGCTGTTGCAAAGGTTGAACAGGACAACGATGATGTTAACTTAAGTTTTCATGGGATGGTGGTTTGTTCCTCTTGAGGTATTTCTGAGCTCGGCTCAGTGTGCTGGGCTGCATGTTGGGTGGCTTAGTCAGTGGTGGCCACCAGGGAGATGTGTCACACAGCCAAGAGAGTCTGAGATGGGGTGGCTGTAGCAGGCAGTGACAAATCACAGAGTTAAGAAGGCGTCTCCAGACACCCAGCAGGCTTCTTGGGCTCCTGGAAGCATCAGGTCAGAAAGCGTCCTTGATTTCAGGGACTTCATCCCCAATTTTATTCTTCCGTGGCCTTGACCAACTGAGATTTTTCAGAAGTAGCCCATAAAACCTTGTATCTTGCCAAAAGGAACAATGCCCACTACCCCTTTCTTTCCTCCCCAGACTCTAGGACTATTTCACCTTTAAGGAAGTAGAGAGATTGCTCAGGTTTCTTCGCTTTGGCTTTCTCAGCTCTTATTCTTTTGGTTTATGATTGCTTTGATTCTTACACATAGCAGCTTAATTTGAACATGTGAAGGTATGTCATTAAGTACATGGAGAACCGTCTTCAAATTACCTGGGGAAAATGTCAGTAGACCCAAATCCCATCCCAACGGACAGTTGGGTCTCAGGGACCCTGGGTTCTCCTTTGCAGAGCTATTTCTGTAGCAGAGTGGAGCTCCAGGCCAGAAGCCCAATGAGCCTCAGCAAGAAAGATCGAGAGCTTCCTTTCTCCCCCATGATCTGGAGAAGCAGTGGTCTATCCCCACCCCACCCCCCCGCCCAACACTCCCCCTTGAGAGGTACTGCCTGGAGGGAGAGTTGGATGGAAAGTGAGTATGCGAGAAACATTAGAAGCATTAAACCCCACACTTAGTTCTATAGCTGGGAGAGTAAGGAGTTAGGGAGCCCTCGCTGTGGAGGACCTCTTGCTGATCAAACAGAGGACATGGGAAAGAGGCTCGTTTGAAAGACACTCTAAAGGAGAAGATTGCTGTGCAGAGCCTCATCTAAACTCCAGCCTTCATTGGGCGGGGCTGCTTTTTAAGTGGTCCCCTCAGAACTTCAGGCACCACATTCCCCTCTATGCAACGGAAAAACTACTATAGAGTTTCATTTGACAACAAATAACGTCTGAGGGACATTCCAGGACAGGGGCTTAGAATTGTTGATCAAACCAAGATTTATCGAACCAATAACATCTTGAACAATCAATTACGTATGCCAAGCACTGTGTTAAGCACAGCAAGGAATATAGAGATGAGAAAAGAGTGAAGCTTGTTCACCAAGAGCCCTCAGCTATTTAGAGAGCAAGACCCACCCACCGGTAACCTGGTGAAAAGTGGAGTAGTTACGCCCGAGAGCCAGGCCACACATCAGGCTGTGGCCGTGTACGACAGGACAGATTGAGTGCATGCAGAGAGATCTGCTTGGGTTTATTAGAGGACACAGCCTCTAAGCAGGACTCTCCAGCCCTGTTTGGCCAGATGCAGGGTGGGGATTAAGATAGGGTGAGCGAGGCACTTGACCAGGGTGCAAAATGTAAAGGAGTGCTAGAAAGCTCAGCAATAGAGATGAGTAGCATTTCAATGAAGTATTTTAAAAAATAAAAACGAATGCAAAAAACCTATGATGAACAGAACATCAAAATTTACACAGACACAGGATGTTTGTTTCATGACTCTGCTTTCTTGGACAATGGAAAGAGTTGTTTTCAATAAGTTCTTGGTTTCTAGTCCCCAAAGCAGAGGCATTTAAGGGGGTTGACAGTGACCTGCGAACAGACTGGGCAATACAGAGCTTTATAGAGTCATGTTTTCTGATTGTAGAGCTTTTATTAACTTTTGCATTGGATTCTACATGCTGAGAGCATATTTGATAAGTGTATGGGAGTGTATGTATTTTTCCTTTTGCCTCGACTCCAGTGTGGCTTGACACAGCACGGCCAGGTTGGTAAACAAGGAGGAACAAGCAGAAGGAAAGGTGAGAGGCATTAGAATATGTTCAGAACCACAGGGGGTTATGAATCACATATATCAAGAAGTCATAATAAGAGAGAAGGCTGGAAAGTTTAGAGTGGAAAAAAATGTGGAAGGCTTTCGATACTATTTTGAAGACATTTGGGATGAATGTTGTGGACACATAAGAAAGGGATCATCGAACGTTTCTGAACAAGGGTTCTGAGCACAGTCACTTGGGGCCAATTACTGCAGAGGCAGGAGGGAGCATGAGGAAGAGGCAGGAAACAGAATTACGGGAGAGACACCACTACAATAGAGCCAGGAGAATGGGTAGGCACACCAAACCAGACGAGGTCCTCAATAGAAGAAGTTATTCATAACACGCTTCCTATAAATAACACCTGACACACTAATATTCCTTGAGGACAGGAAATGCACTGCGATCCTTGTTCCTAATAAAGATACAGCAGCCCCACTGAACTGCTGTGACCTCTGGGTCCCCTAGCCTCCTTAGATTTCTAAGTGGAGGTGCAATGGGTTCCCAGAAGTCAGTCTCTTCCTTCCTGCTATTCCTAGAACTTTTCCAGGACACGTTTCGGAGAAAGAGTCAGAACCCACTTCAGGTGTAGGAGAGGGGTGGGAAATCGGCCCTCAGCAACTTTTTTCTGGGGGGGGTACTTTTTTCTTCCCCACATAGTAGTGGGAGCATTAAGAAAAGATAAAGCTTTTGCAAAATGTGGACCGATAATGGAAAACAACTCATTTTGTAAAATATATACATTGTTAAATCTCACGGATTCTTTTTCAGCTTCCTGGGAAAGCACTGTGATTTGGGATGAGGGAAGGGCTGACTTTTACCTTTGTGATTATAAAGAAAAGACTCTTGCTGTGAAGAAATCTTGTAGACAAGATGGCAAGTTGGGGGTTCAAACTCCATCAGGAAGATGAAAAACTCATTTTAAGTTTTGTCAAAAGTAAGGACTATCTATTACTATCTTATTACTAAGGGATTCAACAAATAATTTTTATGTACACATTAAAGTTTCAAAGGAAGTTCTCTTTAACAGTATTTTAGGAAGCATTATTTCAGTTAGAATATGAACTCGAAGATACAAAATTAGACTTCTTGAATTATTTCCAAAAAACGTACTTTCATTAACGTAGACAGATCTCTCTTCAATTGGCCTGAAGTTCTAAGTTGAATTCAAATGAGACCAATTCACATTCTGTATATCAGGCCCTGTCAGGGTGCTATGGTGTTTAAGACCCTTGCTCTCCAAGAGAGCGAGCTGGCCTGTTGGAAAGGTAGGAAGTAAGACAAGAGAAAAAGTTACCCAGCAAAAGATTTGAACTATTATCTGTCCGAGCTCAGGCTGCCATAACAAAATACCACAAACCAGGTGCTTAAACAACAGAAATCTATTTTCTCACAGTTCTGGCTGCAAGACCAAGATCAGGGTGTCAGCATGGCCGGGTCCTGGCGAGGGCCCTCTTCCTGGAATGCAGGCAGCCAGCGACTCCTCGTGCTCACACGGTCCTTCCTGAATGCCTGCATGCACGCAGCGGGAGAGAGCGACAGGGAGGGAGAGATGAGGGCATGCTCTGGAGCCTTAGCTCATGAAAGAACTAAGATCGTCAGGCCAGGGCACCTGCCTTTATGACCTCCTCCAACACCAAGTATCTCCCCCAGGCCCCATCACCAAATACTATCACAATGACAGTTAGGGTATCAACATGTGGATTTTGGAGGGGTGCAAACGTTCAGTCCATAGCATTCTGGATGATCACAGCATTATGTACAATCACAATGGTGGGAGATCGACTGATTGACGGAAGTGAAAAATAGAGAAAATTTCTGAGATCGTTCATAGGATGGAGAGATCACTTTGAGCGAAGGACGGTGTCTTGGAAGCTGCGAAGTTTGAGCTGCGCCCTCAAGAAGGAGCTGACTTCCGGTTGGGCCAAGAAGCTCCAAACATGTCTTGGAAAGCCAGAAACGAACGGCTTGAGCAAAGCCTAAATGACGGTGGACAGAAGGGAGGCAACAGGGCAGGAAAGGAGTTTTATGTTGAGCAGAAACGGGCCAGAGGTGCGAGGATGTGCAAAGGCCAGGCTGTGGGGAGCCAGCTTCACCTCGTCGCAGTGGGGAGGGAGCCGTGAAAGTGACGGTCCAGGACGGTCCCTTTGACAGGGCTCTGCAGGAGGAGACAGGCGAACTGGCGAGGGGCTGCGTGAATGCGCCACGCCTGAGAGAAACACAGCCCGAACCAGGGTCTCAGCTCTTACACCGCCGTTGCCGTGTCGTACATAGCTGGCCATCCCTGGCTTCATTTTCTCTCTCAGAATCGAGGAGCTTGCACAACCTAGTGGAGTGTGCAGAGGTCCAAGGGGTTCTTTCAAAACCTTTGTCTCCTTTGGACTAAGGAAACAAGAGAACAGCTTGAAAAAGCCCCAAGCCCAGAAAGACCATGGGACATACAATTTTGATGAGATATGTTGATTAAAAAGATTATTAGGGGACTAAAGCGTTCACTGATGAAAATTTATTTTCTCCTGCCAGTTAGGAAGCATGAAGACAAAATACTTCTATGCTTCTCCCCTATCCACAGGGGAAGTGAACTAAGAAAACATAGAGAACTGGCCTGATTTTGTAAGATTCGCTTTCCCACTAAAAAACAAACATACCTCTCCCTGCCCCTGCCAGAAAACATATTCACTTTTTATCCAAACAGGATATTGCTGGATGGGTCTCTGAAAATCATTTCACAATTCACATTGCTGAGCCAAATGCTCCTAAAATATATAACCATTCCTCCCTTGAGAGCTATGGTAAAAAAAAAATTCTTTTTAAATTTGGCAAAAAAAAAAAAAAAAAAAAAAAAAAAGCTAGAGACACATCCTTTTAGGTGAAAGAGGACCTGATGAGTCAGTGTCAGCCAAACTCTCCGCAGTTCTTAAGCCCAAATCAAGAAAAAAGCCAAATCAATGGCAAGCTGTCTCCACCTCGATTTCCCCAAGTCCACTACTTCAGTGCCCTGAATACGGCAAAGGTGGGGTCACCCCCAACAGTGAAGTCAGCAGCTCCTGGAGAGTGGATCACGGTGCAGTCAGCTTTGCTCTGCCCACCCCTGGGGCAGGGAGTTGGCCGAAGCTGCCTGGCCTGAGTCTGGGTCTGTTGGAGCAACAACATTATCATATTGTATCTTATCATGTGTCAAGTTGTGTTCAGACCAACACAGAGGGTTCTGTTTCCCGCAGTCTCTGCTGAAGGACATTTGACCTTGGGGAGGGAAGCAGTAGCATATTCTAGCAACCGCCTATCTCCTCGTGGGTCTGAGACAAACCTTAAGACCAGAGAGTTTCATCTTGAGGGAGATGAAAATTTAGATGGGATATGCAGGTGAAAGTCCCTAACGAAAAACGATAATATTAATATAATCGTCTTAGATTTATGTGACACCTGAGAACATATAGAAACCCCTGACTTGATCCTGTAGGAACAAGCGGGTATTATTTGTTCCACTTGGTAGATGGAGAAACAGATCTTCCATGAGGTTCAACATCATGGTCAAGTCACTTAGCTAGTGGATGACAGTCAGAATGCAAATCCAGGTCTCCTGACTTCTGTCCACAGTACCTTCCAAACACTAAAAAGGAAGCTCCATAAAATGAACTTATTTCCCTCTCTGAATGAATAATCTGTAAAAATGATGGTTACAGCAGTTATTTGTAATAAGTGGTTTACCTGGTTTTTATCCAGTTTACAATCATCACTTATAATTAAAGCCCCCCAAACATATGCACACGCATACACACACACACACACACACACACACATACAACAACAACAACAACAACAACAACAACACCTGATTTTCTGCTCTTTCCAATCCAAGCAGGAGATGAAGGAACGGAGCTGAATTCAAGCCAAGCTCTTTCATTACTTACTGGTCTACTTTCTATCAAAAATTATGCTTCAACTCCCACTCTCTACCTCAAACATTCAAAACATACCGGGAATGGTTTCTAAATCATTTACCTAAATGAAAACTGATTCACACACACACTCAAGACCCCAGAGTTTGGAAAAAAAGGGAGCTGGCAGACAAAATGTGTAGCCATATATTTCATTTCTCTTACTGCCTCCGTAGGATTTGTTTCTCTGGCCAATTCTTTGCAGAGAGGCTCTACTCAATCTCTAACTTACAAACAAAGTTCTAGCAACACATTCTTCGGAATGAACTTCTACCAAGAGAAATTATAGATATTCTGGGTTGTCACAATAGCATTTTATTTGGTGGTATCTATTTTCTCGTAGAATCTGCAACTGGAAGAACCTCATGAAATTTTCAAATCATTCTTCTACCTCTGGACCAGATTTTACCTTAAAACATTTAACCCTCTTTTTTCTGTATATGTTATGTTAGCATACATGCAGACTCTCTTGCATACGTAACAGTTTAGAAACCCAAACCTCACAAACATTACATGGGCGTTGTTGGGAATGTGGATCAAAACACATCGGTGAAATTCTAGATGGTTGTACTAAGTAAATGGAATCACGGTGACCGGCAGAGCTTGGTAAGACCTCGCAGACCATCCAGCCCAGTGCAGGGTGTTTTCTGCCCATATCCCCTTGGACGGAAGGCTCTCACAGCCTCCCGCTATGTTAGCTGAATTTTGAAAATGGTTGTCATTAAAAACACATTAAAAAAAAAAAAAAAAAAAAACAAAGAAATAGGTCAGACCTCTGCTTTGCTTTTAAATCTCCTATCATCTCCCCACCAATTTTTAATGTGCCTCTCAGAATAATAAAATTCCTAATCTGGCCACAACTCTGTATACTAAAGGAAATCAGTGGCTTGGTGGGCAGCATGCCCTAAGAGAGACGTGAATTGGAAAATCAGACACTCGAATCATGTACAGACACTCACTTTAGTCTATACGACCTTATAAAAGCCTTCATTTTCTTTTCCAAAAAATGGATCTAAAAGCAATGACCTATTTTGCTTCTTTCCTTAAGAATGCACTGAGATCAAGATAGGTAATGAATATATAAGCTGATGGGAAAAAAATTATATACATAAGAATGAAGAATGCTTACTTTAATAGAAAGACACTGATGAAATGATTATTGTTCCAGTAGTGGGGTTCCTAACACACTTGATTTGGGAGACTATCCCTCCACCCCACAGTGTATTGCTGAACATCCTACGACCCTTTCAGATTTCTTCTTGGCAGTCAGTGTTTCCAAAGACTAACCACACTCTTCCTAGGACTCCTAAATTCTCTGCATGAGATAGAAAAGAGAAGCAGAAGAAAGCCACCTGATGAAAACACATGCTTGATGTGTGGCCTTGGGTTATGAGCAGTGTTGCTGGAGGTCCAGGTGACACAGGTGTCACATAGCTGAGTCATGTCTCTTTCCTGCCCCGGAATGCAGAGCACCAAGGGGCCCTCAGGAGAGAAGTATAGGAAGGAAGAAATTTTCCTATACCCTTCTAGGTTCTTCTGTCTGGTCTAAGAATTAATTTGACGTGAGACAGATTAACAGGAGAAAATAAAATTTAATTACTTATATACATTGAGAGGTCCCACAGAAATGGGATGCAAAGAAATGACCAAAGGAGGAAGCTTATATACTTTTTAAACAAAAACAATAAATTTGTGAGGATTTGACAAGACAAAGAAACATAGGTTTGGGTGCTTAGTTAGTGAGGAACGCAAGCAAAGTTTAGGCTTGGATAGTAAACTAGTTAAAAAAGAAAAGTGACAAGGTTTGTCTATACAGGCTTCTTGGCCCCGATTGCTCTAAGTCTGGTGCTAAGGGTGTCTCTCTCAGTCTCCGGGTGCAGGGAAGGCATCTTTCACAGGGGAGATTTACTTCTTGCATTTGGGGAGACAACGGAGAGTCAGAGTGCCCTTTTTGTAAAACTTGTTTTTCGAGTAAATTTAACTCAAAAAAAATCAATATGCCACTTTGGCATGTTTTGGGGGCTGCCTGCCCTGAGCCCCAACAGAAGAAGGCAGGAGTGGTGGCCGTGGCGGGAACATCCAGCAGGCTGCAGAGTTAGGAAAACGATGTCGTCAGGTGGTGACAAAGGCAGGGGCAGTGACGGAGCCTGCTGTAAAAAGTGGCTTCTCAGACAGAGACCAGCCTCAGAGAAAAAAAAAAGTCCTATTGTAGGTGACTTGAAAGGGCTCCCAGTGGCCAAATCTAAGACGATTAGAACTCAGAGTAAAAGAAGAATCCTTGAGTCTGAACTGATATAAATAAACAATCATTAAATAGATGGAGAAAAAGAGAAAGTCCTTTCTTAGTTTAGAATTCCAACAAATAAATGTAAAAGAGCCGATGGAACCAGAGCATCATCATTTGGAAAACAAGGTGTGATTATTGTTACAGGCAAGACTCATCAATGTAGGCTAAACTCAATTGGCTCCCCGCTGGGGAAGGTTAGGAGTCCCTGTGAGACTGCTCAGCACCCCTCCCGACCAGCCCTCCCTGACCCCCAGTTCCTGCCTCTATTTTGAGCTGGGTCTGGAGCTAGTCCAGTGAACAAGATGTGCTCTGCTCAACAGTGGTGGAGGGGTGCTAGGAGCCTTGCAGCCCCCAACCCCAAGTAGCTCCCACCCCACGCAATCCCATCTACTGATCTTCGAAATTCCTTAGCAGAAGAGAAAGCTTCTGTCCAGGAAACAGAGAGACCTGGAGAGCAGGGAAGTCAACAGAAAAAGAGCAGTGAACTTGGACACTTGGATCTCAGTCCTAGATGCAGCTTTGCTATTTATCACTTGCCCTTTTCAGAGTCATTTAACCCTCACAGCGACAGGTTTGCTGGTCTAAGGTGGGGACCGTTAAAGTTACTATGGATGTCCCCCGGGGCAGCTTTGAGGGTTTAATGAATTCGTGGGTGTGAGGCTGCTATATGGATGTGAGAAGGTATCATTGTCATGAGAGCTGATGATCAAATGCTGTCGTTCCCAGAAAAGGGGACATACTGAGATTAAAAATGATTGAAATCAATCAGTCTAACGGCTGGGGATTTGAATGCTGGCTATTTTACTTAGAGATCTATTTGGAACATAAGTTAGAAATGAAGAAGACTTTGAATTGTTTTTAGAGCATAAAACAATTAAAATTTGTATATCTCATTGGTGTCACTTATAAAAAGTGCAATGTGGTTGATTCTTTTCTTCATTCCACAAAACTCAGATGACAGACCAAGAAAGGAAAACAGCAAATTTCCCCTGGCTCCTGGCTTCATGATTCTCTTGTCATGTTTACCAGGTGCCAGATAATTTTCAAGTCTTAATCCCTGTGTCAAATAGGGCAAGGTCCTCAAAATCTGAATGGTTCTTACTGAGCTATTCTTGCTAAATGTTAAATGTAGCACAGTATTTTGCAGGTGCAGCTATAAACAGGATGAGCTTGACAGGACCCCAAACTGGTAAACGTAGCCACCTGCGAAGAAGAAATCAATGTATAATTAACCAAAACTAAGCCTCCCTTCAGGGAGACAGAGCTTTGGATGTGAATCCCCTGTCTCCTTTACATGCTGTAAGTAAATGAGAGTACTGAATGACAACCACGTCTAGTTTTTGAATGGAACACCCCAAGTGGAGACCCCCTTGAGTTCAGTAACACCTGCAATAAGATGCTTTGAAGGGAAGGAACCTGTATTCGTCAGGGGCCAATCAGGAGACAAAAGCCGCATAGTCAGGTGAACAGGGAAAATTTAAAATAAGCAGTTATTAACTATAATATGACATTGGAGTGATGGAGAATTGGTTAGCAAGGAGGAAAAAGAGCCCTGAAGAGGATGGGATATGCAGACACAAAGAGCAGTCACAGTTCCTAAGGCTGCGATTCAGACCAGGAGGGCACAGTCCTGGCTCACTGGTTGGCCATGAAGTTGCTGAGCTAATGTGCTGTCGGAACTTGCTGGAAACCTGCCCTCTGGGGTGCCGGGGACAGTTATTTACAGGGAGGTGCCACACCTCAGAACTCACTGCAGAGCTTCCAAGGAGTTGCTGGGGGAGGGGCTGTTGGCCACCGGGCCCTGCAGGAGCTGGGCACTGAAGAGCCATGCGCGCAGGAGTCAGATGTCGGGCAGACCACACACTGCTTCAGCCTGGAGACGTGAGCACTCTGGAACCGGGAAGAGAAAAACCCCTCCCTCTAGCGGTGTCCCTCCAGCCTCTGCTACGAACAAAGATTAACATTGTGCCAGCCGGCAAAGGAGAAATATTTAGAGCATCCCTTTCTCTTTCCATAGAGCCGTGAAGGGTAGATTTTGAGCGGAGGCGATAAACTGATAATTGACCCAGACCACAACATATTATTACAAGAACCACGGGGCTTGTGAGCCAGCACTGTGACTCAGTAGGCATAAGACCTCGGGCATGTCCACATCCCGAGCTATGGCTGCAAAACAACATCCTATATGCTTATCCTTCAAGGGCATTGTGAGGATCAAATAAGAAGGTGGGAATTGTGTCTCATTAATAAGGGGAGTAGCAGCGTCAGCATAGCCTAGGGTTTAAAATGATAGGTTCAGTCAAGAGGCTGAATCCCTGCTGTCCACTCACTAGCTGGGTGGCCATGGGCAATCTACTTACCCTCTGGGCTTTGTTTCCTGTGTGTAATGATGACACCTATCTCATCACCCCATATTCGTGAGGTATCAATAAAATAATCCACTCAGAGTGTTTGCACATATTAAGTGCAAAATAAATATTAGCTCTTATTGTTTTTCACTAATGTCATTAAATTACTTTAAATAAAATAGTTACGTTATTATGTTCCCCTCACTATGTAACCTCTATCTTTATTTACCTGGGGCCTACTATTTGCATGTATTATGCTAACTGCTGCTTTCAAGGAAGTGGTTCCTTACAAGGAAATGCTGTTCATTTTTCTCAAGACCAGAAAAGCCACCCATGTGCCTTAAATTATGGCCTTTCTAAAACCAGCCCAGTCTGAGCATTTAAACTCTAAACAAGCGTTTGTTTTTGAAGAAAGTTTCGCAGCAAGAATTTCTCAAAACACTTTCTGGATGAAAGGATTGAGGTTTTACTATGGGTTTGTTTTAATTAACATAGCTAAGTATGCAAACCACTAAATAACAACCCTTTGCCAGGAGGGAGTATGACAGCCAGACCCCGGCCCTCCAGGCTTCACTGGCTCATGTTCTGCTTTTGCACAGAAGATTCTGGGAAGGGAGAAGCCAGCGGCAACTGCATTAAGGCAAGACCAGAGCCCGCCGTCCCCACACTGGCCTCTTAAATTGCTTCCCTGATTATAGTCTCTTTGGCTTTCAATCCTTCTAGGAAAGGATTCTCAACCTTGGCACTTCTGACATTTTGGGTCAGGTCATTCTTTTTGTGGGGTCTGTCCTGTGCCTTATAGGGTGTTTAGCAGCATCCTGTGCCAGTTCTCAGAAGCACCTCCCTATCTGCTCTGACAAATAAACATGTCTTCAGAAGTAGTCAAATGTTCTCTGGAAATGAGATCACCCCTGCTTGAGGACCACCGATAGCCCTTAAGAATCTTCCAGAACCAAGCCTTTACCAGCCTGCTAGAAGTTTGCTTTTTTTTCAAGACTCTTCAACAACCTTGATTCCTCCTCTCCCTCCCAGTCTGTCTTCTCTCCCTTTGACTCCAAACAGTACAACTGCCCAGGATTTCCAGAATGTTCTGGCTCTTCAATCTTAACATTCTTCTTTCCTTGCCTTTCCATTTCTCGACTCCCCAGCTACCCAAAGAAGATTTGAGTAAGTGAAAAAATATAAGCTAGTTTTGGATAGAATAACTCAATATTGTAGAGATCAGATGTCTTTAAAATAACTTATAATTAATATAATCCCAGTAAAGAATCCCAAGAGAAATGTTTTTAGAAGCTAGACTAGCTTCTACTACATTTTAATATAGAAAATAAACAAGTGAGAATAACTAGAAATTTTTTGAAGAGTATTGAGGTACAAATCCTATAAGTTATTAAAATATAATAAAGGTATAGCAATTAAAACAATTATGGTGTGATGTGTAATTGCAGACAAATCAATAATATAAAATAGATATTCTAGAAATGTGACCAAATGCATACGTAAATTTAATATATGATAAAGAAGGCATTTTATTCTGTAAACTAACAGGAAAAGAACTCTTGTTTTTAGGAAAAGTGATGCTCTACTTTGACTGCCAAACTCTTTTATGGAATTCTTTTTTAAAAAAGACATTTCAGCTCATTGGAGGAACAATGGATTGTTCAATGAACAGTGTGTGGGGACAACAGACCAGTCATCTGAAAAACTAAACCCTGCCTTACTTGTTACATTAAATCATGTGCAGGTAGTTCATAAATATAAATATAAAACCACGGACACCCAAGAAAAAAGAATTATTTTGTTAGGAATTTCTAAGTATGAAGCAAAATCCAGGAACCATGACAGGAAAATATTGATAATTTTATTAATAAAATGTGTTTCACTTAAAAAACACCATAACAAATTAAAAGACAAAAACTAATTATAATATGTGTAAGACATGTGGTTAAACAAAGGGTTAATTCCCTCAAATATAGACTTTATGATTAAATTAGAATAACAGAATTGTATAGAAAAATAACCAGTAGGCATGGAAGAGAACGACAGAAAACAAGGAAGTAAAAATCTTAGAATAGACTCAAAATCAGCCTTATAAAAGACATAAATGAAAACAATGATGCTCCCTTTTTATCAAAATGTCAGAAATCAAAGGTTGTTAATAAACAGAATTTTTATGAGTATATGGAAATAGTAAACTCTTACACTCCTACAACTAAAAGGAATAACAATTTGGCAATGTTCTTTAAAATTCTCCACACACATATCCAGTCAATCTATTTACAGGAATTTATCCTACAGATAACTCTTATGATGTATGCAAAGACATATGTGCAAGGCTCTTACATTGAAGGACTAATTAGTGATGAGTTCACAGCAAAAAAAAACCAAAAGACCTCCAAATGTTTATCAATATGAAGGATGAGAAAGTAAATGATGGTATAACTATATCGAACACCAAAGATGTGAAATACAGTGCAGTTGATTTCTATGCACTGAAATGGATTGATTTGTAAGATATGTTAATGAGATATTTTAAGAGAAAAGGAAAGTGTAGAGCAGTATTCAAAGTATTCATCTGTGTGTATGTGTGTGTGGGCACGTGCGTGCGTGCGTGTGCATCCGTGTGCATAGACTATTTCTGGAAAATAAGTTGCAGAATTCATTAAGTTGGCTTCTGAGGAAGGAACGATTGGAAGTCTAGTAAAGAAGAAGAATTTACTTTTCATTACTCACTCTTGGGTTCTACTAATTTTTAAAAATAATTTTGTTTTATTAAAAAATAATAAAACTTTCACCATTAAAATTAATAAAAAGATGAATAAGAATAAAGCCTCATGAAGCTTTTTGTGACTGCTCTGGCTCACACTGGTATCTTCCTTACCTGTGTTCACACATTCGCTTACATTTCTCGTTTTTTAATTATCAGGTGTCCTCTCGTCACTTCACATATAATTATCCACATATCAGTGAATATCCCACCTGGGATGTGAATCATCTCTTCGTCCAGCATCTTCATGCTGTCTTCGCTTTCCACCAGTCATTCAGTAGCCATCTGGGTTTGACTGACATGGTATCACCGAGCTTGCATTCAAATCACCCTTATATGGCTTAATAATGGCCCCAAGGCACAAGAGTAGTGATGCTGGCATTTTAAATATGCCAAAGAGAAGCCCTAGGTGCTTCCTTTAAGTGAAAAGATAGGTGTATACAGGGGGGAAAAAACAGGGTTCGGTATTATCTGTGATTTCAGGTATCCACTGGGGATCTTGGAAGATACCGCCCCCCAGCAGAGAACGGGGGACTATAGTACTCAATTTTCTGGAAAGCACAGGAATCTGGGTAATAGATGTATTTTTAAAATAAGCAACCCAAGTAATTCTTATAATTTAGCAACCTTACAAAATAACATTCACTTCACCTTCAAAATAAGCGAGTTACGTAGGTAAAACACATATTCGTTATCTCCTTTTTACAGAAGAGGAAACTAAGGCTCACTGAGTTTAAGTGACTTTCCCTTAATCTTAGAATAACATGTCTGAGCTCCAGCATCCTTTTACTATTAATATGTTTTCTCTCTTTTAAAGTCTGACTTACAATAATGATTTACTTTCAGCAATTAGAAAGAAAAATATTTTATGAATGCTAGAATATCCATATCCTAATTAAAATCACCACTCATCACCGCGTATCACTGGCTAAATGAAATCTTGTTTTGTTTTTTTTAATCCTATGGCACCTGGTCTTCCTAGGTGGTCTCCCATCCAAGTACTAACCAGGCCCAACCCTGCTTAGCTTCCGAGATCAGACGAGATCGGGCGTGTTCAGGGTGACATGGCCATAGACTGAAATCTTGTTCTCTAGGTCACAAGGAATGACAGATGTTGGGGGTGGATGTAAATCAGAACATAAATGCTTACATACATTCCACCCAACTCTTCCCATTTTAGAATAAAAACACAGAATAAAAAGGAGAAGTGGAAAATTTGCAAGTCAATAAGCTTATTCTGACCTGCTACTAAATTGCTGTAGGAACTTTTTTTTCCATCTAGAAGGCCTTTTCCAAGACATCATGGAAGAAGTAAGTAATTGCATGAATCATGCTGCCATTTGTCTTAAAATATAAAAATAAAAATAAAAAAAGGAAGGAAGAAAAAGTGAAAAACCATTTAAGAAGCAACGGGGAAGTAGCGCCTTGACATTCACCAGAAAGCTGGGTGGGGGTCACAAGCTCAGCTTGTTAAGGACCACCCACACTGGAGGAAATGTCCCTCTGTCACTTCCCAAGACAACTTTCGTGGCCTTTCTTCCCCACCTTCAAAATGTGGTCCAATTTTGAATACTCAGAACCTCGGGAAAGCAGCTGTTTCTGAGGGCCAATTTTTATTTTCATACCAGAGGGTTTGTGCCTTTAAACATCAAAGTATGAACACCTATCGCTGTTTGAGATAGAAATCAGTTTAAAACATACCTTGGCGGCCTTTTGTATACAGACCACATTGAATAGGATCTCCCTTTCCCATATGACTGAGGGTCACCCCCAGAATTATAGTCCTGTTGGGGCCGTGAATGCGGCGATTCCGGTCAGGGCCCAAGGATGTACATTTGCAAGTATAGCGATGTCCTTGTTGTTTCTAAACTAAAAGTGACCTGTCTTAATTAGATGTACATCTGTTTTCAGTTTAAACGTCTTTTTTGCTGTCTGCTTTCACTATCTGATGTCTTGAATCATTAGTAATACTTCACGTGTCTCTTTCCCACAGCTACATTAAAAGCTCCGAAAAGGCAGGCACTGTGCCCTGATTCCTGACCCACAGAAACTGTGAGATAATAAAATAGATGCAACTGTAATTATTATATCTGTGAGTAAACTCCCTTAATGATGAAGTAAATGCAGAGTTCCAAGATGGGCTAAATTTATCAAATATAACTCCATATAGAAATATGTCAGAATGATAGCATCATTTGAGTTATGGAGTTATTAGCTACACATGGCATGTTTGTCGAATAATTTTATAATTTGCTGTGATGTCATTTTAGGACTTCAAATTTTTCAAAAAATCAACATGATTAAAACTTTACCAAGTTATGTCCTAAAAATACAAATTTATTACATGAATGCATACATTTTTGGTTCCATTGTATTTAACTTTGTGTTTAGTCATTTCTGCATTGTGTGTGACCTAGTTCTAAATATTGAACCTGCCAGCTAGGTTCAGTAGGGCTCCCTATGGAGTTAAATTCTTTGTTTTTTTTTTTTATTTAAAACATTTCAAAGGCAAAAAGGCATGTTCCAGAAGATATATAGAACATATTTTTGACTCGGTGACAAAATAAAATGTTTACCAAGGAGAACAAATTGTTGACACACAGGTGTGTGTGTTCGCAGGGCACTCTATGGTTAATTTCCACTCGTGTGACTTTTCCAAAGGATTCTCCTTTGAAGTGATGTTTTTATAAACTAATTCAGAGAGAGGGCATCTCTAGAGGCCTCAGGGATTCAGAGTCATCGCTAGGAAATGTGGTTAGAAAAACACAGTATGTGGGGCCCTCTAAGACTTATGATCCAGATGAAATCCAGCTTAGACGACGTTCAGGGGAGCTTTAGAATGAAAAAGCATCACTCAGTGGTTATGCGAGGGAAGATTCAGTCACTTACTTATGCAACTCATATTGAACTCCTTCGATGCTCTAGGCACTGCTCTCGGCACATGGTGGCAAGAGAAAAATTCTGAGGTGTCCTAATTAAACTACAGCAGGCTGGAGTGTGAGAGAAAGAGACAAGGGTGTTTAACCAGTCAGTAGCTGTGGGCCAACTATCAACTGGCGGCTCACGCTCCTGAATGTATGTTGGAGCTTTGCATCAACTTCCGCAGCCACCACGAGATGCCACAGCGTCCCGCACATCCACGAACTTTCAGGACTGTTGCCTGTAACCAATCAAAAGTAGTAAATATTTCTCCTTACAAGATTGTGCACCTATCACAGAACTGCGCCCACTTCACCTTTCCCCACCCTCCTCATCTGTGACCAGTGTAAATTCTTTCAAAACAACTTACATCTTTCTTCCCAAAAACATAATGTATAAAAGCACCCACCAACTCCAGGACAGCAGACAGGTTGCCTGCTCCATCTAGCTGTGCTGCTCGTGGTTTAGGCTTCATGTCCCAGGACTTGGTCCTTTTCTGGCTACCAACTGGCTCAGTGATCTTTCTTTTAGAAAAGCTTTCAGCCGGACAAGTTTTTTTTGTCTAACGATGGAGTACGTCAAGGAACACACCTGGAAAGATCCCTGGCTCGTGGGATTTACATTCAGGTGGGAGGTGGTGGAGAGACCTACAATAAATAAATGAGTTAATTCTAAGTGAAGGGGTAGTAAGTGCCTTGAAGAAAAATTCAGCTGAGTAGGAGTGACAAGGGAGAGATTTTATTTTAGGAAGCGTTGTCAGGAAAGCCTCTTTGATAGGTAATATTTGAGTAGCGACCTGGATAAAGGGAGGGAGCGGTTAAGCATATATTCAGAAGTTCATCCAAGTAGAGGGAAAAGCACATACAAGGGCTCCAACATGGGAGTTTGCTCGGAATGGCCAACGATGATGTTAATATAATTTCATTCCCCCAAATCAGGTCCACTAAGAACACAACTGCAGTTTGTATCTCTGCTGTAAGCTACCAGCCCTCCTGACCACCTGTAAGTGGGGTGGGATGAGCAGGAGGTAGATGAGGGGTAGAATGAGGTCTGAATGTGGATTTCATTTACAATGAGATGGGGAAACACTGGAGCTTCTTAAGTGAAGAGTGGTATCTTCTGACTCATGCTGTTTAAATTTTGGATGTTTTTAATGTTTACTCTTGAGCTGTTTGAAGAATAAACTGAAGGCAGAAGGTAGAAGCAGAGAGATCATTGAGAAGAATATTTTAATAATTCAGTGAGAGTTGATGGTGGCTTGTACTAGGATGTAGTAATGGGACTAGAGAGGATTATTTGCCTTCTAGATGTATTTGAAGATAAATTCAACAAAATTTGTTGGTTGAATGGATATAGGTATAAGAGAAAAATAAATCAAGCATAATTCCAAGATTTTTAGCCTGGGTAGCTGGAAGAATAAAGCTGCTGTTTTCTGAGCTGGGGAAGATCAGATGGGAAACAGATCATTGGGCGATTAGTCCAGAATTCAATCATGCTCAAGTTGTTTTAGATGCCTATTAGACCTCCAAGTGGAAAATTTGCTATAAGAGTGTGAGTTTAGTGGAGAAGTCTAGACAAGAGATGTGAATTTGGAAGTCACCAACCTGTAGATGATATTTGAGGCTATATGATAGAACGAGATCAACAAGTGAGTATAAACAGAAGCCATCTGACAACTGAGCCCAGGGCCACTCCAAATCACAGAGGTCGAAAGGGTGAGAAGAAACCAGCAAAAGGAGCCAAGACAGTAGTTACTGAGTGAGAGGATAACCCGATGCCAGGCAAAAGAAAATTAAGAAAGAGAGGCAGTGATCAATTTTGCAGATTATAGTTGAGTAAGTTAAGGACGGGGAATGTCTGAACTTTGGATCTGGTACATGAATGCAACTGGTGAATTTGGCAAGAACAGTTTTCATGGGCTGGTGGAAGTGAAAGCCTAATTGGAGTAAACAGAAAAGAAGATGGGGAGAAAAATGAAGTAGGAGGGTGTGGGGATAGTAAATGCTGACAGCTGTCTCCACAGACTTCCGTTGAAAGAGGAGCAGAGAACGAAGTGGTAGCTTGTGAAGGACGTGGGGAGTAAAGGAATTTTTCTTCACCACAGCATATTTTTATGTTGTTGATAATATGATTCACTAGTGGGAAAAATTATGTCAAGAAAGAGGAGGAACAATTCCACAGGTAACCCCATTGGGCAGGGGAGAAGGGTCAAATCCAGTGTGTAGATGGTACAGCTGGTTGGAGAGTGGACCGGTCAGCAGCCGTGGACAGGTCAGCTGCTGTGACAGAGACATTCTGTACACATCCAGGTATGACGGTATATTTGGTGGTAGAGGTCTGGGCTTGTTGGGCAGCTAAGTTTTTGTTTTTCAGTAGTTTGCAACTCTTGCTACATATTAGAGCTACATGGGCACATTAAAAAATGTCAATGAGAAATACAAATTAAAACCACAATAAAATACCACTACGTATGAGAATGGCTAAGATGAAATATAATGACAAAAAAAGAAAACCTCATAGATATAGAGAACAGAATGGTAGTTGCCAGAGGTGGAGAGTAGGAAGTAGGCCGAATGGGTGAAGGGAGTCAAAAGGTACAAACCTCTAGTTACAAAACAAATCAGACATGGGGTGTAATGTACAGCAATATTACTGTATTATATATTTGAAAGTTGCTAGATCTTTAAAGTTCTCATCACGAGAAAAAAAATTTGTAACCGTGTACGGTGATGGGTGTTAACTAGACTTATTGTGGTGATCATTTTACAAAACATACAAATATCAAATCATTACCTCGTGCACCTGAAATACATTATATGTCCATTATACTTCAATTTTAAAAAAGTTCTGATCACAAGAGAAAAACTAAACATACTGACAACATCAGCTTCTGCAAGGGATGCAGACCTGAAATCAGCCCACGCCGCTGGGGAGATAGTGCAGCGTGGGAAACGGCTGGTCGTTTCTCATCCTACGACCCAGCAATCCCGCCCCAAGGTATTGACCCAAGAGAAACAAAAATTTATATTTACACCAAAACCTAGACACAAATGCTTATAGCAGTTCCATCCCTGGTAACCGGAGCCCAAAAACAATCTAAATGTCCTTCAGCAGACGAATGGATGAGTAAACTGGTGCATCCATGCAATGGACAGCTACTCAGCAACGAAAGAGAGAAAATGCTTGATCCATACAGCTTGGGTTGAGCTCAAGGGCCTTAGGTTGAGTGAAAGAATTCAGTCTCAGGAGATTACATACTATATAATTCTATTTATGTCGCATTGCCAAAAAGGCACATTTATAGTGATGGAAAACGGATGAGTAGTTGCCAGGGTGGCAGCGGGAGGAGGACATGACTGTGGAGGGGTCCCCGAGTTATTCTGTGTACATGTGTTAAAACTCATGCAACTGCATATCAGTAAAAAAGTCCGTTTTACCATGTGTAATTACACACACACAAAAAAGACTCCTGCTGGTAGCGAGGGCCATGAGGGAGCACGCAGTGAGTGGACTTCATTTTCTGGTGGAGGCGACAGTGGACAGAGACATCCCCCTTTCCTGGGCAGCCCCGGGGCAGGAAGACGAAGCCTCACTCCTGGCTGCCCCGCTGAACCCGCGGGATGGGGGTGGGGAGGCTGGCTCTCCTCGAGACCCTGTGTATGCTACCTAATATCCTTTAATGAACCTCTTCCTGTTTGAACTTGAAAAAATGCCTAAACTCTACTCCATCCCCCCAAATTCTGACTGAATTATGGGGAGAGAAGGGATGGATTTTTTTATTTAGAAAAAAAAATGTTTTGTGTGTTACAGGCCATTCTGTTGTGCAGCCAGAGATAAAAACCTCGGAGTTAGATCAAGAAGGTGAAGATAAAGTTCAAGAAGAGTTTAAGACCAACTGGCATTTCCTGATGAGTGGCAACCAGGAGCAGAGGGCCTTGGGCCAGCCTGGGGTGAAGGGCGAGCGTCGTCTGGGAAGGGGGTTCGCGGTTGGCAGTGAGAAGGGATCAGGAGTTTTGCAGACTGACCAGTAGGGGGCATGAGGATGTTCGCCCTGGCGGTCTTTGGCAGACCGTGGCAGTGAGGCTGTGGGTGTTGGGGAGGGGGCGGGGTCCCGACAGAAGCTCGGCTCCGTGGTCGTCCCGTAGACTACTCTAACAGCTTGGTGGGCGCTCCTCTCTCAGATCAACCAACAGGGGACATGAGGGAAGGAGGGACATTTCACCCTTTTCTTCTAATAATAATGGGTGACAGAGTGTAGTTATGGAAGCTGACATGATTAAATTTACCCGGCGAATACATTCACGCATGTAAAGTGCTTCAAACAGTGTCCAGCACATAGTAAGAGCTTAACAAAGGCTAAGGGAAAAATTAAAGATGACATGTCTGAAAACACTTTTTCTTTCTGTGGATCACTCAGTGTAAGAAATTGTTATGTCTTCAAAGGTTATATGCAACTGACAAAACCACTTTGTTTACCCATTAGATCTGTTTTCCTGGATTCCATGGGGCCCTGGACTGATTTAGCACACTCTCAGGACAGCTCCGTCATAGCAAAGTTTCCTACAAATACATTTCAAAAGACCCATCGTCCCCAAAACATTTCTGCAAGGCTGAGAAAACACAGGCAGAACACGCAAAGGAGGGTTCCACTGAGCTCAGAGTTCGGGGCTGACCTGTTCCGACCCTGTTCCTCTCTGCCTCTCTGTTTATCCTTTATTCCTTCCATAATTGGTCCCAGCAGAATTCTGTGAAAGGAACACTCCATGGGAATGAGGACCAAGAAAAGAATGTATCTACATTTACTCTGATGAGCACCTCACATTAAATGCGATGAAGCAAAATAAAGTTTATTTCTGCTTTGGAGATAATCTAGGATGTACATTGAGAAATTAGTCCTTACCGTATGCTAAGTACTGTGCTTTGCTCTCTCGCCTGTAATATCATTTTTATAGCATGAGGTAGATCAGGTAAGTAATGAAGATTTTATAGATGAAGAAGCTAAGGCTCAAGAAGTGATCGTCTATGGTCACAGAGTTGGTGGCAGAGCTGGGATGTAAACTCACCTCCTTCCCAACAGATCTTTAGTCTCCCCTAAGTTCTGCAGCCTACAGCCTTGTTCTGAAACACCATAAGAAGTCGCTGTGAGCAGTAATGTCCCCAAGTGTCCTCCTGAGTGCTTGCTTCCTCTTGGAAAAGGTCATCTGGCAGAAGGTAGTCTTAAGGTAGATCTGCTATCAGTTTGCTCAGCTGCCTCATCTGCCCACAGGTCCCAAGAGTTTGGAAACATAAAGTCATGCCTCAGTGTACCCACATCCCTGCTCCCATTTGTCTCCTGGCACCAGAGTCCCCAATCCTGCTCTTTCTGTGTTTCTCATTTTCCTCTGTCTGCCTTAGGGGCAGAAAGTGGGGAAATCACTGACCTTTAACTTAAAAGGGAACACCAAGTGAGACACCCCCAATTCCTGAATTAGATGATCACGCCACCTCAGTGTGGAGATGTAGTAAGTAATAGAGCGTGTGGGTCAGGCTCTTTATTGGGGTCCAGCTTCTCCGTGGCTCTCCTGTGGGCTCCCCTATCTGAGAGGAGAGGCCATCTTTTACTAAGATGTTTAGTAATCAGACATGGAATTTTAAAACTGAAAGAAGTCCTCTTACACAATCCACTCTGGAAGCCTATGGGCGGTCACATAATAAGGAAGGTGAGGCTAAGAGTTAGAATCTGGTCTCCCGTCTCTTTATTCAGTGCTTTTACTGATAGCAGTATCAACAGTTATTTTTAGAAATATCAAACTTTTATCTGGAAATCAAAGTAAGATGTTCTAAATAATGGGTACAGATAGTCATCCCTTTTCTATGAAGTTCTCAAAGCTTGGTGAAACTTTGAATACATGTAGTATTCTTTCTCCACAGGGGAGATACGTTCCAAGACTCCCAGTTGATGTCTGAAACAGCAGGTAGCCTCAAACCCTCTGTATACTACGTTTTTTCCTATAAATACATACCTATGATAGCGTTTAATTTATAAATTAGGTACAATAAGAGATTAACAATGATAACTAATGATAAAATAAGACAATTATCAGTGTAAGAACTGTCTAAATCTAGAAAATTTTTATAAGAGTGTATTTGAGCCCAAACTGACAGTTGCCAGGAAGCAAGATCCCAGATGCTCCATAGAAGGAAGTTCTGTGGCTTCTCTTATGCGTTTAGAATTCAGGAGGGAACATAAGGAAGATTAAATGGAAGTGAGAGAAAGCAAGGTGGGGGTTGGATTACAGGATAGTTAGCAAGATTGTGCACTCTCTTAAGATGGTTATGCTTTAGGGATCTGAAAAAGAGGCATTTTAAAGATGTGTTAGCCTAGATGCACAGAAACAATGCGCGGGGCTTGCTAAAGGCAAAGATTCGCCTTTTACTAAAGAAGGTACAGACCTGGGGCATGACTACCCGCCATGACCAGTTCAGTTAGGAATTTATGATCAGATCACCCTGCAAGGTTACTTTCAGTGAGATTTATTACAGAGCCCCTTTTTCTGTCCACACAATTAAAACAATAAACTGTAACAAGAGTTATGCTAATGTGGTCGCTCTCTCTCAAAATATCTTAGTGTGCTGTGCTCACCCTTCTTGCAATGATGTGAGATGATACAATGTGATAAGATGAAGTGAGGTGAATGACATAGGTACTGTGACATAGCATTAAGCTACTAGAAGTGTTACTTGAACACAAGCAATTTGATATTTTGACGCTAGAGCTGATAACTGGGACGGCTACTGAGTGACTAATGGGTAGAAAGCGTATACAGCGTGAGACACTGGACAAAGGGATGACTTACGTCCCAGGTGGGACAGAGTGGGATTTCATCACGCTACTCAGAACAGCATGCAATTTAAAACTTATGAATTCGTTATTTCTGGAATGTTCTGTTTAATATTTTCAGACCACGGTTGACCACAGGTAACTGAAATTAAGGAAAGCAAAACTATGGATAAGGGGGGACTGCTGTAATAAGTTCTAATACTGGCATACAGAAATAAAAAGGGTCTCCAGAGATATAATCTCTTTTATTTCCTCCCAAGCTTTTATTAAGCTCTTACTATGTAGGCTAGGCACTTTTAAGTGCTTCAAAATACGTTAACACATTTAATCATGTCAATTTTGACCACAGTAAAGATATGATTGGGAAACTAATATAATTTTGATGTCAACTATATAAAAATAATTTTTTAAATTATCTTTAAAAATGATATTGATGGAAAATAATAGCATTGGCTGGCCGTTATGAACAGATGAGCTAAGCGTTTTACACGTTATCTAATTTAACCCAAACTTCTCTGAGCTCTAGACTCAAGTCACCATCTCCAGTATCTCCTCTTGAATGTTTCAGTGACATCTCAAATTCAACTAGTCCTAAAGAAAGCATATGCCCAGCCTCCCTCACCCCCACCCCCCACTTCAGACCAGTGCTCCCTGACAGAGCAAATAGCATCTATTACACACGTCCTGTACTAAGGGTTACCTAGCTCTCCCTTTCTAATCTATCACCAAGTTCTGTGGATTTTACCTCCTAGGCTTCTGTCAAATTTATCCATATTTCTCCATCTCTACGTAACTACTCTATTCCAAAATGCCATCATTTCTCACTTAGATTGTAACAGTAGCCTTCTAATCGACCTATCGACATCTACCATCGCACCTGTTTTCTGAATTTGTCTTCTAAATTGCATCTAGGGTCATCTTTTCAATGAGACACATTGACTTTATTCTGTTTCCTAAACCACATTGACAGCTTCCCGCTGCTCTTCGGATAAAGACAGACTCCTCAGCACAGTCAGCAGGATTCTGCATGGCCTGGCTCCCACCTCTCTCCCTCATTTCCTCCCACTCCAACTACATGTTCTTTGTTTAGCCTTGTTACATGGTCACTCCAGCTACGGGACCTTTGCACACACTGTTTTCAATGCATGGATTGCCTCTTCTCCTTTCCTAGTTAAATTCCTCTTCCTTCATATCTTGACTTTCCTGAACCTTTCAGATTAATCAAAATTTCTCCCATTCTATCTTCTTTGCACCGTGAACCTTTTATTTATAAAATTTATCATAATTATATTTTTCATTTACATGTGTGATTCCTGTCTTTCTTCTCCACTAGGCAGTAAGCTCCATACGGCCAGGGGTATCTACAGTTGCTCAAAATTGTATTCTCAGTGCCAAGAATAGTACCTAACCTATAGTGGGCATTTGTTTTTTAGATTTGTGCAGCATGGCAGAAATCTTTTGGGCTGTCATTACTAGTTTAGTAAACTTGATACTGACTATAGAAAGTCTTCTACATGTGATGGAGTCACAAACTTAAATGCTTCTAGAATCACACAGGTAGTATTCATGGGAGAGGAGTTATTGTCTAAAGGGGCAACTGTGGAGAATATAGCCTTAATGATTTTTCAAGAGAAACCGTACATGTGAAATTGTTTTTGATGGTTCCTATAGGTGGAGAAACTATCGAGGCAGTCGGCCAGAAAGATGGAGGAAAGGAGTGTAGAAAGTTTATTAAATGCTGCTAGGAAGGTTTAGTAGGTTGAATAGTGTCCCCCTTTCTCAATTCATGTTCAACCAGGACCTCAGAATGTTACCTTATTTGAGACTAGGGTCTTTGAAGATAAAATTAGTTAAGGGTTAAGTGAGGTCATGTTGGATTAAGATGGATCCTAAACTACATGACTGGTGTCCCCATGAAAAGAGGAGAAGATGCAGAGGTATTTAGAGAGGAAAAGTCCATGTGAAGACAGAGACAAAGATTAGAGAGATGCAGCCACAAGCCAAGGAATGCCAAGGATTGCTGGCGATCCACCAGAAGCTAAGACAGAGGCAGGGAACAGATTCTGCCTTGGAGTCCCAGAAGTCACAGACCTTGCTGACACTTTGATTTCAGATTTAGGGCCTCATGAACTGTGAAAGAATAAATTTCTATTGTTTTAAGTCACTCGGTTGTGGCAATTTGTTATGGCAGCCACAGGAGACTAACACAGCAGGCCAAAAATAATAATAATTAGGACTGTATATTCATTGGAAAAGATTTGTGTACATGGAAGTCATGAGAGGTGTTGCAAGGGAGTTCCAAAGAATGTTTTGAGAAGTGACAGGGAAGTGAGAAAGTGGAACTCCCGTGTCTCTTCCGGCCTTGACTCATCCTCGCCCACTCATGGATCCATGCTCTGAATAGAAGCCTCCAGAAGGATGCCCTGGGGCACTTCCTATCCAAAGGTGCAGGTCTGTCTGGTGTACAGAGAGGAGGGACTTCCAGTCCTTGGCCATCTCTTGGGGAGCACATGAGATGGCTGGGCACAGGACCAATAGGGAGTTTGGCTCTGCTTGGGCCAGTAACATGACATGAGCAAGAGGAGTGAAGGGACCTGAGAGGAGGAGGAGGAGGACAGCCAGGTGGGGGAGTTGGGGATAGAGGACACCTGGAAAATGAATGCGACTGCGGGGACCAGTCCCAGCACAGAAGGCAGAGAGCCCCAGGCCCATCCAGGTAGATGTCAGGCTCAGGCATAGCTCAGAAAAGCACATCGGCAGGCCAGGTCGGCCAGCAGGGAAGCTGGCAAGGGACTCCAAGCCGAGGGTGGTAAGAAGCAGCCATCACGTGGAAGCATCCTGTGGTTCTAGGAATTGCGCCCATTCTAGGCCAGATCTGGTAGCTGGAGAACTGTGGATGGACTGGGATGCGGTGTCTGACGGGAGGGTGGCAGGCAGGAGTCTGAATCTGGGGAAAGCCACTGAGCCCTTCATCCCATAAGACAGCACACTTTTAACACAACATGGAGCAGCTCATCTCCAACTGTCTCCTTCGATTGTGCTAACAGTATCACTTCACACTCATATGTTTTCATTTCATTATTTAATCTGTAGATTGGTTACATAACTGTTTACATAAGACAGACACTTTTTCCTTCCCCAACCTAGTACCTACGAACTCAGTAAGTTGTTAATAATAATTTCAACAAGATTAGCCACTATAGAGAACTGAAGTCAATGGTCAGAAATGGTCATTTCCCATATTCCTGGAAAGCAGGATGTTAACGGAATTGTCCTCGTGATAATTTCTCGTCCACGAGGGAATGACAGTAGCAGCTCAACACTTTAACAATGAACTGGGACTCCCATGCCACGTTTCCTTCAACAAGCCCAATGAAATTCTACTTTAATAAAAGTTATTTTTTGAACGTGCTCATTGCTTCCTTGAACACAGACGGTGCTTTTATGCGGGCTTCAGCTCAGAACGGGGGCAGCCACCGGGGAGAATTCGAGGAATGATAAAGGGAGCCCCAGGCAGGACGGAGCGAATCCCTCCGCGTGGGGACGCAAGTGCCACACCGAGAGAGGGAGGGTCCCTGACTCCACGCAGGGAAGAACTCAAGTGCACACCCTGAGTTAGAGATGAAAGGAAAGTTCATTAGAGAAGGAGTAACGCTCTGCCGACAGGGTGTGGTCTCCTCTCAGAGTCAGAGTATGAGACCCTGAGTGTTCGAGGAATTGGGTTTAGGTCTGTTTCTTAGTTTCTACGAAAATCACAGCTGAAAGTCTTGGTCTTCCTGTTTTCCTTTCCTGGTGTGGGTATGCAGCCTTAAAAGGATGGGTGAACAGTTTTAAGTAATCTCTGCAGGAATCTTCCTTTGTTCTGTAGGTTCCCTGCGGTCTGGCCACAGGGAGTAAAGAATGGAATAAATGCTTGGATTTATTTTGGGTAGGGAACAGCTTAAAGTCTTTGTGTTCCTGAGTTCCTTTCAAGGTGTGGGTAACTGTTAAGGTGCAGGTGAACAGCTGTTAGTCATCATCTCTGCAGGAATCTTCCTTCATTCTGTAGGTTCTTCATGGTCTGGTGGGTGGCTGATCAGTCAGGTTCCTGTCTTTAGCTGCATGCAGCAGGCTCTGAATACAACCTGGTTTAATATTTAGTCAATTTGCATAGTTCTCATGCCTCTTCCCTGTATCAAGCCTAATTAGAAAACTGTCAACAGATTCATTCATTCGTCCATCCATCCATCCATCCATCCATCCATCCATGCATTTCTTCCAACAAGTATTCCTTAAGTATCTACTGGGTGCCAGCACTGTTGTAGGCATCATTATGGAGCAGAGCGGGGCTTGCCTTCAGAGAACACAGGCAATGAACATGTGTGCCAGCACCACATGTCCTAAGTGCTCAGAAAGAGTCACAAGAGAGAGAATTAGAGTGGGTGTTGTTTTAGGTCAGGTACTCAGGGGAGGCCTCGATGAAAAGATGAGATCTGAGTGAGTGGAGAGCTGGATGAGGGGAGGGAAGGAGCCAGGGACACGTTGAAGAAAAGAGGTCCAGCTGACAGGGAGGGCAAACGGGGAGGCCTGGGAACATTCTTGGCTTGCTGGGAGAATAGTAAGCAAGCCAGAGAAGCTAGGTCACAAGAGAAAGTCGCAGGGAATAAAAGCTGGAGAGGAATCCAGAGCCAAGTTACCTAAGTCAGGACAAGAGCTCTGCATTTTATTCTACAAGAGAGGGGAGCCTACGGACTTTCTGATCAGCATAGTGACATGACTGGACTTAGGTTTAAAAAGATGATCTTGGCTGTATTTTGGGGAATACGTGGTTAAGGGTGGGTAGGGGAGGAAAACTTTAACCTTCTACCCTTTTAGAGCCTGTGGCTGGTCTAACGATTAAGATGACATAAGACGGATAGTAGGAGAAAAACACACTTAATTAAGTACATGCACGAGAGCCCCATAAAAATAAGAGACTCAGCCAGACGATCAAGGCTAATACATCATCCTGAGCTAAGGGAAGAGAGGGGTCTGGGGCCACAAAGGGGAGTAAAGCTTTTCACAGGAAAGCAGAGGAGGAAATGTTCAGTAAACAAAGGTTGCCCTGTCATGCAGACAAGTTTCTTAGGTAAAATGTTACCTCTGTTAACAGCTCTCTTCCTGATATAGACCCCTTTCCAATGCAAATTTATTTTATAATTGCAGATTTCCTCCATAAATGGGAAAATTTATATTTATTTTAGCCATTTAAAGGAGAGGTAAAGAGCTTTTCCTGAGTCTGAAGGGTCTTGATTTATTTTAGCTCGAAATAGGCCTCCTGCCAAAGTGACGTATTTTGGGGATGTTCTTTCTGAATCACTTCAGGGGCAAGAGTGGAGGCAGAGAGACCAGTAGGGAGGTTTTGCACTTGTCCAGGGAGAGATGATGGCATGTGGAACCAAGGCGACGGTAGGAAAGACAGTGAGATTTGGTCAGATTTGTGATGTATCTAAGAGGTAGTTGAAGTGTGTTGAATGGTGGCCCCTCTAAAAATGGTACGTCCACGTCAAATTCCTGAAACTAGCAAATGTTACCACATTTATAAGAGTCTTTGCAAATGTCCTTCATTTAAGGATCTTGAGATGAAGAGATGGTCTTGGATTATTCTAGAGATAATCTAGAAATGCAACACACAGTGAAGGCTCTTGCCCACATTTTACCCACCCTGCTGCCGCTTCCCCACGTGGCCTTCCGTCATGTGGTTGCTCCTTCTCGCGGGATCTCTGGGTATAACAAACTGTCTTTCCAATGTGTCCTGATCTGTTGGCCTTGTGATAACTAAATAATTATAAAACCTACATTTAAAACAGTTGGTGCAGACCACGGTGAGATGCAATAATCTTCCTTATCTGTGGGAAAATATATTTCAAGACCCCCAGTGGATGCCCAAAACCATAAATATTACCAAACCCTATGTATAACTATGCTTTTTTTTTTCCTATACAAATGTACTTTTCCACATAAAGAATGCATTTTACGGCTTCTCTTTGGCATATCCAAGCTGCCAACATCACTACTCTTGTGGTTTGAGGTCATTATTACGTAAAATAAGGGCTATCTGAGCACAAGCACTGTGCCACCGTGACCATCCATCTGTTAATCTGCAGGCCTACCACGTGTCTAATGGGCTGGAAGCCTGCACAGCATGGATACGCAGGACAAACGGATGATTCACATCCTGGGAGGGACGATGGGATGGCATGACATTACATAACGCTACTCAGAATGGCATGCACTTTAAAATATGAATTGTTAGTTTCTGGAATTTTCTGTCTAATATTTTCAGACCACAGTTGACCACGGGTCAGGTAACTAAAACCACAGAAGGTGAAACTGGATAATGGGGACTAGGGTATCACTCGATTATTCGTGCTTTACTACTAACTGGTTTCACTAGGTGGCAGCGGCAGGCTGGGAAGCACCCCACTAAGTGGTTCGGGCTTACAGGTGGCTGCGAGTGCTGTTTGTTGCATTTGCCGGCTGCCCCTCATTCACTCCCACCTTAAATTCAGAACTCAAAAGCTGAGTCCTCCCTGAATTCTTCTCTGGACTGTGCTACTTACCTAGATTCTTGGATGAAGCCAGGGGAAGGGCATCCCTTTCCTATTGACTAGCGAGGCTTCCCAAAGTCTCCTCCTCAGAGGGAGCAAGGCGTGAGGGGAAGCGTCAGGGGAAAGGCCCGCTCAGTTACTGGTCAGCACTGATATGTGATGGGGCAGCTGCGTGGCCACCTTCCCTGCGCTTCAGCCTGGTCAGCAAGTAAGGAGAGTGGCCTTCTAGCCACTTGTGAGCTGCAGGCCACACGCAGGGTCAGGGAGGGCATCCGCCTCGGAAACCATGGCACCCTGTAAAAGGTGTTGCTTTGGACTTAAACTTTGTGTTGTTTCTCACCTTGCTGTTGGTGCAATTCGTCCCCTGACCCAGTGGGGTATGAAGGATGACGTTCTTGGAGACACGTGGAACAATGCTTAACAAAAAAGGGAAAGAAAGAGGAGGTACTTTCTTCTTTATCTCTGTCAGCACACGTAGGGCCTGGTACTCAAAACACAGAGCCTCAGAACTACTTATAAGGCCACTGTCATGCTCCTTGGAAGTGGATCTAGAATTGTTATAGGGTAATGGAGACACTCGAGAGAAGGAAGCCACCGCTATGGACGGGGCCACTAGGGACATCGAGGAGCTCGTCCTGTAAACACCAAAAGGATAAACAACAGTTGGAGATAGATAAGGGACCCCAAAAAAGGGGGAACCTAGTCATTGGGACAGAGGTGCTTGGCTGTGCCATCGAGAGAGAGGCTGCTGTCACTCTCTAAGTACATACCAAGGTCATGGGTCAGGAAGCCTTGAGGTGAGAGGTTACCGACTAATAGGAAGGCCTCCAAGCCCTACTGTACCCCCTTTCACTGTAACCATCTACAGGGCCCACACTGAGTTATCAGCAAGAGACAGAAAACAAAACCCATGTTTCAGATGACTAAAAGCCGAAAACAAACAAACAAACAATCAAAAAACAGAGAGAGACAGAGAGAAAAGAAAACCAAAACAGAAACCTAGATACAGGGGGAAAATAAAAGTAAATAAACAAAATTTAAATATATCATAATTACATATATTATATGTTATACATATTAAGACATATATTTATATGATATTACATATATTACATATGTAATATGCTATATGTGAAAAGACAAAGGTCCATAATATGACCCAATTGAGATTCCAAAATTTTCATATTAATATTTATATAAAACTAGTACTGTAAATTTATATATAACAAATTACATATAACTAAGTTTAATACTAAATACATCTAAATAACAAAAATAAAAAGGGTGCTAATTGACTTTTGTGTCTCTACAACATAAGCTCTAAATAAGTAGCATTTCTGAAAATGCATTCAATTGACACAGATTTGTAGACTTGATCGATTCTGGAGCTCAGATTGTAGTTACACCTGGGGATACCACTACGTTTAAATATGTACCCCATAATCTTAGGAAAGTCACTAAGTCTAAAATAGAGGAAAAATATTATGTCTTATTTTAATGGTAGGCTTGCCTAAATTTCCCATAGTCACAATACCAATTACCCTAAAATGTCCCAGAGCGGGCATGGACAGTCTAACACCATGAGTGATAAATCTAAATTAAGGCTTTGGCACCTACAAATTGCCCAGTAAAATGAAACCCCATAGACCCCTAGTTAAAATGGACTGATATAAGTTAAAACAAGGCCTTCAAAACTTGTCTTATTATATAAAATGTAATTAACAAAGGGGGTGTTTATCCCCACTGCTTTTCCATATAAAAGCCAAATGTTTCCAGTCCTTAAACCTGGAAAAATAAATATCGCTTTATGGTGAATGACTACAACTTTAATGCTGTGGTCTAGCCATTAAGTCCCCATACCCAAAATTCATTATTACATGCATAATTGTTAAAATTACAGGTTCCATCTAATCAACAATCGATAAATATTTTGTTATTACAGATTGGGCTGCTATGTTCTTTCAGTGCCCATTTCAACAGCTTCTCAGCCACAGTTTGCCTTCACCTCTGAAGACACACAATATACTTTTTCTAAGCTACCTGTGAGCTTTGCCATCACATGATCTTTGCAGACAAGATCTTAGCTGCATCTACCTCTCTCCAGAGCATGGGGATGACATTACACTGATGACATTCCCCTCCAAGAGTTTCCTTTGACAAACTTCTTGAGGACAGATAAGTCCAACATCTTTCATTCCTTTGAAGGTTCTGATGCGATGAGGTCTCTGTTTGTACTACCTGAGGCCCGTTGGTGGTCTTGCTGCCTTTTCCTTACCCCGTGGTGCCCTCCTCTTCCACATCAGCAACTCTGCCCCTTACCTGTAGTCCTCCCTCCTGGGCTGGGACAGCTCCCTTCCTCCTTCTTTTCTGAGGATGGTTAGGAGGGTGAATTCAACTGCCTGTTGTTTACTCAGAGCTTGTGTGTCTAGCTTCTCTGTGAAAGGGCCCACCAAACTGGAGGAAAAGAACTCCTAGAATTAGGATTTAATCTTTAAATATATGAATACAGTTGCACCATATGCCACATCCCTGCCGATTTAGAAAGACCTGGTGACCACCTAATTATTCTTTTAATTTTATTTAATTATTATTTTTTGTTAAGTTGATTAATAACTTAACAGATTATAGTCAATATAAATTATTAATCAATTTAACCAAATGTGGTTTTTTTCCAGTTTTACTGGGAAGTCATTGCCATACATTACTGTATAAGTTTAAGGCATACAGCATGACGGTTAGTATTCTTTTGATTTTAAAAGGCAGAGGCTGACTTTTCTTCTAACCCTAATATCCCTCCGATTACTCCCTTGAGATACCAGATGGCAACATGAAGAAACCACTGTTGACATGAAGAAAGTCTTACATGGGACAATCAAGATATGTCTCAGAGCCTCGAAGTTATTTTCTTCACCACTATTAGGAGGTGAAAATATGTGTCTGTGTATTTTTCTCACTCTTGCCTACAGGATGATGGAAGGAGGAACTTTTATTTCTGGTTGGGAAAAGGGATGACAACTGCATGCCCACCACCACCACCAAGAGCTAATGATGTAGGCTACGTATACCATGAAGGATGGGATCTACCATAAGAGAGTGGTATGGTGTGGGGACCAGTGAGTACTCTGGTCAGGCTACTCTTGCCCTTGAAATTGTGCTGTGCTCTTTGAAAGTGACTTGAAGATTATTTTTTCATCATTTTATTGATGGTTGTCTCTAATTATCTTATCATGAAAGTTTAAAAGTCCAAAAATTAAATTAATTCTAGGCCATTGGAATTTTAGTGTGGATTTTACCCCACAATTCAGCACTGGATTATTCCTATCTTACACTGGTCACCATGGATCCCTTTACAGTGGAGCTAACTGCTCACCATTTTGATTTCAAGCTCTTATGTATAGAGACTTCTATTTCAGTATGAGTAAGTATTAGGCGCTGGTTACATGCTTAGACAAATATGTAGTCTTTTCTCTTATCAACTCATATTCAGTTAGGAAATTGCTTTCAGTTGCCAAAATGTGGGCTTTAGCACAGGATGTATAAAAACAATATACAATCAGCCATCCATTGTTTTTTTCACATATCTGTGGCTTTATGAAAGTTATCAGGATGTTAGGGCTGATCTCCCAATGCTCCTGCTCAGAACGGCCTGTGCGATAAATGGCAAAGGAGATAGGCTCTCCCATTTCTCAACCCACAACTGATGCAAGCTCTGTATTAGGCAACCATATTGGAAAACCAGCCATAGCAAAATCCATTAATCAAAAGTAAATCCATTGACCCTAAGATAAGTGTATGCCAAGTTTTCTAATTTTTTTTCTTATGCATTTATTTTACCAACATTCTTACAAGTTGCTCTCTCTAAATTCAAGCTGTTCCAAGTGCGATTTACAAACCAGCAGCCTTGACCCCCTCCAGGAGATTGTTGAAAGTGCAGAATTTCAGACCCTTTAAGCCCAGACCTACAAAGTCAGAATTTGCATTTTAATAAGATCCTAAGGGGAGGTAGGTCTGAGAAGCACTGCTCTAGGAGAACTAAAATAAAGACTCAATTTCTCCATTTTTATCCTGTGCAGTTTTTGTTGTTTGGGGATTTTTTTTTTTCACCTACCAAATTTTGGAAAAGGTAGAACAGTTTGGTTATAACACTGGAAAAAAGCAGTGGAATTTCTATTCATTTAAGTTGTTGGCTCCAACTAAGCTAAGTCAATAGTTGCTTTCTGGTGTGCAGTTTGCTGTACAATGATTGAGAGAAATAGGAAGAATTGGATGTATTTCAACAAATACTAGTGATATGGGAAAAGCAAATGTAGAATCAAGATGACCAAGGATCCCAATAAATTAAAAGCCCTTTGCCACAATGAAGCACGTAGAAGATCCTCTCCTTTTCCATTGAGTCGTAAAGCATTTATTGAGAATGGCTAAGTTCTGTGTCTCTAGGATTGAATAAAATGCCTGCTAGTCCTGAAAACCTCACAATCTAGTTGGAATTCAAATAATTATGACACAAAGTGTGAACTCGATGTTTCAAAAATAAGAAGACTCTGTCAGTTCTGCTTCAGAAGGTCTTACTTTGGGCCACATAAAATGTATTCGTCCCACAGCTGGAGAGACGATGGCAGGGGCTGCATGTGGGTCCCTCTGAGAAGGTTTCAGTCATGAGACCAGAGCTCACACCCCATTGTGACAACATTCTTCTTGCTAGAAGCAGTCATGAAGGAGCAGGGGAAAAGTGGCTTGGGGTAAATTGATGCCTTTCCTCACTAATGGGTGCAATGAACACAACTCTGGGACTTAGCATTTGATTACTCATGAGGACTTGGGAGCAAGACAAATCTGGTTCCAATTCCATTTGATCTGATAATGCACTGTGGGTATATAAGGTGTTATCACTGGAAGAATGGTACACAAGGGCACTCTGTACTAGTTTTGAAACTTTCCATGAGCCTTAAACTATTTCAAAATGAAAAATACTAATAGAGTCTTATCTGATATTTAATTGTGGTAGAGCCTAAGGCGACTTTGCTTTCTGAGTCTTAATTTCCTCTTCTGTAAAATGGTTATGGTAGTATAAACCATAGTATTTACAATAATTATAGTAGTATAATTTTATATACCATGATTATATATACTATAGTATATATTGGATATACTAGACCAAAGTCGCATATATATCTGATTAATTTTAGTCACTGAGTATGCATTCCTTTTTCTTCAAGGAATTACTTATTTGTATTTAGTCTTGATTGAACTATCTGTTAATGTTCTCTGCTCTCTTCTAGAAGGTCAAGGGGCTGGAGAAGATGCAACTCAAAGTAAGCCAGTCTAACAGGACCATTAATCCGTTGGTATAAAGTAGACTGTTCCTAAATTTAGTGATTAAACAATATTTTGTTTTTTCTCACAATTGTGGTTGGGCTGCTATAACAAAACTGGGTAGCTTATAAACAACCTGCTGGCTTATAAACAAAAGAAATTTATTTCTCACAGTCTGGAGGCTGGAAAGTCCAAAATCTAAGCACCAGCAGAATTGGTCTTTGGTCAAAGCCCGCTTCCCGTTTGAAGACAGACATCTTCTTAATGTCCTCACATGGCAGAAGGGGGCAAGGGAGCTCTCCAGGGTCTATTTTATAAGAGCACTAATCCCATTCATGAGGATGCCACTTTTATGACCTAATCACTTCCCAAAGACCCCAATTCCAAATACCATCATGCTGGACATTAGCATTTAACATATGAATTTTGGGGGGACATACTCAGTCTATAGGAGATTCTGAAGCCTAGTCTTTAATATGGCAAAGGATTGCTTCCCAAGACTATATACTGAAGCTTATAGACACTTTCATGTCCTACCATTGCTGTAGTCACCAATTTGAGAAGATAAGCTATGCATATGTGTTTTCAGATGGCAAAGAGGTGGCCTCTTTTCCAGCCACTCTCCTATCCCCAGCAGGTCAGAGATGGACTTGACCAGATCATAGTGAGGTAATTGTGTCCTTACATACAAAACTGACCTGGAAAAGAGCCATTCAAGAATAACTTAACACCGAGGAGAAATAACTAGGCCAAGAGGAAACAACTCAAAATAAGAACATAACCCCCAAAGGGAAGGAGATTTCTCATTGGCAGAACTCTGTATATGCTTCAGAGTTCTACAGAAATAGTAGATTTCCCTGTTACTAAGTTCAGACAGTGTGTTTGTAAGAAAAACCCAAAGCATGAGAGAAAAATCAATGGTCTCCATTTTTTTTGTAACAATAACCAATATGTATTTCTTGAAGGCTTAGTAAACGTTGTGTTGTGCAGGTTGGCGACACCTGTTTCATCTCGCTGGCGAGACTCTGACTGCCATCTCATTTAACCCACAGGCTTCTCTGAAGCCTGTCTCATGTCATTAGCCAGCAAATGCGGTGAACACCTGACCTTACATTTTCTAATCCTCTTTCCTGGGCAATAACCATTGGGGATAAATTAAAACGTTAATGAAATGTCCTGTAGCAAAAAAATCAAGTGGATAGATAACTAAGTGCAAATGCAGACTTTTTTTTCGGGGGTGGGAGTGGAACCATTTCAACTGAAGTGCAGAAAGCAGCCTGTTAAGGGGGAGAATTTGTGTCTTTGGATGTTTCTTCCTATGTCATGCATCCGGTATTTTCTTGTGACTACCAATTTTCTAGACTTTATTTGTGACTTAGGATACACAACAGATAGAAATCCCTGTCACAAGTACCATATGATCTCACTTTTATGTGAAATTTAAAGAACAAAATAAACAAACAAAACAGAAACAGACTCATAGATACAGAGAACAAACTGGTGATTGCCAGATAGGAGGGGATTTGGAGGTCTTGGTGAAAAAGGTGAAGGGAATAAAAAGTACAAACTGGTAGTCACAAAATAGTCACAAGGATGTGAAGTGCAGCACAGGGAATACAGTCAATAATATTGTAATAACTACGTATGGTGCCAAGTGGGGACTAGACTAATTGGGGGAATCACTTCGTAAGTTACGTAAATGTCTAACCACTATTCCGTACACCTGGAACTAATACAAAATAATATGGAATGTCAGCCCTAATTGAAAAATTAAAAAATTAAAAATAAAAATCCCTGCCTCTCAGGAGCTTACATTCTGGTGGGAAAAGACGGAATATACACATAATAGCATGTAAATTAAACTATGTCTTAGAGAGTGATGTGTTTTGGAGAAAGCAATGAAATAAGGGATGGTGTTAGGATGTGCCGGGAGGTAGGCAATTTCAAATAGTGTGTTGTCAGGGAAAACTTCATGGGAAAGTTGGCTTTTGAATGAAAGCTAAAGGGGGTAAGGAAGAAAGTCGAGCAGACACCCTGGAGGAGAGCCTTTGAGTGGAGGGAAGCACACCTGCGGAGGCCCTGGAGTGGCGTGGGAAGCGGGTGCTGCAGGCATGGTGAAGATGTCAGCCTGCCGAGAGCAGAGAGAGGCGAGGAGGGTGAGAGGAGGCGAGGCGGGAGGAGGAAATAGGTCCTGTGGTGACTTGGAGGCCAAGGAACGGTCTTGGTAGCCCGCTCACACCATGACAACAGCATCATTTGTAACGCCTATTGTAGGTTAGACTCCATGCTTGTTCAAGTCCTTCCTCAAATTTGAGCCCACTGTGTGAGATAGAGAAGCACAGTAGGTATTGTCAAATCTATTTTAGAGACTGGAACTAGACTTAGGAAATATTGAGTAAATCATCAACTGCTCAGAGAAAGATTTGACCTGGGTTAGACTCTAGGTCTCCTCATTTCTAGATTTTTCCTCTGATTTTATCTCTGGATAGCTATCCGATTAAAACGGAGAGCAAATAAAAATGCAGAAACTCTAGCTCATTCTTAGATATAGTCTCACTGGTTTTTTTTTCCCCTGGTGCATGTCACTAGCCACAGCTGCAAAAGAGTGCAGGTTACACACAGCCCAGCCTTATATCAGGCACCACTCATATAAACTACAGAGTGAATGGTGCCCCCTGGAGCTGAGTCGAGGTTTGGCTCTACCATAATATACCATCTTTCCTCGTCTTGACTTTGTATCTTCCTTCCACCTTCCAGCCCTGCACTTGGCCTCTGAGCCCAATAGCAGAATTCCATCTTCCCAGCTATGAGTCCTGGCATCCTCTAGATAGAACATGATTTACACTGACACTTTGACAAATAACTAGGCCAAATCCAGCCCAACCTCAAGATTCATCTAGAATTATTTGTCAGGTCAGCCATTGGATTCCCTCCTGCACCTCCTTCCCTTGTGCCCAACAAGAAACATGGCAGCTCCCTTCTACATCCATCTATTTAGCCTTGAGAAAATCAGCTCATCCCCTTAGACCATTGATATTTATCTTTGATTCTTATGTTTCTTTCAAACCTCCTGATGCACTGGGCTGTAAGTTTTTTCTGTATGTGGTCTTTGCAGGGTCTTTGACAGTCTTTATTACAGATTACTAAGCCTGAGCTGGTTTGATTAATGGAGTCTTCAGAAATGGATACTCATTAAACAAACAGATCTGCTAAGCTAATAAGCTTTGTTATGTGTTGAGCAAATTTCCTCTTATGTACTCATCTCTCATGGTGGTGAGCCATGCTGGGGAGGAAGTCAGCTGCTTTTTCAAAGCTCTTTGTGTCCCTAGTCACTGCTGCCATTTACAGAGGGGTGACTGCAGCCAAGTACTTTCCCACGCCCCACCTCTTGACTTCCTGGTTTGCAAGCGAATATGAGAATCCTTGAAGTTACAGAGCTGAAGCCTCCTGCAACAGATTGCCTGTGCTCTCGGCCACCATGAGAGCAGTCTCCAACAATGCATCCAATTTCTCCTCCGAGGACTCCCTGTCCTTTCTTTTTCCTTCCTCTAACCCTCCAATCCTGGATGCTCTTTGATCCATTGTTCTCTTAACCCAGAGCCAGTGAGCTTCCTTTGGAGAAAACAGAGGCATCTTTTGTTGATCTCTTAGTATGTGAAATAAAGATCTAAGAATGTAATCAGGTGTAACACCAATGTACTACAGCGCAAACACAAGCCATCAGAGGAAGTCCCTACAGTGGGGCAGGTAGAGTTTTTCGCTCTGCATGCAGAAGTTCTGTCTCCTGATTTCTCCCTAGCATGGGTGAAATGTCCTTATTTTAATTGTCCAAGTGTTGACTTCTCCCTTTGAGATGAGCCTCAAATAAAAGTTTGAAAATACTATAGAAAAAAAATTCAAAAAGCGGGCCAAGCTGGACCTCATGATAATTGCCACAGGGCAGGATTTCTAAGACCGTGGGCTACTTTCCTCCTTCTGGGATAAAAGTGTGTAAAATCTAAGGTACTCAGAACAAGCTCCTGCACTGAGGCTCCTCTCCTACTGCTAAAAGATTGCTAAGAGCAATCTCATGTGTTACTAGGATATGAGATAGTATGAAATATTATCTCATAGGGGTAATAGTAATACTCTATTAGTAATAGTATAGTATATAACATAACATATGTTATGTATGTACATATATATTCTATCTATCTATATGCTGATGGCTCGGAGAAGGAAGGATGAGGAGGGAAGTTTAATATAACACAGGCAGTGTCATGGTTCTTAACAGTAAAATATGTGTTTTTAGCTCCAAAGCCAACATGCAAAAAAATCCTCCTCAACAGAAGGAATGCTGAACTGACAGAAAACACAGGTGGAATGTAAGAGTACTCAGGTTAGAAGAGAGACAGAGGGGCACAGAGAAAAGCTTTCCTAAGTCAAGAAGTAAAGCAGAAAGTTGGTGTTTCTGCAAAGAAATGAAGGATAGTTAAACCTCTATACATTTTTACTTAGAGTGAACTTTGGGTATGTGTCTATGAAAAGACCAAGGACCCTGTGTGCATGATGAAAAGGGACCTGAGAGTAGATTGTGAAATCCATGATAAGAATGATAGGGAGCTTAATGAAATAGGTGTGTGTGGCAGGGATTAGCAGGATTGAGACAAGATGTAGAAAAAGGGCATCAGAATGAATCAGGCAGAGTTTGGTTAAGAACTTTTCAAGAGAACACTTGGACATTTATGTCAGGCTTACACCAAAAATTTTTATAATCACAGTCACTTCTCATAATTCATGATTGTTATGTTCTGTAAAGTAACCACAGTTAGCGAATACTGAACCATTGCGCCCAGGGGAAATACAGAGAGGTAGGTTCCAATGAGCCTCCAGTCATATTTTCATCAATTGATCAATACACAACCTTGTTTTATGTGTTTCTGTTTAAAGACTCCTTATTTAATATGAATTGTTGATTCATTGACATTGAACTCACAACCAACAGCACTATAACTCAGGCCAAAATAAAACTTACTACCACATATTTCCTCCGTAAAGCACATCATAGCTTTCTTGCTTTTGAAAACACTAAATAACACTTTAGCACTATGCATGGGGACCATTTTAAACAGTGGAATCAACAAAAAAGAAAGCACAAAAATGCAAAAAACCTGGCACCAAATAGACCACAAAAAAGGACACTTGCTTACAGTATGAGAACTGAAGCAAGAAGGCAGAGTGTGACTTTGTTAGACCTCAGCTGGGAACGTGCAAATTGAGCGACTCAAACTTTACTAGGCTCTGTACATGTCTACAAAGACTGTGAAAATGCCATGACTATTACTTTGGGGTTATAAATAAGCTTTAGCAAGTAGATCGATTCACAAATGTGGAATCCATGAATAATGAGGATTTACGCATCTCTCAGTGAGTATACACATAGTACATGTATTTTGCTCTTACTCCAAAATGTGGTCTTCATTAAGTTCTTCTAGGTATCATATATTGAATCTAGGATTGGGTAGATCCATTCTGTTCTTCAAATCAAACCTCGGGTGCCTACAGTGGGCAAGTCTAGGTAAAGAGAATGTGCTTGATAAGGCTTACTCATATGCATTTGTCAGTAGGATATCAAGACCAAAGAGATGTGTGGGTATGCAGTCAGACATGTGACAAACTCATTTCCACATGGATTGATATAGCCCCAGGTGAGATGGGTGAGGGCTTTACCCGCCATCGCTGGCCTAGATGGAATCCAGGACTTGGAATTGCCTGAGCTCATTTATTAGTATTACTTTAAAGTATTACTTAAATAACCTTCTAGTGCTGAGACAATGTGAGCTGCTGAGTCACTGCTGCCTGGGAAGTACATGGAGGGCCCTTATCACTGCCTTGGTTCCCACTATGGAGCTATTCTGTCCGAAGACTGCTGCCTCCCACAGGTTACATTCACAGCTGCCTTGTTGTGCTTCAGTGCTATACTTCCCAGGACCCTAAAAGGCCAAAGCCAATTGGTATTCTGAGCAGAAGCAAAAAACGCTCTGTATTAGTTTCCTGAGCCTGCCATAACAAATTACCACAAAGCTGGTGACTTAAAACAACAAAAATTTATTCTCTCACAATTCGGGAGGCCAGAAGTCTCAAATCCTACCAAGGCTGCCCTTCTTCCAGGGGCTCTAGGAGAGAATCGTTGCTTCTTCCTGCTTCTGGTGGAAGCACAACTGTTCCTGGGTTTGTGAACCCAACACTCCAGTCTCTGCCTCTGTTTTACACCTCTGTATGCCTCTTCTCTGTGTGTCTCTTATGAGGATAGCTTGTCATTGGATTTGCAGCCCACCCAGATAATCCAGGATGATCTTATCTCAAGATCCTTAACTTAAAGTACATCTGCAAAGACCCTTTTCCCAATAAAGTCACATTTGTAGTTTTCAAGAATTAACATGGACGTATCTTTTCAAGGAGCTGGGGGGTCAACATTTAGCCCACTACGCTCTTATTTAACCATTTCTTACATATATATTTTTTCATCTGGGAACTAAAGTGGTCTCCTGGCCTTAGAGTTAAATAAAACACAAAAAGAAACAAACAAACAAAAATCTTCTTTAGTTTTAGTCCAAAAGCCTTTTCTTCCCAGGGCCCAGATGAGTCCCAAGCTGATGGGAAAGATCAGTCCCTAAGATTGGTGTCTTCCCAGTTTCTCCACTCATCTCCACTAGTACTTTCTCACACCTCTTCCAACAAAATCCTCAAGGCATCAACTTTGGTGTTTCCTCACTGTCGGCCATCTGCCTAGACATAATGGTTCCCCAGAGTGAACACAGCTGAGGCAAAGCCAGGATTCTCTGCAACCCCCCGACCCTCAACCACAGATGTATCCCTAAACCAAAATCTTAGTAACCATTTCTGACCAAAATTAAACCACACTGAGAGGTTTTCACCTCTTGGGCAGGTGGGACATTTGTTGAATTGAATTGGACCAAACCTGAAAACAAAAATGAAATAGACAAATGAAATAACAAAATAAAATAAAATAAACCCATTGTGATGGTGCTCAGATACTTGGTCAAACATTATTCTGGATGTTTCCATGATGGATTTTTTTAGGTGAGATTTACATGTAAATCGGTGGACTTCTAGTAAAGCAGATTGCTCTCCATAACATGAGTGGATCTCATTTAATCTACTGAAAGTGTGACTAGAACAAGAGGCAGAATGCCCCAGCAAAGGGGAATTCTGCCAGCAGACTGCTTTAGGGTTTCATCTGCAGTATTGGCTCTTCCTGGTTTACCAGCAGACTGCCTTTGGACTAAAATTACAACTCTTTTCTCCATCTCCAGCCTGCTGGCCTCCCCCATTGGATTTTAAAGTTGCCTAGCCTCCAAATGATAAGAGTGAATCCCTTAAAATAAATCTCTTCATATATATATATATATATATATATATATATATATATATATATATATATACACACACACACATCCCATTGGTTCTGTTTCTCTGGAAAGCTCTGACTAATACACCCATGCCATGCCAAGGGCCAAACATAAAACCAGTGGCAATCCCAACTGATTTTTTTTAAACCAGACTCGTTATGGCTTTGCTCATTATTGAGTTAAAAGGTCTGTTTTCCATGTAATAATGTTTGTTTTTTAGATCCTGCAATCTTGAAAAACATACTCAGTTCATTTAACCACATATAAGCTTTATCATATTAGGTTGTTGATTTGAAGTTTCCTCATGCCTATGGTTGATATCACTATCAAGTGTTATTAGCAGAGAAAAGAGAGCCCATTTTGGCTTTGCTCTCATTTGACAGTTCTCAAAGTATGGTCTCCAAATACAACATCAGCATCACTAGGAACTTGTTAGAAATGCATTCTCTCAGGCCCAGCCAAGACCTATCAAATCGGGAACTCTCAAGGTAGGGCGCAGTAATTTTTTTTCACAAGTTCCCCAAGTGACTTTGATGTAGCTAAAGTTTGAGAACTGCTGCTTTAAATACAGAAGAGTAAGACATCTCCCCAATGCCCTCAATTACAGAAGGTAAAGATATTCCCCCAAATACTTCTTTTGACGTGTAGGGTCCTGAAGAGAATCCTTCTAGATTGGCTATTGAAAATAATTTTTGGAGATCTGGTCAAGATGGCAGATTAGGTAAATGCCTCCTCCTGTGACCACATTAAAATTACAACTAAATTATAGAACCATCTACCTGGAGAACCATCCAAAGACTAGCTAAATGGAAGTTCTATAACTAAGGATATAAAGAAGTCACCTTGAGACTGGTAGAAGGGGCGGAGATGCAAAACAGCCTGGCCCCAGGGTAGCAGTCAAGAATCAGGAGGCATAACTCAGCTATAGAGGTCCCCCCTGAAGAGTGAGGGGTCACAGCCACACACCAGGCTCCCCAACCCAGAGTACCAGTGCTAGGAAGAGGAGTCCCCACAAGATCTGGCTGTGAAAATGAGTAAGGATTCCATCTGTCTGGTTGGGACAGAAGGTGACTGGAAACCCAGGCATCCTCTTACAGGGCCTATGCACAGACTGTCTCACTCCCAGGCACTCACCCTGGGCTTCTGCAGAGGGACTATGGCTTGAGAGGTGCCAGAGACATACAGGGAGAGAATGAGTTGTGTGGCTGAATTCAGGTAGAGGGCTGGAGGGAAAGCCAACATTGTCCCTGTGTTGAACCCTCCTCCCACACAACTGGCAGGCTGATGCTATCTTTCCTCTATTGACCCCTCCCCACACATGGCCAAATCTGAATTTTTACTGGCCTGGTGAATTCTACTCACTTCCCTTTGGTGACTTCCTGGTAATCTACTCCACCCAACTTATGCAACACCAGAGGCTTTACTGAGGCTGGCAGGAAGCCAGTGTTGGCCCATGCTGCAGTCTTTCTTGGACAACTCTCTGGGGTCTATGGACCCTAGGTGGACAGCTCGGTGTGCTCAGAGACTTTTGCAAAGTGGACCCAGAGTCAGAACTGGGGTCAAATCTGAATCTGCATTAACTCATTGAGCACAACTTGCCCCATGCTGGTGACTCCCTGGGGCCCTGCCTCACACAAATCCCATGTGACCTGAAGCTCTTTCAGTAACTGAGCCTTATGGACAGCTGGCAGGTGGCTGCAGGCCTCGGTTTGCAGGTAGCCTCTCCCATGCACCTCCACGACCAAAACAGGCAACGACCAACAACTTTGTAGCTCCTACAATTTAACCCCAGACCAGTCACAGGCAGTGGTTGACTTTGGTCTGCATGGGAGCCCCTCCCAAGAGGCCCCAGAACCAGCACATCCAGTGACCAACTTCAAAGTGCAACGCAATGCCACCCAATTAGTTCTACAAGCGGCACACCCAAAGGGTGGTTTTGGTAGACATCAGAGCCCACTAGGGCAAATCCCACTCTGTGGAGTCAGCCCCCACACAGCAGCCCATACACTGTGGTCATGGCATATCCCAACAGTCAGTCAGCATGAGGGTCAATCCCACCACTGACATGCCAAAAACAGTTGAGGCTCAAATACAATAGGAGGGCACACACGATCCACACAAGGGAAGTTCCTGGTGCATCTGGCCCAGGTGATGAGGAAGACTGCGCCACTGGGCTCCGCAGACACCAACTAAAAAGGCCACCCTGCCAAGACTAGGAGACACTAAGAGATATACCTAATACACAGAAACAAACACAGAGAGGCACCCGAAATGGGGAGATAAAGAAACATGTCCTAAATGAAAGAACAAGACAAAACTCCAGAAAAATAACTAAAGAAAAATAGATGCAAGCAGTTTACCAGATATAGAGTTTAAAACACTGGTTATAAGGATGCTTAAGAAACTTAGTGAGAACTTCAATAAAGAGATAGTGAGCATAAAAAAGGACATAGAAACAAACAAAAAAATATATCCTTCAGAAAAGAATACAATAACTGAAATAAAGAACACACTAGAAGATTAGATGAAGCAGAGGATCAAATCAGTGATTTAGAAGACAAGGTAGCAGAAACAAATCAGCAATTTAGAAGACAAGGTAGCAGAAAACACCCAAGCAAAAAGAAAAAGGAATTTAAAAAATTAGGATAGTTTAAGGGACCTCTGGGACAATATCAAGTACAACATTCACATCATAGGAGTACCAGAGGAGAAAAGAGAAAACAAAGAAAAGATTGAGAACCTGTTTGAAGATATAATGACTGAAAATGTCCCTAACCTGGTGAAGGAAATAGACATACAAATCTAGGAAGTGCAGAATCCCAAACAAAAGGAACCCAAAGAGGCCCACACGAAGACACATTATAATTAAAATGCCCAAGGTTAAAGACAAAAAGAGACTCTTAAAAGCAGCAAGAGAAAGGCAGTTAGTTACCTACAAGGGGCTCCCATAAGACTATCAGCTGATTTCTCTATAGGAACTTTGCAGGCCAGAAGGCATTGGCAGGAAATAAATAAAGTGATCAAAAGCAAAGACGTACAACCAAGACTACTCTACCCAGCAAGGCTAACATTTAAAATTGAAGAAGAGATAGAGTTTTCTAGACAAGCTAAAGGAATTCATTAACACTAAACAGTATTATAAGAAATGTTAAAGGGACTTCTCTAAGAAGGAAAAGGAGAATGGGAAGAACATAAATTAGTGCAGTCACTATGGAAAACAATATGGAAATTCCTCAAAAAAATTAAACATAGAACTACATTATGACTCAGCAATTCCACTTCTGGGTATTTATCTGAAGAAATCCAAAACACTAATTCAAAAAGATATATGCACCCCTATGTTAATTGCAACATATTTACAATAGCCAAGATATGGAAGCAACCTAAGTGTCCATCAACAGATGAATACATAAAGAAGAGGTGGTACATAAATACAGTGGAATATTACTTGACCATAAAAAAGACCAAAGTCTTGCCATTTGCAACAACGTGGATAGACCTAGAAGCATTAAGCTAAGTGAAATAAGTCAGAGAAAGACAAATACCATATGCTCTCACTTGTATGTGGAATCTAAGAACAAACATATAAAACAGAAATAGACTCATAGATGTAGGGAATAAGCTAATAGTTGCCAGAGGAGAGGCAGGTTGGGGAGGGTGGAAAAGGTGAAAGGATTAAGAAGTACAAATTCATAGTTACAAAATAGTTATGAGGAAGTAAAGTAAAGCAAAGAGAATATAGTCAATAACATTGTAATAATGATGTATGGTGCCACGTGAATACTAGACTAAACAGGGAAATCATTTTGTTAATTATATAAATGTCTAACCACTATGCATATTATGATAGCATTGTACAGTGTCAGATGGTTGCTGGATTTATCATCATGGTCACTTCTTTAGGTATATAAATGTTAAATAACTATGGTGTATATCTGAAACTAATAGAATATTGTATGTCAGCTATATTTTTAATAAAAATCTTTAAAAAATAAAAATAAATAGTCATCACTGTAAAAAAGAAAATAATTTTGTATAACCAGAAATGCAGGTAGATTTAGAAAACAGTCCCAACCTGACTTTCATTGCACCTCAGAAATTAGCAAATAGAAAACAAGCAAATTTTTATCAATGCCTAACACTTACCCTCCACTTTAGTTAGACTCCACCCCTCTTCAATCTTTCTGTGCCTTCCCTCATGTTTTATGCTATCACTCAAATAACCTACCCTCTCTCTGATTTATCAATTCATCATTCAAGGCCCCTCTGAGGTTTCATCTTCCTCGTGATATCTTTTCAGCTACATTGCTCTCCCCCTTTACCAAATACTTGGTTGGATTGCTGTATTTTTTTATTTAATCACTTCAAATTAGCATTAGATTGCATTGATATGTATTTTTTTCTCTACTCCTCGACCACACCAAAGATTACAAACTTCTAAAGGGAAGGGTGTACAACTTAGGTAGTTGTATATGCCTGTCTTAGTCAGCTGAGGTTGTTAAAACAAGACACCATAAAGTGGGAGGCTTATCAACAAAAGCAAGTTATTTTTCACAGTTCTAGAGGCTGGAAGTCTGAGATCGTGATACTAGTATTGTTGGTTCTGATGAGAGCCCTCTTCTGGGTTGCAGTTGGCTGACTTCTGGTTGTGTTCTCACCTGGTGAAAGAACTGGCCAGCATTTGGCCACTCATAAGGGCACTAATCCATCATGAGGGCTCCACCATCATGACCTAATTACCTCTCAAAGGCCCCATCATCTAACACTGTCATTTTGGGGGTTAGATTTCAACATGCGAATTTGGGGAGGGACGTAAACATTCAGTCCAATTCCTCACAGCACCTAGCACAACGTTAGTTGTTATCTAAACACATAGTAGATAAGCATAGTACTTATTAAATTCAACTGAATTACAAAGAGTTGAAACCATCAATATTCTTGGTCTCTGGCAGTTGCTAATAAATTCGGCTATCATGAAGAAGTCTCCATTCCTTGCCCTGCAGGAGTTACATTCTAGGAGAAGGCAACCAAATACACACAAATAAATATTAAAAACCAATCTGGACCCTTGAGATGTGCAAACAAGGTGCTACAGAATCACGGAAACAGAAATAATAGTATGTCATCCAAACTATATCTTTAGTATCCGGAGTACTGATAACACTCAGTAAATATTTCTGATGGATTAAATGGTGTCAAGATTTTCTAGTTCTTGCAATAACTAGAACAGAATGTGATACGTACTCAAGAAATGTTTGTGGAAAGAATGAATCAAATCTCAAGCTAAACTTAATACCCAAGACTCCAGTGCCCCCTCCTAGGCTCACAGGCTGGGAGTATATCTTGCTATGTGGCGGGCACTCCTGTTTCTAAAGTCTATGCACCCAGGTTGAATTCATAGCAGGACTTTGCCTTTGCAGAGGGTGGGTCAGGAGTTTGTTCCTGTGCCGGAAGTTGGGCTTCTGTTGAGTGAGTACATGATGTTTCCCTTGGAGGATAAACAATATATTCTGAATTATCTGATAATTCTCAGGCATCTGCTCCGCAAACTCTGCATCCCTGGGGAGCTGAATATTTCAGTTCCTACTGGAGGTCCCAAATTTGATATAGTAGAACTCGAGAGATGAAGCTCCTCATGCTCCATGCTAACATCACTCACAAATCTGCCAACACAAACTGCCTTTTTCTGAGCTCCAGGCCTGCTGAGAACTGCTGGGGCTGAACGAAGAACCTCTTCTTGAATGGGGAAGGAGACATCCCTTACCCCACAGATTGGTGCTCCTTAGGAATAAAATGATTTACCCCCAAACTGGACAACTTTCTGGTATACTGGAAAGGACAATAGAATGAGAGCCAAGGGATAGCGGTTCTCAGCACTACCATTAGTCATCTGCATGGCTCTAGGCAGATCAAACTGTGGGCTTCAGTTCTTTCTGTGGAACAGATTATCTAGCTTGCCTCTAAGATCTTTCTAGCTGAAACATTCTATTTTTTATGATTTCACTGTGCTCTATGTCTATTTGATGTCAGTTTCTAGCCATCAAATAATATGTTTGCCTCAAAGTACCATGTCCACCTGGGTAACACTTTTCCTACTTGCTCCAGTTTCTGGCTAATTTCTCATCATATTCTGCATTTTTCTAGGGATTTCTGGCAAATTCTAGTATCAGTCTATTTTTGTCTGTTTTATAAAGCCTGTAACTAATCTCTAGTTTACTTTATTTCAACTGCCCAATTTCAGAATCAGCCCTAATTATCCAGACTATGAAATCAAGGCTCTAAACAATAAACAATGGAATTTTCATAATTAGAACCATCTCATGTCTGGACTCACTAGAGTTCAGAGAGGTCAGAACTACTGAAGCCCAAGTTATTCAGACCTTGAGTTCTCCAAGGTCACCTGGCCCAGAATGATTGGTATTTTTAGAAACTGGTATAGAGTTACTACTGAGAAATGTGCGAGTGTTAAAATTACTTTCGGCAGTGTTTGTTGGCTGAGCTGCACAATCTTGAAGCCTGTGTTTTGTTGTGATGACAATGTGAACAAAGCGCATAGGAGTATGGGATCTGATGTACTCAGATTTTAGTCATAGGTTTCTGGATGGAGCTGGTCTCAAACATCAAAATAACACACACCTCTCTTAGGGACTGTTGGTGCCTTGAGGGTTGCAGTATCGGGGGTACAAGGTCCTCAGTCTAGGATATCAGGAGGACTCTTCCTTAATGGACATAACAGCAGCAGAGGTAGCCACGCCAGTAGTGAGGAGGAAGGAAGTCCTGGTGCAAGTAAAACACATAGAGATGTGAAGAGTTCTCAGAGTAACGTGCCATCAGGGCGCATAGAAAATCTCAGGAAACTTTAAAGATGATTCTTGGTTTGCTGAAGTTGTTTTGATTTTTCTGTTCTTTGTTTTAGAGCATCTTTCTGGAAATCAAAACTTCCCATTTTTAATCATATCGATGACTATTATCCATTGAGAACCTATCTCAGTCTAGACCTGTGATGCCTAATACAGTAGTTACATGAGACTATTTAAATTTAAATTAAATAAAATTAAAAATTCAGTTCTTCAGTCACAATAGCCACGTCGCAAATACTCAGTATCTACATATGACTAATAGTCACCATATAAGGTGGGCAAAATAAGGAATTTTTGTTATTGCAGAAAGTTCCATTAGACAGTGTGGTGGACACTCTCTAAACATCTTAATCCTCACACCTCTCTACAGTAAATATTATTACCTCATGATGCTGCTAAGGAAACCAAACCTCAGCAGGTTTCAGTGATTTGGCCAAGTTCATGTACAGAATAAGTGACAGAGGTAGGACACAATTTCAAGTTCTTTTTGTACCTATCATGTTTCTTAATTATAGTTTCTCATCATGAAACCATCTTTTAAAAAATCTTTCAAAAGTACATTCACCAAAAAATAGAATTATCATTGAAAATTTAAGTAGACAGTCTGTCAAACTACCAAGTGAATGGTTAAGTTGCCATAAAAATGGCATAGGAGCATCTGTATGTCTATGTGGAAATACACACTCTCTCACAGTTAGGTATAGTGATGCAAACCAGATTTGAAAGCTGTTAGACTATACCTGATAGTTCATAGTCCAAGAAATGATACAGACATCCCTGAAGTCATCATTCCAATGAGCGCCCAAAGTCAAAAAGCTTCCATCTGCCATCTGCCATTGGGTATCTCCCATAAGTCATAAAAAAATCAACAGAAATTATGACTCCATCTTATAGAAATTCATGTTTTACCTAAAGCAGAAAGACTATGTATATAGTTCCAAAATGTACTTTAAGAAAGCGTTAAAAAAAAAAAAAAAAAAAAAACCTGAATAGAAAGATTCCAGACATGGGAAACTAAATTCATTAAAGAACTAGATAACCTCCAAGAGAAGGAACTAAAAAAAAATGAGAGCTTTTGCCAATAGAATGATGAAGGTGAGATTATGACTGGAGTAAGTGGTCTCTGAGTTCCTCAAGGCTAGGACCAAGCTTTGTCTTTTTTTTTTATCTTCTACAGTACATAACACGTTACTGGTATACAGTTGTTCATTAATCGTTTCTGAATTGAACTAAATGTAAGAATTTCCTGCCTCCACAAATCTCGATGAAACAGTTAGAACAGTGGACTACATGATACAATGTGGCGTTTTGGTCCATTCTGGGGTAAGAGCCGCTTGGCTCTCCTCCAACATCCACAGCACACTTGTCTTTCATACTGGGTTCGGTTTATGTGGTTAACACTTCTTGAGGTTTGCCCTCACAAGCTCACTGTGAGAAGACAAGCTTCACACCCCCCAGAAGTGCAGAACCTTCAAAGTCAGCAACGCTCAGCTCCAAGGGAGTCCGTGTGTCCCACCTCAGAGGCCTGTACAATGGTCTGAGTACAAACTGTGAGTCCTTGAAGCTTGAGTGTCCACACTGGAAGGCAATCTGGACAGAGATGACTCCAGCTGTACTCAGACAAAAAAGAGGACACCGTGTTTATGGAACAGGGAATGGGAAGCAAGCCAGAGGGCAGTGGAGGGAATGGAGTAGCCAAAGGGAAATACTCTGTCTTGCCAACTTTTTTCTACCTCTAAGCAAACTGTGGTCTTCAAAGCCACTTCCTGTCAGTGACAGGAGGCAGACCCTGCCTTACCCCTGCATGCTGTAGATACTCGTGCCTCATATAAATAGGACATTATCAGCCCTTGTGCTAGTCTCCGTGACTCACAACAGAACCAAACAGTGGCACGTGCTGGGTGGTTGTTAGCTTTCCAAAAGTCCAAATCCCAGAGCTGTGAGTTCCTGCTCTGAGTGTGGGCAGAAGAGTTTTACTGAGCTCTCTTTTTCTAAGAGGGTTGCCTAAGGTGACAGAAAAGTAACTGTATAATCTCTCCAAGCCAGAGAATGAGGCCCATGCCTGGGGATTGGTCCAGTAGTGATTTAACGGTTTCCTCTACCTTAGGCTAGACCCTGCACCAAAGAAGAAGGATCAGTAATGCTGAGAATGTTATAGGGATGAGAAGAAAGGGAAGCTCTTCTTAGCAACTCTTAGTCACTGCTAGTTTTTAAACTTCTCCATAGAGTGCTTCTGTGCCAGGTCAGCCCATTTAGAAAGCTGTCTGGTCCTGCCAGAAATAGTGCTGCAGTTCATTCATTTAACAAATATTGAGCCTCATTCCATATTGTCTGGCTATGTGGGGCCTATAGGAGCCCATAGCAGAATGCCTACATTACACCGGCACTGAGGGTGGGGGGCGGGTGGAGAAAGCTCCCCTGGGAGAGATGTCTGAAATAAAATAGGCACAATTGCAGCAATTAGATAAAAAGTTTGGGAAAGATGTTCCGGACCTTGGACGTAGCATATGTAAAGGCCGAATAGGTGAGTTAGACTATGAATATTCCGGATAAAAGAGGTTCACGTAAAAGCAGGAGCAGTATGGATGCTGATGGAGTGATGGGGAGGTCCCCATAAGCCCTGAAGCTCACATTAGCTGAGTGCTGGTACAAATCCTACTCTTGTGGTATGTGTATGATTTCGTTCACAGCAACCCTAGGAAGTAGTTACTATTATTTCCTCCAGTTTTAAAGATAAGGAAACTGGCTTAGTGAATTTATATGACTTGCCTGTGATTGTCGTTCTGCAGTTAGTTAATGAGAGCCTCAGAATTTGAACCCAGGAGGTCTGTCATCAGAGCAATCCTCAGGGTTAAATGACATAATGAAGTGAAAGCTGTGGGATTTTAGGTCACAACCAGATCTTAACCAAGCCCACTGAGCCACAATGCTTTATAATCTGATTAAAAGGATTACTAATTAATATTAGAATTTAGTTATATAACTAACTCCTTTATTCCTTCAGTAATGAAGTCACCATATATTTATTGAATGCCTATTGTGTAATAACACTGCTGTAGACACTAGGAATTAACCAGTGAACAAAACATACAAACATTCTGCCTTCATAGAATCTGCATTTCTAATGAGGAGAGTCAGGCAGTTAACAAAATTAACAAAAATATAATAAGCAGAGTTAGGGTTTCTTTTGATGAACAAAACTCTTTCATTTTAATATAAACATATCCATCTTTTATTCTATAATCAATTTAAGAATATTTTTCCGAACTTAAAGTCTAAAAGATATTTATTTTCTACTACAGTTATTTCTCAACATTTTATTTTTAAAAATGTGAAATCTACAGAAATATTGTAAGAACAGTACAAAGGACATTAACATACTCCAACTAGATTCATGAATTGTTAGTATTTTGCTACATATTAAAATTATTACTATTACTATGATTATTAATTTACTGAACCATTTGGAAATAAGTTGCAGACATTAAACAGTTTACTCTTAAATTGTTCAGTAGGTGTTGCCCACATCCTTCTACATAACCATAATTCAACTGTAATATTCGAGAAATGTAACACTGACTCTATTTTATTATTCAATATGCATTTCATATTCTAATTTCTCTAGTTGCATCAATAATATCTTGTACATATGAATATATGTATATTTGGTTTAGAGTCCAGTCAGGGATCACATGTTGCATTTACTCGTCATGATCCTTTAGTCTTCTTAATCTAATACCCTAGCATCTTTTGGGTTCTTTTTTTTTTGACACTGACAATTTTTAAGAATCCAGGACAGTTGTTTTGTGAAATGTCTGTATTTGGATTTTTCTGATCATTTCCTCATCTCTAGATGCAAACTAGTATTTGTCCCTAATCTTATTGGTAGTCACAGATCCCTGATAAAAGTTCCCATCGCCTCTGGGACTTTTGTTTAAAAACTCATGTTCTTTTTTCGACATTGCATTAATTTAGGCACAGGTTAAGCTACTTTAACAAAGAGACCCTCAACTTTGAAACTGAAACCAGATAGATTTAATTTATTTTTTCAATTTACTTTTTTAAAGTATAGTTGGTACACAATCTTATATTGGTTATATTAGTTTCAGACATACAATATAGTGATTTGGTATTTTTATACCTTACAATGTGATCATCTCACTAATTCTAGTAATCATCTGTCACTGTGTAAACTGATCACAATATTATTGACTATATTTCCCTTCCCCTTTTCAATCTTCTCCCTACCCCTCCCATCTGATAACCACCCTTTTGGTCTCTGTTTCCCTGAATCTGTTTTTCTTTTGTTTGTTTGTTTGTTTTGTTGTTTTTAGATGCCACATATAAGTGAAATTATATGGTATTTGTCTTTCTCTGCCTGACTTATTTCACTTGACATAATACTCCAGATCCATCCATGTTATCACAAATGACAATATTCTATTTTTTTTATTGCTGCATAATATTCTACTGTATATATAAACCACATCTTTTTTATCCATTTATCTCTCAATGGACACCTAGCTGTCTTCCATATCTTGGCTATTGTAAATAATGCTACAATGAGCATAGAGGTGCATATATCTTTTTGAATTAGTGTTTCAGATTTCTCTAGATAAATATCCAGAAGTGGAATTGCTAGGTCATATAGTATGTCTATTTTTAGTTTTTCAAGGAATCATCATACTGTTTTCCATAGGGTCTGCACCAGTCTGCAATTCCACCAACAGTGCACAAGTGTTCTCTTTTCTCCACATTCTTGCCAGTAGATGCTATTGGTTAACTTTTTGATAATAGCCATTCTAACTAGTATGAAGTGGTATTTTGATTTTCCTTTCCCTGATGATTAGTGATGTTGAGCATCTTTTCACATGTCTATGGGCCATCTGTATGTCCTCTTTGAAGAAATATCTTTTTATATCCTCTGCCCATTTTCGATTGGATTTGTTGTTGTTGTTCTTGTTGTTGTTTTTGAGTTGTATAAGTTTATTATATATTTTGGATATCAACCCCTTATTGGATATAGCATTTGCAAGTATATTCTCCCTTTGAGTAGGTTGCCTTTCTGTTTTGTTGAAGGTTTCCTTTGCTGTGCAGAATTTTTTTAGTTTGATATAGTCCCATTTGTTTATTTTTCTTGCTGTTTCCCTTACTTGAGGGGACCTGTCCAAAAAGACATTACTCAGACTGATGTCAGATAGTTTCTTTCTAGGAGTTTTATGGTTTCAGGTCTTACATTTAAGTCTTTAACTCATTTTGAGTTCATTTTTGTATATAGTTTAAGAGAATAGTCCAGTTTCATTTTTTTGCATGTATCTGTTCAGTTTTCCCAGCACCACTTTTCAAAAAGACTGACATTACTCTAGTGTATATTTTTACCTTCATTGTCATAGATGAATTGACCACATACGTGAAGGTTTATTCTGGGCTTTCAATTCTGTTTTATTAATCTATGTGTCTGTTTTTGCACCAGAAGCATACTGTTTTGATTATTATCACTTTGTGGTACAGTCTGAGATCAGAGAGCATGATCTCCAACTTTGTCCTTCTTTCTCAAGATTGTTGTGGCTATTTGGGGTCTTTTGTGGTTTCATACACATTTTAGGATTATTTGTTCTAGTTCTGAGAAGAATGCCATTGGTATTTTGATGGAATTGCATTGAATCTGTACATTGCTTTGGGGAGTATGGTCCTTTTAACAGTATTAATATTTCCTATCCATGAGCATGATATATCCTTCCATTTATTTGTGTTCTCTTTCATTTCTTTCATCAGCGTCTTATAGTTTTCATAGTAGAGGTCTTTCGCCTTCTTGCTTAAGTTATTTCTAGGTATTTTATCCTTTTTGATACAATTGTGAATAGGATTGTTTTCTTCATTTCTCCTTCTGATTATTTCTTATTAGTGTACAGGAATGTGACAGATTTCTGTATATGAATTTTGTATCCTTATACCTTATTAAATTCTTTTAATTCCATTAATTTTTGGTGGCTTCTTCAGTGTTTTATATATATATATATATATATATATATATATATATATATATGTATGTATATATATATGTATGTATGTATATATATATATATATATATATATATATATATATATATGATATACATATAGTATCATGTCTTCCACAAATAGTGACAGTTTTGCTTCTTCCTTTTCTATTCAGGGGTATTTTATTTATTTTTATTTATTTTTTATTTTTTTGTCTGATTGCTGTGGCTAGGACTTCCAGTACTATGTTGAATAATAGTGGTGAAAGTAGGCATCCTTATCTTATTCCTGATCTTAAAGTAAAATTTTTCAGTTTTTCACCATTGAGTATGATGTTAGCTTGGGCTTGTCATATATAACCTTTATCAAGTTGAAGTAAGATCCTTCTATACCCACTTTGTTGAGAGTTTTTATCATAGATATTGAATTTTGTCAAATGTTTTTTCTTCATCTATTAAGATAATCATATAATTTTTACCCTTGGTTTTGTTGATGTGATGAATCACATTAATTTTTCTGTGGATGTTGAACCACCCTTGCACCACGAGTATAAATCCCACTTGATCATGGCATATAATCCTTTTAATATACTATTGAATTTGGTTTGCCAGTATTTTGTTGAGAATTTTGGCACCTATGTTCATCAGGGATATTGGCCTATCATTCTTTTTCTTTGTAGTGTCTTTGGTTTTGGAATCATGGTAATGTTGGCCTCATAGAATTAGTTTGGAAGTGTTCCTTCCTCTTCAATTTCTTGGAATAGTTTGAGAAGTATAGGTCTAATTTTTTTTTTTTAATGTTTGGTAGAATTAACCTGTGAAGCTGACTGGTCCTGAGCTTTTGTTTGTTGGTAATTTTTTTATTACTGCTTCAATTTTATTACTAGTAATTCATCTGTTCAGATTCTCTGTTTTATTCCTGGTTTAGTCTGAGAAAATTGTATGTTTCTAAGAATTTATTCATGTCTTCTATATTGTTGAATTCGTTGGTGTGTCATTTTTCATAACATTCTTTAATGATCCTCTGAATTTCTGTGGTGTCAGTTGTAATCTCTCCTTTTTCATTTCTGATTTTATTTGTGTTCTCTCTTCTCTGTTTGATAAGTCTTGATAGAGGCTTGTTAATTTTACTTATTCTCTCAAGAAAGCAGATCATAGTTTTGTTCATCTTTTCTATTTTTTTACTCTTTTCTATTTCATTTATCCCACTTGCACTCATTGTCCAGACCCCACGTCTAGGCCCAAAGGAGGCTGAGAAAGGCGATCGGTAGCTGGGAAGCCAATTCCCCTGCTAAAGCTCCAGTGATTAGTCACAAAAAGAAGACACTCAGCCCTTCAGTGGTCTCTGCCACAGCCATCTATTAGGTTGTTGTTTCCTTCAGCGAAGGCTCAATACATAAACAAGCAGATTCAGCTCATTGACCTAAACATTTCCTTGGGTTATCATTCATGATGCTTATTCAGATCCTTCAGGAATCTCTTAATATAGTTATAAAATATCAAAAATATTCATTAAGAAGATCATCAACCTGATTTTTAAGAATAGAAGGTTGTCATCTTAGAAGTTTTTTGTATAGTTCTGTTTTCTCAAACACAATTCTAATGGAGATGACAAAATTAATTCAAAAAGCAGAAACAAATTGCTTCTATCCCAGATTCCAAGTTTTTTACTTTTCATTTTTCATCTATTTCTGAGGAATCTTAGAGGGGAAAAGATATCTATTTGATTGGCTTATTAAATGTGCAAAAAGTGCAAACACACTGAGAGATAGCTATACGTGGTAATGTCAAAAATGACCTTATAAGGCGATTAAACTTATTTCCTCCCTTTGTTAGTGATGAAATTGTAGATATCTCACAGGTAGTTAACTGTAAACTAAGACTTAGAACCAGATTTCCTGACTCTGGTTCAAATTCTCCCTTTGTGTTATACAACCCCTCGTTGATTTACGGTCAATCTCTCTTTCCTCACATATCTGGCTCAGTTACTATAATCCAGGTAAGATCTCTAATTTCTTCCAAGTTATCAGGGGGAAAAGGTGCATTAAAAAACGGATAAAGCAAACAAACTAACAAAACAATTGTTGAAAGTATTTGTTTGAGTCATGCTTTGGAATCTTTTTTAAACCACGAGAAGAACACAGGCTTGGCATATCTACCTTCCTTTACACGTAAGGTTATTTGTTCCACCTTTGCCAGATTTCATCACTGGTTACTGCCGAGATCCCAGCACCTTTGATGACAGCAAACTCATGTGCAGCTCTGTCGGTCAATGGCTTCCAAGGCTTCATATAAAAACAAAAACCAAGCAGGAAGATATAACCTTATCTTTTGAACCCTTTCTACTTTTATATGAAAGGGTCCTGGAGTATTTTATTTATTTTTGCTTTTATTCTTTTAAATTTTTATTGTGAAATATTTCAAATATAAAAACAAGAGAATAATATAGCATTAACTTACCCACTACTGAATTTAAAGAACTCTTAATATTCTGACATATTTGCTTCAGATTTTTTTTAGGGTATAAAACATTATAGATACTCTCAAGGCTTGATTTCATTCTCTTGCCTTCCTCCTCTCCCCCTTCATCCCTCCCTAGAGGTAATTAGTACTATTTTGAAATTTTCTCTATTGAGGTCTTCCATATCTGTTTATCTGTTAGTGTTATTTACTGGTACATTGTTGTTATTGTACATGCACTTGTTTTTACCTCTCTGTTTTAAAACTAGAGAAAGATCTTTTGCTTGTTTTGTTTTTAATTTAAGATCTACATTAGCTTTCTGTGGCTCTGTAACAAATTACTACAAACTTTGAGACAATAACAAGAGAAGTTTACTCATTCACAGTTCTGGAGACCAGATGTCTAAAACCAAGGTGCAAGCAGGGTGGAGCTCTCTACTGAGGCTCTGGGGTGGAATCCTTCCTTGCCCTTTCAACTCCTGGTAGCTGCCAGCATTCCTTGGTTTGTGGCCATATCACTCCAATCTCTGCCTCTGTTGCTTTCATTGCTTTCTCCTCTTCTGTCTGTTGTGAAATCTCCCTTTGCTTTTCTTTTAAAAGGACACTTGAGATATGTTTAGAGCCCACCCAGATAACCCAGGATAATCTATCCATCTGAATATCCTCAATGTAACCACATCTGGAAAGTCTTTGCTGTATAAGACAATACTCGCAGGTTCCAAGAATTAGGACATGAATATTTTAGGAGGCATTTTCAGTCTACTACAGGGACTGTGCTTAAATAAGGACATGACATTTTAGGAGGCATTTTCATCGTCTACATACAGACACTCAACTCTAAATTATTCTAATGAAGTATAGAGCTGGCTGATTAATTCTTTTATCCATTTTATATCTGAAAATACCTTCATTTTGCCTTCACTCTTTAATGATTCATTTACTAAGCACAGAATTTTGTTTACTATTATATTCCCTCAATACTTTAAAATACTACTTCATCGTCATCTATTGTAGCAGATAAGAATTATGCTCCGTGTTCAGTTCTTTGTGGGTTTCTGGCATGTTGTTAAATTCTCTCTGTGCCAATTAGAGCATGGTGATGCAACATTTCTTAAAATATCTTCAGAGTTGCCTTAACACCTCTGACCCTCATTCTTCTAGCTTTGGTGCCTATGATCTGTCAGGGAAACCACCTCGCAAACACCTGCTGACCAACAAAATTGTTGGAAGCTTTCAGATTTTAGAGAGATTGAAGTGTGAGAAAATTCATATCATAGAATTGATTTTTAAGAAGTGGTAGTTGTCGATTTGTAGTCCTATTCAGAATAAGATCTTTAACAGAACCCAAGACATTTTAACTCAGAGTGAAAGGGGAGGCATGCTAGAATTTCCACTGTTCTACCTTAGGGAGGACTTGCGATGCTGAAGAGCACTGGCTGAAAAACTACTTCATAGTAAAGTCACCTTGGACAAACTAATTAAGCTTTCTGTACCTCAGTACACTTCTCTCATGGGGTTGTGAGAAAGCTAAATGAGTTAATATGTGTAAAGCACCTAGAACCAAGCATACAAGTATTCATGATTTTCCTTCTTCCCAATCCTGTACTTCTTTAATTGTCCATTTGAAGTTCCCTTGTTTCTAACTTCTTTTGGCTGGTAGGGAAGAGCCACACCCCAGCCCCTGGTTTCCATCTGTAAGCTTGGCTCAGGGTCTCTGCCCCCTTCCCCCAACCCCACCCCCACCCCTCCAGCTCAGATAGGGCTTGCTTTCAGTCAGCTTCTTCTAGCAGTGTCTCAGTCTGGCCACAGTGTCTGTTTCTAGGCCCAGAGCCTGTCCCTTCAGCTCTGCTCACTGCTCCACTTCCCACCCATAGAAATGTTTGTCTGGTCTGAGCTCAGCTATATCTTTTTGGGTTTCTCTTTTTATAATTTACCACTGTTAAAAGATAAATCAAGGCACATCAACATTTTTAAGAGTTTATTTGAGCAAAATTGACTCAGCAACAAATGATTAGGAGCACTCTACTGAAAGAAGTTAGAGGAAAGATTTTATAGAGAAAAGGTAGAAGCAAACAAGGAAATCAGTTAATTGGCTGTAGCATAAGTGTTTGCCTCATTTGGAAAAGACTAGTTGATTGTTTATGATTGGCCGTCCTTAGGTATTGATTTCTTAACCTTGAGGCATTCACAGGCTTAGGTTTTGCTTTGCTTACATAGGCTGCTAAGGCATTACAGTTGCGTGAGTAACGGCCCCCTTGTTTAATTAACACCAGTGTTTGCTATATCTTTTGAGGAGCTGATTAAAGCATAGATTCCTTGTATCACCTTGGCTGGAGTTTCTAGTCATGTTTACAGACAGCTGTCTCCTTCACTAAGGCTCATGTCTTATTCATCTTGATGTCTATCTAGCCAAGTACCTGACACAGCCTGTGGCATGGTGGAACTCAACAGAAATGATTAGATCAATAAAACAATCATTTTTATTTCAAAAGTTATCTCAGTACCATTTTTTGAGGTTTGTTTTCATTTTGTTTAATTTGGGACTCTAAGTTTGTGTTTTTGTCCTTTCGTATGAGACTTGGAGTCTGGGTCACGAATTGGTTTTTTTTTTTAAGCCAGCACGTTTTTAAATTTTTGAAATAGTTTTAAATCTATAGAAAAGTTGCGAGATCAATATAAAGAACCCTAGCTTCTCCTTCTCTTAGAGTCCCCCTTTACTACACTATCTCAATCCTCCTCCCCCTCCCCCTTCTCTATGTATATGTACATGTGTACACACACACACACACACACACACACACACACTCTGACATGATGCCCCGTCACCCCTAAATACGAGTGCATAATTCTAAAAACAAAGACACTCTCTTATCACCACACTGTAACCCTCCTAATCAGAAAGTCAACATTGTGACAACACAAGCATCCAAGCTATAGACTCCATTCACATTTTTCTAGTTGTCTCAACAACTTTTCTTTTTCCATCTCTGGTATAAGATTCTAATCAGAGAGTGGTGCTGTATTTAGTTGTCACGTGTTTTGGTCCTTTGGGGCTGCTATAACAAAATACCATAGACTAGGTAGTTTATAGACGACGTTAATTTTTCAGAATTCTGGAGGCTGAAAGTTCAAGATCAGGATGCCTGTGTGGTTGGGTTAGGACCCTCTTCTGGGCCATAGCTTTCTTGTTGGATCTTCACGTAGGGGAGATAAAAATCATTTCTCTTTACCCTTCTGAGCTGATGGCTGAGAACGTCTCATAAAATAAGAGATTAATAGGAGAAAATAATTATGTATTGTAGGGGAGAAAAAACTTTCCCCTCCCCTTCTGGTTGCTCTAATAATTAAACTAACATAAGACGGATTAACAGGAGAAAAACAAATTTAATTTTGTACTGTTGACTGTAAAAAAAGAAAAAGTTGGCTAAGTCTTCCTTCAGTAAAACTGTTTTACTGGGGGAAAATAAGAAAGGAATGTACTTTGGTGCATGTAGCCATGGTGAGCCATGTGCAAATGATGCAGGACAGGGCGAAACCTCCCAAGTGGGGACTCAAGCCCAGCACCAAGAGGGGGTCCTGGGCTTCATGCAGGAAAGAACTGAAGAGTGAGCTAGAATTAAAGTCACAGGAACATTTATTAGAGAAGGAATAACACTCCATAGACAGAGACGTGGTCTCCTCTCAGAGTCAGAAAATGAGACCTCAGGTGTTTGAGGAATTGGATTTATGTCTTTTCCTTAGTTTCTGTAGAAAATTACTGATTATGGGAAGTAAAAAAGGGAAAGAAATATCAGTTTACCTTTCTTATACAAGGTAGAGCTTGGGGTTTTCGTCTTCTCTTTATAGTATGCATAAATGTTAATTGTATGGGCAAATAGCTGTTAGTTATCTCTACAGAAATCTTCCTTTCTTCTGTAGGTTCCTCATGGTTTGGTCACATGGCTGATGAGGTCAGTTTCATATCTAACAGCATGTAGCAGGCTCTGAATTCCACTTTGCTTAATGTTTAGTCAATTTGTGTAGTTCTCATGCCTCTACCCTATACCACAAGGCCCTAGGAAAACAAAAGAGAGAAAGTTTTCACACAGAGGAGAAGGTGGGGTGCTGTTATAACCCTAGCCTTCTTCCACAGGGCCGGGTTGTCGTGACTGACATAGGTCATGAGAGCTCTTTCTACAGGACCTCTCAATTCCCGTCCTGGTTAAAGATTGCCACCAATTTTTGACAGTACAAGTGGGAGCCCCACAGAGACATCAGAGGCTCCCTGACAGTCAGGCAGTTGTGGTTCAGATGCCATCCTGAGCTAAGAAGAAGGGGGTAGGAGTCTGGGGCTTCAAAGGGAAAGAAAACAATTCACGGGAATATGCGAAGAGCAACTGTTTGGTAAAGAGATGCTTATTATACCCTGCAGAAACAATAGGACACAGAGAGGAATTTGGACAAACAGGGCCTGCTGAACGCCCTCTCCTCTTGCCCACCACACCTAGCCCATACTCTTTGTAGTTGTTTCTGGTGATAGGTCTCTTCTTGGATCAGGCCCTCTATCTAAATTCTTTCAGGCAGTTAAGGGGGAGGTAAAAGCTCTTTCTGAGTCTTTTGGGTCTTGATTGTCTTCAGCTCAAAATAATCTGCGTGCCAAAGTGGTACATTCTGGGGAAACTTGTTCTGAATCCCTTCAGTATGTACTTTTGGGAGCCCCACAATGATATGAGATTCAAAAGACAGCCAGACAATTGAAGCTTGTATTTCATGCTGAGCTAAGGAAAGCATAGGAGTCTGGGCTTCAAAGGGGGAAAGGCAATTCACAGGAAGGAGAGAGTAGAAAATGTTTGGTAAACAAAGGTTGTCCTGCTATGCCAGTAAATCTCTCAGGTGAAAAAGTTTTTTGCTAGTAATAGCTCTCTTCCTGGTACAGGCCTCCTCCCTAATATAAATTTCCTTTATAAATGTAGCCTTCCCATACAAGAAGGTAACTTCTACTCTGTGTTCAGAGCTTCTCCTGTGTCTGCAGTATCTCAAAATAATCAGCTCAAAATAATCCTTATGCCAAAGGCATATTTGGGGTGGCCTATCTGTTACCCTTTACTTACACGGTGGAAGGGCAAGGGAGCACTCTCTGGCCTCTTTTATGAGAACATTAATCTCATGAACTAGTCACCTCCCGAAGACCCCACCTCCTAACACCATCACACTGGGGGGCTAGGAGTTTCACATATCCATTTGAAGGGGCACCAACATTCAGTCCACAGTGTCATGTTGCATCAGTTTTTTTTTTTTTTTTTTCAATCTGAAACAGCTCTCAAGTTTTGTTCTCTCAATCCTCAACTGGCTTTTTCTTCTTTAAGATGGTCCTCAATCTGAGTCCTTCCAATACATCCCCTGACCAGGCTCAAGCCACACGTGCGTGGCAGGAATCCACAGGATTGCTGTGGTTCCTGTCTCAGCTCATCACATCAAGAGGGACACGATGTTGGCCCAGTCCACTGTCGGTCACGTTAACCTCGATTATCTGGTCAAGTTGATGTCTGCCAGGATTCTTTAAAATAAAATAAAATATTTTTAAAATCACCACTTTCCGGGGGTAGCTCCAGAAAGTGGGAGTGTAGTGGTTAGCACATCTGCTTGACATGCAGAAGGTCCTGGGTTTACGCCCCAGGTGGAGCCATGGACCATACCCCGCGTGCGCCAGGCCCGGGGAGCAAGCCGCGAGCGTGAGAGAGGAGACACCCCACCTGGAGAGATCCAGCTCTTAAGGAGAAAGAAACGGCAACATCCATAGGTCAGGGGTGAAGTCAGGTGGGTGGGGGGGAGGAATTAAAGAGGAAAAAAAAATCACCATTTTCCATTTGTATTTGCTTAGCATTTTGTGAGATTGCTTAATATTGCATCCATATCCTTTTCCTCACCAAACCTCCCCCTCCACCCTCATCACTGAAGGGGAACAGAATGTGACACCCCAAAATATGCCTCTTTGGCATAAAGTTTATCTTGCTGATTATTTTGAAGAAACAGCAGGCACAGGAAAAGTTCTGAAAACCCAGTAGAGTCTCCCCTTTTGTAAGGGACACTTATATTTATAAAGAAAATTTCCGTTTGTATGGATGTATTCCTCTTTGTACCAGGAAGAGGAGGCTCTAAATCTCAAGAAACTCTCATCAGTGAAGAAGACACCTACTCAAATCTGCATAACAAACTTACCCTTGTTTACTGCGCTTTTCCTGAAGACCTCCTATAACTGACCCTCCTCCCTCTCCACCACCCCAACGTCTTTCTTTGTCTTTAGCTGGAAATGATATTTAAGATGGTGTCTTGGGCCATTTCCAGGAGTTACTCAGGTTTCCTGGGTCTTTCCCATGTATACAGGAGGTATACATGCTATTAAACTTCAATTAGTTTTTCTCTTACTGATTTGTCTTTTATTCCAGGGGAGTCTCAGCCAAGAACCTAGAAGGGTGAAGGGAGATTCTTTTTTAATCCCCTACACATTAACTTCAGCATCCACTGATGACCCCTGGTTGTATCAGCTGCCACTATGCTGGTTGACAAAGAGTGATTCTCTATTTCCATCATCATTACTACATTTATTAAATAATAGTCTACTGTAAGAAATAGCTCTTAGTTTTCTCTCATTTATTTTGTGGAAGGAAAACAGCAAAATGGAGTTGATATCGTTAAGAGAACAAATTCAAAAATGAAGCCAGGAGGCCTCTGGGAAGCTGAGCTAACTCATACCCTCCATGTGAAATTGAACTTTTGAACCAGGCTAAACTACAGTGGCTATACCCTGATACAGTTCCTGGATCGGGCTGTGCATCACTGAACTCTCTATTAAAATATAATTTTTTCACCTAGCAACAGACATAAACAAATAATTATGTATAGCATAGTGTAAGTCTGCTCTTTCAAAGCAACTTATGTAATCCTTTTGAAAGCCTCCTTTTTCCATCTTTATAAACTCTGTTCCTTCCCCCTTGGAACACAGTTGTGGTTTCTATCCAAATCTGGGTCTCTTGGATTGTAATTCCTGAAAAATACCCTTGCATTTCTTGGTCAAAACTGACTGACATTACATGGTGTCGGAAGGGGAATCCAGGCTTACCTCTCCTCCCGCGCCTCTGCGGATTTGAGTAAAGTACCTATAAGAGTCTGTTGCCCTCTGTCATCTCCCCAGTGGTCCCAGATCATTGCGGTTAGTCCTCCTGGATTGGAACTTCCCACCTTGGCTGAGGTTCAGGCTCTATATGAGTGTCGCTGGATTTTTGTCTACAGGATTTAAAATGCCCATCTTTTGAAAAATGCAAAGTTCACTTTATAAGGGAACAGGCTGCTGAACAGTCATTTTCTCAATCTCCTGTTGGATTTATGTAGGAAAAGGATAAGCCTACATCCTGCAACTTTCTAACTCACTGGACCCTAACTACCCTGAGTGATTTACAATTAAACTGGCCAACTTGGGTCTCCTTTGAAATCCTCAAGTCAGTCTATTTGTGTAGCCAATTAGAAAAAGACAACAAAACTGAACGACCTAAAATATGCTGAATGGGAGGCATATTTTAATTGGTATTTTGAGGCCTCTAAATGTCTAAGTGATTCAAAAACTGCTTCCCTCTAAGACACAAATTCTAAATTAATCAAAGCAAATTCTGAGTTGTCTCAGAGAGTTGCCAAACTTGAAGAAATGTCTAAATGTTCTAATATCTCATTATCTTACCCTCTGCTCCTTTGCCACCTGCCTGTCCTCCCCTTCTTTGCCTTTTACTCTCTGAACTCCCTTTTTATAGTGATAAAATTGATGCTCCATTAGACTTCCCTGCTCTTACTGTCTCACTTAAAGTTAATCCATCCGATGGGCCTGGTCCAGGGCAGCCACTTTTAATGACCAATGGATTAAAGCTGAGTTCTGAGCCATTACTAAAGATTTCTCTAATTTCAAAGAGAACCTCATTGGGTTTTCTAGAGAATTTCTGCTCACTCTCCAAACATATAAACCAGGGTTCTCTAACCTCTGTCAACTTATTTGTATGCTTATAGGAGAAGGACAACCCAGAAGATGGTTAAACAAGGTGGAATGGCAAAATCCTATGAGAGATTTCCCATCTAGGACAAGAAGCCATGAACAAAGTCTCAAAGCTGGCTAAATGGCTTCATGAAAGGATACCTGAGGCGTTTCCTCAAATGATTAATTGGAAGAAAATTTTAAAATGTGTTCAAATACCCAGTGAAACTTTTTGATTATCACGATAGATTCGAACAAGTTTTTAAACAGTATTCCAGCATAGATGAAGTCAGTGACGGCACCTCAATGTTTTTCAATTCAACTTTTGTGGAGGGTCTACATGATGAACTTGAACAGGTAAAAAAAGAATTACAACTTAATTGGGGTGTTACTGGAGAGTGGGGATCCTCTTGGCACGTTGTCCAGGTTCTCGATGTCTCAAACAAAGAATTGAACAAGACACCGAAATACAGCAGAAAAAAAAGCTTTATGAGACGGGAAAGGACACTTCCAGACATGGAAGCGGGCCCGAGCAAGAGAAGCGTGGCTCAAAAGGCCTGGTAACAAAGCCTTTGGGGTTTTTATCCGTATTTGCTGTGGGTGGTGACTTTTCTTAGAATAACAGGACTCAGTGACTCATCATTTGCTTTCTGGGCATGTTCGTTCCCAGAATTCAGTCTGTTATAATGACATTCACTTCTGGGCATATGTATCATATTATAATGGTATAATGAGGCTCAGGTGAATTGAAGGTCATTGAGGTCTTCATTGTGCAGGCGTGAGTGGCTGGCTTAAATTGGTAACCTAATTCTCTGCTTACTTGTTTCTTTCTATAAGTTACTTTTAACCTAAAAATACCTTCTGACTTGCTTAATTGTGGGCAGATTAGGGCGGACCCCTTCTAGGATAGGATGACCTCAGTGTCTTTGCAGGCAGACCTGAAACCCCCTAACTTTTCTGCCTAATTCTTCTCTAAGAACCATAAACCCCCTTATTATTAGTATGGATGTTGAGGGATGGGAGGTCTCCTGTAACTGCTTCCTACTGAGAAGGGCCATTGTTTCTGCCTACTGGGGTTTCATGGAGCTCTTTCCCTCTTTGCCTCAGTCCGGCCAGGATCTTGAGTTTCCTGCTGAAGTGCCGCCTCAGTCCCTAGACAAGGAAAAGAAGATACGAACTTGTTATTTAAATCATATATCTACTAATTTCTATTAATGATTTGCTTATGAAGCGAGTAAAGGGAAACAGGTTTGGTTAATATATTTCTTAAAGTGTAAAATAAGGCCTTTGGCCTGAAGTCCCCTTCCCTCTCAGACTCTAAGGGCCTTGTATGGCCTAACACCATTTCTGCTAACAATGAGCCGATGACCCTTATCAGTAGCCAGAGGATCTGAATCACCAGTTTCGGAACAATTATCGGAATTTGAGGGAGACAGCCTTTTTCCCAAAGAAAGGAAGAAAACTTAACTAGGTTTACTGAAAAGATTAAGAATTCCACAAGAGATGTCCCTTTTATTTCCTGCTAAAAGATTAAGAATTTTACAATTGATGTCCCATATCAAGGGCACCACACAAACCCATGATTTAATAAATTATGCTGAGCAGCTCTCCTTTAATATCCAAAAAGATATTACAAAGAAAAATATAGACCCCTAAATCCCCAAATTCAGTCAACTCAAGTAATAAGACTACAATTATAATAATTGACAGCTAAATCCTCCTTTCAAGATCCCCAAGGTAAACTACCACTCAGAGGGGCTTGAAATTATTGTAAAAAGCCTGGGCAAGGAGGGAAAAAAAATAATGTTTAAAACTCAAAAGGCAATTATAAGGCCAACAGCCCATAAAATTTACAAATCCTCCCCAAGGATCCCAAACTAAACTTTCTCAGCAATAAGACTGTTGCAAGGATCAAAAGGGGATTTTTTCCATCCTCCTAACTAATTCTTTAAGAGAAACTTATCTAACTCTTGAGAATGAGGTAGGGAAGGCCATAGTAGATACCAGAGCCACCTTATCAGTTCTTAACCCCACCAGCCTTACCATTCCCCCTCCTTGGAGTACTAAAACCACATCAATGGTGAGAGTTTGCAATCAATCCACGACTAGCTCTAAATCTCTTTTAATTTCTTTTCAACTTGGACCTATTCAAGAAACCCACTGATTTCTTTTGGTTCCTTCTGACCATATTCATCTCCTAGGATGAGACTTTTTTGAATCTTTTAAATCTTATATTTCCTTCTCTCAAAAGGGAAAATATTCTTCTATTTTGAGTTTTTAAATAATGATCCTCAAGAGGACTCATGCATAGTTCCTTTGAGAACTAATGACTGAAGAACTAGGGTATCTGAAGAAAACCTTCATTCTATAATATTCAAATTAAATATTTAGTTACTAATAAATGTCTCATCTTGGATTCTGATGGAATCCAGGACCCTTGGAATTTTCCTATCCCCAAGACTAAAAGGCAACTGAGGGGATACATAGGTTTGGGCACATATTGTAGTAATTCCTAATTTTCTGTCATAGCTCAATAATTACACTCTCTTCTCAAGACTGACCAGACAGTCAGTCCCCCACATGGACAGAGGAATCCCAGAAAGCTTATAGTGAAATAAAAGGCAGTCATGATCTGCCTGCTTTAGGACCTCTTAATTATCAATTGCCCTTTTTCCTTTCTATTCATGAAAGAGAGGGAAATGCCTTAGGTGTCTTGACCCAACAACATGGAAGCCAACAGAGGCCCATCAGATACTATAGTCAACAACTGGATCTGGTAGCCAAAGGTCTCCCTTCCTGTATTACAGCCACTGCCAATTTACTATAGCATGCACAAGAGATAATAATGTGCTCTCCACTCTTTATGAATGAGTGTGGTTAGCTTTCATTATACTCAGCACTTATGTGCTAGCCAACTAACCTCCTATGAACTTCTTTCATCGTCTTCAGCTAATGTGACTACTGTTCACTGTAATACTCTGAATGCTTCTACTCTCTTTCCTCTACCCTCTAACTAAAACCCTCACTACTACCTGACATTAACAGACTGAATACTAACTTTTTGATCTGATTTACAGGAAACACCTCTAAAAAGTGCTAAATTAGTTTGATTTATTGATGGTTCTTATCTAAAAGACAAAGCAGACCACTATCAAGCAGCTTCTGCAATTGTTGCTCTAAATGAAAAGATTGAGGCCAGTCCAATGCTTCAGGCAACTGCTGCTCACAGAGCAGAGCTCTATGCATTAATTTGAGCATGCAATATGGCCAAAGGTACAACTGCTAACATTTATACCCACATTAGGTACCCTTTGGTGTTGCCCAAGACTTTCATATGCCCTGGAAACAGAAGGGATTCTTGACTTCTTCCAGACAAAAGCTAAATAAAAAATTCTTCTGTTTTAGAACTCTTAGAAGCTATTCAATTACCTAAATAGTAATCACAAAACTTCCTGGACATTCAATGGCAAATATGGAGGAAAGTAAAAGTAATCATTTGGGTGAAACTGCTGCTAAGTTAGCAACATTAAAACAATCACAGCCCCTAATAGAAGCACCTATCCTACCAGCTGAAGCAACTGGAGATTTAAAAGATAACACGGTGGAAGTATAGATTTTAGCTGTTTGACAAAATAGAAAGAAATGGTTAGGAAGAGGCTGTAAATTTGACCCAAAAGAAGCTTATGGGTCAGTCCCAATGACCAACTATTCCTCCCTGATTGCATACAACATCATATATTACCATACATACATGATTTAAATCACTGGAATACTGACAAAACGGTACTATGGGGAAAACAAAACAAGCCATCTCTAAAGGTAGATTCTCAAGCATACTAAAAATGCCAAATTTGCCCAAAATGCAACCCTGGAAAACCCATTCACACCTCTATGGGACATTTTCTCTGCCTTTAGGAACTTTAGATCTGACAAATGAACTTTATTCAGTTGGCTCCTTCTCAAGGATACAGATCCATGTTAGTAAAGGTTTGTATGTTTTCTCATTGGATGGAAGCATCCTCGGCCTCAACAATAAGTAAAATACACCTAGAAAACACCTTCCCCACTGGGGGAATTCCCTCAGAGCTTCAGAGCCACTGGGGAGAATTTATTTCACAGGACAAATAATACAATCTGTTTGTAAGATCTGGCCAATTTTGCAACATTTCCTCTTTATTATCTCCAGCCCTCCAGTCTCGTAGAACAGACCAACTAAATAATCAAAACAATTGGCAAAACTCATAGAATCTTTTAATCTGCGTTGGCTTAAGGCACTTCCCTCGATATTATTCAACTTAAGATCTACTCCCTTTGGCAAACATACTGTCTCCTTTCGAAATTATTACCGGCAAATCCATGAGATTAGATCAAGGAATGTAAGAACCTGCACTGCTGGAATAAGACTTCCTGATCTACTGTAAAGAACTTATAAGGGACCTTAAGACCAACTCACAGTTTGCAAAGCAATCTTTCCATGGCACGCTCCTAGGAGAAGATCTACATCATGTTCTCCAACCCAGAGATTATGTCTATTGGAAATGCCATCTCCATAAAGATGCCCTTCAACCCCGATGGAAAGGGCCACATCAGGTATAACTAGCTAACCCTTGTGCTGTTAAACTTAAAGGTATTTTTTAAATTAAATTTGTTGGGATAGTATTAGTTAATAACATTATATAAATTTCATGTATACAACTTTATAATACAACATCTGTGTACTGTATTGTGTGTTCAACACTTGAAGTCTAGTCTCCTTCTGTCAGCATATATTTGACCCCTTTTACCCTCTTTGTCTTTCCCCTAACCGCCCCCCTGCCCCTCCTTCCTGGTAACTACCATTCTGTGGTCTGTATCTATGAGTTTGTTTGGTTTGTCCATTTGTTGCTTTTTGTTTTATATCCCACATATCAGTGCAATCGTATGGCTCTTGTCCTTTTCCCTCTGATTTATTTCGCTTAACAGAACGCTCTCAAGATCCATCCATGTTGTCACAAATGGCAATATTTCATCTTCTTTATGGCTGAGTAATATTCCATTTATATACATACCACACCTTCTTTATCCAATCATCCATTGAAGAACACAAGTTGTTTTTATGTCTCAGCTATTATAAATAATGCTGCAGTGAACATAGGTTTACATATATCTTTATAAATAAGTGTTTTCAAATTTGGGGGGCAGATACCCAGAATCAGAATTCCTCCATACTCTTTTCCATAGTGTCTGCACCAATTTACATTCTCTAGTAGTGTACCAGAGTCTCCTTTTCTCTATATTCTCTCCAGCAGTATTTATTTTTTGTCTTATTGATAATAGCCATTATAATAGGCATGAGGTGGTATCTCATTATTGTTTTTTATTTGTATTTCTCTTATAACTAGTGATGTTGAACATCTCTTTATATATCTGTTGGCCATCTGTTGGTCTTCCTTGAAAAAGTATCCATTCAAGTCCTCTGCCCATTTTTTCATCAAACCATTTGGGTTTTTTCATTGTTGTTGTTAAGTTGTATGAGCCTTATATATTTTGGATATTAGCCCTTTATTGAAGGTATCATTTACAAATATCTTCTCCCAGTCACTTGACTGCCATTCTGTTTCATCGATAGTTTCTTTTGCTGTGCAGAAGCTGAAAACTACAAGATATTATTAAAAGAAATTGAAGAAAACATAAAGAAATGGAAAGATATTTCAAGTTCATAGGTTGGAAGAATTAACATTGTTAAAATGCTCATATTACCTAAAGCAATATACAGATTTAATGCAATGCCTATCAAAATCCCAACGGCATTTTTCACAGAAATAGAATAAAAAAATCTCAAATTTGTATGAAACCACAAAAGACCCCAAACAGCTAAAGCAATCCTGAAAAAAATAATAAAGCTGGAGAAATCACGCTCCCTGACTTCAAATTATACTACATAGCTGCAGTAATCAAAACAGTATGGAATTGGAAGAAAAACAAACACATAGACCAATAAAACAGAATTGAGAGCCCAGAAATAAACCCACTTCTATATGGGCAAGTAATTTTTGACAAAGGAGCCATAAACATACAGTGGAGAAAGAAAAATATATTCAATAAATGGTGGGAAAACTGGAAAGCCACAGGCAAAAAAATGAAACTAGACTTCTATCTGACACTATACGTAAAATTAACTAAAAATGGATTTGAGATTTGAATATAAGACCAAAAACAATAAAATACATAGGGATTAAATTTATGGACCTTGATCTTAGAGGCATTTTTGTAAACTTGACCAAACCAAGGGAAGCAAAAGCAGAAATAAATGTATGAGACTACATCAAACTTAAGGGTATTAACTCATGGATTCACATTTCTCATTTAAAAGGGATACCATGCCTGAATGGTCATCACAGCCTATTGGAGATCTTAAGCTAAAAATCTCTAAACAACTCAAAACTATCAGGAGAATTCTCATTCCAGGATTGAAACAGATGGCACTCGATGTAGATGGTTCTCCCAAGACCTCAGATCAGGCCAGTCATACATAATTCCACCCAGCAACCCTTACGCTTGTTCATCCCTTTGACCACCCTTGTTTCATTTACTAATTATATTGCTATCTTGATCTGATTTTTTCTTGTCTGAACAACACACTTGAAAACAATCAAACCCATGCTATCTTTTAATCTTGGCCCATATATATAGAAACCTCAGATGATCTTTTAATTACACTCATGATAAATCACATGATGACTTTAATATCTTCTGTGTTGATGACTATTATGATTATCCAACATATAGAGAATATGAAGTCCCTGCCTCAGAAATAGGACTTAATATTTTCCTCAAAGCCTTGGTTGAAGGATCTAATCACATACTTTCACCTAAGGGCACCAGGTGTTTCTTCTTATGTGGGACCCAAATATATGTCATCCTGTCAACCTGATGACAAGGGAGATGTGGTATTATAATGTTAGTATCTGATTCCGTCACCTGGAAGACTCTCCTTTCCTCTGCCACTATCTCCAGTCTAGGCTCTTTTGTTTATAAACTTCGACTAAAAGGGACCAAATGACATTGGGATTAGGGGCATGGCCTTTTTGGTTCTTTCTCCACGTGAAACCCCATCACAAATAAGTGAGGCTTTGGGTATGCCTTCCCTCGAGCTTTCTTTCCTTGCTATGAAGTAGCTGAATTAGAAAAGTCTATCAGAAATCTTCCTATTCTTGTAGCACAGACATTAAACACTGCTGCAACTGCACTTGAAGAACAAGGGATGACTGACGGTCTGGCCGAGGTAGCACTACAAAACCAGAGAATCCTAGATGTGTTAGCAAGCAAGGCGGTACTTGTGCCCTATTGGGAAAGAAATGTTGTTTCTATGCTAACAAATAAGGTCAGGTGATACAATAGATTGAGATTCTGAAACAAAATCCTTGAACAGACAGAGCATTACCCTATAAGTTGGGATTGGACAGACTTATTTAGCGAGCTGCCTAAAGGAATACAGACGTGGCTTCGTTCCATCTGACAGGCCTTAATCGTATTGTGATTATACTGTTTTCTACCTTAATTAGATGTCTTCCTAGGTGCGTCAAACAATAACTAACGCCACCACCAGAATATTGGTGGCCCAAGGCCTACAGATGTTAAAACAATTAAATCTGTCTGAGACCACCTCTACGAAGGAAACTGATCTGAGGAATATGTAACTCAGCTCTGCTTGTGACAAGCCCCCCTGTTGCTCAGATGTGGCCATATCTCACAGTCAGGAGACTGCTTTTCCTCCTACATGGGACACAGCACACCAGGAATGAGCCTTCCTGGTGAGGAGGGATCAATGTTGTTTTCTTAACGATTGTTCCTAATGGTTGATCATCAGTGTTTTCTGAGGAAAGATCTCGATCAAAAAGGGGAAACGTGAAAGGAAAACAGCAAAGTTGAGTCGATATTATTAAGAGAGCAATCTAATATGAAGCCAAGAGGCCTCTGGGAAGTTGAACTAACTCACACCCTCCATGTGAAACCGAACTTTTGAACTAGACTAAATCGCAATGGCTACATCATGATACAGTTCCTGGACCTGGCTCTGCATCACTGAACTCCCTATTAAAATATAAATTTTCACCTAGTAGTAGACATAAGTATATATCATGTATAGCATAGTGTAAGTCTGCTTGCCAGCACCAATCATAGGACTTTCAAAGCAACTATGTAATCCTTTTGAAAGCCCCTCTTTTTCTGTCTTTATAAACTCTGTCCCCTGTTATCCTTCTCAGAACAGTGCTGGGATTTTTACTCAAATTTGTTTCTCCTGGATTGCAATTCCTAAAAAGACTCCTGAATAAAGTTTTTGCAGTAAACATCACTGTTTACTGATTTTTAAGAATGTCTTTAATTTTTGGTACTTGTAGTCAGGATGTCTGCTTTCCTGTTATCTTTAGAAATAGTTGTTTGGAAGACAACACTGTTCTAAAACTGATGGTTGCCAAATGAGAAAGGGCTGGGGGACCCAGTGAAAAAGGTACGAATTGGCAATTACAAAATAACCATGGGGATGTAAAGTACAGCATAGGGAATATAGTCAATAATATAGTAATAATTATGTATGGTGCCAGTGGATACTAGATTTATTGGAAGATCACTTTGTAAGTTATATGTCTAACCACTATGTTGTACGCCTGAAAGGAATATAATATTTAATGTCAACTGTAATCAAAAAATTAAATTTAAATTAAAAAACAAAAAACAATGCTGTTCTGGCCCAATCCAGAGGTTATTTTGCCCAGTTCAAACATTCCAGAGGTTCAAGGAGTAAAACATGCAACGCACTTCCTCTGGAACGGCTGGCTGTCTCAACTCCACTTTTACAATGGCTGCCCTTAGGCCAGACTCATGGTTTCCTAACCATCACCCTGCTCCTTCACTCTGGGTGGTCAACATGAGGCTCCAGGATAAAATGAGGTCAGTGAAGTTGTCAGGCACAAAAGAGAGTGCATACGTTACTTGGTAAGTTGTGTAAAGTGATCTTTTACATTTTAGTGAGACCATTTTTATATGTGTACAGTCCAAGGGGCCAAAGCAATCACTTCAACTTGGCCTTATCAAAATGTTGCATCTTAGACTACAACGATATTTTTTAAAATATCACAGGGAACATTCAAAAATATTCACATATATTTTCATATATTTTATGAATATATATATTCATATATATGCCTCAGCCAAAGAATGATGAGTGATTTCTATTTTAGTCTTTATACTTTTAATTAATTTTCGGATGATTTACAATTAGTGGACTTTGCATATATAATAAAACCCAATTTTTTTTTTAAATTTTAACACAATTATACGCAACATGGTTCTATATTTTTGTAAATTTTGCAGCATAAGATTTTTATCCCCCAGCTGGTGGGAGCACTTTCTTTTACCACTCTGACTTCTCGGCCACATGGTCATGTTGTAGAAACATCATCATTATTTAGATCTTGCTGAATGGAAGTTGATTTAGCAATACATTTAATTTTAGTTTAGTGGCCTATATTATGTGGTTTATTCCAACATCGTCTAGTTGTTGCTATCTATTATGGCCTAAGCTTGGTTTCCAGGGAACCCCCTACTGCCAACCGTGCCTACCACCCAGCATTATACCTAAAAGTGAAAGAGGTCATATTGAGACATGAACATATCTATGAGCTAACACAGGAGGCTATAGGTAGAAATAAAAATGTTTTAATTGTGTGGAGCCAGAAGCTGGCCTATGGAAAGGTGCTCTAAATCTTAAATCCCACATACAAAAGAAAATTGTTAGATTACTCAAATTTGACAAAAGTTCTAAAAATTCACATTACATTATCAACAAAAATTGTGAAACTGAAAGAAATTTTTATAATAATCAATAATGAAGAACAAGAACAAGATTGTATACCAGAGGAAAGAATGTATAATCTTTTCTATTCTACTTCTATTCTCTATTATAAAATCATTGTCATACAAAAGAGGCAATGAGTATGCAGGCAAAAAAATTTTCTAAAGGTAGAGAAAAGATATTATAAAATGTATCAGGTAGTTGGTTGAAAACTGTTATTTCTTTGGATTTTTAAATTTTTGTAATATTTTTTAAATTTGTAATTTATTATACTTTTTCATTCTAAATATGTTTACTTTCATCATTAATTTAATATAATTTTATATTTGGAGTTTATATATATATATACATGTATGTGTGTGTGTGTGTGTGTGTGTGTGTGTGTGTGTGTGTGTATCTTTTTTTTTCAGTAGAAAAGTTTTATTAGAAAGGAAAGTACATTTCCAGAAGTGGAAGCAGGCATGAGCAAGAGAAGCTTGGCTCAAAAGGCCTATATTATTTTTTAAAGTCTTCTTTCCCCAATCTCATAAGTTCAGGCCCCTAAAACTGGATCTTTGTTGCAATGTACAGTCTCCCACGTGTGTCTTCTGATTACCTCTGAGGCTGTTTCCTTATTTAAGGACTGTTAAATAAGACGTTAATAATTTAACTCTTCATAGATTGATAGGGATTAGAACTAGAGTGAATAATTCTGAGACAGTAAGGCAAACAATGCTGAATTTGGTGTAGTGAGGAGGAATAAGATGGAATCAGAAGTATTGATTTGTGATGCTTCCTGTGCCTGAGTGGCTTTGTGCACATCAAAGGTTATTTGTGGCTACTTTAAAGAAAATCAATTTTTAATTTATTAATGTAAACCTTTTAAAACCCTAGTTCTTTTTAAGCCTAGTTGAACATAAGCTTTAAATTCATTTTCATTATTCTATTTATAAATACAGTGAAATTTAACAATCATTTTAAGGAAGCTTTTGATTACCATTTAATCTATTTATACTGAACAAAATATTCTAAATAATCAACCCTATTTACAACTTAAGTATATATTTCCAAATATTTAAACTGCTTTTACAAGTGTAATATTCTTGATTTCTTTTGAAGCACTTGGAATGCCTAACCAAAAAAAGCAAAACTTCTTTTACTTAGCCACACTCTTAAATCCAAATAAATTAATTTTTAAAATATAGTGAACTCCCAGTTTCCTTAAACATTCCGATATTGTTTACAACTTGTTCTCATATCCTTTTCACCAAAAAAACTCAAGCCCGAAATAAATTATTTAATTACACACTTTTAAATGGGAATCTGTCAGTACACAAATATGACAGTTTCTCTTAACACTAAACACTAATACCAAATATATAAATTTTTCCTAAATTTTGCCTAAATTATTATTGAATATTTGATTTATGTTCTCATCTCTATATACACAATTCAAAGCTTTCCCAGGATTAAATGTCTGTGTGCCCCAGGCAAACTGCGGGTTGCACCTCCAGGACCTGAGCTGCCTGGCTTTCAGCCAGGATTAGGAAACCTGGGGTACAGACAGTCTTCAAAGATGGCTGCCTCTATGAACCATGCCACTTGGAATTCATACGCTTGAGCAGTAACTCCTCAGACTTTGTGACCTGCTTGTAACTAGTAGAATGTGACAGAAAGGAAGTCTTGTTGCTCCCTCCAATCTCTTTGAATGTTTACTCTGAAAGAAGCCAGTTGCTATATAAGAGTTTGACAAACCTAAGTCCACCAAGTCACAGGAAAGCCCAAACTAGCCACAAGCAGATGCCACGTGTGGCCCAGGAGAAAAGCCTGACCAGCTACAGTTGTCCCGGGCTGAAACCATTCATGTCATTCCATTTGAGGCCCCAGATATTGTGCTTCTGAATCAAATCATCCCCAGGGAACCCATCTGAATTCCTGACCTACAAAATTGTGAAATATAAAAATAACAAGTTTTTGTAAGCCACTAAATTGTAGGGTAGTTTGTTACGCAACAATAGATAACTGGAACAGATACAAGGTTATTGGGCCACTACTGACATGCTGGTTTTTATAACATAGAATTCTAGCTACATCTCTCTCAATTAGGGTTCCATCATCCTGGTTTATACTATTCCCCAACTCTTCAAATTTGATTGGAGTCGGTCAGAACCCTACCCAAAGGTTATAGCAATTTCCTTCATAGCTTGGTTGGCTCTTACTTTTTGTTTGTTTATTTTCTCTCTCTCTTAGTCTAGATTAACACTTTCAAAGAAATTAGCTGACCTCTGACAGGACCCTGCATCCATGTCTTTGTCAGTCTCCAAAGCCACCGCATTTGAGTCAGGCTAATGAAAAGGAGACTTGCGCCTCTGGCTGGGCAGAATCCCCGAAGCCACCAGTTCAGGGCAGACACTTCCAGGAAGTAGGAGCTTGTGCCTCAACTCTTACCTAGTGCTGCCATGAGACCAGGAGGCTGGAGGCCTGCTTTTCTCAGAAGACACTAGAGCTACAGTGCTCAGAGACTTCAAGCTTGTTAAGGTTTGAGATCTAATAGCATACATCATTGGCTTCGAAATATGCTGAGGAAGCTACGAAATCAAAATGGGAAAATATTTAATTAAATGTCCACAAAACATGTTAACGTCATTAAATGCTGAATTTAGTACTTATAAAAATTTCATTACCTTTAAATGCAATTTCAAGTTAGATTTCTTTCAGTTTACAAGAATTCCTGAGAATACTTGAGAGCCAAAACAGCATTCCATCATAAATTAATTTACTCACAAAAAAGCTCAAAAATAAAAATATAAATATACTTTAAATTTTAAATAAAACATTATATTTAATGTGGATTAAGGGTGTACTGTAATAGTTTCATGATGTAGGGCAGGAGTTCCACAAATAGAAGTTCAAAGTCTCTACTACGTCCTAACATGGTCTTGGAGAACTGGCCAGTTTGCTTTATAAATAACCCAGGTTCATTTTTTTAAATTTATTTTTTAACTATAATTGACATACAACATTATATTAGTTTCAGGTGTACAACGTAGTGATCAGACACATACTCTATGAAGTGATCGCTCCAATAAGTCTAGTGCCTATCTGGCACCGCACATAGTTATTAGAATATTATGGACTATATTCCCTACGCTGTACTTCACTGACATCATTGCAACTTATTCTGTAACTGACAATTTGTACTGCTTAGTCCCTCCGCCTTGTTTGTCCATCCTCCAGCCCCTTCCCATCTAGCTACTATCAGTTTGTTCTCTGTATCTATAAATTTCTATTTTGTTTCATTTGCTTGTTTTTTGTGTGTTAGGTTCCACATATAAGTGAAATCACACAGTATTCATCTTTGCCTGACTTATTTCAGTTAGCATAATGCCCTCTGGGTCTACCCATTTTGTCACAAATGGTAAGACTTCATTTTTTTTATGGCTGAAAAATATCCCATCGTATGTATGTACCACATTTTCTTTATCTATTCATCTATCAATGGACACCAAAGTTGCGAATAATGCTGCAATGCATATAGGAGAGCTTATATCTTTTTGAATCATTGTTTTTGATTTCTTCAAATAAATACCTAGAAGTGAAATTGCTGGATCATACGGTAGTTCTATTTTTAATTTTTTGAGGAATCTCTGTACTGTTTTCCATAGCGGCTGCGGCAATTTGCATTCAGGTCCATTTTCTATATAGTCAATCTCTTTCCAGCCTGCCCATTTGTCCTTGGCTGCATGCTATCCTTTTCACTACATCTCTTACATAATTAGATTCTAAATGATCTGACAGAGATTTGGTCCTACCCTGAGGCAGTGAGAGCATTATGGCCAGTCTTAGAAATAAGTTACAGACAAATGCAATGACTTACCCAAAGGTTTACAGCTAGTAAATAGAGAAAGGGCTGAAACTAGAACACATGTTTCCTGACTCCGACATTCTTTTCCCCCTTATTTTTCCCTTCAAAGCTCCTTGACACATTCATTTTACTCATATGTTGAAAATCATTGTTGGTGGCAGAAAAAGTACACCATGCAATTGTCCCATTCTGCTACAACATGGTTCTACACCATTTGGACAAGAGATCACCCTTAGAACTGAGCTTTGAAAGAAATGGAGAAGAATAAGAAAGGCTGCACAGGGAAGGGAGAAAAGAAGAGTTTGAATAAAGAAGCACAAACAACAACAAAATCCAAAAACCAAGACTATTTCATAACGTTGTCTCGGGCCAGCCCTCTTGTTAACGTACATCCTAGATGGAGTTTGGGTCAGAGGTTAGAGGGCAGGAGCCAAAGCAGTTTTCTGTGATTGATCCTGGGAGATGAGGACAGAATATTAGAGATAGACTTGATTATCTTTGGGAAACTTGTGTTTTTTCTCAAACCCAGTTCCCAGAAAAGGGTCTGCTCTTGGTCACTTACACAATCCAGGTCAGTAAATGACCTCCCTTAGGAGCGTTTGCATTTCAGCTGTCTTATGTTCGCTGCAAGACATAGAACTGAATGTTGGCTCACTTTTACTAAATCACGTAGGGCTTCATGTTGGGTCTTTCTGTTTACTCACACTCCCCCACTTTCAGATTGAAATTTGGCCTTAATTTTTATTTCCACTGGATTCTTTATTGTAAAAACATTTAAATTTTAAGATATGTCAGAACCTTTTTGCTAGACAGAGTATAATATATTAAGCTGAGAAAAAACTATGTCCCTAGTAACCAAGAAATGTTTATTTTCCCTAAGGCACCTTTTAAATCACACCATTTAGTCATAGAGTCCTGGCCTATTCCACTAAAAGAAGAGCGCTGTCTAATTCCCTCTCCCCAACTCCCACCCCCACCAAAGAGGCTGCAGAAGCCCCTCACCCATTGGAGGTTTTTTCCGTAGTTCTAAGCAAAGGACAACACACTCAGGTGGCCTAATTGCTTGGAAACTCAGAGAAAGTGAAGCCAAGGAGTAGGGAAATAAGAAACAAGCCCCTCAAAGAATTTACAGGTAAACAAAAATCTTCTCCTATTCAATATTTTGACAGGGGAAATTGAAATAATCCCAGACATCGAGATGCTAATTTACTTTGCCTCCATGTTAATTCTCTGATGGTTCTGCCAACTCTCCCTTGGCTCCCACCTCTGTTGGGCGTACTCCCTTAGTCTCTCCGTTCATCCAGTTCTGGTCCTGGGTCCACCTCTCAAACATTCCCACAGGAGATTCTGTCTAGTTCACTGGAAGAGCATCCCTTCCCAAGCCCCACTGTGTGATTCTGCCTTGAAAGTGCCTTCCGCCTGAAGGCCATTGTGACTAGATCAGAAATGCTGAGTGCTACCTCAGGAGAACAGGCCTGCCAATTCCTGATGCCCTGCAGTAACCCACGTGCCTCCCCCTCCCTCACTGCCCTGCAGTAACCCCATCCAGCTCTCTCGTGTCAGGCAGAAGTCAGAGCTGTCAGGGAAACAATCACTTGTTGTGCGTTTGCTGAAGATGCTATGCAGATAGGGTAAGAGGAGACCATTGAGCAACTTTCCTAGAAGAGCACGGTCCAGTGACCTAGTTTAGGAGCTCAGATGCAGAGCCAGCCAGGAGCAATTTTAAGATCTTACTTCTCTTAACTCCAGTCCCTTCGGCCCAGTTTCCTCCATGTGGCTGGCCCAGCAGAGGTGAAATCCGGCTGGTTGTCATTATTTCCTCCACCAGCAAGCACCCTTCACGTAATTGAAAACAACCACTTCAGGCTGCTCCACCTCAGAGGAAATAATGCCAAATCCATAAATCTTCCCGTGTTCCAACCCTAATCATTTTCAATGTGGACATCTTATTTGAGGACTTGACTTAAAAACTGATGTCTTTCTTCAAACACTCGAATTAGAAGGTGCTATTATTTTCATTTATTTTTAACAAATAATGTATGCGTGCGTGCAAGGTTCACAAGGCGTGTAAGGGGACACAGTACAAAGGCAGTCTTCCTCCTACGTCTGTCCCTCGGCCACCCCTTGAACTGGAACCTAGTTACTAGTCACCGTTGCTAGTTTCTGAGGGTCCTACTAGAAACTGTAAATGCATTTAAAAGCTTATATGATTCTATAAATTCTCCACACTAAGGTGGTAGAAAACATATACTGTTCTGTAATTATTTCACTTAATACATTTTTAGAAGATCTTCTCAAGTCAGTAAAAATGAGGCTACTTTTTTGAAATGACAGTACACAGCAATATAGTGATACAGAATAATTTGTTTAACTTTTCACTATATTCAGTTTGGTTTTAATATTTTGTTATTACAAACAATGCTGTAATTCATATCTGTGTGTATTTATCACTTCTCACATGTAAGAATTTATATATAGGATAAAAACTTAGAAGTATTGACAGGCCAAAGCAAATATCAACTTTTAATTCTGAAAGATACATTGTATTGCCTAATATACCCTCCCCACCTGTAGTGTAAGAAAGAGTCAGTCTCCCATACTCACCTTGGCACTGTTTTTATTAAACTTTCCTTTTTTAAAAAATAAAAAGTCACCTCATTGTAGTTTTTGTTTGCATTACTATTATGACTGAGTCTGATATTGAATATCTTTTCATAAATTTTAAAACCATTTAACTTGTAAATACCTGGTCATATTTTTGTGCACTTTTCTAATAATTCACTAGATCCTCCCATATTGATTTGTGGTGCTAAGGAAATTAACTTGGTAATTTTTTTCTTGATGTTTTCTTGTCACAAAGAAATGCTTAAGAAATGGTTGCATTTCTTAATCTTTTTTTTTTTTCTTGGCTCTGGACTCTGGAGACATTACTCAGAAATACTTTAACCAATTCCAAGAATATTTAAAGAAAAATTTATATTTTCCCTTGGCATTTTTTAGGTTTAATTTTTTATGTTTAAATTTTTAAACCATATAGAATTTATTTTGGTGTAAGGTGTAAAATAGTGACCAATTTATTTTCCCGGATGGCTGCTTAGTTGTTTCAATACCATTGGTTAAATATTCCAATTCCTTTCTAATAATATGAAATGTTAACTTGTCATATATGCATATACACATATTAAATACACACATACACATTAAAATTATATAAAATTATATATCTATATATTGGGTCTACTTTTCCCATGATCTGTCTTTTCACGCACCAGACAACACTCTTTTAATTACTTTTAGCTCTGTAATATATCGTAATAGATGGCACCGTCTTTATCAGAATCTTCTAATTCTTACTTGTTTATTTTCCATGTGAATTTTAGAAACATGAATATTTTTCTTCTAAAAAATCTTATTGGTGTATTTGTTGCTTTCACATAAAATTCATTGATTAATTTAGGGATAAAAAATTTTTTTATTATCTTAAATCAGTAATCCTAATCGAGATCATGGCATGTCGTTCCATTTGTTCATCTGCTTTTGTGTCCAAAATAATCATTTTAAAGTCTATTCTTGTTCTTTATTAAACTCATTCCTAGATATTAGATCATTTTTGTTGCTTGTTGTAAACAGAGTGGTTTCTTTCATTTTAAATTCCAGCTCATTGTTTGAACATATGAAGGCCGTAGGCTTTTTTTTTTATTAATTTCACCCCCAACCATCACTCTGAATTTTGTATCAAATAAAATAAAATTTCAATCCATTATATTAGGGTTTTCGGATACATAACTTTATCATCTTCATGTCATCATAATTTTTGTCTTCCTTTCTAATGTTTATATAACCTTGTTTTGAATCTTTCCTAATTGTATTGTCTGGAACTATCAGAATAACAAAAATAATAGTAATGATAAAAGAAATCCTTTACTCTCCTGGCTTTAGCAGAAATTTAAGATTTTCTAACTAATCGCATTACTGATGCTGGCTCTGGGGCTGAGTCAGATATTTTACATTATATTTTTTTATCTTCAAAAAGTATTCATCTTTTCTTATTTTATTAAGGTATATTTTAAACTAAAAAAATAAAGGCTGAGTTTTTATTAAATGATTTTTTTAGCATCTATGGAGCCAATCATAGAGTTTTTCGCTTTGGATCCATTATTGTGAATTTATTAAGATTGCCTGATATCGAGCCCTTTTCAAATCCCCAAAATAAACTTATGAAACCAACTGGTTGTGGTATTTGAGGGAAGCACATCTCTGGAAATTATTTCTGCTGTGAAAATTGTAGTAGATTTAGATTTTCAAACTCTTGTTGTGTTTTTACGATTTACATTTTTCTAGAAAATCATTTATTGCATTGAGGTTCTCAAATTTATGTATATAGAGTTCAGCAAAGTAGTCTTTTGTGATTATTTGTGATCATTTAAATTCCCTCTAGGTCTATGGTTATTTTCCTAATAATCTGTCTTTTCTTCTGAATTTATGAGTTTTCCTTTTTATACGATTGAGTTAGTCAATTACATACTCATTTAATCTTTTTAAAGACCTAACTGGAATCTATTAGTTCTATTGTTTTTGTTTGTTTGTTTGTTTTTCTACTTATTTTCTATTTTTATCTCTATGATTTTCTTGTTTCTGTGTCCCTTAGATTTATTTTGTTATTACTTTTCTAATTGCTTGAATAAATGTTTTATTTATTTTTATTATTTCTTGTTTATAAGTGTTTTTGAACTACATGTTTTAGCTGAATTTCATAAGTACCGATATGTCATTTTTTATTATTATTTTCTAAGATTCTATCATTTAGATTTTATTTTTCTCTTAAACTCAAGAGTTCTGAGGAAGTTTTTCTTTATAACCTCCTTGTTATCAGTTTTGTTTCTTTCTTTTCTAGCATTTTTATTCATTGCTGGTTTTATTGTACTGTGATCATGTCTCTGTCCCATGTCTACTTTTTGAAAATTATCAAGGCTTTATTTGCAGCCTAATATTAATGGTTAATTACTTTTATAATGTTTCCTACATACTTGAAAAGAAGATGCTTTCCTTATTTCAAGGAGAAAATCACAGAGATAACAATAAGAATGGCCTCATCCCATCGTTATTTAGGCCTTCTATTTCAATATCTAATTTTTGACCACTTGAATATTCATTGGCTAAAAAATAATTGAAAGTCATTGAGTCAAGTCTATTTTTTTAATTTCCTATGGAGTTTGCTGTGTGACTATTGATGCTGTATTATTTGATATATTAACAACTGTTGAATTTTTATCTAAAATCGTACTTTTATTATTAAAAGTTATCTTTGTTTCACTTAATGCTTTTGGCTCTGACAATAACTTGGTCTGTTATTAAGGTTACGACTCCTGCTTTTTGTCTTTAATTATGTGGTATGCTTTTGCCAACTCTTTTATTCTCAACATTATTGAATCCTTTGGTTTAAATATTTCTCAAGCATACTGTGTAAAGTTAGATTTCACTTTGTGATCATAGCTGAGTCATTTGCTTTTAATAAGTGAGTTTGTATCATTTACCTTTGCTTAAGTTACATCTCAGATGGACTTCCAGGTAATTTAAAAAATATATATTTCTGTAAAAATAATTCAAATGTTTCCAATGTTGAAAGTATTATAAGTCAGTTTTCAAATTTTTACCCAAGAGTAGTGAAGAATAATATTGATATATTTGAATGCAAGAAGTCTACATCATATTCCAGTTCAGTTTTCTCATGTTTAAAGCAAAGCTAGATATTTAATATATCTCATAAATTAAATGAGATGTGAAAATATCCGACATAGATATATTTGTCAGCATTTACCTTTATATCGATAGATATATTTGATGTCCTTTTTGATCCATTTTAAATTCCCCAATATTTTTTTAATCAAAATATAATATGGATTTGGCTTAAAAATTAAATAGAACAGAGGACTTATAGTGAAAAGTGACAATTCTCTGCCTCAGAGGCAGCTACTTTAAATCATTTCAATTTTTAGTTTTTTAAATAACTATATCTTCAATTTTTAAAAAATACCTTTACTTAGCTATTTCTTTATTTATTAATTTTAGACATTATTGACTGACTATTGGGGTAGATGAGGGTTTTGTTCGTTTGCACACACAACCTCAGCCCCACTCTATACTTCCAATATCATTATTCCACTTCGTTTAGTCTTTCTATTGATTACCTTTGTTACTCTTATTAAAGTACTTAAATCTCTTATATTAGTTGTTTATTGCTATGCAACAAATTACACTAAAATTCAGTGACTTACAACAGCAGTAAACATCTATTATTTCACACAGTTTCTGTGGGTCAAGAATTTGGGAGCAAATTAACTGGGAGATCTTGGCTCACGAGGTTATAATCACGACGCCAGCTGGAGCTGCTGTCATCTGAAGACTTCATGGGGATTTGAGGATTTGCTTCCAAAATGGCTCCCTCGCATGGATAGTGAGTTGGCTCTGACCGTTGGCAGGAAGCCTGAATTCTTTGCCATGTGAACTTTTCCACAGAGCAACTTCAATGTCCTCACTTGAAGACATTGGCTTCCCCAAGAGCAAGTGATCCAAGAGGCAGCCAGGTGGGAGCCTTCGTGTGTTTTATGGCCTAATCCTGAAAGTCACACACCATCGTTTCTGCAATATCCTCTTGGTAATACAGGTCAGCCTTGTTTAATGTGACAAGATCATGGGTAACAGAGATGGAATCATCTTGGAAGCTGCACACACAGTCTTCCTTCTGGACCCTCATCATTAACATCTCTCCCACACAGAAAATGCACTTTCTCGGTCTCAAGATGCCACATGCATCTTATCCTTTCATAGCCTCTACTCGAAATCCAGTGCGTAGCCAGCTAAATTGGATGTGGATGTAGATACAGGTCCTAGATTACAGTTTCTGTTCATCTGAAGAACTGTGAACTAAAGAGACAAGTTATCTGCCTCATACGCCCCACATACAATGATGGGACAGACATAGGATAACCACCATAGACAGTTCCATTTGAAAAGGGGATAAAAGTGATCGTTGGTCAATATTAATTCTGAAATCCAGTTGAAACTTTCTTGGTTGGAAAATTTCTCAACCCAGTCCTACTTTTTTCCTGGAATAATTAATTCCCCAAGGCTCTTGGGTCGCCAATGTTTGCAGCTGAATAATCTCTCTGCTTACTTCCTGCCTGTGAGTTTGTGGGTCCAATGCTGCATGTCTTTTCATATTGTTTCTGTCTCTTTCAATCCAAGTCAGTGTTATTTCTTCCAGGGCAATTTTCTTTTTGGGGATTCACTCCTTTAGGCAGAAGATACATACACAAGAATTTCTTTATGAACAGCCCTTCTTCATCTTGATGTTCAGCTAAGCTTCTTAGGAAGATTCATTGTTTAAAGCCTCACTTTAGATCTCCCTGAGGTGTTAACAAAGGATTTTTATAGCCACACCCTTGGCTTCACACTTAGATACTGTTTTTCTGACAGTGCCTAGGATTTTAACTTTTCCATGGAGCCATACCTTTATTTTTACTAACCGTAACTTTGAGTATATAAACTATTATTTTTTATTTTCACACGCTGTAGAGTGAATGAATCTGTGTCATAACTAATAAACATGTTCACTTTGGGTACTTTACCATGTAAAGGTATTGTGTGTAGCTAAAGAAAGTTGTGTTATGTGTATTCATAGTCATACGCTGCTAAAATGTTTGTATATGACAGTTTTCAGTAACCTATGGAGACATATCTAAATTTTAGCATTGTTTTTCATCCGGAGAGGCTGGAAAATTTCAAAACCTGGCTTCATCAAGTTCTGGTTTCTTTCTGTATGAAAGTTCTTTGTCCAGCTTCTCTCGTTCCTGTTGTATTTTAAATATGAGCCGCAAGAAGAAACCAGGTGACACCACCAACTCCCTGGTTGGAAGTCTTCACTAGATCACCCAGTTTATTAGGTACTTTTGCTATTTTCCACATTTCTTCAGGCAGCAGTATGGCTACTCTCAATCACTACACAACAAGGGTTTCCTTTCTCTGGTTTTCAGTAACATTTTCTTTCGTTTCCTTTAAGCTCTCACCAGCAACCTCCTCAAAGGCCATCCAGATGCTGCTAAAATTCACTTCAAGTCTCTTTAGGTTTTTACTAACACTCTTTTTAAAGTCCTTTAGCTCCTACCTGCTGCCTGGTTCTCAAGCCACTCCCACGGAGTTTTTAGATCTTTATTAAAGCATCACCTCCCTTCTACTACTAAAATTGATATCTATTATAGGTGGAGAGCCAGAGAGAAAAAGAGTAATTAGGGGGATCGTTTTATAAACTATATAAATGTCTAAGCTATGTACTGTATACTTGAAACTAATAATGGAATAAAAATAAGCAAACAAAAAAACAAACAAATAAATAAATAAATATAATTGTCCTAAAACTTAGTTGCTTAAAACAACAATAACATTTACTATCTTAGACAGCTTCTGTGGATCAGGATGTAGGAGAGGATTAGCTAGGTGGTTCTGATACAGATTCTCTCACGAAGTTGCAAGTTCAAGGACTATTTCGATGTGGCTAGAAATCAGTGTTCTGAGAGTGAGAGGGTTGATTAAGAGATGTGGCTAGAAAAGTAACTGAGGCCATATCATCACTCCCCAGTGCCAAGGGCTTTGAAGGTCCTTGAAAGGGCCCTGGGTTTTGCACTGAGAAAGAGGGAGCCACTGAAGAGCTTTGACTAAAGCAGGAGCATGATTGGACTTGGGTTCCAGGAGGATCATGCTGGTTGCTATGGGGACAAGTGCAGAGGAAGGAAGTCCAGTTAGAGGATGTATTGGTGTCCTAGGGCTAAGCAACCAATTACCAAGCACCATACTAGGCAGCTTAAAACAAGAGAGATTTATTCTCTCACAGTTCTGGAGGATAGAAGTCTGGAATCAAGGTGATCATAAGGGTGGTTCCTTCTAGAGGCTCTGAGGAGAATCCATTAAGCTAATTACATTGGCAAAGACCTTTACTCCAAATAAGGTTGCATGCTGAGGTTCTAGGTGGGCATGTATTTCAGGGAGCCTTTATTCAACCCACCACAGGGGTGTTTGAGTAATCCAGACCAAGGGTATTAGAATGATGAAAATCTTAGACCCCAGATTCTAAGGTCCCTGAAGGCAGAGAGAAGGTGTATCTGTTTTATTTACTTTGAGCCCTCAGGCCCCAGAACAATGCCTGGCACATATGAGGTTCTCCCTAAAAGTTTGTTGAAATAATCTGCATTATATCCTCCACCGATCAGTCCAGGCAGGGTCAGGAAACTCCCTTCCTTCACTGAAATATGGCCACCCCGCTCCGGCCCTTTTCCAGAAAGCTGTCAACGAGGTCTCCAGTCACTTCTCTAACCTCATATAACCCTGACTGTCTCTTGTCAAGTGAGCTCTTGTGGTGTTAGTTAAGATCTGTGCAACCCCTCTTTGACCAATTTATCTCCTCCCTGCAGAGGTCAAGTTGCGTTTCCTATCTTTGCATTCAGCAAAACAAAAACAGTCAGCATCCACACTTGGATTGAGTAACTGTTGATTGATTGTCCGAATGACTCAAAACAGCCTAGAAAACTAGAGACTTTCCCAACTGCCCCCGTAGCTAGAGAAGGGGGTGTTTGTCTACCAGTCATAAATAGCTATGTCTAATAATGACTCTAGTTGTCATCTGAGCGGAAGGTCCTGGCCCTCTCACTGTGGTTTCTCTCCGCAGACTCCCATCCCATTCCTTAATTGCACCAGGAGCCCATGTTTTTGGTTCAGGATCATCATTCCTGGAGGCCTCTCTTAGATAATGGCTCTCAGACTTGGCTACACATAGGAATCTCCCGGGAGCATCCCCGCCCACTGGCCAATAGATTGTTTTCATCCTCTCCCTATATAAAACTGAAGCTTTTCATTGTTAACTAAGGTAAACCGTCACTTCAGTAGACCACAATACAGAAAAGTTTTGTCACATAGACTGGTTTCCATTTAGCCAGTCAGCTGTGGTTAGCTATCTCCATCAGGACAGATGCATTTATAGAACTGGCTGTGCTTGGGCCTTCCTCGCAAGCAGCTGTAGATCCGTAATGCCCTTGGCAACTGTCTCCCTTCCTGCTGTGCAGAGATGCTCTGCACCACGTGCTTCTCCACCCAGTTTACCATGAGCCCTTGTTCCTTTCGACGCATCATATTTCACACAGAGGTGTGATAGTCCAGGCGATTCTTTACCTCTTTGTACATGCTGTGCAGCTGTTCCCGGTGAGCAACCTCCAAGGCCACAGCAATGTTCCTCCTCTGGCCATCAGAAAGGTAACATTGCTTTTGAACCAGTGCCTGCTGCAGCTCCTCCAGATCACCTGCATCCTGGGTGTATTGGATGGAAGACTGTTTCACCTCCTCCAGGTGGGCCAATTTTTGCTCATTGAGTTTATCAGCAAATTCCCCAAAAGAGGCGTCATATTTTTTAATTACATAGACAAGCAACCCTGTGGCTGATACGGCAGAGGTAGGCTCTGGGATAATCACATATATTTCTTTGGATAGAAAATATAAGATAAGCCCAGTTCCCAGCACATAGGGTCCTGTTACACCAATTTTAGGATAACTGAACTGGAAGAATTCCTCAGGGATCGGCTCATGAGAACTTTTACTCCATATTCAGGAAGAGATGGTAGAGGGGCAACACTTGGCTGCCTAGTATAAAAGACCCTTGTGGCCTGCAAGACCTCTGGGCCGCGGAGGCTGCATTTTTCAGAGTCGGGGCCACTGTGGCTGCGAAGAGAGTGCTACTGAGACAATGTGGTCAGCGAGGTCCACTCTGCGTGTTTGACGTTCCAGTGACCTGGACAGGAGAGTCTGTCGCGGGAGGAACACCTGGGGGCATTTTTTAAAATACAAGTGCCTGGGTCCCACCCTTAGAGATTTTGATTTCCTTTCTCTGGGGTGTAGCTGGGCGTCTGCATTTGTCAAATCTCCCCATTTGATTCTAATATGCAGTCAAGTTTGAGAACAACTGTCTTTGTAGAGGCTTCAGCTGATATCGGTTACTGATTTTGGTGGGGCCTTTAGTTTCTTTGCACTTTTTTGTGTGGAAAAAAAACACACACAATAAACTAGATAATTCTACAGGAAACTTCCCAATGCCAAACCCACAGGTTGCCTTAAGAGCCAGCTGTAGTCACATGCAAATTAGTCAGGGATTATGAGAAGGAATTTGCCCAAAAGTAACCTTCTCCTTCTGAGCCCCCCATAACTTGAAATTTTACTGTTGTAACACTAGTGTTCATGCCTAATCAACAATCAGTGGCTTGATATGTTTTCAAGAGAAAAAGCCAGTGTAAAAGTTAAAGCAGCACCACAATATTTTCCTTTCACAAACCTTTGAGAATCCTTTTTAATTCATGTTTGTTTCTTAGGTCAAAGAATAGCTGGTTTTTCTGACCATGGTCATGTCTATTTTTCCTCAAACACGTAATTGTAGCAGTTTCCAGTGGTGCACTAGGAACTCTGGTGCTTTAGCACAACCTCAGATGTTGTTCAGAAGAGGAAAGGGGAGAGCTGCGGGTCTGGCCTGGATCTACCTGGGGAATATTGAAATGCAGAAGCATTATGCAGAGGCTAATGCTGAGGTTTCAAGGTTCCCAGGGACGACAAAACAACACTGTCAGCCGCTGCTTTCTATTCGTAATTCTACTTAGATACAATCACACACAAATTAACTAACCAAGATATACTTTAGCAATTTTTAAATTGTTCTGGATACTTTTAATTGTTCAAGAAATCATCCAGCACCAATTCCCAATCTCTCTCTCTCTCTCTCTCTCTCTCTCTCTCTCTCTCTCTCTCTCGCCTTCTCTTTCCCTTTTGCCCCTCACCCTCTCGCTTCTCCCCCTCTGCTGTCTCTCCTCTCCCCTCTCCTCCTCTTTCTATCCCTCCCCACCCCTCCCCTCTTCTCCTCTCCTCTCCTCTCTCTCTGTGGCTCTTAGCACCTCTGTGACACACACACAGGAAGACTTCACTGGCCTCAGATTGGGAGACACTGTGCCTTTGAAAGTATTTTAAAAGAATCACTGAAAGAGCACACAAATCACATTGACCAGCTTAAAACTGGTTCTGTTCCCTTAAAGCAGATCGGCGATTAATACAACCCTTGTCTTACGTGATCTTACAGAGACAGCACTGCGCATGTGACCTCCTGTCCTCCAGCTGCACTTGGAACCAAAGATTCGTCGCTCCCCATGGAACCGAAGGATTGGGGCATGAGCAGAACTTGCACACCAGAACCGTTTCAGAAGCAGGGTCCGTTGTCCAGGAAGGTCCGGTGCGGAAACCCCTTACCATAAAGGGCCAAGTTCCAAAGTCATCCAATTCAAACTTGCCCTGCCAGCGCTCCCCCACTCCTGTTCTCCCTGACGCCTTAAAACTCCGATCAGAAGCCACAGGGAAGTTTGGGCTTTTGAGAACTAACTTTCTTGTTCTACCTTCATAGCACAAGCAATAAAGCAATTCTAATTTCTCCATGTTCAGTGTGTGCCAGGAGGGATGACTCCTCTCCGTGTTCACTTCCATCCCCTTAGGAGGCGCCCATGATCCTCACCAGCTCCGGAGAATCTGTGATATAACGGAGGGTAGAAACTACCCACAGGAATGGACATACGCTGCACAAAAAGAAGCATGAATCCTTTTATTTTCCACGGTTGCTTACTTGTTCTAAAGCTCTGCTTTTATCAAAGACTGAAGAAACACAAATGTTAATTTGCCAGTTAATGCCAATCCAGACAATTCCATCTTAACTTCCCTCAAAGCTTCTTCCCACTCCTTCCCAGTTTAAGGGCTCATCTTCATGAAATTGGTGGCAGGAGCCGGGTGGCCGGCTTGTCTGTTGGCTTTCCGTGATGGCTGCTACTGACGTTTGTGAAAACTCATTCAGACACCCAGAGTTGATAATAAAGATTATTTTAAAGTGAAAACATTTGTGTTTATTAAAGAGAAAAATCACAAGCCCCAAATAGTGTCACTTGTGCCACGACACCAAACCTAGATTTGATACCTAATCTAATAATTACAATTTCAACCTTTCCTAGAAATGTAAGTTTAATCAACCAGTCTGGAATTTTCTGGTCAACACCAACAGAGGTCATCTGTCAGGTGGGCCCTCTCCCTTCTCCACAAAGAAAGAAGAGGCGATCTGCATGACGAAACTCTTGCCTGTTCCCTTCCCTTCCCCCCAAAATGATGTCCTGGGTGAAAAATGATCCTTTCTTCTGCTAAGAGTTCCCTTGCCCCACGCTTCTTCCTGTGAAAACCTTCCAGTCGTGCAGCCCCTCAGGGTACCCTTCTAGCTGCTAGAAAAGATGCTGTCCAATTCATGAGTCGCTTAATAAAGCCGATTAGATCTTCAAATTTACTCTGTCGAACTTTGTTCTTTAACAAGCTAAGGAAGATGCAGAAAGAAACCTTGTTCGAATGTCCCTTATTTGGCTGAGGCAGAACCTCTAGAAAATACAGCTGCCATTGATCCCTCTCCAAGGGAATTTCCTACAGAATTCACCTGCCATGGAGACAAGCTGTTCATATCCACAAGTATCAAAAAACCTCAACGGAACCTTCCATACTATCATGTTAAAGCCCTATGGCAACCCTCACCCCTTGGTTAAGTTTAGTCTATAATCCTTTTATCTCTGGCTATTCAGTGTCTTGCTCATCGCTGAGTACTACTGCTGCTCTCAGTATACATTAAATAAACGTCATCTTTTCTTTTTGCCAATCTGGCTATTGTCAGTTCATTTGCAGGCCCCACTACTGTACTCAACTTGGAAGAGGAAGAGTTTTCCTTCCAACAGTTTATTCATATCACTTGGTTCCTAGACACTGCACCCCCACCCATCTCGCTGCGTTTACTGCTGAAGAATGTCCAGAGCTGGTATAATTCAGGATCTCTCCCCTGCCAGTCATGGCTCAGTCCCCCGTTGGGGACTCAGCCTCACCTCAGCTCTCCCAGGTGCTGCCGTCTTCCGGGTCTCAGCTGTGTCTTACAGTCAGTTCTTGGCCTATGTTGTTCTCCCTAAGCTTCTGCTGAGGGTCATCTCTCCGCGGAGAACCCAAGTTAGATACAGAATCTCTTAATTCTTAGTTAACTTCTGTGTATTCAACCTGAGGCCTGTGGAATTTTGAATGCCTACCATACCAAAGTGTAACTACAGGAGATGTAGAAGTTCTGATATGGGATATCACTTGTAAAATTCTTAATCTTTTAGCAGGAAGTGAAATAAAACATCTCTTGCAGAGTCCTTAATCTTTTCAGTAAACCTCTTAGGGAAAAAGGCCTTCTCTCTCAAATCCTGATAATTGCAGGGAAACTGGTGACTCAGATCCTCTGGCTAAGGGTGATCAGCCCATTGTTAGTAAAAATGGTGTTAGTCCAGACAAGGCCCTTAGTGTCTGAGAGGGGAGGGGACTTTGGGCCAAAGGCCTTTTTTACACTTTGAGAAATATATTAACCAAGCCTGTTTCCTTTTACTCATTTAATAGGCAAATCATTAATAGAAATTAATAGATATATGATTTAAATAACAAGTTTGTATCTTCTTTCCCTTGTCTAGGGACTGAGGTAGCACTTCAGCAGGAGACCCAAGACCCCACCCTGACTGAGGCAGAAAGAGAAAGAGCTCCATGAAACCCCGATAGGCAGGGACTACGGCCATTCTCAGCAGGAAGCAGATACGAAAGAAGAAAACTCCTGTCCCTCAACATCCACACTAATAATAAGGGGGTTCGTGGCTCTTAGATAAGGGTTAGGCAGGGAAGTTAGATAGGGGGTTTCAGGTCTGACTGCAAAGACACTGAGGTCATCCTATCCTAGAAGGAGTCCGCCCTAATCCGCCCACAATTAAGCAAGCCAGAAGGTATTTTTAGACTAAAAGTAACTTCTAGAAAGAAACAAGTGCGCAGAGAATTAGGTTACCAGTATAAGCCAGTCACTCACACCTGCACAATGCAAATCCAACGACATTCAGTTCACCTGAGCCTCATTATACCATCATTATAATATGATGCATATGCTCGCAAGTTCATTAACATCATTATAACAGACTGAATTCTGGGAACGAACATGCCCAGAAAGCAAATGATGAGTCACTGGGTCCTGTCAATCTTAGTTGTCAATCAAGGAAGCCCACCCCTCTAAGAAAAGTCACCACCCACAGCAAATAGGGTTGAAAACCCCAAAGGCTTTGTTACCAGGCCTCTGAGCCACGCTTCTCTTGCTCGGGCCCGCTTCCATGTCTGGAAGTGTCCTTTCCCTTCTAATAAAGCTTTTCTTTTCTGCTGTATTTCGGTGTCTTGCTCAATTCTTTGTTCAAGACATCAAGAACCTGGACGACGTGCCGGGAGAGGACTCCCACTCTCCAGCGGCAGTTCTAGTGTTGGCCCTTTCTTTGATCAAGGGACCACACCACTATGTCTATTGGAAATCAAAATATGCCTCCCCAAAATACGTCATTTTGGCATAAGGATTATTTTGAGCTGAAGGCAATAGACGCAGGGAGGAGTTCTCTGCCCTCCCTGACCCACCTAAAAGTAGAGTATTGCAACCACAGAACCAATGCAAAATAGTCCTCTCGTCTCTAACAAGATACTGAGTTGCCTTTCAGAGCCAACAAACCAAAACCACAAGTTGTGCAGCTGAAGCATGGGTGGGGGAGACAACTTGGAGCTCCAGCTGCACCCAGAACCAAAGTTTTGCCCCCTTCATGGAACCGAAGGACCAGGACATGACCAGAACTTGAACACCGGACCTTTTCAGAAGCAAGGGTTCCATTGGAAAGATCTGGTGCTGGAGCCCCTAACCATATCTTGCCATAAATGGCCAAGTTCCAAAGCTCTCCAATCCAAGCCTAAACAGCCAGCCCTTCCACCATACCAGCCTGCTCCCCCTAACTCCTAACCCTCAATCTTTGCCTTAAAAACCCTGGATTAAGAGCCATCGGCGAGTTCAGGCTTTAAGTAACAGCTTTCTATTCTCCTTGCTTGGCACCCTGCAAAATGAACGGCTTAAATTTCTCCATTGCAAACCTCTTGTTCAGTGTTTGGCTTTGCTGAGCATCAGGTGGGCAGATCCCCACTCGGTTCAGTAACGGGGTAAGTTTCCCGTTGAGGAAGATGCCCCACTCCTCCATGCCAGGGAGAGAAGAGTGACCCCTCATCAAAGATGGAGAGTTGATACCAAGATGAGTTTGCATAAACAGATCTTGCTGAAATAGCCTTTATCTTCCATTAGCTCCTCTCTATATATTTTCTAGTCACTTTCTCCCAGGTTATCATCCTTCCAAGACAAAACCTTCTTTCCTTTGTTAAAAGGGTATGTAAATCCCCCAGTCTAATTGCTTCTTTGTGTTTTACTTCTTTTCTGTGAACTCCCATACACTTAAATATTGATAAAAACTGTGTGCCATTTCTCCTGCTAATCATCTCTTACTAATTTAATTCACAGGCCCTCTGCTACAAACCTAAGAGTATAGAGGAAACGCTTTCCTCCCCGGCACTGTTCTAGTAGACATCTTATGTTCACACAAGTGCAACCTGCGCGGTCATCTCCCAGAGTTCCTAACAGGAATTGGGACACAAGTTTCTTCGTTTTTGACTTCTGTCTTAACCAATCTGGCATCATTCTGAATTTCTTGTGCCCCTCTCCGCCACCCCAGATCAAGGCCCAGGCCAAGAGTGGGGTGGAGGTGGGGGGCTCGGTCTCTTTCAATTATTTCTTCTTTCTCATTAAAGGGGATTTTACTTTTCCTTCCTCACCTGGTGTGATTAACCCTACCTGCTTCTTTTTCACCTTGTAGACTTCATTATAAGCAGTGAGGGAATATTATATTAAGCTGATTATTTTTAAGAAACAAAAGAATCAGGAAAAACCATTGACCTTCCCCCTAACCTCCTAAAAGGTGTTGAGATAGAGAATCTTCTCCAGGAAGGAAGACGTCGTCTCAGACAACTGTGGTTTAACATAAACTAGTGTCATAGACAGAGAGGGACCTTATCAAGTCCCATTAGTTCAAAGTCCTCTCTGTGTCTCATTGTTAAAATGCCCCAGCAAACATTTATTTACCAACATTTGCTTTTCCATCTCCCTGTGAATGGCATTCTTGTGAATGTGATTCACAAATCACAATCCTCCCTTTCTCCTCAGCTCCAGAATGACATATAAACCTACTGCCCAAGGAATCTTTGGGTTTCATATTCTTATGGACTTCCATATGTACATCCACAATTAATTCTGGGCATTTTCTCCTGTGAAGCTGTTCATGTTAATTTGATTATTAACCCAGCCAGGAGAACTAAGAAAGGTGGGAGGAAAGTTTTTTTCTTTATACACGCCCCCCCACCCCCCACCGACAGTAGAATTCACCTTCCTTTCCTGAGAGCAATTAGCCTCACAGCTTAAACTTAATAGCAGAAAGGCAGCTCTGCAATAGTAAATACATCAAAAAATGTTTAAAATATTCCTTTTACATTCTTTAACAGTAAGATGTGAAAGGTGTCATCCAATTACACTCTTGGTAGTGAGCAACGTAGCCAAGGAAGATAGTATATCCACACATTTTAAAACAAGAGGCCGGATTATCTTTGGGAGTTTTGTAATGATAGCATCAGTGGTGGAAACATACTTTTCCAAAATATCCACAAAACATAGAGCAAAAAGCAAAATCAAAAATTCATGGACAATATTTATAATAACAGTATGTGAAAAAGTATTCCACCTAAATCACCCAAAAGCAAGTGAATAGAGAGACAAACTACCAGCACTCATGAGACCAACACGGTATTGGCATCTGTGTACCAAAATAATTAATAATAAGAATAAGAATAATAATAGAAAGTAATGAGGAAACTCAAGAACTCTGGAATAGGAGGGTCCTACAATAACCAGTACTATTCACTGGCAAGGGCAGCTGGTGAATTTGAGAAGAGTAACTGAACCAGGCAGAGACATTGCCCTCATCAGTAGAAAAACAAGTAAGGAGCTCGTGGTAAGGCCTACAGTGTTGGAGCATTCTGGTCCTATGAATTTTTGAAAAAGAATAGTAAATCTATCTTCCAAAATAAGACCTCAGTGAGGGAAACCTCCTGAGCATGGAATCAAATGTGAGCAGATTTATAGAAACAAGAGAAAAAGAACATGCAAAGAAAAGTGGGGGAGAAAAACAAAGCCAGAAAATCTTAGAAATAAACAGCCAAATTTGGATTTTTAATTGAAATTTTTATTGAAATAATTGTAGATTCACATGCAGTTTTAAGAAATAACACAGAAGAATTCTGTGTATACTTTACTCAGTTTCCCCCAATAGTAACATGTTGCAAAAATATAGTATCAGAACCAAAATGTTAATATTGATACACTCCACCAAGCTAATTTAGATTTTCCCAGTTTTACTTATACTCATTTATGCATGTGCATATTTAGTTTTATACAATTTTATCACAGGTGTAAGTTAGTGTATCCATCACCACAGCCAACGATACCAAACAGTTTCAAAACCATAAGGATTTTTCACATTACTTTTTTATAAGTGCCTACCTCCCTCTCTCTACCCCTCCCTGCTTCTTGCAGACACTGATCTGTTCTCCCTCTGTGATTTTGCCATTTTAAGATCATTATATAAATAGAATCATACAGTAGGTTACTTTTTATGATTGGCTTTTTTCACTCAGCATAATTCCTTGTAGAATTATCGTAGAATAATAATTGGCTTTTTTCACTCAGCGTAATCCTTTTAGAATAATTCATCCAGGTTGTTACTTGTGTGAATAGGTCTGTGCTTTTTATTAGTGAGTAGGATGTCATGGTTTGGGTGCACTACAGTTTTTTAACCACTTACCTACTGAAGGACACCTGAGCTGTTTTCAGCTATTATAAATAAAGCTACTATAAACGTTCATGTACAGGTTTCTGTGTGAACATAATTCTTTTTTTCTCTGGGATGAATACCCTGGAATGGCATCACTAGATTGTATTATAGTTGCATTTTTAGTTAGTTAAGAATCTGCCAAGCCATTACCCAGATTGCCTGTACCATTTTATATTCTCACCAGCAATGTATCAGTGTTGTAGTTTCTCTACCTCCTTGCCAGCATTTAGTATTATCCCAAATGCTTTAAAACTATGCAGAAAAACAGAAAAAGAGCTCTGTTAACTTCGCCTTCTTCTAAGTATTTTTTTCTCTAAAAGAAGAAAAATTAATATAGTGTAAATCACAAAAACTAATCTCACGTAAAAATCGGCAAAAGGAAAACATCAAGGTTAAATTTTATATAAAATTATTATAAGAACAAAAAAGAATAGCATTCACACAAACAGCAAAAGCATGGCGAAAGTGCCCATGAAACAGATCAAAGCTGTAATCTATTTTTAAAATTAATTAAAGGACATCAAGAAGATGATAAAAGACATGAGAGAGCAATGTAAACAAAACTGGAAAACTCAGAAATTATGTGACTAGAATTCAAAGAAGAAAGAGAAATACAAGAAAAATCATTAAAAATAAATAAATTAGAAGGAACACAGCTCTGTTCCCTAGAAGGTCTTTATGGTTATGCTGTTACTGTGGTATCCCCCAATGCAAACACCTCCCTGCCTGCGTGCAGTTCCCATCCACACCGACTCTGGGCTACGCACTATGACTAGTCAACGAAACATGAGCAAATGACAAGCAAGCAGAGGCTTTATAAGTACTTGCAAAATGAAATTTGTACTCTCGGAATGCTAGGATTTTCAACATTTGCTCACATCATGTCTGTGCGTCACATTTTGGCAACTTTCACAATATTTCAACTTTATTATTATTATTATATTTGTTATGGTGATCTGTGATCAGTGATCTTTGAAAAATTGTTTGTGAAAGGGAGAGTCAATTGATGCAGAAAACTTTATTATTGTCTCATTGTAAGAAATGGCCACAACTAACCACCTTCAGCAACCGCCACCCTGATCAGTCAGCAGCCATCAAGCAAGACCCTCCTTCAGAAAAAATATTTAGACTCACTGAAGGCTCAGATGATGGTTAGCATATTTTAGCAATAAAGTATTTTTTTAAATCAAGGTATGTACACTCTTCTTTTTTAGACATAATGCTATTGCACACTTAATAAACCATAGTATAGTGTAACATAACTTTTATATGCACTGGGAAACCAAAAAGTTCATGAGACTCTCTTACTTGTGATATTTGCTTTATTGCAGCTGTCTAGAACCAAACCCAAAATATCTCAGAAGTATGCCTATATATGGTGCAATTATGGGTCAAACATATTTTTTGCATATGTATACCAAATTATTAATTCACCCATTTATCTATTTGACTATCTTGATGCCAATATTACAGTCTTGATTACTGTAAGCCTTATAATAAGACTTGAGTCAAGTAGTATAAGTCCTCACTTATTTGGCTATTTTTTGTCCCTTGCATTTCCATATGAATTTTAAAATAAGTTATTGATTTCTAAAAAAGTCCTACTGAGATTTTGATTGGGATTGCCTTAACTCTATAGATCACTGTGTAGAGAATTGACATTGAATCTTCTGATCTATAAACATGATTATATTTAAGACTTCTTTATTTTCTGCCATTTATGTGTAGTAGTTTTTACATATATTCTAGGTAGATATTATTTGCAAAATAGTTGGTAGTCCTAAGGGAATAAATGATGAGCTCAGAAGTAAAAATGGTGAGACTCATGAGGAGTGACAGTTCTGTGAGAGAAATTTAACAAAATAAATAAGCTAAACCAGAGGAAACAGAATGAACAATAATTTAACAAATAAATAGAGTAACTATACTTCATTTAATAATAATATAACCAGTCCCAGTCTCTTTTGATTACTGTTAATATAATATACAGGCATACCTTGGAAATATTGTGGGTTCAGTTCCAGGCCATTGCAATAAGGTGAATATAGCAATAAGGCCAGTCACAGATTTTTGTTTCTCAGTGCATATGAGGGTTATATTTACACTATACTATAGTCTATAAATGTGCAATAACATTATGTCAAAAGAAAAACAATGTACATACCTTAATTTAAAAATACTTTATTGCTAAAAATTGTTAACCATCATCTGATCATCTGAGCCTTCAGTGAGTCTTAATCTTTGCTGGTGGAGGGTCTTACCTGTAATTTGTAAAAAAAAAAAAAAAAAAAAAAGCAATATTTGTGAAATACAATGAAGTGAAGCATAATAAAACAAGGTATGGCTAATATAAAAATTAACTCAAATGGATCACAGAACTATGGAAATCCTATACAAATAAAGAAAGGACTTGTATCCAGAATTCTGAAAACTCAATAATGAAAAAAATAAACAATGAATTTTTTTAAAATAGACTAATTACTCAATAGACAATAACCTCAAAGAAGATATGCAGATGTCAAATAAGCCCATAAAAAAAGATGATCAATGTTATTAGGTATTGGTGAGGAAAAATAATTTTCTCTCTACTCTTCTAGGTTCTTGGCTGAGACTCCGCTGTAATAAAAGACAGATTAACAGTAGAAAAACAGAAGTTTAATAACATGTATTCTTCCTGTATACCTGGGAGAGACCCAGGAAAACTAAGTAACTTCCTGAAGTGGCCCAAGCCACCAACGTAAATACCATCTCCAGCTAAAGACAAAAGAAGATGTTGGGGGTATGGGGGCAGTTATAGGAGATTATCAGGAAAAGCATTGTAAATAAGGGTAAGGCCGTTATGTAAATTTAATTAGGTGCCTTCTTCATTGATAAGAGTTTCTAGAGATTGGTCATCCTCTTCTTTCCCATACAGAGAGGAAGACACCCTTCCAAATGGAGATTTTATTTATAAATGTAAATATCTGTTGCAAAAGGATAACTTTTACTCAGTTTTCAGACCTCCTCTTGTGTCTGTAGTTTTTAAAAAATAACCAGTTCAAAATAATCTTTATGCCAGAGAGGCATATTTTAGGGTGGCAAATTCTCCTTCCCTTTATAGTCTTTTGGTAGTAATGAATATGTTCAGTTTATTGATTATGTATTTGGCTTCCTGGAGATATAAGTAATTAGTAGGAAATTTATAAAATTAAATGCCATATTAGAAGAGAAGTTATGAATCAATGACCTTACTTTACTTTCTGTCTTAAGATAGTAGGAAAAAAAGAGCAAACTGACTCTAAATAAGTGCGTGTGTATTTATATATCTATAACTATCTATATATTTTTAATTGTATATTTTAAACATGTAAAGCTTATTGTTTGCCAATTATAACAGAAGGTGAAAAAAAAAGGAGACAGCTGCCAAATACTGTCAGTCTTAACCCATTTACTACTCACAAAAAACTTCTGAAATCTTTTGCTTTTCATTGTCATGTTTTGTCTGAGGAACAGAGTGAAGAAATAACATGGAGTCACTATAGTTGCTAAATTACTTAAATTGAGTAGATTGAGGTATGTGGAAATAATTCTATTTTTGTTTTAACTAGCCTGGGAACTTTAACTTTTGAACCTTCCAGTCCTGTGTCAATGCCTGGCTATATGTCAGACCTTTAGATAACCCATTCACTACCCCGCTGAAGGACTCACCTATCCAGACCACCTGATGTGACCAGACCTCCTGGTACCCATTCTCCAGACCACCCGGCCTCCATGATCCAGACCGCCCAACATCTGACTGATAACCATCTTGGACCAATTACAGGGCTAAGAATGCAGGACTGATTATTCTCAAGAATAAACTTTTACTATAAGAACTCTTAACTTTTCTCTTTTTGGGGACACTTCTGGGCTGTTGCTTAGCTCTGTTTCTGGTTTGCAAACCCTAAGATCCTTGAATAAATCTTTATCATTTCTTTCTAACCAAAGACTTCAGAATCTTTTTGAGTTTGTTTGATATTGCTTAAGAAAAAGTACATACTTTTTTTTAACCTAGAGGGAAATATCTCAGCTTGTAGTCCAGTTTTATTCTATGAGCTGAATGAAACTGAAGCAACTTTATTTATACTTTTATCAATTAAGGAACAGATATTTTTGGACACATATAATTTATTATGAATGGAATTCCCAAGAGGTGTCAGACTTCTCTCTCTCTTAGCTGTAGTGTCTAGAGTAAACAAGATACACAAGAAAATGTTTCAAAACATACAAAGTAGTATGTTCAGGGCTAAATGAGTGATTGAACAATAACATCTGAGTTTAGGAAAAGCAAGAATCTGGCTTTGGTCTGAAGCCTGAGGAAGGAGAAATGCCTTAAATAAGCCCTTACATGCTGGGTGGAATTTGTTTGGTTGGAGAAGCTGAGAAAGCAGAACATTTACACTGAGGAGAGGTTTGGAATCTGGAATAAATTAGCTGTGCAAACAGAGAACTTCATGTTTGGGAATAATGTCTAGAATATTCAAGTTACTGGATAAATTCTTTTATCTTACAGCATTGTTAACAGATACAGGAAGCAAGAGAGAGAGACAGAGAGACAGAGAGACAGAGACAGACAGAGACACAAAGGGAGATGCCATCTTGTCAAGATATAGTCTGTTCATTAGCAATATTCTCACTGGACATATGTTCTTTTGTCCAGAACAAGTAAAAGAAAGTCATTGCATTCACTCATCTACCAGCTCTTTCCAGTACATTCTGGAGACCTAATAACATGAACAGAAACACTTAGGTCAATTTTACCTCAATTCACTGATATATTGTGAGTAATTATTTATTTTCAGTGATCCTGAGGCTAAGAAGGTGTTATGAACTGAGTTGTGCATAAGGTATAAATTCCTGAGAAGAAAGAAGAAAATCCAAAGTTGACTTTTTGCAACTCTCTCCACTTATTTTCTCTACCTTCCTCCATTCTCTGTGAGTTTTTAAGACTGGAGATTTGGGAGAAAATCCCTTACTATTGGGCGTTTGCAAAACTGTTTAGTGGCTTCCACTGATCTTTGGATAAAGTCTAAGTGGTACCCAAGTTCTTGCATGGCTTTGCCCCTGCCCTGCACACAGCCCACTTCTTGTGCCTCTTGGGCTCTAGAGACACTGGCTTTCTCTCTGTTCTTCATTCTCCGAACTCTTTCCTTTCTCAGACCTTGGAACATGCTGTGCCCACTACCTAGATGCTACCTTGCCTTTTCCTAGTCCACTTTTTGCCTGAATAACTTCTATTTATCTTTCAAGTCTCAATTTAACTCAGCTTCCTGATCCCCATACGAGGCTGTCACCCTTGTTAAACACTTTGAACGTGCCCTGTCCTTTTCATTCCTGGCACATTCACTATTAAAGTCCCAGCACCTAGCATAGAGTTTGGTTCATAGTAGGTATCCAAATAATTGTTAATTAAGACTGATGAAATAACTGAATGAATAAAATGATATGAATCTCAAGCAGAAATACAAATAGCTATTTCTTTTTGAAATTATTTTTCAATTACGGTTGACATATAATATTATATTAATTTCAGTTGTACAACATAGTGATTAGACATTTTTATAACTTATGAAATGATCACCCTAAGAAGTTTAGTGCCCTTGTGACACCTTACATAGTTATTATAATATTATTGACTTTATTCCGTATGTTGTACTTCACATCCCCATGACAAATATCTATTTCTATAAACTAAATATTGAGAGGGTGTGATTAAACAGCTGTTCTCCTAGCCACACTTTTAATTCCTTACCACCTATTAGTGTCTTTCAGATTAAAAAAAAAAAAAAGTTTTTGTAGTTAGTGAACAAAGATAGTATATAGTCAAATAAGTCAAATAAGCAACTAAGTCCTGGATTTTGGATCCTAGACCTTTCTAAGGTGAATTAGCTTATGAATTAGTTAGTTTCGTATTTCACAAGCAGCTATTATAAACAGTAAGCGCTGTTTGTGATTTGCCCTGACTCCAACCGTGTACATGGGGAGACTCTGGTGCCAGCCTGCCTTCAGGAAAAGTGCAAATGACTCAAACTACTCCTGTTTGATCCATGTCTCTTTGCACCCCATGTTCCTTGGAGCTGCCACAGTCTAAGGCAGCTGATCTGACAAGTCTCTGAATAGGAGAAGGAAGAAGCTGCGATGAGGTTAGTCCAAGGCTTTGAGATTCTTCATTTCTAGAGACAAGTGGCAGGACCAGATTCAAACAAGTAGGAGAGTCAAAGAAAGTCAGCTTTAGGAATGGAAATGCTCCCTCAGTATTGCCTTGCTCTTTTGCACATTGTAACATGATTGCTTTCCTTCATGAAGCCTCTCTTTAAAGGTCATTGTAACCAGGCTTCTCTTGGAAAAACCATATAAGGGGAAATTGGCTACAGGAATCTAATTTTCTAGTAAGGATCCTGGTCCTCCTAGAGACAACTGCTATAGTGGCACATTTCTCTTCCACTTTCCAGTTCTTAAGACCTGACATCGTCCACCAGCCTCTGGCCTCTTCATTCCCTCCTTTAATTTTCAAGAGGAACAGCGGTCTGTGCAGGTTGGGTCATCCTCAAGAGTATTATGTCCTTTTGGTTCTGTCCTGGTCTCTTGGGAGAGGGTATGCATTTGACTTGCACTGCAAGATTCAAAGCCCATTTCAAACTGTGTGTGTGTGAGAGAAACTGCAGGGAGTTATTTTAGATAAAATATTTGTACATGATTTCATTTTGGACAGTCATCATAAAGGACTGGGTTTCCAACGCCCTAACAAATAATTTGGATGATTATGATGATGATGATGATGATGATGATGATGGTGATGATGTAGGACTTGGTTATGTCACTGTGGAAAACTGTACCTTGTGCTTGATAAACAAGAACAATTGGTCATTAATTAGAAAACCTCCTATGAAAACATTGTGAGATAATAAAAATATGACTGGAACTTGTCATATTTGAAAACATTGTGAGATAATAAAAATATGACTGGAACTTGTGTTTATTTTTCTTTTATCTTTTTTTATTTGCTTTAAGAATAGGTAATATAGTAAAATAGTTCAAAAAATGAAACAGCATTGAGAAGACATATTTGAGGAGCACTCTTATTCTGCACAGTTTTTTAACCCTTCCTACCATGGGTAACCACATTTGCTAGTTTATTCTGTATCTTCCCAGAGTTTCTTTATGCTTATAATTTTGTTTATTTAACATCCTATGTGGATTTCACAGAAAGACACGGTCTTAGCTTACGCGAAGTTAAAATAGTGAATGATTATCCTTCACAAGAGAAGTGCAATAATAAGGATAGTGTGATATGATTTATTCCTTTCCTTCTCTTATTTTTAACGAAATTACTATTCAGTTTTGGGCTACAAAATAGGTATCCACACCCATACATAAAGAGAAACACACTGCCTTTTAATGTTGGCATTTATTGTCACTTGAAGGTGTAACAAAAGCCAGTCTTAACCCTGTCCTCATTCCAAACTATTTCTTACACAGTCCTTCCAGAGAAATCTTTCTAATCATAGCTTTATGAATCAGAATTGTTTAACTGTTTCTGCAGCGTCTACCGAATACAGTCAAAACTGCTTATCAGTGGTTTCGCTTTAATTCACTCGATTATTAATTAAATGAGAAAATATTGACGGAGCCTCTGTTATTTAGTAGATGCTGTGTGAGGCATTAGAGTCGGCAGATTTAGTTTCTGCCTTCATGTAGCTCACAGTGTATTAGGAAAGACAACCAAAGAAGCATTTACGAGTGGGCGAGTCATGCTGTGAGGAAGAAGTCTGTGCACCATATGAATCTATGAGGGGCCCTAATTCAGGATTCGGAAGATGCCCTGAATAGAATGACATCCACAGGAATAGGTGAATACTCCATAGAATTTAGATATCCAAGAAAGGGAAAAATGAGTTTTCAGGTAGAAGCAGCTGCATGGATTTTGAAGGCATGCTGGGATCTGGCCTTATCTCACTTTTTCAGCGACATCTGTCCCTGAGCCTTTTCATCACCCTACATCCCATCCAGCCACGCCAGACAACTCCAGACGTTTTCCTGCCTCTGGGTGTTTGCTTCAGACCTTCTGAATGTCTTCTGTTATCTGCCTGTGTATATTCTGCCCATTCCCTCAAGTCTCAGCTCAACTACCTTCAACTATGAAAGTTTTCTCATGTCCTGGGCTGGAAGAAATCTTTTCATTCTCTGTGCTTTAAAAATATTTTCTTTGTACATTTCTTATAGCACATATGCCTCATATTATATTAACGTCCCCTCACTTTTCTATTCTCTTCTTTAGTGTCTGTGAACTCCTCAAGGACAAGGACAATGTCTTCTGTCTTGTTTACTCCTAGATCTTTGAGCATTTCAGGGTTTTTCAGGCACTGGAGCCCCCAAAGACTTCTAGAACCAGGAAGAAGCAGCCATCTTCCAAGGGCAGGGAAGGGCAACCTGAAATCCAAGACTGGGTCATATTGAGGTAAACGGAAAGGATGTTACATACACCCCTCACTTAATCTGAGCAATTATCTTAAGGGGGAAATACTATTAGCCCCTTTCTACAGATGAATGAATGCAAGGAGATATAGAAACTTGTCTATTTTCGTGTAAGCATTAAGTGGAAGAGCCAGCATACTGGATCAGCAGGAGCTCTGAAGATTCCACACTCCTTGCCTTTTCCTCACCTGGAGGGCCAGGAAAGGGACCAGGAAATATGCAACAGAAATTCAGAACACGCTGAGGCCAGAAGGAAATCTAGAGCCTCAGATCTCTCAGAAATGTCAGCAGCAGACGCCAAAAGGAGAGAAGGAGTGCCTAGAGACAAGTGCCTGTGCTTCTCTACAGAGACGAGGCTGAGGTGAGAGAGGCCGCATTAAGTGTAAAGAGGCACTCATGCTCAGGGTCAGACAAATGCGCGAGTCCCTAGCCTAGCGCAGACCTAGATGCGTGCTAGAAGCTCAGTAAATGCTTTTTGAAAATTAACCTGATTTGGCACCCAGACAATGCTCCATACTGTCTGGCTTCTGTAGATAGGACATTTGTCAAGTATGGATGACACTTGCATTTGCCCAACCCTGAGAACAAGTGCTACTTTGAATTTTGCATCCTCGGTGGCTCTATTGACACACCCTAGTTGTAGAAGCCTGAACGTTTGTGTCCCCTCAAATTAATATGTTGAAGTCATAACCCCTGATGTGATGGTAATAGGAAGTGAAGCTTCTGGGTTAGGTCATGAGGGCGGAGGCTTCATGAATGGGACTACTGCTCTTATACAAGAGACCCCAGAAAGCTTCCTCGCTCCTCCCACACGTTATAACGGACACAGCAAGCAGATGCTATCTACGGACCAGGAAGCAGGCCATCGCTGACACCGGTCTGCTGGCACCTTGATCTTGGACTGTGGAAATAATTTTCTGTTGTATAAGCCACCCACCCAGTCTATGGTATTTTTGCTACACAGCAGCTAGAATGGGCTAACACAATAATCCTGGCCCCACATCCTATCTCAGACCAGAAACAGGAATAGTTTGGTTTACTATATAGTTCTTCTCAAGAGACTAGATTAGGTTAAAAAAAAAAGGGGGGGTGGAACTTATTGATTACCTTGCAGGATGTTTCCAATCAAGTCGGACTACAGTCAGACTGTGTTTTAGGAAGAGTAAATAATCTGTATCTACAAAGTCATCCACGTCCATATTTGAACATTTTTCTCTCTTAGGTTCTCAAAGAAAATATGTTAAATTTTTTATCTATACTAAAGGAAGAATTATTTTCATACTTGAGACAGAATAGATGGTGTGATTAGGAGAAAGAGCAAATAACTAGCAGGATTGGCAGAGGTAATAATTAATTGCAGGATTAGAATCTTGAGTAATTGGAGAGTAGGAAGCCCAGAAAAGAAGATCCAAAGGTCTTATTTTAATTATTGAGTGGGGACAAAGATTTTATCCCCCTGTGCCATTTTCTGTCCTTTAAGATATTATCATTATGATAATAATATTTATCACAATAGAGTGCTTTGTAGAGTATTTTTTCTCCAAGTAGAGCATCATTTATATATTAAATAGCTATCATGTCCAAAGCTGTTTTAATGCTTATCTTTATGGATAAGTTTTTAAAACCTATCTTTATGGATAAAGATAAGTCAAACATGCTCTTTACCCTCAGGAAATTTAAAATCTAGCCAAGGAGATAAATACTTTTTAAATTATAATAAATGAAATTATTATTTAACACAATTACTATATTGTTACATATTAATCAATACATATTAATTAATACATAATATATTATTATAATATTATATAAAAATTAATATAAACGCAAATTAAAACTTTAATAGAGGGAGAGGCAAAGAAAGTGTCATTCCTCAAAACGGAGTGGTAGCGTGGGCATATTAGAATATCTTGAGACACTCTTTCAAATTCAATGTGCTTGTCCTCTCTGTTCACCCCTAACAGGGCTGTAAAACGCCCCTCTAAGCATTCATGGCTCCCTTTGGTAAGGATTGGAGATGCAGTGTGCCCTGGGGAGTGATGGCAGTTTGACATCTGCTTCATGTGTGCAAAGCTGGGGACTTCTGTGGACCACCATGGGGAGGAGAGCAGGGAAGGGCTTTTAAGAAGCCTAGAGATGTGAATCTCATAGGGCATGTAGGCTTTCCTTCGTCAAGGTGAGAGTTTGTGGAGGAATCCTTGATAGAAGGCTTCGTCCTTAGTTTGTTCAGTTGGTTGCCACATCCTTATTTATTAAGTCTGGAATGATGTTACTCAGAAAGAATTTTCTTGGCTCTGCTGTAGGCCAAATTGTTTTCCAGCATTCTATTATTATACCAGATGGCTTGTGACTACTAATCTATTAATAATGATAATAAGCTACCACTTCTTAAGCAAATGAGCTAGGCTACTTGCTAGGTAATTTAACTGCAATACCTCAAATCCTTCTGACAATTATGAGGCAATTAGTATTATATCTCTTTAAATGTCTTAGCATTTCCAGATAACTGGCAGTCATACACACTGTTCTCTCCGTAATTTTAGACTTAGCTTGACATTCTGCCCACCTGCTCGTGTTCACTGCAGCCATAAACAGCATCAAAGCTGAGCTAATGTCATCCATTCTCAGCATCTGTCCTGTCTACAGAAGCTGGAGAGAGACAACATGGAACGTCATCCATGTCGACCAAGTGCCAGATCAGTTTCATTCAACAAGCATTTATTGAGCTGTTGGGTGTCTAGATCCATACTAGGTTAAATGCTACAGGGAACACAGAAATGAATAAGCATAATGTTGAGCCTCTAGGGACTCACAAGGTAGCAGGGTAGAGAGCACAGGGTACTGGCTTAACCAACACAAATTTATGACCTTATACTTCTGGAAGTCAGAAGTCTGAAATGAGTCTCACTGAGCTAAAATCAAGGTGTTACTATAGTTGTGTTCCTTCTAGAGTCTTTAGGAAAAAAATTCCATTTCCTTGCCATTTCCAGTGTCTAGAATGTTTTTATAGAATTAATTTCCAGGCCTCTGCATTCAATAACTACAGGATCCAGTAGAAAGAGCAAATTTTGGTTAACTGATACTCAACAGAGCTGAGTATAATCACTTTGGAAGAACTGCTTGTCAGTGTGGACTAGGAATGGGTTAATTAATACATCAAAGGCACGTTCATGGGCAAGTTGTTTTTCATCTCAAGGAATTAGCTAACCCTGTGATGGCTAGTCCCTCCCCAAGTCAGCAATGCCCCAAGATGTCTAAGCATCATCAAATATAGAAAAAAATTTTAAAGGTTAATATAGGTTAATGTGCTCCCTCTTCCAAATGTGAAGTGTGAGACTCAGGCTGGAAGCCAGACAACAGTTTTCCAAGATTTCCTGTGTGCCATTTCTTAAAAATAACCAGTTCAAAATCAATCTTATGCCAGAGAGGCATATTTTGGGGGGCATATTCTTTTCCCCTTTACCTCCTTACACCAAGCAGCATACTTTTATTTCTTATAATAATTGTTTGTGAGTGATTTTATTTGAAGAAAGGGTTTTGCAAGCTAAAATAATTCCAAAAACACTGACTATGATATTGTGATTTATAATAAGAAGAAATATATATTTGGTCTTGGCGCAAAGCTCCTAAAAACCTTAGAGTTTCCTATGTGATGAGAGTGGTAAAGACGTCTTTTTTATGTTAATGAGGTGACTTCTAGAAAGTACCTAAGGATAAGGAATGGCTGACAGGGGAACCAGTCAAGTGATTAGAGGGTTAAAACTTTTACTTCCTACCACCACCAGCACCACCTGGCAGGAGGTGACAGGGCTAGAGACTGAATTCAATCGCCAATGATTTAATCAATCGTGCCTGTGTAATGAAGCCTCTGTAAAAACCCAGAAGGAGAGTGTTCAGAGAGCTTCGGGGTTGGTGAACATAAAGAGATTGGGGGAGTGCTCAGAGAGGGTGTGGACGCTCTGCGCCCCTTCCCCACATCCGGCCTTATGCACCGCCTCCATCTGGCTATTCCTGAGTTATATCCTTTTGTAATACACAAGTAATCTAGTAAATAAATGTTTCCCTGAGTTCAATGAGTTACTCTAACAAATTGATCAGACCCAAGCAGGGGAGCGTGGTGTTAAAAGGAAATAGCAGGCTCCTAATAGAGTCATTGGCCCCCTAACTGCAAAAAAAAAAAAAAAAAAAGACTTAATTGCAACTTAATCTCTCCCAGAAATGTGACCTTTAAACAGTCGATCTGAAATTTCCTGATTAGCACTAGCGAGGCAATCTGTATGATAAAACCTCTGCTCTTCGCTTCCCTCACACCAAAAAAAAAAAAGAAAGAGAGAGAGAGGGAGGGAGGGAGGGAGAGAGGGAGGAAGGAAGGAAGGAAGGAAGGAAGGAAGGAAGGAAGGAAAGAAGGAAGGAAGGAAGGAAGGAAGGCAGGCAGGCAGACCTGGCCTAAAACAACCTTTTCTTTTGCTAATAACTTCCTTGTCCCACTCTCATTTTGCCTATAAAAACCTTCCATTTTGTACAATTCCTCAAAGAACCTCTCTGTTTGCTACATCGGATGCTGCCTTATCCATGAATAGTTCCGTAAAGCAAATTAGATAATCAAATTTATTCATTCTTTAACAGATTGGTGGCAGCAATAGGATCCAAAGCAAGCTTCTGATGACTTTTGGGGACAACAAGAAATACAGAAGTGCTGCCCACGAACCCTTCAAGCTTTCTGTCTTTCTCGCCACCTTCAGGGGCCACTGGCGAGCTCCTCTCAGTTTGACCTCCTCTCTCTCCGTGTTGCCTTCCCGACCTAATTGACTTTCCAGCCCAGGGCTTATAGGGCGGGCTTGAGCTGGCAGAAGGTTCCATCCAGCACCCGAGTCCCTCAACCATTGGTTTAGTCTACAATTTTCCAGTTGTTTGGAATCCCTTCCCCGGTTTTAATCCGCAGCCCCACTTACTGGAGTCTACTGGGTTAGTCCACGCTGGGAATTGCTGGAGGTGCACACAGGGCCTTCCACTGGCCGGTCCACAGTAAAATCTAAGCCCCGGGCCTCGGGTTTGCCCCTGGGTTTCACGGTGAGAGAACTGCTGATGGTTTAGTCTGCAATTCTCCATTTCTTGGAAATCAGTCCACAGCCCCCATTCTTTGAAGTCTGCTGGTTCAATCCTTTCCCCAGTTTCTAGTTCTTTGGTTACCGCTGGCGTCCACAGTTCTGTTTCCTTAGTTATTGTTGCTTTTCTGTTAATGTACACATGAGGCAAAGACTGTAGCTAAAAGGGAATCTCAGAAGCCAAAAGTCTTAGGTACTTGTTTGGCTCTGGGAAACCCAAAGGCCTAGATAAAAGAAATGAGGTCCTTCGGATCCAGTGAGCTAAGAGCACCACCTCCAGCAAACACTCTTTTATTTAAGAATTATGCCCTGGAAGCTACAGATACCTAGAAAGATGGCAAAATTTTACTAAAAATAGCCTTGAATTATAATGGACATTATGGGGGAATGTTCCAATTGGACAAGCTCATTTTTCAAAAAAGTGCACTTGAAAGCAGGAGCTCCCAAATTGAATAAACAGAAAGAAATATCTGTTTTAACTGGCATGAAGAAGCTTAGAAAAGCCTTCAAGATTCTAAAATAGCTTCAGTAAAGACTCACTACAAAAGGTTAGCGAAAAATTAAAGACACAAGAGGCACCTACAACAAAAGTCCGTATAACTGACATGATTGCCGCTGCTCCCTCCCACCCTTCTTCACCTGAATAGTCACATTTTACTAATTCTCTGTCTGAACTGCCTTTTCACTCTGAAGAAACTATTAAACAGTCACCTTTTAAAATAAAACCACCCAAGTTTGCAGACAAGCTTCCTCTGGTAAAGAATTTCTTAAACTCAGGTAGGATCCTCAAAAGTCTCTGTAAGCATTTACAAAAACTGAGCCCAGCGAGAGAAGGAAATAAAATTGCATATCGTTCCAGTCTTTCCAAATCCAGGTGAATAGGTTATTGAGCCTTCGTGTCCCAGAGACGCTGTTGCCACTGTGCTTGTCTCTTTTTATGTCCCGAGAACTGAAAGCCTCATAGGTTTTTTTTTGTGCCTTCTTCTCCCCTAAGTTAAATGCATGCAGAAGGAGAAAAAGATTCCAGTGTAGGGATGGGTGTTTCGTCTTTTGATGTCATTTAAGCAACAATTCAGTTTTTTGAGGATCTGAAAATGGCTGTATTTGTTTTAAAAATTTAATCTTTACAGGACCAGGGGTCTGGCTGCCAAGCCGGTGCATCATATGTTGTACCTGTCATTGGTACATTTTTTTGGTCTATCGTATTCTTGGAGAATCTGATGAATGCTATTGAAGCATCTCTCAGAAAAGTAGTCTATGTGCTTCTCAGGTGTTAAACATAATTTAATAGACATTTCAAAATTTATCCGTGGGTGAAGACCTCCTAGAAATAGGTTTGCAGACCCTAGATTAGGACCAGTATTGTGCTGTTAAATGTTTAATAATCTGTTCTTCCCATGTACCTCTGCCATAAATATTGGTTGATAATTTTATTTATTCCAACAAGTAAGATGAAAGTGAAATGATGACATGTCAGAATTTCACTTGTTTCTCCAGTGACACTCGTGATTCCTTCTAAGTCAGATAACGGTTTTAAAATATGGGAAGAATATTATTTTGTGCTGTTCACAATGTAGTGGCAACAGTCACAGTTTACTTTTAAGTTTAATGCGCATTATGAACATTTCTCTATCACTTTCTTAAGTCTAGACAATCAACAAAGCAATGCATCAAGCTCTGGTTTGCAGTGATTGTTGATTCCTGTGGTATAAATCTACCCCACTAGAGCAGATTTCCAAGTACCAACACAAAGTTATTAAATATGAAGTTGACACAATCCATGCAGTAAAACACCATTACACAGAATTTCGATATAATAGACACAAATAACTTCAAGAGCACAGATAATAAAACATAGCTATTAGAAATCAAACATTCTGTATATTTACACTTTTGTTTTTTTAATACAATTTACTTAATAAGTTAATATAATTTAATTTTTAATAGCAGCTGCATTTAACAACTTGATTACAAAATCCCTGACAGTTTCACAATGGGTTCTTTAGTGTCAGGTATGAGCTGGCTCCAGCACACAACTGGTGAGGACCCACTCTGCTGAACATCTGGTTCCTGTTATGATTTGCTTAGCTTCCTTGGGACTTGGAAGCCTTCTCCTGCAATTCTCAAGACTACTTTCTTCTTTTTCACCAAAATCACCTAATCGAAAAGAAGGACAAGATTGCTGAGTCACTTCTCTCCACCAATCATGTCCATGAGATGACTAAATTCTCCATGATTTTTTAGTCTTTTCCCCACTTTCTGCTGGGCTCCACTAATCACTTTATGACTGAGTTTCTGGCAAGTATAATTTGCTTTTCCGGTAAGCCTGCTACCTAGGGCCAGACTGAGAGTGTTCTATGTAGGCTTAAATATTATATAATTGGAGGGAATTTTTTAAAGGGAAAAAGAATACAAAATAAAATAAGATACAGAGTTTTGGAAATTTCTCCACCTAATTTCACTTGGTTTCATGATAACCTTCCTCTCTAGCTCCTAGGTTATGTAAACCAAAATTAATTTTAGACTGTAATAACGAATTTTGTAAAAAGCACTTATTTGAGCAAAAAGAGCTGCAGCCTGAGACACACTGATTCAGGTAGCTACCTAAATTGTGCTCCACCAAGACAAAGGAGAGACCACCTTCTATAACAAAAGTTCCCGGCCAAGTTCCCCATTAGGTCCATTTTATGTAAATGAGCCACCCAAATTCATACACTTCTGATTGGTCCAAATCACGCAGTTCTGATTGGTCAGCATTATGCATTCTGATTGGTCGTTATGAAGCAGTTCTGACTGCACAGGGCAGGTCTTAGTCCACTGATGGAAAGATGGCATGGATGAGCAGGGCACAGTGTGGGAAGCCGAGGGTTCAGTCTGAGGTTCTTCCCAGTGTCTTCCTGAGTGTGGCCCCAAGGCTCTTATTTATAAAATTTGGGCCCTCAGTTGACCAGAGGGAGTCCATCACAGAAGATAAATTCCTTCTTGGGGTTCATGTCAAGTGAATCTTCTCAGGGTCCTCACTTATTTCTTGAAAATGGATTGCCGTTGTAAGAAACATCCAAACTGCAAAGAATTTTTATAAGAATTTATTTGAGCCAAACTGACAACATGCCAGGAAGCAAAATCTCAGATGTTCCAGAAAAGGACAGTTTTGCATTTTTTTAAATATACATGTGTCATTGACCTTTACAAGTCAGAGACCCCAAAATAAGGTCCTGCCCAGTGTCACTCACACCAATAGAATGAGACTGTATTTGGTAAAGCAGAGCAGAAACTTTATTCTTTGATTGAGGAATGGAGGACAGGTTCTTGCTCTGAAGACACCTTCTCCCGGATTTGAGGAAATTAGTGAAACCAGAGGGAAACTGAGCGTGGGGCTCGTGCTACCTGCGCCACTCACACAGGAGTTAACCAAAATAGAATAAGCGCTTATTAGAGGTTGCGATTCCCGGAGACACAGGTGGGCTGTTGCTCCAAAGGCCTGGCTCCTTCTGCGTCTTGGCAGCACCAATGGTAGAGGGAAATGGGTAGTCATAGAAACTAAGGGAGTGGGGGTGGCCAAGGCCATCTATCTTGTCTTTTCAGCCAGGGCTTGTTTCCCAGGCCACCTGAAGGGGAGGCAAGAGGAACCGGGTGTCTGGTCCTGGAATCAGCCGCTGTGTCATTCTGTGATCTTGCTCCTTGGCAAAACTAGCTCGTCAGGGGAGTAGCTGCTTTCCCGAGAGAGTGAGAGCAAAAAGTGCTGCTTAGTTACAGGAGCAGATAGTGTTTTTGAGAATGGCAAACTAGCCACCTTCTCAAGTGTGGCAGGCAGATAATGTCATGGAAATGGCGGAAGGAATGTGCAGTGCCCATGGGAATAGCAGAAAATGTTCTTGGGGGCGGGTATTGCCCAGAGTTCTTCGTTCATTGTCTTCCTTGGGGCTGCTGACCAAAAGGCCCTTTTTGTCTTCTGGGCTATGCTTGAATTAACCTCTATTTTACACCGACGTAGTTCCTTTATGTCACATTCTTTGTGTCAGTTCTTATATCACGTTCTTCATTAGAAGAGTCTTAAAGGGTTGGTGAGAGGTAGGCGGGTTCAGGGGTGGGGATTTCCGAGAAAGGGGTCGAGAGTTCTTGGAATTTCAGGGAGCAAGTGCAATTTCTAAGGAACATGCCTGGCCTTACATCTCAAGTTTCATTTTAATGTTAAGTCTCCACCCTTGGGTGTGTTTTTTAGCTTGCTAATAAAGGCACAGTTCACCAGAAGGTCTCTTAGGAAGGAGTTTCAAGAGTCATCTTGGGTCCTTCTGATGCAAAATGGTTTCTTAGTTTTGGTCCTTGGGTGTCTTGTCTGGTCCTTGCTGGCAGGCTAAGCTCACTCTGGAATTTCCACTCTTCCCTGAGGAGTCAGCCTGTTTTGTCAGGGGATGCATTAGAGAATGAGAGAAGACAAGAAAGTTAATATAAGTTTAAGGATGAACTTAAAATGTGGTAGCAAAACGCAGTGATGTTTGGAATTAAGTAGGGAATGTAGGGAAGATGGGAGAAAGCAAGGTACTGGGTATTTAACGAGATTATGCCCTCCCTTGAGGGTGGTTATGCTTTTGAGGGGTCTGGAAAAGAGGATTATTTCTGCCATTTCAAAAATGTGTTAACCCAGATGCACAAGAACAATGGACAGGGCTGGTTTAAAAACCTTTCACTAAGAAGTTACAGGCCTGAGGCTTGACTACCCAACACAAGCTGCTCAGTTAGGAATTTATAATCAGATAACTCTGTGAGGTTACTTTCAGTGAGATTTATTACAGCACCCCTTTTTGTCCACAAAATGGATAGGTGGAGGTAGGGTGTGTGTGTGTGTGTGTGTGTGTGTGTGTGTGTACACATTAGTATCAGAATGATGGGCAACACCCAGAGGAGAATATGGGCACTAGGGTGCTGTTTGCTAGGGCTGGGAGCAGCGTGACTTCACATTTATTGGACTCCTATTAGTTTACTGTGTGATCCTGAGCAAATTATTTTACATCTGGAAGCCTCCATTTTTCTCATCTGTAAAATAGATCGCACTGAGTCCCTGTCCGTTTTTCAAGTCCCCATTAGTATGATTTATTTTAAATTGTTACGGTGTGTGCGTGGAGGTAAATATCTCAATATAAACGTTTGTAGGATGAATGTAGGGTCAGTTCATGCCGTTGTCAGTGCAGGGTGGCACACAGGTAAGCAAACCACCATATTCTATTTCAGTTGTTACGGGAGAGAGCGGTCTGCCAGAAGAAAGAGGGAGAACCGAGTCAGAAGTTGAGCCTTCCTTAAGTAATCTGTAATTGAACTCAGGTGACTTCCCTCCTCATCACCTTCACTACTGCTCTCCAGCTAAATTACCTTCCCCCTAACTCGCCAGTAGCAATAGCTATTATGCGAACTTATTTACTTTTCTCCAGTAAAGGGGCGTGTCCTCAAGAGAAGAAACGTTCTGCGGTAATCCCTGAATTATGGCCTTTCTCCCCTGCCAGCCAGGCCTCTTCCCAAACCCAAATCTATTTATTTTTCCTTCTCTCTTTGATATGTTAAATAGAGGTTGCACAGATTTCCCAACCTTACCCTCTTTGGCTGCTATTTCTCATCCCACCTCCTGACTTATTTTTTTTTTATCACAAATCCTTTGTTCTCAGCCTACCCCTCCTATGTTAGAGCTCAACCTGCTCCTTCATCAGTAACCGCCTACTTCCCCACAGGTTTCAGCTGTGTGGGAGGCGCAAGAGTGAGGCTGAAATACCAAACCTGTCACCTCGACCTCACCTGGTTATTTAATTTCTCTGTGTCTTGATTTTCTCATTGATCAAATACAGATAATAAGGGTACTTATTCCATGTGTTTGTTGTGAAGATCAAATCAGTTAATGGACGTAAAGGTCTTAGCACAGTCCTGGCAGACAATGAAGAATCAATAGATGTGAGATTATTATTACATGTGTACTATCATATGTTATATATTTCTGTTCACACTCTAAAAGCAGGGTTTTCAGGCAATACAAGTACCTCTATTCCGACTGTAAGGCTGACAAAATTTACTGAAAGTTTGAAATTGTTAGTAGAGTCAACAATTTTTATTGTGCAAAAACCTCTCTCCTATCAATCTCCCATCAACAACAGTTTTTGAACATATATATGTATATAAATACAAGTGTTATATGTGTGTGTGTGTGTGTGTGTGTGTTTATATATATATATATATATATATATATATATATATATATATGTTTTTATAATTGAATTATCCTTTGCTGTCACTATTGAACAAGACCTTCTTGTTGACCAAACTTTAGTGAGGCTCCTCTGAGCCCTCTCGACTAGGCTTTGACCTTGGCTCCATCCTTGCTAGGCCTGTATAATCTAGTTGTAGCAAGAATCATGCAAAATCAGCTTAGAGAAAGTTCCTCCCCACCTCAATATCTGATTCCCCTGGCCTGGCCTCAGCAAGAATCTTAGTACTCAGATTAGCAAGAACTGCCCCTACCCTTGATGTCTCCTCTTAGTAATTTTTCATTCACCGACTCCCCAACTATCTTTGCCATATTTGGAGTTGAGCCTGATCTCTCTCCTCTGTTATGATATTCTTGACACCTATCAAGAAAGTCTTGAATAAAGTCTTTCTTCCCATTTAACAAGTGTCAGCATAAGTTTTTCTTTAACAGTATCTCCCAACTGACTGAGGAAAGTGAAGGTGGAATTGATTATTCTGAAGGCAGACCAGCTTATTTTAAAATGTAGAATTCAAGCAAGGATTGGTTTTTTAAAATAGTTGAATTCAGTTGAATTCACGTAAACATCTGCTTTACAAAAAGAATTACTGTGTTTTAAAATTAAGCATTCTCTGGGCTTATTCAGAACTTTAACAATGGCTTGTGAGCCTTTGTACCAACTGTCTGCTTTTCAGAAGAGTGGATGCTAGAAGGCCGTCATAGGTCTCTTAGCTCTGTCCTTTCATTTTCAATAAAGATTTTTTGGTAGCAGTGATTATACTGATGATGATGGTGATAATGATGATAATAATAGCTATCAGCTATTAAACATTTATCATGCTAAGTACTTTACCAGCAAGTTTCTATTTAATTCTGTTAACTGCCCTAAATGTTAGGCATTATTAACTTTATTTTATGAATTTAGAAACAGGGCTCAGAGTATTACTTAATTAAGCAGCGGCAGAGCCAGGACTGTACTCATACCTGTCTGTCCCCAAGTCTGGGTCGTCAATGACTGCACCATCCCAGCCTCTGTGCCTTTCTATGCCTTAACCTTATGTGGAAGAATGAGCACCATTTTGTCCTCTACGCTATGATTTTTCATTCATATCATTATGATTTTCTTAGGACTCAGAACTCATTAAGAATTAATGAGGAGTACGGTAGGGAAAAGTGCTGAACCCAGAAGCAGGAGATCTCAGATGTGCAAATGTGGTCAAGTTACCTAATCTTTTCAGATGCAGTTTTCTGTCTGTAATGTGAAGAGGTTGATGACGCTACAAGGGACCCCAGCTTTAGCTAGCGTTTTTTTCTCTTCTCACTTAAGTTGGGGCCTGGGGCAGGCCACCCCCAAAGTATCCCACAATGGTGTATTGATTACTTCAATTAAAGTTACTTGACATGCATCCAGTACAGGAAGGGCATGTTGACCCACCCTTGTACCTTGAATACAGGAAATAAATCTCCTTTGTAAAAGATGCCCTTCTCACTGAGGGGGCACCTTTATCACTAGACATAAGGAATCTGGGGTTCAGAGTTTGCATAAACAAACCTTGCTACTACTTTACTAATTTACTGCTCAAGCCCAACTTTATTTAGATTTCTCACTAATTAGCACCCAAACCTAAGTTTGTCCTGTCATTCTTCACAAGTTTATTTATTTATTTATTTTTGTCTAAAAAGTATAAAAAGCTGGCTGGTTCATCATTTGGGGAGCATTATCATTTAATACATGTGATCTGCTATGTACATGTATTAAATTGTTTTTTATTCTGTTAATCTGCTCTTATGTCAATTTTATTATTAGTCCAGCCATAAGAACTCATGAAGTTTAAAGGGAGGAAATCCCCCCTCCCCAACACATACATCAGGCATGTTTGTGTAAGAAGATTGGGTAAAAGAGTGTTCAAGTTTTAGATCATGTTTCCATTGTATTGGATATACTACAAGTTGTATATCAATTTATCAATTGATGTGCCATCTTTTTTATTTACCATTTTTTACCAATTCTAAATGAAGTTACTGTGGTAGGCAGAATAACGCCTTCCTCCCAAGATGTCTGGGTCTCGATACCTAGAAATTATGAATATGTTCATTGCAAAAGGTTTTTTGTAAGTGCAATTAAATTAAGAATATTTTCAACTTTTATAAATATGTTTAATAATAATTATTCATGTTATTTTAAGAATTTTTATATAAAGAAATTATGTTGGGTTATCTGAGTTGACCAATACAGTCAAAAGAGTCCTTTAAGGGAAAGAGTCAGGCGGGAGAGTCAGTCAGAGAGGATGTGGCAGCTAACGCAGGAGAGAGAGGGGGAGTTGAAGATGCTTCACTGCTGTCTTTGAAGACAGAGAAAGGGAGAGAATAAAGTTGTCCTCTAAAGTGGGAACAGACAAGAAAATGGATTCTCACTTAGAGCCTCCAAAAGAAACAAAGCCCTGCAAATACCTTGATTTTAGCCTAGTGAGTGTGATTTTGGATTCTGATCTCAGAACTGTAGTATAATAAATTTGTGTCGTTTTAAGCCACTGCAATTATGGTAATTAATTACAGCAGTAATTACAGAAAAATAATACAGATGCTATAAACATTTATTACAGGTCTTTGTGCAGATATATATTTTTATTTCTCTTGGTCAAATTCCTAAGAGTAAAAGCCTAGACACTAGTGCAGGGGACCCCAACCCCTAGCCCACAGACCGGTACCAGTCCATGGCCTGTTAGGAACCAGGCCACACAACAGGAGGTGAGCCTCAGGCTAGGGAAGCTTCATCTGTATTTGCAGCCACTCCCCAGCACTAGCATCACCGTCTCAGCTCCACCTCAGATCATCAGGCATTAGATTCTCATAGGAGCACGGGTCCTTGGTGCCAAAAAGTTTGGGGACTGCTGCCCTAGTGTATGTGTAAGTTTAAATTTATGAGAAACTGCCAAATTGTCTTCCAAAGTGGCTGAACCATTTTGCATTACCACTAGCAATATATGAAAGTTCTGCATCGTTGCCAGGATCTAAAAAAGTCAGTCTTTTTTTTTAATCATTTTAATATGACTAATGATGTTGATTGTCTTTTCAGGTGCCTATTTCCCAACCACATTTTTTCTTTGGTGAAGTTTCCAAATACTAGCTTGATTTTTAAGCAGTTTTCGTGAGATATTCACATACTGTACAATTCACCCCATTTAAAGGATACACCTTAATGGTTTTTAGTATATTCACAGATACTTGTAATCATTACCACTGTCTATTTTAGAACATTTTCATCACTTTTAATAGAAATCCCATACTCTTTAGCTATCATTTCCTGTTTCCCATCCCTACCACCACCCCCAGCATTAATCTGCTTTCTGTTGTTATAGATTCCCTATTCTTGACATTTATGCTAATGGAATCACATAATATGTAGTCTTTTATGATTGGCTTTCTTCACTTAGCATAATGTTTCTAAGATTCAACCATATATCAATAAGATTAAACCTTTCTTCATTTCCTGTTCTAGTAATCTAAATCTTCTCTCTTTTTTTCTTGGTCAGTCTAGCTAAAGAATTATCAATTGTGTTGAGTGTTTCAAAGAAGAATACCCAGTTTTTTAGTTCATTGATTTTTCTATATTGTTTTTCTATTTTTTGTTTCATTAATTTATGCTCTAATCTTTACTATTTGTATCCTTTTGCTTGCTTTAGACTTAGTTTTTTCTTCTTTTTTTCAGTATCTTAGGATGGAAGATTAGGTTATTGATTTGGTTTGAGATCTTCCTCCTCCTCCCCTTCTTCTTCTTTTTCTTTTTTCAGTGTCTCAGAAATAGATTATTTACAGTGTTTTGGCATCCAGGCTTAAGCAGTTTAAGGTTGCTCCCTCAAGATGAAAGTTAATTGGGACAGCACAAAAGCTAAGGAAAGTCTTAATAAGCAAATTTTGGTAAATGGGCTGTTTGCTCAGGTGAACAGATTCTTATCTTTAATACATTTATCTGTAAAAATTTCCTAAAGCATTTGGTGGAATTACTGTTTGTTTTACAGTCTTTTTTTTCCTCTGGAAGTTCTCCTGGAACACAGAACTATGTCATGTTGACATAGGTGCTCTACAGACTTGTCTAAGTCAAGTGGACACAGATGGTTTCAGTTCTCACCTTCCTTAAGTAGGTCTTTCCAAGATGTTTCCTGCCTGAGTCATTGGTAACGCCCACCAGCCTCCTCCTCCCCAATGGGGACAGAAAGTTGGCATAAGTTTCACTTCCCCATTCACTATTGCAGACCCTCACCCGCAACTCCCACACTGCAAATGATTCCGAAATGCTCTTTCAGCATTTCTTCTCTCTACCCCTTTTTTCACATAAAGATTAGAGTTTTATTTCTGAAATAAATAAGTATGTAACTTCTCTCCTAAATGAATTACAATAGTTTCACAATGTTTAATATATTAAATCATCATGTATGCACCTTAAATATACATAACTTTTATGTGTCAATTATACCTCAGTAAAGCTTGGGGAAACAAGTTTTCCAACGCTAGAGAATACAACCTGAACATAATAGCACACTGACTTCAAGACATACTACCTGAGCTGGTTTTAACCTCTTAATTCACGTCACACTACATATATTTTATTCAATTTATTTAAACTAAAAAAAAAACCCTACACAAAGTTTACCCATTTCTTTTCATTATATAATGTAGGCATTCATAGCTAAAATTTTGCTCTAAGCATAGCTTTAGCTGAATCTCATAAGTTCTGGTGTGTTGTTTCTTCAATTTCATTCACCTCAAAGTATTTTATAAAATCCCTTTTGATGTCTTTTTGATCCATTGGTTATTTATAAACATGTTGTTTAATTTTCATATATTTGTGAGTTTCTCAATTTTTTCCTCCTGTTGATTTCTAATTTCATTCCACTGTGGTTGGAAATATACTTTACATCATTTTTAACCTTGTGATTTTATCAAAGTGTTTTATGACCTAACATGGTAATTCTGTATAATGTTCCCTGTGTATTTGAGAAAAATGTATATTCTGCTGTTGAGTGCAATGTTTTCTTGATGTCTGTTAGGTCTAGTTGGTTAATATGTTGTTCAAGTTTTCTGTTCCCTTTTCAGTATTCTGTCTCATTTTTGTATTTATTATTAAAAGTAGAGTATTGATATTGCCAACTATTATTGTTTACCTAGTTTTCTCTTCATTTCTGACAATTTTTGCTTCATGTATTTTGGTACTCTGTAAAAACAGCATATGTGTTTAATTGTTGTATTTTTCTGATAGATTGGTAATTTTATTATTAGAAAATGTACTTCGATCTTTCATAACATTTTTTGTTTTAAAGTCTATTTTGTCCGATAGTAGTAAATCCATATCAGCTTTCTTATAGATACTGTCTGCATAATATTTTTTATTTTACTTTTAATCTATTTGTACTTTTAATTGCCCACTTTAAAATTTTCATTTTAACTTAATTTTTAAAATATTTTTAAAGTTAGGTTTTTTTCTTAACATCAAGTTATGAGGGTTCTTTATAATTTTGAATACAAGTCTTCCACTGGATATTTGTTTTACAATTATTTTTCCTAGTCTGGCTTGTCTTTTCATTTTCTTAACATTGTCTTTGGAAGAGCAAAAATTTAAAATTTTTGATTAAATTTTCATTATCACTATTTTCTTTTATGGTTTGTGTTTTTGGTATCTTATCTAAAAGAGCTTTGCCTGACCCAGTGTCACAAAGAGATTCTTCTATGTTTTCTTCTAGAGGTTTTACAATTTTAGGTTTTACATGTAGGCCCACTTACTGTTAATTTTTGTATATGGTACGAGCTATGAATAGAAGTAGGTTTTGTTGTTTTTTGGTTTTTAGGCCATAGGTATGTCAAATCCTAGCACCATTTGTTGAAAAGACTATCTTTTCTTCATTGAATTACATGGAAACCATGTAGATCTTTTTTTGTAGATTCCATTGGATTATCTATATAGCTGATCATGTTGTCTACAAATAAGCACAGTTTTACTTCTTCCTTTCCAATCCAGATGTGTTTTCTCTTTCTTGCCTACTGCACTGAATAGGACCTCCAGTATGATGTTGAGTAGGAGTAGTGAGACAACCATCCTTACTTTATTCCTGATCTTAGAGGAGAATAATTCAATATTTCACTAAATACAATATTAGCTTTTTTGTAGATGCCTGTGATGGTTAATTTTATGTATTAACTTGACTGTGCTCAGAGATATACAGATAGCTGGTAAAACTTATTTCTAGATGCTTCTGTGAGAGTGTCTTCAGAAGAGCTTTACCTCTGAATCACTAGGCTGAATAAAGATCACCCTCACCAGTGCTGGTGGGCATCATCCAGTCTGTTGAGTATCTGCGTAGAACAAAAATGTAGGCCTGTCTGCTTGACCTGAGACATCTGTCTTTTGCCCTCAGAAATTGACACTCTCAGTTCTTGGGTTTTTGGATTCAGAACAGGACTTACACCATTAACCCCCCAGTTTTCAGGCCTTTGGACTTGGACTAAATTACTACACCACCTGTTTTCTGGCTTCTCCAGCTTGCAGACAGCAGACTGTGGGACTTCTCAGCCCCCAAAACTGTGTAAGACAGTAATAAATAAATAAATAAATAAATAAATAAATAAATAAATAAATAAATTTAAAGAAATAAATAAATAAGTTTTTAAAGTCTCCCATTAATCTGTTCCTCTTGGAACCCTGACTAATACAAGGCTCTTCATCAGATTGAGGATGTACCCTTCTATTCTTAATTTTCTGAGAGTTTTTATTTTGAATAGATATAAAATATTGACAAATATTTTTTCATCCTCAACTTTTTTATTGTTACAAAATAAAATTGATGGGCATATGTGTTGTTCACAAATCTAGCATTACAAACAAAATTTTGATGAATGGCATCATGCTAATATCTTTTTGTAGATATGTACTTCAAGATAAAATTTCCAGGAACCAGGAATATTGGGAAAGAGTAAGTATTTATAATTTTGATAGGCATTGCTAATTGCCCTCTATGAAGATTGTACCAATGTACGTTCCCACCATCAATGCAGAAGAGTTCTTGTTTCCTTTCAGGGTTGCTAACAAAGTGTATTTTTAAAATTTAAGATTTTTCTGAACTTAAATTAGTAAAAAGTTGTTTTTCAGTGTATTTTAAAATTTGATCTCATTACGAGTGACAATGACTATCTTTTCATCTCTTTAAGGGCTTTTTGTATTTACTTTTTTTATCTCTGACTTTTGCCACTGTGTGTGTGTGATTTTTTTCCCCCATTGGTTTTTAGTAGCTTGTTTATTTATTTATTTATTTATTTATTTATTTATTTGGCCAATTTGTTGTCTTGATTTTGCTTTTAGTATGTGTGTAAAAGACATATGTCAGCTTATCTTAAATAAGCTAACTTTTTTTCCATTATTTTTTCTAATGAGCTTTGGGAATGTGACCTATGAGAGAATGTGGAAAACACTGTGATTTTATCAATTCTTAGGAAAGCGATAAACTTTATAATAATGGTGTGTTGATTCCTGTAAATTCTTTTACAGAAAGTAGTCAATATAACTTGAGTGTTTCTTCTTTCACTGGTGTGGATAAAAGATACTATCTTCACTCCTTACATCATAGCTTTAGGATTAGAAGAGCAGTAAGAGTCAAGGAACAAAGCGATACTATTTGGTGCATATGGAATTAAAACATGCCCTTGAACTCATGGTCATCTTGAAATGGTTAGTGCCTTGGTTTCAGAGAGAATGCTCCATATCTCTTAGAATATACTCCTCATTGGTATCTTAGCCCAAATCACATGCGATAGTAGAGAATTCCTAGCGTTTTAATTTACAACCCAGACTCTCCAACTTGGGGACTTCTGAGAGCCTAATTTTCTAACTCTTACTTGGATATCAAAGTGATGAGTTCACACTCAGCCATAAGAATAGATGAAATACTGCCATTTGCAACAACATGGATGGACCTTGAAATAATCATACTAAGTGAAATAAACAAAACAGAAAAGGTTGGAAATCACATGATATCACTTATATGTGGGATATAAACCTAAAAGCAACAAATGAACAGGACAAACAAACAGAGACTCATGGATATGGACAATGGACTAGTGGTTACCGGGGCGGGGGGTAGGGTGTGGTTTAAATCATTTCTTCAATTATATAAATAAATAAATAAGTGCTGAGTTCACAGTCATGAACTCAACCAATTCTTTATTTAACTTGTGGTGTCATTGCCCTCAGTGTATGATACTATCTCACATGATGTTGGCACATATAGTAGAAAAAGAAAGTTATTTTTTCTTTTAAAATTAATATTAATGATGATAGTGTTGTAACATAAATATCTTCCTTCCTTCTTTCTAACTTCTGTTTTCTATTGCTTTTTAAAAAAAAAAAAACTCACTCACTCTTTCCTTAGTTTTTTGGATCAGTATCTCAGTTCCTTTTTGTTTTCTTCTTCTTAGGACATAGGAAAATCTCTTCCTAGAGCTAGTTGTGTTTGTTGCATTCTTGAGAAATTTATTTTAATAACTCAGAGAATTATTTCTAGACCATCTTAAATGTCCTGTTCCCAGGAAGAATGGGTATATGGCCAATTTAAGTTATACCCACTACATGTAGAAACCTACAGAGGTAGAGATATTGAATGTGAAATGAGGAGTTATTATGCTACTTGTCAGACTGTTAAAAGTACTTATTTATGCCAGTCATCATTTTCATGCCAGTCACCTTTTATGTATTTATGCGTTTACTTAACAGTTTTTAAAATAAATGTAAATGTATTTATTTTGATACTCTGAGTCTTTAAAAAAGTCAGTGCATGATATACTAATTATCAAAGGAGTCTGCTGTCCCTCTGAAAAGGCAAGATAAACAATTATGTAAATCAACTTCTGGGAAAATAGAATGGTGAAGGCAATATAAAGCCAAAGTACAATATAGCACAGCAGTATTTTTCTAGCCCCCTACTTCACATTCAGGTACCTCCAGCATTCTTGAATCTTTTCTAATTTTGGTGAAGGACAAGGCAGCAAGTAAAGTCAGTGTTAACACATACAGTGCCTTTGCATGAATTAATAAAAGATGCCCACACTGGGCAGTTGAATTTCAAAAAAAAGCATTCACTTCTTAGCACATGAAGCACGTGAAGGTGGGTGCGATGCATAGCTTTCCTATCTACTCCCATATGCCTGCTCAAACTTGTCATAGACACCATGATCTTAGCATCTCACAAAATGCCTGTATGTAGTAAGTGCCTGATAAAATTTGTCAATTTTAATTGATCTTACACTTTTCTCCTTCAGCTGTTAATATCTATCACGTGTCAGAACTCATAATCAAAGCATTGTTTAAGATGTCAGGGTTTCCTGACTGACTGAGTCCCCACTAAAGCCAGTGCAGCTTACAAAAGCCATCAAAAGCCCCAACACATTAAAACCTTGCTGGGAAAATGTTAGGCCAAAGTTGCCACCAGACCCCACACCATGGATCCCAAATCTAGCCATTCACAGATTAATCCTTTCTCCCTAAGTCTCGGGTTTACCTCCATAGGTGCTGGGATGCAAGACAATAGGAAAAACAGACACTTGGCAAGAACTCAAAGTTGTCTCTCTCTCTCCTCCATCCTGGCCCTTTGTCCATGAGTTGCTCTTGTGTACTCTGGTTCTATTTTCCCTTAGGAAAGTTTTTCCAGCCAATAGATTTCTGGTGGACCATCCCTAAGTGCCCCTGATATGTTCAAACAGTCTTAAAACTTAGAGGCAAAAACAACAATGACTTTGAAGTCAGACATGGGCTCGAATGCCAACTCTTTCACTTCCTATGAGTCTTTAATTTCTAAGTTGCTTAATTTCTCTGCATCTCAATGTATTAATCAACAAAAGGAAGATAAAAATACCTTTCTTGGGGGCTATTGTAAATATAAAACAAATGCAAAATACCTAGTACAGTGCCTGACACATGATTGATATGAAGAAAATGGTAGCTACTATTTTTATTAAAGCAATGTCTGAGCACATACATGCTATTATACTTGTTCTGACAAATCCTAGTGGTCATGCAGAGATAGAAAAGATTGAGGGAGGGAGTTCAGAAAAGTGAATATAGTCGTTAAAGGTACAGAGAAGATAAAATGGTTATTACAGGCAGGGAAGACCACATGAGCAAAATTGTTGAGGTCTGAGTGAAAAACCTTGTTTGAGGAAAGCCATGTTGTTTGGGGCAGAGCTTCCATGTTAGATGAATAAAGAATAACTTAATTGAATTGGAGAAATATAGGAAGTACAATAATTTTTGTCTCTCTATCCTCAACACTTAGCTTGCAATTTTGACCATTAAATCATTATTAAGGGGCTTAAAGAACTCTTAATTTTGATGTTGATTTAGTTCAGCCTGACTCTGGAATGTGGCTACTATATATCTCCAGGTAGCCACATTCTAATGGTGTGAGTCTGGACTTTGCACGTAAACTTTCCTCATCAACAATGGGACGATGATGACAACCTGATATGATTATCACAAGAATTAAGAAAGAAGATGTATGGGAGGGTCTGGAACTATAGCATCAGGATCATAGGGGCAGATCGTATGCCAACCCTCGGTGTCTCATTCATGACATGATTTCTGCTGCCACTAGCCTCTTCTTGGAGCGCAAAGACTGTAAAGAAAATTTCGCCATCCTCAGCTAATGTGACCAAATTTTGCAAACTCATTATTGATCTTATCCCATTTAGAAATTTATCCAGTCATGAACTAACAATGAGTTTTATTTAGATTGAGAAATCTTTGTGTTTTATCTTCAGCAACAGAAAAATTGTCTTGACTCAACAATTAAAATATTTCTAAGACTTAAAAACACTGTCAGAGGAATGGGAGAAGTCAGGGAAGTAGCTCAGGTCTGGTTACTTCCTTTAATCTCCCTTCTTAGGCAGATTTCCATGTTAGGTCCAGAAGCCTGGGATGAGAAGGTAAAGAACTTGAGCTATGATAAAATAGAAAGATCCCCATACTGGAGCTCTAGAGCAGGCTTTCTGAGCTAAGTCTTCTCAGAGCCCATATTTGTGGAAAAATCAATCATTATGAGTAACTGATTTGTGAGAATGGAAGTCGCTAATGTGATTCAATGGAGAAAGGATAGTCTTTTCAACAAATAGGGCTGGAATAATTTGACTATATAAAAAAAAAAAGCAAACAGTTACTACCACTACCACCTTAACAACAAAAAAACACATGTACCCACAAGTTTCACCATTTGAAAAAAATTAACTAGAAATGGGCTAAATGTAAAACAATGGGCAATAATGCTCACATGTGCAAATAATAATTCACAGTATTGTTGTTAGCCAGAGAGACTGAGTTTTGAGTAGGGGAATGGGATGTTTTGTTGTATGTTAGAAAACTCATTCAGATGTTATATTATTAATAGATGAATGGGCAGCAAGGGCAATAGCAGAGAGACCATGGAAAGACTTGCAATAATGCAAGACCTGATGGTGGTAGCATTAAAAAGGGTAAAAAGTGTTCAGATTCTGAAAACATTTTGAAGCAGAGCTAATAGGATTCCTTGACTGATTGACTATACCTAGTGGAAAAAAAGAAAGAATTCAAGGATAGAGTCCACATTTTTCTTTCCGAACAACTGGAATTAAGAAATCACCAATAATTGAGTAGAGAAAACTGGGGAATTAGTAGATTTTATGATCAATAGTTATATTTTTGACATGTTAGATTTGAAATGTCCATTAAAGCCAAGTAGAAATATTTATTCTTTAACTTTACTGAGAAATGATTGACAAATATAATTGTATATATTTAAAGTGTACAATATGATGATTTAATATACGTTGTAGAATGATTAGATCAAGATAATTAACACATCCATGACCTCACATGGTAAACATGGTTAAGTGTGTGTGTGTGTATGTGGTGAGAATGCTTAAGATCCACTCTCAACAACTTTCAAATATACAATACCATATTATTAACTCTAGTCACCACACTATGTGTTAGATCTCTAGAAAATTTCCAAGTGGAGATATTTAATAGGCAATTGAATGTATACAAGTCTGGAATTTAGAAGAGAGACACAGGCTGAAGATATAAATTTTGGTTTGTCATCAGATACATGGTGTTTAAAGCCATCGAACTAAATGCAATCACCTTGGAGAGAGGGCTGGGACTGAGTACTGAAACAAACTTGTAAAGTTCAAGCAGATGAGCAGGAACCAACAAAGGAAATTGAAAAGGAGAAGGTAATCAGAGAGGAGGATAGCAAATAGTAGACTTCTGGAGATCAGTTAAAAAGTATTTCAAGGCAAAAGCAAGCAGCTGGGTCAAATTATGCCGGTAAGTCAAGAAGAGAAAAGAGAATTGACCACTGGGTTTACCATCACAGTAGTCATCAATACCTTAAGAAGAGTAAGTCTGGCAGAATGAAAGGAACAGGTTGATTGGACTTTGAGAATAGAGAGAGGAAGTAAAAACAATGAGTACAGACAAGTCAGGCAATTTTGCTGTAAAGAAGAACATAGAGACAGAACGATAGTTGGAGAGTTTTGTTTTAAGTAGAAACTATTCTAGCATGTTTGTATGCTGAGAGAATGATTCATTTGGGAAGTAAAAATTGAGGGGCAGGAGAGAACAGGGACAACTTCAGAGCAATGTCTGAGTAGGAGAGAGGAAGATCCTTCTGCACAACTGATAATGTGTAGGAATTGGTCTTGGGTAGGAACAGGGAAAACATCTCTTCTATAAGGAGGGAAAGCACAGTATACAGACTTTGTAGCAGGGGGAGTGGTAGCTTTGGGCTGGGAGCACAAAGGAGTTCTCCTTTGATTGCCTCTGTATTCTCAATAAAATAAGCTAAGCCATCAGCTCAGAGTGAGGAGAAGTGAGGAGTTATTGGAGGATAAAATGAATTAATTATCATGGGGGAGTAAAAGAGTGTTTGGAAATCGAATAAGACTTCTGGGCAGTTATAAGGGACCATTTGAATGAGGTGGTGACAAATTTAAAGTGAGATAGTCAGCGAAGAGATGTGTGTGTCAACAGGAGAGACAGACAATACTGAGTTTGTTGACATTAGCTGTAGCAAACTTGTTTGTTGAGGGAAGAAAAAGGGACAGCGGTCTAAAAATGGCAATGAGGAGCAAAAAGGATACCACCTCACCCTCAGGCTGAGTGATAATAAAGGAAAGAGAATATCTACCACTGGAGAAGACTTAAAAAAAGAGAGATAATTCTCCAATGATGGCCACATCTCAGAGAAAGAAGGTAAAAGATTATGTTCGGACAAGAGGCTGAGTATACAATGAACTTTGCTGATGATGAATCAAAAATTCCAGAGGAGGAACGACAGGAATGGAGGTGATGAGAAGCACAGACCACGTCCCAGTTCTCTCCAGATCCTCAGGAAAAACAGATGGTCGAAATGGTGCTCCAGGGACACCGCAAGTTCCTTCAGCAGCAAAGAATATTTTTCTAAGCAACCCTGGACAGAAAATCGATGATTATCCCCATTTTAGAGAAAAGAAAACAGTGTTTTAAGGAAATCAGGAGGCTATGAAAAGGAAGCACAGAGGCAGGATTTGCTTTACCCCATCTGATTCTAATAGGGTCAACTTCTCCTTTATTATGCTGTGTGAAATAAGGCATGGGAGGCCCAGGGCCCAGGGCCCATGCTACATTTAGGGTTCTCAAAAATGCTTAATTTTAATTTCTTTTAAAGTCAGAAGAAACAATAACTATAATAATGTATGTGAAAGAAAGAAAAGAAAGAAAAAGAAAGAAAGAAAGAAAGAAAGAAAGAAAGAAAGAAAGAAAGAAAGAAAGAAAGAAAGAAGAAAGGAAGGAAGGAAGGAAGGAAGGAAGGAAGGAAGGAAGGAAGGAAGGAAGGAAGGAAGGAAGAAAGAGGAAAGAAGAAAGAAATCAGAGGAAACTGGAAGAGTGTGGGTTAGAGGATGAGTGGGAGGCAGTAAGATTGGAGAATATGCAGATTCATAAATGGATGAGAATTCAGAGATAATGAATGACCTAGGAATCCTGAGCTTCTTTGGTGAACAATGAAAACAGTTATTGAGCATGATGGAATTGTGACATAATCTCTAAGACAGGTTATTACATTAAAGCTGCAAGTATTGGGGGTGGTATTTCCAAGATAGTCTTGCTGGAGCAAACACGGTTTTATAAAACTCAGTTATAGACCCCTTTGGCTGCACAAATATGGGGATCTCTATAAGAAATAAATTGATCTTTAATATATCCATGTGTAAATATGATATATCTTCCTTTCTCTTTTATTTGTTTTGTTTTTGATAGCTCATTGAAGTATAACTGATGTAGACTCCACTTCTAAAGTGCACAATTTAACGTGCTGTGGTAATGAAGCCACCACAATCAAGATGAGGAAAATATCCACAACTCTCAAATGTCTTCTCATGTTTCTTTACAGTCCCTCTCTCCTTTCTCTCTTCCTTTAGTCTTTAGGCAATCGCTAATCTGCTTTCTGTCATTATATATTAATTTATGTAATAGAATTTTATATGACTAGAACAATACGGTATGTATTCTTATTTTGTCTGGCTTCTTTCACACAGCATAATTATGTTAAGATTCATCTACATTGTCGAGTATATCAGTACAATCAAATCCATGATTTGTTTACACATTCGCATGTTGATAGTTATGTGGGTTGTTTCGATTTTATCGATATTACAAATCGATCGGCGATGAACATGCATGTATGAGTCTGTACAAACAATGCCCTCATTTCTTTTTGGTAAATACCTAGGAATATATAGGCTGAATTATATGATAGGTGTATGTTTAACTTTTTTGAGAATCTGCCAACTGTTTTCCAAAGTGAGTGTACCATTTACGTTGCCACTGGAAGTGTATCAGAGTTCTAGTTGCTCAGTATTGTTATTACCCTCTGTTGATCACTGCTTTTTATTTGGAGGTGTTTATGACATTTACAGTTAATGGTATTATTGAAATGGTTAGATTTAAATGTATCTTCTTGCTAATTGTTTTCTATTTGTCCTATCTGGGAAACAACAGCTCCAGGAGAACTTATGTCTAACTGGCAATGAAGCTTTGGGTCAGTAGCCACTGAAACAGCAGTTTTCTGGACTAAATTCTTCCTGATTGTACTAATAAACAATTACTACTTAGTTGCATGGATGATCTGTATACTCTTTTTCACTATCAAGACAACCCAAAAAAGCAAAGTTCTAAAAAGTGTAACTTCCCACCCCCAAAAGTTTACTTTATTGCACAATGCCACCCTCTTTGTAGCTGACATTTAGACCTCAGACATAGACAATGTATTTCAGAAACTGCCCAAAGTTATTTTTAGATTCATCTAAGGTTTTGCTTGTATCTTGCAAACAATGAAAGTCCTGTGTATTTCATTTAGGAAAAATTCTGTATTATTTTCCTCTTTAGTTAGTTTAAAGGATCTCTAGGTAGGGCCATGTACAAATGTAAATGTAAAATATATATATAATGTGTACTGTTATTTTTAGAAGCTATATTTTTTTACCAAGTATGGTGTTACTCAGTAAAAAATTGCTCAATGAATCTGCCCTAAGAATAAATTTCTATTTTAGGGGACTAAAAGATACAAAATAATGACTTAGTGTTGTAATAAAATTCTGTCCATTTTATTAAAACTTCACATAGGTAAGTAAGTTTGTTTTTTTAAGCCCATTTTATTGTATTACTTCATCCAAGTAAGTTGGCTCAGTGAGAGTATCACTGATAAAGACATGTACAAGTTAGCACCACACATCTGTAAGTGCAGATAGCCACATGAACCTTCCAATACGTACAACCCCCCTTTACACACACATATATTTACAGCTAATAAATAACATTTAAAGCCAAAGCATTGTTGATATATAACATATAATGAAGTCTGTAGAAGCCAGAGTTCTCAGGGCCATACATTGATTTGATTCTTATTTTCTTAAATTTGTGCACCCCCATTCAACACCCAAATCCAGAAAGATAAATGAATTATCAATAAAGGGGGATGCCAACCACTAATCGCACAACATTTTATTTTTAGAGAAAATCCATGCCAAGCTGGCCGATGTCAATCACGACATTTGTCCTGCTCTGTAGAGGCACAACCGTATTTCTCAGATGAAGGGCTGAAGTTCTGGTACCTTTGGAACATTTCTACCCCAGGTTCCAATAATTTCTCGCTTGTTCACCATCCAAGCCACGCTGAATAATAAACATACATGCGGGGCTTCATACATGAGTATGTGCTCAGACACCCACACGTATTCACAGCTTGCATCCCCAGCAACAGCCTCTGAGATATTTGACTTCTATATCATTTTATATTAATATATAGAAAAGCATTCTGAAAATAGGAGCTCTAGTTTATAAATAATTGCTCACTCACTCCAGACTAGTTGTTAAAAACAATCAATCTCATGACATTTCATGTGGCTCCAGCCACTGAGGATTCTTTTAATTGCCCACAATGATTTTAAGCACTGTTTATGAATATATCCCAGTAACTTTTCCATTTCTTTACTTAGTACAAACAATTCTTGTCTAAAATTTATAGGAGTTTGCGTGATGCAAAAGTTGATTTTAAACACATATTTTCTTATCAAAACCAGGGAAGAAAGAGACATGCTTGACGTATGACTGAAGCATGAATGAGATAAGCCTAAAACTGAATAGAAATCATTGGATATTAAATGGCCTCAAATCAATGAATGTAGTTTTGAAAATCTGATCATAAAATTATGGTATCATTTCATTTCTCCATAGTTAAAATTATATGTCAGCTGAGGATAATAGGCTTATTTTAAACATCTACCCAGGGAACACTGTAAAAATATAAACTTGAGACAAAGCAAGAAAAGGAGGGGAAAGATTAAGCAATAAACTGCAAAGCCTATTAAGACTTAATTGATCTAAAGTTTATATCTCCTTTAATTTGTAACTTCGTTATGGTGCAACCAAGCGCAAGGAGTATATAAAGGTTCATTTCCACTCAGTTCTCCATTGCTCTCTCCAAGTCACTGGTTCCTGGTAACTCCTGGTGACATCCAATGGTAGAAGAGAGTAGGCATTTGACTAGTAAGGAATGCATCAGACTCATGCCACCAAAAATCATTTTCTATATTCAGATTTGGAAGAAACTTTGAGAGGGTATCTGTCCAGAAAATGCAGAGTTCCAATTAAAATGTGAGCTGCTAATCAATTTTAGGCTATGGCTAACCTCACTATATAAAGATGCTTTATTATTTTACCACAAGCCCAAACAATTCTTATTTTTTCTCAAAGGACAAAATACAGTACTTTTCATGCCTGCTATCTTCTAATATTGTAAGATGTGTTATTTGGCCACTGTACTCCTCAAATTAAATTAGCCACTTTTTTAGTATTTGAGACTGTCTCTTAAAATAACTAATAAAGATATAGCTGGGATTAATACTCAGGAAAATTCACTTTTAAGCACCCAAAGCACTGAGAATCTTTTGTAAAAGTTATTGCATTCTTCACAGAATTCACGTGCTGTTCTTCCTTCTGTAGATTTGCCCAGTTTCTGAGAAAAGAGCAGAGGAAAAAGGGCAATTTATTATCTGCTTATTATTTTACAACCCTCTCCCTCCCCTTTCCTCCTGATGAAAAAGAATTCGGCTGGAAGTTCGGAACAAAGGTTGTGAGAGTAAACCTTGGGTAGATGCGGATAATGAATCAGAGAAAGCAGCAGGCTCTTCTCAGAAATGAAAGTCTACTTAGCCACGTCCCAATAAGGAGTACCATTTCAGAGGAATGAACCAAATGGTTTCAAAATTCAGGAAGATTTCTTACTTCTAAAACTTGCCAAATGAAATGCCTGTTTTGGTTTGTTTTTTTCCTTATGATATGAGACTTCTAAAGAGTTACATCAGAAAATGAGAAAAGACAACCTTTTGTGTTAATTTAGTCACAGAGGAGAGAAACTGCAGGAAGTCGTTAGCCTGATTCATAATTACCTCCTAGATAAAGTTCAGGTGCATAGAAAAAAGCTAAGTATCTGTTATCTTAGTTATCCTGCAATCAAATGAGGAATATATCATTAGACTTTCTCGAATAAATTCTTATAACTTATGTAAATAATACGACCAGAAATACCTTAAAAACAGCTGGAGTTATTTCCTAATTTGGGGGGTTTTGTTTATACAAACAAAATTCACATATAGATTAAAGTTATGAATGATTTAGGGAGAATGTATGTATGCATGTGTGTTTGTGTGTGTTTGTATGTGATGTAAATTTACGTATAAAACTTCATATGGGAGCCCTTTTCTAAGAGTTAAAGCAAATGTAAAATTGCCTCAAAATTGTGATGAGTTAAAACAAAGCAATGAATCTCTTAGTAGAACAGTCTCCCCTTGGGTAAGAATTCAACTATTCTGCCTGACTCAATACCAGTAACTATTCTCCATGTCAAGTTTATCTCGAGTGTCTTATATTCATGTTTTTAATCCAGGTGGCTTCATCTTGCCCCTCAAAATCTATATGCCATAATTTCATTTTTGTAAAACAATAAAAAATATATAAATATTATGTCTGCATAGAGGAAACCTGAAAAGATATACAGGCATATCTCAGAGATAATGCATGTTCCGTCCCAGATTACCGCAAAAAAAATGAGTTACATGGATTTTTTGGTTTCCCAGTGCACATAAGTTTACATTACACTATAGGCTATTAAGTGTGCAATAGCATTATATCTTTTAAACACCTTAGTTTAAAAATACTTTACTGCTAAAAAATGCTAACCATCACCTGACCCTGCCAAAAAAATGACACCAGTGGGCTCCCTCAATGTAGGGTTGCCACCAATCTTCAACTTGTAAAAAACGCAATATCTGTGAAGGGCGAAAAAGCAAAGTACGATAAAACGAGATATGCCTATAAATTAAAATGTTAATTTGGGGGTTGTCCCTGGGTAATAGAGTCACAGTGATTTTACTTTCTTTTTGCCTATTTTTCCTAATGTATCCATAATCCATAATTATCCATGGATAAATTACATTATAAAACAAATTAAAATTAATAGAGGTGTTCTACATAGGGCCTTTAATATGCTTTTTCTGACTTGGCAATTTTTATTCTGTACTCTTGTCTATAAATGTAACTGGGAAAAGACAAACCTAAAGCAATTGTTTTTTCTATTTCCTGATTACATTATGACCAGCCTTTCCCAATGCTTCTTGTGTCACTGTCTTGTAGGACATGATCTAAGCTTTTCCCTCTTTATACGTGACTCTCATTAACACTTGGCATCTGTCAGGGGAACGAGTGGAGGAATGAAAGTGGCATAATGCAGGAATTCAGGAAGGGATGGGGAAGGTCACACGCCTAGTATTTCCACTTAGTACTGACGTGCTGGAAAGATTCGACTGCCAGCTGCCTTGTGGATTAGCCTTAAAGGTCAGGTAGGAAAGAGCCAAGGAGCTGTTTTGAGATGGTAGAGAGAACCATCTCCTACCCTGTAACTCCATTAGCTCCCCACCTTTGGAGTGTTTTTGATGGATGCTCAGTGGCTGCCCGTTTGGCTCACTGTCCTAGAGTCAGCCGGCACTTGAAGAATCAAGAGCGGCTGACGTTTCACTCCCCGGGATCCGTCTTCAGGCACGTGGCTACTAACTTGTGCTGGATACTCTGCACACAGAATCTTAAGAGTGGCCCAGGCATAGTACAAGAAAAAGTGAAAATTTTGTGGTAGTTCAAGAAGTAAAATAAAATCTAAAAAGTGTTCCTGGGATCAAGGTCAGAGCTGACAGAACAGAGAGAGACAGAAAAAAAGTACTCCCTCCAAAAAATGGACCAGTCTTTGCACAGAAGGGCTAGGGAAGACCACCCTAGGGTTTTGACCGCAAGAATCAGGGCAGGTCTGCAGTTCTGGGGCAAAGAGCACAGCGTGCAGCAGCACCCCTTGCTGTGCAAGCACGGGGTACCTGGAGGGCTTTAGCCCACGATGCTCACCAGCCAGACTTTTTATTCAGAGACCTGTCATGGCATTTCACAAATACCACAGCTGCCTTTCCTTTCTGCAGACGAGACATCTTCTCCCTGGAGCAGAAGATCACCCTGTGGAAGAAAATGAATGTGAATATGGCATCCGGAACAATAAAAGTAACTGTTCATAAATGTATGGTTCAGTCAGGGCTGTTTAAATCCTACACGATCAGTCTGATTAATTGTTTTACTATTTCCAATAATTAACTGTTTACACTCAGGCTATTCTGGTGAGCAACACATCTGAATCAGAGGGTTATTTGAGGACCTAATCCCCCCTGTTCAGCAATAAAGCTGGTTAGTTGATCTAGACTGGTATACAAATAGCCTGGAGCAGCCTGAAAATCAGGGATTTCACCAAGAGATGATACAAGACCAGCTTGTTGGTATCTGTGTTAGGAAGTTTGCAAACCAGCCTCCAATTTGCCCTCCATAGAAACAAATACTCTGCTTCTCCAGCCACAACCTTTTTTTATTATTATAAAAGAAAATGACTAAAGAAAAATAATTTATCAATCCTAATTAAAGAATCATTTTTATTAACAATAATGGCACATCATAGTTTGAAAAATCCCTGTATGTGTAATATGTTTTAAAACTACGAAAGTCTCTACACAATTCATTTTATAGATATATGTGGGGTAGGATTGGAAAGACGGGGTAAGGTTATATTAGAATCTCATCCTTGAAAAGGTTGGTTTTACTCTTTGAAAGTCAAAGTACCACCTCTAAGGTTCTTTCCATAACCGTTTTGTGCTTGCAAGAAACAGTGGGAGATGAGAAGCCGAGATTCCTAACTTCCAATCTCAATTCTTACTTATAACCGTGATCAGCGTGGAGTTTATGTTGTCTTTCCATGAAACGCAGAAATACTATTACTTGCCTAGTATGATAATAAAAGACAAAGCTCACTCGAGTTTCACCTGAACGTTGATGGCTCCAGAAACTACCTCTCGGTAATGACATTAGAGGGACTCTGCAGGGAATGGAGGAAAATGCATGTAATTACTTTTTTTGAGTCTCTCCTGCTTTTACTCTGATCTTCTCGACAGTAAAGCCAGGGCTGCTCCACCAGCTGGGCCAACTGAAGTATGAGTTTCTCTGCCATTTGAGTTTCAACATCAGTAGTTCTCCAATGTCCACCTCCGTGTAAATTAGGAAGGAATAAGTCTTGTTTGTGGAAACTTCAGGCCTGAATACAAAATCAATATATTTGATGAGTTCTGGAAATCAGGTTTTTTTCCCCCCGTTTCTTCCTCCCAGGATGTAAATAGCTTTATTGTTTGGGGAATATTTTAAAAATGCAAGAAATGTCTGATAAAATACTCAAGATGAATGTCGATGGCATTTAGTGTATTTCAAAAGCTATATTCACCCCTTTAATCGCTTCCAACTTTTATCCTAGCAATATGAACTATTTAGTACAATTCTTAAGAAAAACGAAATCCATTGGTCAATTATTCGGAGACATTATTTTCATTCTCACATATTCTCTTGATTTGTAGTGAGTGATCTGTGAACATATATGTACTTTGAAACAATCGTAGTGTACATACAATCCTCTATTCTTTGCTCGCTTCATATTTTACCTTCCACTTTTTGCCATGTTTTTCCTAGTTTTGTGTAATTACAATTTTTAGAGGCTACATTGATTTTATTGATTTGTTAAACCACAATTCACTTAACCACAGCCTCAATGCTGGATACTTACTTTGTTTCTAATTTATGCTACTATATGTCCCACTGTATTGAACATCTTTTGCCATATAGCTTTTTTAAAAAATTCTGTTGCATATTTCTTTTTCTAGGTGTCCTACTCCTATTCCTCAGACCAATGGTTATGACAGGTAGCAGTGCCATTCATGTGGCTACTTACAGGGTGAAAGGAATGTTCTCACTCTCAGCCACAGTGCC
>CM053512.1:38728872-38775831 GCA_028627145.1 Eidolon dupreanum | reverse complement strand
AAACCCATGAAATAGAAATATCTTAAGGTGTTGGTAGATTCTCCCCTCCCAGGTATAGTTGTAGTTTAAAATATAGGCAGTTCTTGCCTTCACTTAAAACAAATTTTAGGGGTTGGCAAACTTTTTCTGTAATGGGCCAGATAGTAAATATTTTAGGCTTTGTGGGACATGCAGTCTCTGTCCCAGCTGCTCAACTCTGCTGTGGTGGCCGGAAAGCAGCCTTAGTCAATACAGAAAGGAATGCATGTGACTTTATTCTTTTTTTTTTTTAATTGAGGTATGATTGACATACATTATATTAGTTTAAGGTGTTCAACATAATGGTTTGATATCTATATACATTATGACGTGATCCCCACAATAAATCTGGTTGATATCTGTCACCTTAAATAAATATAATTTTTTTTCTTGTGAAGAGAACTTTTTTTTTGCATGTGACTTTATTCCAACAAAACTTTATTTACAAAAGCAAGTGGTGGGCTGGATGTGGCCCACGGGCTAGAATTTGCTGACTCAGGATGGATGATTTTAAATGAGCTCTGACCCTGGTGCTAATGGGCTGACCCAGGCCAATGGTCACCGTTACAGAGGACGGCGGACGGCAGAGAGAAGGGTGGGTTGTGCACTAGGCCTTACTGGCAACAGGAATTCGGAGCTTTAGTAAAAGTGGACCAGTGCAGCTCCCTCTCTACCAACAAACACAAGCGAGGGCTCAGGATTTAATAACATCATTTCATTATTCCTGTTGCAATAGACAGAATCAGTATATGTGATGCAATGAATGTGACAAAAAGTAGGATAAAACTGATTTTCCTGTTTACAGTAGTCTCCAGCTTACCTTTGTAGGGCATCTGAGAACGGGTCTTCAGGTACATTTTGCTGCTTCTTTTGGCTCTGACCTTATTGATCTCATAGCCCAAGTTGTTGCAACGGTTCTTTCTGCAACTCAGGCAGAGCCCTTTCTCAAAGGCCTCTTTTGAATTGCACCGATAGGCTTTACTGGGATTTTCTTCGTTCAACAGAGAGTCAATGAAGAGATGAATGGAGCGCTCATGAGAGCACTTCACGAGCTGGTCCACATCTCGGGGAAAAGACACAAAGAAAATGTCAACTCTGAAAGTTCACAATGAGTGTCTCATCTTCGGGTCTAAAAGAGTTTAGGTGTGGTGTTAGAATGAAATGACCTCAGGATCCAGTCCTCGATGGCATGTCCCATTGAAGGAGGCACTCGTGGCTACAGCCTCTCACCTACCTTTAAGAATGTCAAAGTTGCAAATTTATAGGGAACTTTGGCTTTTCTGCCATCTTATATTTGTGAGTATGTTTATGAAGCTATAAGAGACATCTGAGGTAGAAGCTGATTTCCCCCCATTTTATCACATCCTTCTCTTATACTGAAAGCATATAATACTTCAAGATGCTTCCAGAAACACCCTTCTAGAAACCACATCATGAAGAGCATAACTGTTAAATGAATAGTATTTTATCATAGATACTATTTATAATTCAAGGGTTGTGTCACTACTAATGATTTTTATATTAATGAATCATAGAAATAATTACCATGTCATAAGAGTGAGAGTATCTATTATCATAAACTTTTATAATTATCTAAAATAGTAACATTATGCTGTAAGTTTTATAACAAGCATATTATCTACAGGTACATCCCATTGTACACAAAATATGCAAAGTTCCCTTAAAACAAATAATAAATTTAACACAAGTTAGCATGATTATTAAAGTAAATGTTAAGCTAATATTAAATTACATTTTCTTCTTAAAATTTTGGAATATTTATTGTTAGAAAATGGTGATTTGTTTCTGACTTGTGCATATCTTTAAAAGGTTGACAATGGGGGAGGGTGAAGTGGGTAAAGGAGATCAAATATTTGGTAGCTGAAGGAAACTGGATTCTGGGTGGTAATCACACAATAGAATATATAGATGTCAAGTTACACTGTACACCTGAAAATTATATAATTCTAACATTGTTTACAATGTTATCCCAATAAATTTAAATAAATAAATAAATAAATAAAAGGTTGACAAAAGAAATGTGGACTAATCAACATGTCCTTTACTTTCAGAAAAATTCAAAATAACTACTGATTTTGCAACTATATTCAAAGTATAATAACATGTGGCCAGATGACATTTTATGCCGCTATTAACAAAGGCAGTGGAGTTTTCTTGTCTAAGTTTCACCTTTCTTGTCTTTTGTGACTGCAAGTACAGTATTCAATGTAGTCTAGATTATAACACATAAAAGATAAAACGTCTGACTGACCACAGGACATGCTAACCTCTAAGGTGGTCATGCTGAACACGACAGGCTTCTTTAGAAGCATATCTTGACTAAACGTGTATACTAAAACTACATACTTGTGGAGAATGGGTAGGACACTGGGTCGATAAGAGTAAGAACAAAACTTACATTTAATTAACTTTTAAATCGTACTTACCTCCAAGGCCTCTCTCTGCGATCACAAGAATAGCTTCCCCAATGTTACATCCTGGTTGAAAAGTGCCTCCATTAGGATAAATGTCAACATGCCCTACTGGTTTCTGGATTCCAATACTTCGGCCAGGTGACCCTCTGGTGAATGTGTGTAAAACATCTACAAAGTCCGCATCATCGGGAGAAAGGCGACTTGGAGCTTCTGCGTACTCAAAGTTGGGTCCCGCTGGATCTAGGCCTTAATGGCGGAAGGGAGGGAGAAAGGCCTCAGATATTTTTAAATTCCTATTCATTTTAGTCTCCATGTTATCACTTTAGCATCCCATTGCTTGTAAATGTAAATGGCAGCCTCGCAGATTCTTATCAGCTCCTATTCAATAGATTGGCTCTTTAAATTACTGAGAGTCAGAAAATAGGCTTAGTGTTTTTCTAAAATGGAATTTGGATCTTTTAAACTAGGCATTAAATAGCAATTTCCACGCAAGATGACTTGATTGTCCTTTGTAACTTATTTCTGAACCTGGTGAGAGGCCTTTAAATGCTGGTAGGTCCTTTCTTCCTCTCTGCACGTGCTTACCCATCTGTTACCCGCCCCACCCCCCCATGACTGTGCTTTCTCCAAATGGCCTCTGGTGTGGATTCTTTTCTCATTTTTCCCAGTCCTGATGTGAAGGGTGACATACATGCAACACACTGCCAAAGCCCGGGGCAGAGGCAGGAGGGACAACAGTGGGTTGTCTGGGCTTAACTTTGCTCTATGTCCCTTCTGCCAGCAGATGGCCAGCCCATGAGAGCAAGGCCTTGGACTCTGTCTCACTCCAGAAAAAGAACCCTCCCATTAAGTAATCAAGTGTCTGGGCATACCGAGAAGAAAGCGCACACATACGGGTATCTGACAGACATTCCCATTCTCTTTCAGAATGACAGGCATCTCAACCCTTTTGTGAGAAGATGAATGGCATTGCTTTCTTACCAGTGATTCTGTTGACCTTCTTATTTGTCAGACTTCCTGCAATGCCAGCAGCGTGGGCTCCAAGGCTGTATCCCAAGAGATGGATATTGTCCAGAGGATAGTTAAATTCCTCCTTTGGAAGAAAAAAAGGAAAAGGGGTTCTTACAGTTCTTTGCAGAAGATCAAAGTTCAACAAAATAAAATGAATATAAATACTGTTTTCAAAATATAGGCAATATTAAAAATTAATTCTACTTATTTTAACTTTGTGTTACAGAGAGAAAAACATATATACTGGTGTTGAGATTTTTCTCTTTCCTTAAGAACATATTGGAATTAGAAAGTTTATCAATACATATGAAATTGAAATGTATGAAAATCTGAATTTGTATACATATGAAAATATATGTATGCATATACATCTATGTGTATATTTATATAGATATGTGTATACATATAAAGAAATGTATACATATAGATACACATACATACACACACATATATATACAAATTTAACTTTCACCCATTATTTCCTGCTCTAAATACCCCGCATCACTTTATTCTTTAAGGGTTGCAAAGCAATGACTAAAAATCAGAAAATGTTATAGGCAGAAGGGACCACAGATACATATGTTCCAGCCTCTTCATTCAACAAATGAGAAGCCCAAGGCCTAGAGAGGTGATCTGACTTGCCCACGTTTACTCTCTTCGTTAGCAAGAGAGTGAAGAAAAGAACTTTTATTTTTTAATGGTCAGTCCAATAAACACATCTGATTGTTTAATTCCAAGTATCTGACTTAAATAATTTGGCCCTGTCAGAGTATTAGCCTCGCTTCAACCCCAAGAAACTTTTCAAAGTTTCAGGGTCCTGTGGGTAAAATTAGCAGCTAAGTCAAAATTCGTGACTCTCAGCCACCTCCCAACCTACGGACGCTCCCTGCTCAACTCCATCGCTCCCCTAACCCTTAACAAAAATCTGGGTCTTTAATCCATGCTAAGAAATAAATACTATTAATATTTCATCAAAGACATGAGTATCCTAAGGGGTCAAAGCCAGGATAAAATTTCACGTGCCAGCCAACTGGTCGGGCCTGAATGTGACATCTTCCCTCTGCCCTGAAATAACAAGCTTTTCTCTGTTCTGCCCACTAAATTCTTGGTCTCAGCAGATCTATTCACTAAGAAAATATCAAAGGACACAGTAGGGCAGGACAAAGCCTTGGTTTTATAATTTTATCATTCTTACCGCAATGCTGCTTTTGGATAAAAAATAATACCCACGCGCACACCGAAGATTTGAATTGCCCAGAAAACATCTATATCTAAATGAAAGGGAACAAAGGCTAGCCGTTGGCCCAGCTCTAGCCAAGAGATCCGTTTAGGGTCCTCGAGGCTCCTTCCCGCAGTCTTACCGCCATCCAGTCGATAAACGTGGCCACATCCTTCCCCACCAGCTTGGTGTACCCGGCAGACACTGGGTAGTGGTGCTGGGCCCGCTGCAGCCAGTCCACTACGATGACGTTGGAGTCTGGTTCCCGCTTGTACAGGGCAGCCACGAGCTTTGCCACCCAGCTCTCATACATTCCTGTCACCTGAAGAGGATAATACAGTCTTAAAATACCCACCTACAACTTGTCACAGCTACATAGGCCCAATGCACCTGTATTAAATGCAAAGAACACACCCACAAGGAAGCCCTTAGGCTCACACAGAAAAATCAAACCACCCGAAAGACTATTCAGAGACTTGTGCCTGTCTGAGTAGACGAAAGGACTGGGCCCAGCTGTGGGGGGGGGCAGACTGCAGCTTCCCACGCTTTCAATTTCAAAAGCACATTTTATGAATTCGGTAAAATGTTGGTAATTTATGGTTTTAAAAGGAAAGATCAAGCCGAACGAGTTAAATTTTTGCAGCAGAACTACAGACTATTTTAAAAGAAATTCAGTTTCAATACTTTCAATTAGTCTAATAAATGTTTCCCAATGGAATTATTTGGGGGGATGCAAGTGTACTTTTTTTCTTATAAAAAGTCACTAACATACCACATTTGATGTGCTAATAAAAAAAATAGTTTTAAACATACTAATCTCTCCGTCAGAAGGTAAATTTGCTTAGCAATCTCTTTCTTAAAATGTAAGGAAATGATCAGCTTCAGCTCACACTTTTCCACAATTCTCTCAAATTCTTTATTCTCAGAGTAGAAATGAATGATGTTTAATAATCACATTTCCCAAATCATTAGATTGGTCCTGTTTGGAGATAAGCATTCTGCCAATGGTAATTCTTTGCTTCTTGTTAATAAAGTTCCCAAAAGTGAAAGTCAAAAGAAATATGGAGTCTTCCAATTAACTCTATTTATGCAGAATTTTAATTTATGTTTTCAGAGAGGAGACATTGGACGTCTGTGCAAAGATGCACACTTTAAAATGGTAGAAACACGTTTAAAAAACTGCAAATTAGAAAATTCCACACCACCCTTCCATGAGCTTGTACACGGCAGCACCCTGATGTAAACCCCCAAATCCTAACATGACCTGAGAGCAGATCACATTGTAGCCACAGTCAAGGCCAGTCAATTCTGTACTCAACAAAGGAGATTTCGAAGTCCATGTTCAAGGCAGTTTTTCATGGGAGACCTGTATACTTCTCAGAGTAATTCCAATCGAAAAAAAAATAGGAGTCTTGGCTTTCCAGACTAAGGGACTTTGTTTGGAACTCTGATCTTATGTGGTGGGTTCTTTCAGATGTATGCTTCCATTTTGTTTCATCTATTTTCTGGACTAAAACTATCAAAACATGAGCTCTCACTCACCCCCGACACTAACAAAACTGCACGGTTTTTCGACACATTGCTGTGATCTGGAGGAGGAAAAGGCAGCCCTGAGCACGGGGAGATCTGGACTGTGGTTCCAGCTCTTCCACCTGCGAGCACAGGCTCCACTTCAACCTTACAAACCACCTACAGAACAAAGGGGTCAGACTCAGGTGCTCTCGAAGTGACCCTCCGCCCCATAAATTACTTCTCGTGACCATCCTGGTTCCTCATCTACTTGCAGTGATATAAAGCCAGCTCTACAGCTGTTTCAGACATGAAGAGAAAACAAAGAAAAATAGGTACAAGGGTGACGGTGGCCCACTGGGAACTTAAGTAAATCTGCTTTGAACATGTCTCAGGGAGGCTGCTTCAAGTCTGGGTGCACCCTGGGTCTTTGAGGGCGAACAGCTGGAACACCCACCTTGCACGAAACCCTGGGAAATCGGTCCTGCCCCCGCTCCTTCCCTATTCAAGGTTGGGGGCTGGCCACCCTGTGCCACTAGCTGCCTCTCAAGAGAGGATGATGTCATTTCTTCGGAGAGGGATGTTAATCATGCCTTTCAGCCAGGGGCAAGGACCTCCTACATCACCATGAGAACGCTGTGCTTAAAGCATGGGTCTGTGAAACTCAAGCAGGTGGCCGAGCTCCAGCACAGCTGCGTCCAAACCGCCTCCTGGGGTGTGCCCTATGCACACTGCACGCTAAGTTTTTTGGGTTTCTTGTGACAAAGTTGTAGAACTTCCCCATTTCCCTTGGTCCTCAGCCCCTGAGTCACTGAGTGGTTTACCTTAGATGAGGCGAAAAAATCCTATTGGCTCTAAAGCCCTATTATGAATGTTTCTGTACTATTGAAGTTTCCAAGGGAGACAGAGGTCAAAGAGCTAGTAACCTAACTTACTCCTACTGTGACGGATACTTATATTAACTAACAGCTCACTTAATCCTTCCTTTCTTAATTCAACACACATAGGGCTGTAAGTAACCCAAAGGGGTGGGAAATCCAAGTACCTACCTTCTCCAACTCTGAAAAGACATTCCTTTCTAGGTTTCTGAAATCAGTACCAATTTTTAAAATCTTTGATTCTAGACATGCAGCTAAACTGAAACCCTCTTTGCCACCTCTCCCAGGGAGTCCAACTGAATTAGCCAGGAAGTTCGCTGAGAAAAGCTGAGGTCAGTTATCCAGCACAGCTGGATTAGTTCTTGCACAGGCCGACCGGCTCTGTGCAGTGAAATTCAGTCCCCCAGACAGCAGCCAAAGCTCTGAGCCCAGGCTCTCAAAAGGTCAGGATCACAATATGAAGAATACAAGTAGGACCAATGACAAATGGGCATCATCTACCTTGATTCTGGGTTAGTTGTGTCATGTTAGTATAAAAAGGTCTCATGCTTCTAAAAAATTCCCAAAGTATAAAATTCTCTCTGGTATAAGACTGAGATGCCTGGATATTCAATTTATTCCTATCATCTAAATGTTTATTAAGCTTGAAATTTTTTTGAAAAGCAATAAAAAGCAAGTTTCTATATACAACAAAAGTGTCTCTAAAACTACCAAAGATTCATTTTTCCTATTTAAATCCCTTAAAATATAGAAAAGATTTATGTTAGGGATTTGAATGTGTATTTTATCATAAGTTATATAATTTATTACATTAATGCTGGTAAGTAGATGTATTTTATTAAAATAATCATTGTGTAAGTTCTGTTAAAGTTGCCTTCATCTCCATGAAAGTTGTAGCAATTATCCTCTGCTGTCAATAACAGTTAGGACTAGAAGTATATCAATCATTCGCTAATTCATCTCATTAGAATTTAGTATCTTATCATATTCAAAAGTTCTGACATAATGGAAAGATAAAGATATCTCCTTAACCATCCATTTTATGTAAGTCCTTTTTAATAAACAATGAAATCTGCTCACTAAGAATTTAGAATGTTAAAAACCAACCAAAGTAGTTAAGTAAGAACTACATCACATTAGAGTGACAATCTGGCACATTCAGAGAGAACTATTTGATTTGTATTCTTTATAAGTAAATTTAACCACAGTTTTCACCTTTTCTAATCGTCTTCATGCCAGTTTCCTAGCTAGCCCTCTTTCATCTCTAGAAAAGCTCCCTACAGTTTACAATTGTTGGAAGTGGAGAGACAGCTAACCCAACTTCTTTGTTTTACAAATCAGTAAACTGAGGCCCAGAGTTGAGAAGTGGCTTGATGCTCAACACAGGACTGAAACCAACACCTCCTCACTCCACTCCAGCCCTCTCCTTACTCTCACGGGCTGTCTTCTTTAGGAAAGGACATTTGATGATGTGCTGGATGAATCGGCATCATGTCAGGCTTCCATCAGTTTGCCAAAATGATAACCTAACATTCTGCTCTGTAGCTGAGCAAAACGTGGTTTTCCCCATCACGGGAATGGCTGGTTCGAGGATGCCAACTACAGACTGCGGTCAAATGAAATTCTGAAGGTCTGCGATGTCTGGGGGAAGTCGTCATGAACCTGGGGCTTTTGATTCCACAATCCCCAGTCCAAGCCAGAACTGCCTTTACTCAATTTTAAAGCAAAGCCATCAGAAAGCAAGCACAGGTACGGGATGTGGAAACCCATCACTGGGTCCCCAACAACTAGGGCAAGCTGGTCACGGTGCCAGGTCCACCCCCGCCCACTCCTTTCTAGAGAGTGTCTCTCACCGTCCAGCCGTGGATGACCACGAAGCTTTTGCTGCTGTGGTTGAAGTGGCAGTTAGCCACAGATTCTGTCACTCCAGGAATGAGGTGACAAGTGTCTTCAGCTACGTCTTCAGGGGTCCTTAGAGAAAATTTACTTTCGATGTCAAGAAAATCTTTTCCTCCTATAATTTCTGAAAAGGAAAATTTGGATAGGAAGTTAATTGGAGGGTTTTGGTGTTTTTTGTTTTTGTTTTTGTTTTTGTTTTGGCCGGAATGCTATGTTTTAGATTCACAAGCAACCACCACCAATACTATTTTTGTTTCTAAAGTTAAAAAAAATAATAATAATGAATGGGAATCGCAAGAGAATGACTGATCCTCTAGGGGTGACCAAAGTTCATATTTTAAGAGATGGACTTAAAATAACTGTGAGTTAAGCAGTATTGATTTCTCCTATGTCTTTCATCCTCTCCTTCAGTTAGGGGTGTGTGTGTGTGTGTGTGTGTGTGTATGTGTGTGTGTGTGTGTGTGTGTGTGTGTGTGTAGAATTGCTATTTGAAATGCCTTAGTTAATTCAGTCTTTTCTCAAGATATGACTTGGTCAAGGTCATGCCACTAATAGTGAGAGAGAGAGCAGGGACCAGAACCCAGGTCCCTTGGTTCCAGTGTAAAGCTCATTTTCATGGCTATCACATTGTATAGCTCCACTTATTTCATATATTACTTCACTCTCTTTAAACCTCTGATTACATCAAAAGGATATGTTCCCATAATATGATACAATAAGGCTTACTTGAGGGAAAACTGTTTCCTTTTCAAAAGCATAACGTTAAAAAATATTAGCAATAAGAAAAGTTGGCAGCATGAGGAAGCTTTTATATGGGATGGTTTCCACCCACATGGCAAGACACATCCATTTGAAACGTTTTAAAAAGTAATTTAGTGCTCTGTTCATTAATACCTGTGCTCTGTTTGAGCTGGTGGAAACCTGACGTGATGCTGATTCATCCAGCTCATCCCCAAATATTTCTTCTCCCATGTAGATCTTAACAGTCTTCCACACAAAATCAAAGCTTAAAAAACTACCACAAAGCTGGTTTGGGAAAGAATCCGCTTTGGTTCTTCATAGTTAATCCCATATGAGTAAGGAGAGAAAGAGAACCTTACCCTATATCTCTTTTGATACTAAATCTAAATATTGATACTTATTCACAGGGTGTTTGTAGACAGTGCATATCATATCTCAGTGAACACCTGAAGGAAACTGTGTTACAGATAAAATCGGACTGTTTTACAAAGCAAGCACAGTCAAAGGGAAGTTATTATGGGAAATTACTTAACTTCTTGTCAAGTAAAAAAAAAAGTAAAAAGAAAACCTATCTATTCACTATAAGATGATGATGGCTTATGGATTTTAGATTTCGCTATTTAAAACTTTCAGAAGATAAATAACTGAGGTCGCTTGGAAGTACTTCTAATTTCTTAATCCAAACATTCTCTTCACAACTCAAAAGTTGAAAATCTGTAATTTCAAATAACATTGCAAAAGTGAGGCCAAAAATAAATATAAGAAAGATATAGCACATTGTAAGCTAGGTATTCGAGCCAAGCTTACCATAATTTATATTATACATTACCTGAGGACTGGCCAACCTTTTCCTTTTTAATTATTTTTCAAAATTCTTTATATTATAGTCATTTGCTAAATGATTCATTATAGGTAACAAGTTGATCACACACACACACACACACACACACACACACACACACACACAATCTCCAGCACCTAAACATCTTAAGATAATTTATTCAAATAAGAGACTGTAGTAAACTATTGATATTTAAAGTTTTGTCCTTTCCAATAGTAAAATTGCATTTGAAATCTGTTCAGGAATACACTCTGCCTCTCATATTATTTAACGATGTAGGTCTTCCTTTTTCTTGCTAACTGGAAAGCATGCTGCTGGCCTTATTATTTATCTGATAGTGGGGAAAAATCTTTTTAGATTTTTTAACCTGATGTTTAATCTGATTCTGCTTTAAATACTCAATAAGTTCTTTTATTGTTAGAAAGTGCTTTAGAAAATTTAAAACTAAATTAGTTTCACCCTCTCCCACACCTCTCCACATCAAATTACTCATGCCTCCTCACTAGTGATCTTATTTTAACATGTTCAGTTGGAAGTCTTTTTAAGGCAGGAATAATATGAACAACCTGGCAGACACATCTCACCCGCCGCCTACTTGCCAAACATATTTAAGACTTCTACTTTGCACAACTCCAGAGGACACCACTTGCTTTTAGTCTATTTTTCCCTAGAATTATGCAACATGGTGGTCCTGTTTTGCTAGTGGTTTTGGAATGACTAAGAATATTCTTTGTAATTATTAAGGCTGGCTTTGTTCATTTATACACACACACACATACATACACACAAAGTCTATTCAATCCATAGATCCTGTATCAGATTATCTGTATGACTTCTTGAGAGCTTCAATTTCCCACAACAAACATTTAATGTTAGGTACATAGCTTGTAAAGAAAAATAATAGGAAATTCATATGTCCTCAAGTAAATTTATATTTGGAGATTTTTATTTCAATTTCCAAGAAAATTACTTTTCATTTTAAGTTACAGAAAGCATAATTGAGCCTTTGGTAGGAAAATAGTACCACTCTATATGCCATCTGATGTTTTTAATTCTATGTCAGTTCTATGTATGAAATCAAAAATGTCAGTCTTACTTCCTCTCTGGTGTTCTGATAGGAATTTTCACACTACAGGTGTTTGTAACCCCTCAAAGATGTCTCAGCATCCTAATGACAAATGTGCTTCACAAACCCGTATCAGTCCTCAAACAACTGTCATAGGCCATGTAGAGATCAGGAGATAGATGGATCCTGAGTGTGAGTCAGTCAGTGTGTGCAGTTGTCCCAGTATACACCGGGATGCTCCTAGCTGGCAGATGAACTGATTTGACTTCATTGTTACTATGGAAATTATTGCTTCCATATGTGGAAATGATATTAGTGACTCTGAACTTATCCTTTTAAGGGGATAAGGACTTTTTACCAGGTCATCTTAGAAATTAAAGCCATCTTAAAAAGGTAAAAAAAAAAAAAAAAAAAAAAGCATGGGGCAGGATTACCTAAGGTATATTTCTTCCTAAGAGCCTCCATTCTGAATTCAGCTTATCATATCAGCACAGTGATGACCCGGCCCCATCAGACATATCCTTATTAAGCACTAAGGGGATATTTGGGGTACCAGGAAATTTACAAGTTGATGCATTTCTTGACTATGTGATCTTTATTCCTAAATTTCTAAACAGGTGCTAAAGATCTAAGTGTGTCCATAAAGACAAGGAATTTATCTTAATGTGGAAAATAACTCAGAAAGATGAAATTAGGCTGAGAAGTCAAAGCACTGTAAGGATAAATTTACAGGGGGTACATTGTTAATGCTTGAAAAGGAGGAGCATGGAGTACCCCAGGAAGGATACTCTAAAGGCAGCTCACAGTTATCAGATGGAGAAGATTGACATTTACAAGAAGGCATGAGGTACAAGAGCTCAATTATAATGCAATTGTCTTTGAAATTTCTATTTCCTCCCCCCCCTCACTCACACACACATACACACACACACACACACACACACACACACGCTTCTAAAAGACTTCTCTCTGAGAATAATGATCACAGTTATTGACTCAGGTAGCTTCTGTAAAATGCCAAGAAATAGGTTGAATTGATGAAAACAAAAAACTAGTTTGGTGAGGAGAAAAAAATCAATATTGTTATCTGACTGAATTGGTTGGTCTTTTCAGATATTCCGATGCAGACATTGCTCCTGACTTACCTAACAGGCAGATTTGCTTTTCATTTTTATAGAAAAAAATATCATCGAAACAAAGGCGGTGAACTGTATCACCCAATTTCTCCACCCAGAATAAAGCAAGAAAAGAGGGCTGAGCTAAAATTACACTGCCTGGAAGAAAATGAAAATTCTCCATTGTAACTGTTCCCCAGGGCCTGACTTCCACCTTTCAATGCAGCTCTGTATCAATCACTTTCTTACCAAGATCTGCTCCACTGCAAGTGGCATCTGGTATTTTACTGTCATCACCCATCACGTTTAATTCAGATGTTAGCCGGGAAATTCACTGAGGCCAGTCAAACAGAACTGCAGTGGCTGAGCACTGACCCATATGTTCCGTCTTCTAGTTCTTCAAGTTCATGACGAGGCCACTCAGACACTGCGGTGGCTTCCCTCACACCTGTCCCTTTCTGTTCTGAAATTTGCCATGGTGTGGGAGGTATTTTACAAAGGGGCTGGGGTTGAGTGAGAGCAGGAGGGAAGTGTGAGAGGGATTAATTTCAAGTCTACTTAAAAATGATTCCTCCCTTAATATATTTACAGCAGGAAAAAGCATGTGTTGGTTAAAATCCAATTTAATTCATGAATCACTTAAGTAGCCATTTAAATCAAAGAGTAAGAATGAGAGGGGCCTAAGAGAACTTTGAGTCTGGTCCAAACTCCTCATTTTAAGAGTTGAGTAAGCTAAACCTTAAGAGGTGACACTGACAAGCCCAGGAATTTAGGGTCCTGAAGCTTTAAGGGAGCCTAGCAAAAACTTAAACTGTGGACCACACATACTCACGTGTGTTTTATGATAAAAAGAACACTACACTATGGTGCACTTTTTAAAATAAGAATTTAGAGTTTGTTCCTACCATCTTCTCGGACAGCGTCAAACTCTATGGGAAGGGAGCATGCCTCCACGTAAGATGTTTAAGACTTCCTAATTGAACCTCCGGTGTTCTCAAACTGATGTGACAGAAAATACACTTTGTCCTTTTATCCATTTCAGCTTTGATGGACTCTACATTTTTTTTTAATCTAACAAAAACGTTCTTTCACAACTCGGTACTGAAATAAACTTTCAGCTTCAATAAAAGTCGTGGACAAACTCCACTATGACTCGAAGCTCTGCGGACGAGCCGCCAGCAGCACAGCCAAGTCGCAGTTGCCCCTGGGGAAGGGCAAAGAAAATGCTGCCTCCTTGTATGACCTGCTTCAGTTGCCTTCTCAGCTGCCGTTGTATGTTAGCTGAACCAAGGCGCAAGTTAAGCAGGCTGCCTCTGTTGTGGGCCGATCTCAGGCTGGGGCGCTGGTCCCTCCGCCCCGCAATCAAGAAATTCGCCTCTGGCCTCGAACGCCCTAACCCTGGCCATCCAGAGGCGCCCGAGCGATAACTGGGGCTCAGCTGCAGCCTCCGAGCGGCGCCCGGAGCGGGACTCGGCTCAGAGGACAGTAAGGATAGTCCAGTGCAAACCTGGCAGCCTTGCAAGTCAACGGCCCGGATTTCAAGGGGGTCATCCTTTCGCTAGATTTGCTGCGACCGATGAGTGGAAGGTGGAAAGCGTCCTGGCGCTCGCAGGACGCCGCGTCCCTGGGCCTCCGCGCCAAGCGTCCTCGGTCCCCCACCTCGGTCCCCCACTCCCACCTCGACGCCGACAGTGAGTCTCCTGTGCTTCTAGGATGCGGAAAACCCTTCCCCCCGCCCCGCGCCGGCGTCTCCAGGGGAAGGGACCACTTTCTGCCCGCGCTCCCACAGGCGGGGGCCGAGCCCCGGCCGCAGCCAAGCCAGGGTCACCTTGGCCCGCGTGCCTTTCATTCCAGCCCCTCCCCCCGCAGCCCCGAGCGGGGAGGTTACAGCCGGCCACCGCCAACAGGGCCCTTCCTCCCGCCTCTCCGTCCCACCCCTCACACTCCCCGCGGCCCTTCCCGACTGAACCCGGGCGCTCCGGCACGCGGCCTCCGCCAGAGCCGAGGGGACAGCGCGGGAACCCGGCGGACAGAGCGCGGGAACTGGGAGCCACCTCAGCTGGATCCGAACGAGAATAACCTCGCTGCCCCTCCGGAATCCCGCCTCAGGGACTTCTCGGGGCGTCGCTCGGGCTAAGGAGAGTCCCCCGTGCGCATCCACATCCCCTTCTGACTTCCTTCTCCCCATCCTCACCACGCGTGAAGTGGCCACTGAGCCGAGTCTGCAGGTGGAGGGGAGCCTGCGCGCAAAACTTACTGTTGGCGGCGGCCACCCCTCCGGGGTAGGCGGTCAGACTCTGGAGCCACACGCCCAGAGCCACCAGGAGCAGCCCTTTGCTCTCCATCGCAAGGCGCGTCCCTCTGTAGGCGCTACAGGTCACGGGCGGGAGCGGGGACAGACTGATGGACCGCGGAGCCTAAGGCGGGAGCAGGCTGGAGCCGCGGTCGGGAACAGGGCAAGTCGCTCTTTAAAGCGGAGGGCAGGGCAGCTAGAAGTGGCAGGTTTCCTCGGAGCAGGAGGAATCGAGTCTGACAGTTCCCACTCCACGGCTGCTTATGTGACAGGAAATATGCAAATAAACCTCATCACCTATTGGCTATAAAATCATAAGTTGGGGGGAGGGCCCTAAAATCACTTCCAAATATTTAAGCAAACTGTAATGAGGATCAACCCTGCCAGCGAGAAGAAGGGAAAAGGGCAGAAGGGAAATGTGCTTTCTCCGTGAGTTTCCTACTTGCTTTTCCTAAGGGGTCTGGCTCTCCAGGGCCCCCTGTACAAGCACCAAACTCAGGTTTATATGGATTAACGTTAAATACCCTGCAATCACCAGTTTTCCAAGGAGAGGAAGTTAAGCTGTTAAACTACATTTAGTTGATACTTAAACCCACTCCTCTTTTAATGGACCCTATTTGTAATTTGTAGGGGCTTCCCCCTCTCCCCCCACCCAAAAATTTCCGGGACAACATCAGTTTACGGATCCATAAACACACGTTGTTCTGCAGCTTATGCTTGAGCAATCTGGTATTTTAACATTGGCAAAATGGATTTGCTGATGTGGTAGAGAAAAGCCTTCTTGCTCTAACTAGTTTCTAATTTTTGCCTCATGCAAATTACACTCAAATTCAGAGAAGAATGCAAGTATAACATTTTATGGTCAGAGATAGACTATTGAGGTCAAATAATCTAAACCTGTATTGTTATGCAAAATGAAAGGAGCCAGTCACAAAGACACGTATTGTATCATTTGATTCCATTTATATAAAATATGCACAAGTAGGTAAATCTTACAGACAGAAAGTAGATTTATGGTTGCCTGGAGCTGGGGAATAAGGGAGGAGAGGTAGAGTGGTTGGAGAAATTTGGGGGGATGGTGATGAAAATGTTTTAAATTACATTATGGTGATGATTGTACAACCGGATTAACATACTAAAAAAATTCACTTGTACACGTTAAATTGGTGAACTTTATGGTGTGTAAATTATATCTTAAAGCTCTTAACAAAGATTGAGGTGTGCAAGTAAACTAATAAGAATGATGAAATCACATTGGAAATTGTACTTTTTTTTTTTTTTTTTGCCAAAATGCTCAGAATACAGAATATGTGAACTATCTTTTTAAATGTAAAGGATTTGTATTAGCCAGAAAGGACAATTAACTCTATACTCTCCACTTTACATCTGGGAAACAGGCTCAAAAAATCAAAACCTCCAATTCACTCTCTATACTGGATTCTTTATCTGAATATCTTCAATGCTTCCTTCTACCCATCTCTCTCTGTCTCTATTTCTGTCTCTGTCTCTGTCTCTTTTTGTCTCTCTCTCTTTTTACACACATACAATCTACATTTGTATATTAGAATGAAAGGCCATGTGATTTAAATTAAGCTCACATTTAAAGTTTTACTCAAAAACAAAATACACCTAATAATATCCAAATAATTCAAAGTGTGTTATTATGTTGAATAAAGTTCTAATTTTAAGTTGATGCATTAAATGGCACAACACAATATATGGTCTTGTATTGCAATTATTAAACAATATAGTGTGCACATTCATCCTACCCCACAAAGCATGTGGAGGGATTTCAAAACCTGCCAAGAATTAACCCCCTCAAAAAAGCTTTTGAAGTGGCAGAACAGACCATGCAGGGGATGAATAACCATGATGTGGCAGTCCTCCAAAAATTACATAGCAAATTCTAATTTTTTAAAAAAAATGATACGAGATGAGTACAATTGCATGTGCTCAAGGTATAAATGACATAAACAAATGACATGCAAAATGCCTACTATCTTATATAGGATACTCATGCAGCCTATTTTCACACATAAATTTTGTAAAAATCATTTGTTAAAGCAGCCTAACCAATCTGCGCTTCTGTGCCTTCCAGAGAATTGCAAGAAGATTGCTACAGGGAAGTTTGATACTTATATGTATGTTTAAAATGATTTCTCAGGTTTATGCAGTGACCTATACTGTTACACGGCACGTCCATTAGAGTTGCAGAGATTTCCAGGAAGAATTCATGCATAGCAGCTCAGGCTGTTAGGAAATCAGGTAGGTTGGTTCCGGTCCCGGGACTTGCGGTGGGCAGGTGGGTGTGGCGGCAACACACTCTCCTGATTGGCTGCTCTTGGAGCGACGGTGCCTGCTTTCTGGTGCAGAGGCTCACATGATCTCTTAAGTCCGGACTGCTGTGCGTTAGCCAGGCGCCTGGTCCAAGCTTCAAGAAGGTTATTTGATCACCACCGGCAGGGTGAGGCTTGACGTTTTCCGTAATTGACGTGTAAAAGACTTAAAAAACTTCAAGTCAGAAAAAAAAGCTAAGCTTTTTATAAACGTTTAACAAACCAGTACTCACGCCAGGAAACTTGCTCCTGACATAATTTTAAAATACATTAGGTAAAAAGTTAAATGGGCATACCTAAAGAAACAAGCAGAAACTCCAGAACGCGACATGTAGGGAAGTCCTTCCTCCCTTCCTTCTTTCTTTCCTTCCTCCCTTCCTCCTTTCTTTCCTTCCTTCCTTCTTCCCTTCCTTCTTTCCTTTTTTCCTTCCTTCCTTCTTTCCTTTTTTCCATCTTTCCTTCCTTCCTTCCTTCCTTCCTTCCTTCCTTCCTTCCTTCCTTCCTTCCTTTCTTCCTTTTCTTTCTTCCTTTCTATCCATCACCTTTCTATCATTTATCTACCTACCCTTCATCTATCATCTATTTTTCTGTCATTATCTATACAACATCTACCCTCTATCCATCTATCTTTTAGATTGAAGGCCTGCTATTTGCACACACTGGGCACTTTCCATCCTTTCCTGCTTTTAATTATTACAAAAACATCTGCACAATATTCGCATTGTACAGATGAGGGAAGATAAAATTTAAAGAAGATTAAATAACAGCAACCACAAATTATAAATATTTTTTCCCCTTTGGTGATCCCAAGAAAGAAGGAAAATGAGTAAAAGGTATCAAAAATAGAATTACCATCCTTGCTTTAGGGGTGAAGGAATTGTGGGATGTGGAGAAAATTGCTTCAAAAGAAAAAAGTGTGGTGTTAAATAATCCAGACATATTTTAAGGATTTTCGTTTTCTTGATTTGGGGATATTCACCTTCTCTCCTCTTTCAAAAACAAAAGATGCAAAACACAAAGAGAAAGAAAGATCATATTTTAATATCAGCATTAAAAGATTTGTCTAAATAAAGTTAAGAGAAATAAAGGATTTAAGGAAAAAAAAAAGAGTGAATGCCTTCTTTTAATGTCACTGTATTGCTATGACCTGTCCTGGAACGAGGTATTATAGTGAGAGGGACACATCAGAACAGAGCAGAAGGACGGATGCTGTCACAGAGGAGCTGCAGGAAGCCGAGGGGAGGAAGGATGCAGGCCTTTCCTAGAAGAAATCTCATAAAACTAAAACGAATTTCTCACAAATAACCTGCTTTATAGTCCATGTTTATTTATAAGTGGCTTTCTACCCATTTAAAAAAAAAAACAAACAAACATAAAAACTTAAGTGCCGGTAGGAAATCAAAGGAGACTTCCTGTGAGATCTAGTTAAGTACTTGAATATGCAAGACCAGAAATGTTTTCTGCTGAGGGCATCGCATTCTAAGATAACTTCAGACAAATCAAAGCCCTAGACTGACAAAGAGCTGAGCCTTGCTCAGCACAGATATGTTCGAAGTGCCCCCTGCTGATTTCCTGGTGACACTGCAACACCTGTAAAAGCCATTTTAAGAGACTTGAAACAATTAACTTGAGTCATCATTAAGGTCTTGTATTGTTATTGGAGTTTTTCTTGTTCCTTTTGTTAAGTCATATGTAACCGTGAAGGAAGATATTGCTCTTCTCACCTTTGTGGTACTTCCCACAGCATCCAACTGTGCTGGGATGTTAGGACGTTCTTAGTCAATTGGGTGAATTAATAACACTGAGTAAAGGATGATCCAGAGCCAACCAGGGAGAAAGCAGGATACTTTTTTATTTTAAATTTTCACTAGATTAAGTAATTACGAAACTTGAACACACTTATGCACATGTGCGCGCGTACACACACACACACACACCCTCTTTGCCATAATCTAGTCTACTTAGACCAAACATATCCGGTTAGGGAAATGGAAGGCAACTTCATTTGACTGGAGCTTTCTGCTGGCCTCACATATTTTGCTTCGTCCTTTTAATTGACTCTTTCTTTAAAAAAGTAATATACTCTTACTCGACCAAAATAATACCACAGAAGACAAAATTTCAAGCAGTACAAAAGTGTGTGCAAACGAAAGTCTTTCACTGATTGCAGATTTCCAAACTCTAGTTTCTCTCCAGAAGCAACTAGCTCTCTTTTCTGTATATCCTTCTAGAAAAGTCTATGCATTTACAAGCATAAACATGTTTGTAAACAAGTGCTTGTGTGTATATTCATCCATACATTCACAACTTATTTTTTTACACTAATGTCAGCAAACCATAATTCCTGTTTCACAGTTTATTTTTTCACCTGCTAATGTGCCTTGGAGATGAACTGATGATGAAGGACCCTTTTTTTCCTTTCTTTTTATGGCCATGTAAGATTCCCTTCAATGGTTATACCATTGTTTATTAAACCAGACACCTATTAATAGTTATTTAGGTCTTTCAGTAATATAAACCATGTTATAATGAACAAAGACAAATTCTCTGAAATATTGAATCAAAAGGAATAAGTATTTATTATTTTAATATGTAAATCCACTAGGTCCTGTAATGAAACTGCACAAATTTACGTTTCTACCTACAGTGTGTAAGAGTTGAGTGATTGTGTATATTCTGGCCATTATTGTGTGTTACTGAATTATTTAATCTCTACCAACCTGGAAAGTGAAAGATGGCCTCTTGTTTTAATTTTCATTTCAAATAATAATAATAGTTAACTCTCATGCAGCCCTTATTATCTAGCAGTTCTTACATATATGACTAATGTAATATAAAACAGCTTTATTAAAATATAACACGTTATACAAAACATCCATTTAAGGTATACGATTACATTCTTCTTAGTATGTTCAGAGTTGTATAAATATGGCCAATTCTAGAACACTTTAATGACATCCAAAGAAGCTCCGTATCCTTTAGCTGTCACTTCCCTCACCTCCCACCCCCAGCCTCAGCCCTAGGCTACTTCCATCTCTATTGACTTACCTATTAGACACATTTCATATGTGATTTTTCTAACTGGTTTTCACTTAGCATGATGTTTTCGAGGTTCATCCATGTTGAAGCATAATTCAGTACATTTCTTTTTATTGCCAAATAATATTTCATTGTATGAATATAACATATTTTATTTATCTATTTATCACTTGATGTATGTCTGAGTTATTCCCACTTTTGGGCTACTGTGAATAATGCTGTTATGAACAGTTGTGTACAGGTTTTTGCATGGACAATATGTTTTTAATTCTCTTGGGTATACATGGAGGAATGGAATTGCTGGGTTTTGTGGTAAATACGTTTCAGTCTTTGAGGAACCGCCAGATGTTAAGTACTTTTTTCTTCATAGTTTCCCAGATTTCCCTTTGAGAGTTTGTCACTACCTCCTTCTGTTGCAAATTAGCGTTCATTTCTTGATTATTATAATGTAATAGTATTTTCTGTCTGTCTATTGCATGAGATTGTGGCCTCACAAACTTGAGATGAGATCCATTCATAGCCTCTGTCTCCTTAACACCAAACATAGAGCTGGATACTAGAGTAGGTACTCAAACATCTATGTGAACAAACGATTGGATAGAGGAAGGAGGGAAGGAAGGAAGGAAGGAAGGAAGGAAGGAAGGAAGGAAGGAAGGAAGGAAGGAAGGAAGGAAAGAAGGAAGGAAGGAAGGAAGGAAGGAAGGAAAGAAGGAAGGAAAGAAGGAGAGTTTGAAAGGTGAAAATCAGTATATACTGCAAGATATTTACATTTACCTCAAAATTTATTTTCTACCTTCCTTGGCAAAATAGTTAAACAAGAGAGCCAGAATTAAAAGGATAAACTGAAATTTTTGAAGTCTTAAAGAAGTTTATGTATGAATGAACATGACAATGAGGCACTATTCACAAAGGAAGTAAAGGTAAATGCCAGAAGTCAGAACCAAATCAGAAGGATCCAGATCTGAGTTGCATTATCTTAAACATCTGTGATTATATGGTGGTGCTTTTACTTTTATATGTGACATCGTTACGTTATAGCAACTGAAATAATTTTATAGGTGATTTTTTTCTCCTACTTGAATTGGTATTTTAGTGTAAAACTAATTGTTATTTTTATAATTTTGCTGTCATCATTAGCAACATCATGGTGCTATTTTATTAAAATCCTATTTACATGTTGTCCAGTACCAATTCCAATACTTTTCATTCAAGATATTTAAATGGTCTAATAATAATACAATGTGTCACATATGAGCAGACTTCACAGTTGTAAAGGCTAAGGCATTATACTCATAACTGAGAATTTGCCTGCACCTGGCCTGATTCTCAAAGTACCCCCTCCCCCCAGGAAAAGCAGCACACCAACTGATATTCAGAATTACTTCTATAAGCTCTACTCTCTGATGTAATCAATGTGTTTCCTCTCACTACACAGGGATTTGATTGACCCTTGTCCAAAATTCTACACAGCCATCTCTAGCCTACTGCACGTGCCTTACCTTAGATGCACCCTTTGGCTCATTTCAAGCTACAGAAGTTCAACCCAGTTGCCATATTACCTAATAGCAATGTAAGAGGGGCACAAATCTGCCAGGACCTTGAGTCTACATTATCAAGGGCTTTCTCTAGGGGCCTTGAACCCAATTTGTCTGCTTGACTAGCCAGAAAATGGACATCTCGTTGGCTCAGTCCTGCCTGAATGAGAAAGGCGGTTCCATCTCAGACTTCAACTCATGCAGCTTCACTGAGGAGTTCCATGGAAAGCGAATCTCCTTAGAACCTGATAGAGAAGAAGATTGAGAATAGGTGGCAAGGTCCACAATGAAAGGGAAAGAGGCCACAAAAGGTGGAGCTCTGGGCCTCTTCCTGGTTGCTAGGACCCTGACCCCAGGGGTCACTTGGACATCAGCAGTCTCAGAGATACTGCTGAGATGGAATGCTCTGTTCACTCAAGCGCTGTAAATCCCTCTCTGTGATGTGCTGAAGCTGGCTTATATCAGCTTACTGAAGCCGATTGTTAAATCTTTAGGAGTTTTGCAAGCAGGTTGATGGCATTTGTAGCTCAAAATAAGTCACCGAGGGAGTTTTTACATCATCCATTGGCAAACAGTACAAACTAGGGCCTTTCTCCAAGAGAGCTGGCTATCAAATATTTACCAGCAAACCACTTATTCCTGCCCTATAAAAACCTACAGATAAATCAGTGGTTGTGATTTTGGCCTGCAGGCAGTGTCCGGAGACATTTTTGATTGTCATATGTGGGAGGAGGTGGGGATTGCTATTGCCATCTAGTAGATAGGAGCCAGAGGTGCCACTAAACCTCCTACTACAACCTCACATAACAAAGGATTCTCTAGTCCCAAATTTCAATAGTGCTGAGGTTGAGAATACTTGATGCTAACCTTGAGAAAGTAGAGTTTCCTGATAGGCCGTACTCCTTAAGACCAAAATAGATTCCCAGTGATGGAAATGATCAGGATATTCCTGCAATCACTCTCTCCTTCCCCATTGAAATCACTCATGTGGGCACCTACAACCATTGCTAATGCTCATGTATTAAGAATTAACCTTGCAGTTACTTCACACATAAATTCTTGCTACCTCTTCTGCATCGGTCATATCTACTCATAATGCAGCCCTGCCCACCTCCCAATGACTCGTATCTCATTGCTTCTTTGAGTCTATTTCAGTGACATTCTGCTACCTGCAACCAACCCCTATCCACGTATCTTAAAAAAAAAAAAAAAAACAGCTTTATTGAGATATAACTCACATATCATACAATTCAATTATTCAAGTGTACACTTCAATGGCTTTTAATATATTCACGGAGTTCCACAACCATCACCACAATCAATCTTCATCACCCCAAAAACAAACCCCAAACCTACAACCAGTCAATTCCAGTTTTCCCCAAGATCCCCAGCCCTAGGCAACCACTAATCTACTTTCTGTTTCTATAGATTTGCCTATTCTCAATATTTTACATGAATGGAATCATATAATATGTGGTATTTTGTGATTATGTTGAATCATGTGTCAGTATCTCATTCCTTTTACTACCAATAATATTTAATAATATTTCATTGTATGGATATACCACCTTTATTTATCCATTTATCAATTGATGATCATTTGAGTTGTTCCCCCTTTTTAGCTATTTTGAATAAGGTTGCTATAAAAATTTGTGGATATGAGTTTTTGTGTGGATATGTGTTTTCACCTAGGAGAATTGCTAAGTTAAATGGTAAACCTATATTTAATCCTTTAAGGAATTGCCAGACTATTTTCCAAAGCAGTTGCATCATTTTTACATTTCTACCAGTAGTGTATGAGGGTTCCAATTTTTTTGCCCCTCATCAACACTATTTATTATCTGTCTTTTTGTTTATAGACATCCTAGTAGGTGTGAACTGGGATCTCGTGGGTTGATTTACATTTACTTAATAGCTAATGATATTGAGCATCTTTATTTGTACATCTTTGAAGAAATGTGTATTCAGACCTATTGCTCATATTTTAGTTAGGTTATTTGTCTTTTATTATTGAGTTGTAAGAGATTGTCATTTATCTTAGATACAAATCCCTTATCAATGTATACTTGCAAATTCTTTTCCAATTCTATGAATTGCTTCTCCCCACATTCTTAATGGTGTCCTTTGAAGCACAAAATTTTTTGTATGTTGATGAAGTCCAATTTATGTATTTTTTTTATAGTCTATGATTTTGATATCATATATAAGAATATGGTATTGCCAACTCCAAGGTCATGATGATTTACCCCTGTTTCCTTTTAGTTTTACTTTTTACGTTTAGATCTGTGATCTATTTTGAGTTCATTTTTATGTGTACTGTGATATAGAGGTCCACATTTATTCTTTTGCCTGTGGATATCCAGTATCCCAGCACCATATGTTGAAAAGACTATTTTATCCCCTCAACTTTGTCAAAAATCAATTGACCATAAATGTGAAGATTTATTTCTGAATTCTGGATTATATTCCATTGGTTGGTTATATTGCTATCCTTTTGCCTATACCACATTATGTTGTTTGATTTGGTTTTGTAATAAATTCAAGATCAGGAAATATGAGTCCCCTAATTTTGTTCTTTCTTTTAACATTGTTTGTTCATTCTGAGTCCCTCTAATTTACATACGTTATTGATGTCTAATTTTATCCTATTGTGGTCAGAGAATATACTTCGTATGATGTAAATCTTTTTAAATTTACTGAAGCTTGTTTTATGGTCTAGCATGTGGTCTGTCTTATAGAATATTCCATGTGCACTTAGAAAAATGAATATTCTTCTATTGTTGGGTGAAATGTTCAGTAGTTGTCTGAATTATATATATTTTTAATTTTCTGTATATTATGATATTTTAGCATCTTAAAAAACATTTCTGGTTTTCTATTTTCAAGTTCATTTATTCTTTCTTCTTTATATATCTTTTATTAATCCTACCCAGTCAATTTTTTTCTCTAAGAGACTGTACTTTTCTAATCTAAAATTTTTAGTTAGTTCTTTATTACGGTGATTCTGATACTCCTTACTCTTTCCACATACCTCCATCGTTCTCCGTAAATTTTTAAACATATTTTTCATAGTTATTTAAAAATCTTTGTTATTTTCAATGTCTAGGTCATCTATAGGTCTGTTTTGCACAGCTCTTTTATGCCTACCAACTATCATCTATCCTCTGGGTTGTTTGAAATCTCAGCTCATGCACGTGCGGTTCAGAAGTCAGCTGAGGACTTAAAAGGCATTTATATGGAGATTTGATTGATCACTTTTCATATTACTCTGTAACAAGATGTATATTTTGAAATTAAGTTATTCTTAATTTTTGATGAGAATAAGATTTTAGAGTTAAAAATTTATTTCTAATTGAAATATAACTATACTTACACAAGTAATTAAATATATAACAAATGTTAATAAGTAGTAAAATGGTCTACGGCCATGCCACCCTGAACATGCCTGATCCCATCGAATCTCCAAAGCTAAGCAGTGTCAGGTCTGGTTAGTATTTGGATGGGAGACCACCTAAAAAGACTGGGTGCTGTAGGTGTAAAAATAAATAAATAAATAAAAATAAGTAGTAAAATGTAAAAAAGTTATTGGAAAAACATCTTTTAATGGATAAATGTCGGAGCCAGCCGACAGTCGAATCAGGGCCTCCTGTAACGAAGGACGGAAAAGAGAAGAAGAAGGGAAACACACAGATGGGGTCGAGAGGGACGAGCTCGGAGATTTGACCCTGAGTTTATTTTTGCACATGCTTATATACTCAGGAACAAGGATGTTTGTTAGCTACAAATGTATACACCAAGTCAGCACATCCTGAAACCTCCCCCTCAGCCCCGGGGCCCGTGTTTTCAAGATTTAGCTTGTTCTACCAAAACAAGTTCCTTCTTTAAGAACAACAACACCTGGCTTGGGCCAAATGGCCCCCCACAGATAAATGTATGTTTTAAATTTTAATTTACATGTATATGGGTTAAATGTTAGTTATTGCTAGACTGATTCAGGATTCGTTTTCAATTTGATTCTTATTTTAAATTTTATATGTACAAGCATTAGGAATCCTTTTTCATGTAAATAAATAGGTAGAAATTTTTGTAAACTAATATCATTCTTTTCTTAGAATTCCTTTGAAGTTACATGTGAAATCTACATGCTGATTTATCATTAAAAATGACTTTTAAGAAGCATTTGCTTGTAACTAAATGATGTCCTCCTACTTTTTTTAAAAAAAGAAAACAAAGAACTTGAAAAATAATTTATCCAGAATATTTATTTTCTCTACAACAGATATCAATATTTTGAATCATCCCATTGTTTAGTGTCCCCAAGGATTTTATGCCCTAGGGCAAAGTAGTCAATAAGCAGTAGCTATTATTAGCACTATCTACCATCCCAAGTAGCACTCAAGGAACTGACTAAAGCCCTACTGTGACCACTTTTTTGTTATCTTCAGCATATTCAACATCAATTCACAGTTTCTGTTGTTTTATAGACCTACTTAGATCATTCTTAACTTCTTCATGAAAACTTCATTCGCACTTCCAGCCCTCAGAATTCTTCAAGCATGACAAACTATTTCATCTGATATCAGGATTAGCTGCATACTGTTTTATACTGTTCCATTTTTGTATATTAATCATATGGCTCAATTCAGATTATAACCTTTTTGAGGACAACCATTCTAATTTGTAGTTCTATCTACTGCACATCTACCTCATGGTCGAATATTTAATTAAGTATTTAATAATATAAACCTATGTGCCGTGTTGCTTTTTCAAACCATATTTCTTGGCCTCCGATCAGCATAAAGCTGGATTTCTTGTCTAACAAGAATTTGCTCATTGTCACTTGACTGTTATTTGCGCTAAATTTCCAAGAAACGATCTCCAAAATAACACAATGCCTCAATTTCAATCTCAAAACTGAGGAGCAAGAATGGAAAGAACATTTAGCTTCTACATGGAAATAGCAGTACTTACATAACTAAGATTACAATCACCTGCTTTACATTCTTGACTATTAGCATACCTGAGTATTATGAATATACTTGTAAATAAATAGGAGAATAAAATATGTAATAATAGATACAGAAATTACCTAATTATCCTGAATGATTTTGTATTTTTTAAAAGATAAATTATTACTTTTCTGTAATAATTTAATTTTAACTATTTGAATTCTGACAAACCCTACTGAAGACATAAATGCATGTTCCTTTATTAATGATGTCCTTATTTATTTTTCATTCATTTCTTTATTCACTATACATCTATTTAAAATGTGAGAGTCATGCAAAAAATGAATATAATTCAATTCATGGCCCCTGTTTTGAGACTCTTCTTTGTTTCTAAATAATAATGTGTTAACTGGAAAATCACCCTCCTTATGCTGATGTCTGTTTTCTCCACCCCTTCCCTCCCCCAGCAAAACAAAAAAAATAAACCAATATACTGAACTCTCAGTTATGTGATATTCTCAAAGTCACCTGGAAGTTTAGGAATGTAATCTAGAGCAGCACTTCTCAACCTTTTTTTCATTATCTTTTTTTTTTCTTTTTTAGGATTCCTTAGTTTTTTCCCTAAGGTCCCCTACTCGTAACATTTTTTTTAATTTTTAATTAATTAATTAATTTTTTAATGGTGACATTGGTTAATGAAAACCAATAAGTTTCAGCTGTATTCTTTAACAGTACGGCACATATATGTTTATACTGTGTGTTCATCTCCCATAGTTAAATTTCTTTCTGTCACCACATATTTGAACCCCTTTACCTGTCTAGTCCCCCCTCCCCACTATCCTCTGGTAACCACTACTCTATTGTCCATGTCCATGAGTCTCTGTTTGTCCTGTTCATTTGTTGCTTTTAGGTTTATATCCCCTATAAGTGATATCATGTGATTTTCAACTTTTTCTATCTGGCTTATTCCACTTAGCATGATTATCTCAAGGTCCATCCATGTTGTCACAAATGGCAGTATTTCATCTCTTCTTATGGCTGAGTAATATTCCATTGTATATATGTACCACAGCTTCTTTAGCCAATCATCTATCGTAGGACACTTTGGTGGCTTCCATGTCCTGGCCACTGTGAATAATGCTGCTATGAACATCAGTGTGCAAATATCTTTTTGGATATGAGTTTTCAAGTATTTAGAGTAAATACCCAGTAGAGGGATTGCTGGATCATATTATAGGATCATATTATAGCTATTCTAACAGGTGTGAGATGGTATCTCATGGTGGTTTTGATTTATATTTCCCTAATAGCTAGCGATGTTGAGCATCTTTTCAAATATTTGTTGGCTATTTGTGTTCTCTAGGGAGAAGTGTCTGTTCAGGTCCTCTCCCCATTTTTTGATTGGATCTTTTTTTGTTGTTGTTATTGAGTTGTATGAGTTCTTTGTATATTTTGGATATTAGGCCCTTATTGGAGGCGTTGCTTGCAAATAGATTTTCCCATTCAGATGGTTGTCTCTTTACCTTATTGACGATATCTTTTGCTGAGTAGAAGCTTTTTAGTTTGATGTAGTCCCATTCATTTATTTTAGCTTTTACTTCCCTTGCCTTTGAGGTCAAATTCATAAAATCCTCTTTAAGTCCAAGGTCCTAGAGTTTAGTTCCTATGTTTTCATCTATGCATTTTATTGTTTCAAGGCTTAAATTCAGGTCCTTAATCCATTTTGAGTTCATTTTGGTGTGTGGTGATAGACAACAGTTTAGTTTTATTCTTTTGCAGGTGGCTTTCCAGTTTTCCCGGCACCATTTATTGAAGAAGCTTTCCTTTCTCTATTGTATGTTTTCCCTTTTTTGTTGAAAATTATTTGCCCATATAAATATGGATTTACTTCTGGACTCTCGATTCTGTTCCACTGGTCTGTGTGTCTGTTTTTCTGCCACTACCATGCCATTTTGACTACTGTTGTTTTGTAGTATGATTTGAAGTTGGGCAGAGTGATGCCTCCAGCCTCATTTTTTCTCAGGATGGCTTTGGCAATTCGGGGTCTTTTGTGCTTCTATACAAATCCAATGATTTTTTGTTCTATTTCTTTAAAAAATGCCGATCGGATTTTGATGGGGATTGCATTAAATCTGTATAATGCTTTAGGTAATATGGTCATTTTAACTATGTTAATTCTTCCAATCTAAGAACATGGAATATCACATTTCTTTGTATCTTCTTCGATTTCTTTTAACAGGGTCTTGTAGTTTTCATTATATAGGTCCTTCACATGTTTCGTTAGATTTATTCCTAGGTATTTTATTCTTTTTGTTGCAATTGCAAAAGGAATTGTTCCTGATCTCGTTCCTGCTCCTGAAGGTTTTTAGTTTTTCAGCATTAAGTATAATGTGGGCTCAGGGTTTGTCGTATATGGCCTTTGTTATGTTAAGTTACTTTCCTTCTATAATGGTTTTTTTAAGTGTTTCGATCATAAATGGATGCTATATCTTGTCAAAGGCTTCTTCTGCATCTATTGAGATGATTATATGATTCTTATTTTTTAATTTGTTTATGTGGTGTATCACATTAATCAGTTGGCATATGTTGAACCACCCCTGTGCCTCTAGGATGAAGCGCACCTGATTGTGGTGTATAATCTTTTTAATATGTTGTTATATTTGGTTCACTAGTATCTTCTTTAGGATTTTCGCATCTGTGTTCATGAAGGATATTGGTCTGTAGTTTTCTTTTTTTGTGTTCTCTTTACCAGGTTTTGGTATCAGGGTAATATTGGCCTCATAAAATGAGTTGAGTAGTATTGCCTCCTCTTCGATTTTTTGGAGAGTTTGAGGAGAATAAGTATTAAATCTTCTTTGAACATTTGGTAGAATTCACTGGTAAAGCCATCTGGTCCTAGACTTTTACTTTTTGGTAGGTTTTTGATGATGTTTCAATTTCCATACTGCTTATCGGTCTATTTAGATTTCCCAGTTCTTCTTGATTTAATCTAGGAAGGTTGTATCTTTCTAAGTACTGGTCCATTTCTTCTAGGTTATTAAATTTGGTGTTACATACTTTTTCATAGTATTCTTGTATGATCCTTCGTATTTTTGTGGTGTCTGTCATCACTTACCCTCTTTCTTACCTGATTTTGTTTATTTGTGCCCTTTCTCTTTTTTCTTCAGTGAGTCTAGCCATGGGTTTGTTGATTTTATTAACCTTCTCAAAGAAGCAGCTCTTTGTTGCTTTTATTTTTTCTATTGTTTTTTTTGTTTTGTTTTTAATTTCATTTAATTCTGTTCTGATTTTGATTATTTCTTTCCTTCTGCTGTTCCCATGACATTTTAATAGCACAAGTATACTGTCTTTCTGTTTATGTACATTGGCCCTTTAGAGGACCATGCACCATCCTAATATCTGAGTTTTTACTCCCTAAAAGGCAAATATTGCCTGCTTAGGAGTGATATTACTCCCCTTGAGAATGCACAGTCTTGAGTCTAAACCACCACACACAATCTGTTCATTTGTCTGGCTCTAACCTGTGTTCCTTGATGGGAAATAAGAGGTCTGCGAGAGTTTTCAGAAACTGCTAAAGGCTATGGATGTATTTTTATGCAGGATAGTCATTGTCCTTGTCCTCATGGACTTTTACAGTTTATTAAATTGCAAAAATAATTTGAAATTACTATTATGGTTTCTGCTCCCAGGTAAGATGTAGAAAGTAGCAGTGGGTCATCTCTCCTACTGCAACACTAAGAAAAAGAAGTTAAATTTAAAAATCATATTTTCACTGTGGGCAGTAAACACACAATGCAATATATATATATATATGCCTTACTGTTGAATTATACACCTGAAACTTACTGGATTTCATTAACCAATGTCACCATTATAAAAAAATTTTTGAGTAAATAAATAAATAAAAATCATATTTTCAAAGACATTAGACAACTGTGATAGCAAAGAGGACTAGAAGAACTGAAATTCCAGAGAGGAGAAAGCCCATCTTAGGTTATTGTCAGACAATTTCTTTGCAGAGGGCTGAAAAACTGGGCTTGATGTAGGCAATAAGCTGTTAAAATTATTCAGACACTTGTTAAAGAACGGTAAGGCCAATTTTATTCAGGAGGACTATCATGGTAAGTGTAGGAACTAGTGCAGTGGGGTTTTGCAGTAGGGGGATATGCCAGAATATGACAAGGGAATGTAGGATTTATAGTTAAGGAGCAGAGTGAGGGTCTGTGAATAAAAAATTACTAAGAGGCAACATAACTGGCCTAATAGGATCCTTGCTGAAGGCTGGCCAAGTGATCAGATATTACCTGAGAGATGGTGGAGGATAAGGAACCTGATCGTATATCTGAGTGATCAGATATTGAGGGTGGGGGATTCTGGCTAAACCAATTTAGCAGGATTCTTACCAAAACCATGCTCTAGAACAGTGGTCCCCAACCATTTTGGCACCAGGGATCGGCGCTCCTATGAGAATCTAATGTCTGATGATCTGAAGTGGAGCTGAGGCGGTGCTGGGCAGCGGCTGCAAACACAGATGAAGCTTCACTCGCTCTCCTGCTGCTCACCTCCTAATGTGCAGCCCGGTTCTTAACAGGCCACGGGCCAGTAGCAGTCTGTGGCCCAAAGGTTGGAGATTCCTGCTAGAGAACATGCCCAAGGATAAGTCCTACTTGAAAAAGAAGTCAGAGGAACTTGATTGGTTTCAGGGCGAGAATCTTTGTCAAGGACTTTCCTGGGGGAAATAGAGGCCGACAGAACTTTCGGTGGCTGTGTGTGCTAGGGTGACAAACTAGAAGCTCAAACTCACAGCCTCTTCTCCAGATGAGACATTTAAGAAATACTGGGGTGGCACAGGAGGCTGGGGAACATGGAAAGCAAGCACTATTTTCCGAAGTGTCATGGTGCTGACAAGAAAAAAATTCTAACATGTTCTAAATTAAATGACAGTGGGCCCGGACAGTGGGGGAAAGAGACAGAACAGTTAGCCTGTGAAGAGCTGGGGGCAAGCTGACAAAAGACTGCTCACATTCCTAAATATATTTTGGAACTTCAAATTGACCTCCAGGCATCTATTAGCTGACCACTAGATGGGCCATGGCATCCTGCATGTGCATGAAGAGATCTATCAGGTTCTCAGTTGAATGTGGAGGGGTGTGCTGTGCTCCAGGAAAAGACAGAGCTGGAAGGGCAGAGTAAAATCCTCCATGGTCTACTAGTACTTAGAAGACAATTTCTCGTCTTGTTCCAGTACTAGAGAGAGGGGTCTTGCATTACGCATGTGGCTAGCCTCCCCATCAAGACATCTGTTAGATTTTGAAGCTGCCTGCGAAGGACTCTAAAAGCTAAGCTAAACTTCCAAAGGACAGAACAGAATCTCCTGGCAGTGCCTAAGACCTGAGAAGACAAAAATCTTCCAGACTCAACTGAGAACTTGAAAGAACAATGTCTAAAGATCATGCGCAAACCAGGGGAGACTGCGTCTAACTAAAAATGTACCCAACCCAAATTAGACTCAATTCTTTATTGGGATCTGTTTACGAGAGGAAAGGGAAAGCCGCTCAGGGATGCTTAACTTTATCCTCAATTTCTATGGCTCTCTAGTAAAAATGTCCTGTACATAATAACAACTTGTGAGAATCCCAATAGGCAGTAAAATGTGACCAACGAACAAGAAATAAAAACATGTAATAAAAATACAAACCCAAAGATGATCCAGATATTGGCATTAGCAGATAAGGATTTTAAAATACCTATCATAATTATGTTAAAGAGAATAGTGGGAAAAGGTGTACAGCATTCATGATAAGATGGAGCATTTTAACAGAGGACTATGAACTATAAAAAATAATCGAATGTACATTTTAGAACTTAAAATGTATAAAATAAAGAATTCATTGGGTAAATTTTGCAGCAGCTCAGATACAGTAGATGACAGGATTTGTGAATTTGAACACAGAACAATAGAAAATACCAAAGCTGAAGCACAGAGAGAAAAGAAATAAAAACAACAGATTAGATTATAAAAATATATGTGTTTGTACAGCCTGGTGAGCTAACTATGGCTTTTAAATTAAAAAAAAAATAATAATGGTAAACATTATTATTATTATTATTTCTAACTTTATTGAGGTAAAATTGACAAACAAAAATTGTATGTATTTAAGGTGTACAATGTGATATTTTGATGTACATATTATGTTGTGAAATGATTACCACAAACAAGCTAATTACTATATTTGTCAACTTACATAGTTGCTATTGTGTGTGGGGGGGTGAAAGTACTAATGATCTATTTTCTTAGCAAACTTCAAGTATACAATACAGTATTATTAACTGTACCATGCTGTACATTAGATCTCCAGAACTTATTCATCCTGCGTAACTGAAACTTTTTACCTTTGACCAAAAGCTCCCCATATCCCCTATCCTCCAGTCCCCAGCAACCACCATTTTGCTCTTTGCTTTTAAAAGTTCAACATTTTTTAGATTTCAGATATAAGTGAGATTATGTAGTATCTTTTCTTTCTGTGTCTGGCTTATTTCACTTAACATAATGTCCTACAAGTTCATCCATGTTGTTGCAAATGGCAAGATCTCCTTCTTTCTTAAGACTGGATAATATTCCATTATATATACAAGTAACAATTTCTTTATCCATTCATCTATCAATGGACACTTAGGTTGTTTCCATTCCTTTGCTATTGTGAATAATGATGCATACATAAGAATGAAGATATCTCTTTGAGATAAAGCCCACTGAAATTATTCTCGCTAGCCCATCCTAAACCTGCTTACCCTGGCCTTTCCTGCCCACAGGAATCACAATAAAGGCTTCTCTATGTTTTCCCCTCAATCCATCTGCCTCCTGACCCACCTTGGTGTTTGCCTGTGTGACCCCTGCAGGGCCTGGTATGTCCCTTCCTCTTGGGAACTATCAGTAACAGACTGTCTTTTCAATGGCAATCATCCCTTTATCTACTGGCCTCATGTATCTGAATAAGAAAACTTACATTTTAAAATACCACAGATTCACAAAGTTTGATAACTCTGTGGCAGCTTAATATAAAGGCACAATGTAGTCAAATTGCTAAAACTAAAAGCAAAGAGAAAATCTTAAATGCAGACTGAGGGGCGTGGGGAGAGTACATTATCCTCAAAAAGCAACAATAAGACTAAAGGCTAAATTTTAGAGAGTAATTATGAAAGACAGAAACAAACATGAAGACTTCTTTAAAGTGCTGAGAAAGAAAGAAGGAAGAAAGGGAAGGAAGGAGGGAAGAAGGAAAAAAAGGGAAGAAGGGAGCAAGGGAGGGAAGGAAAAGAGGGAAGGAAGGATGGTGGAGGGAGGGAGGGAGGAAAGGAGAACAAACCTACAAGATGGAATACTCAAAGAAAGAGCCTTTGAAAATGAAGGCAAACTAAAGATATTTTCAAACAAACAAAAGCTAAGAGAAGTTACATCAGTAGATTCACATTACAAGAAATATTTTGGGAACTTTTTTAGACTGAAGGAAATTGATCCTGGATGAACTACAGAACTATAGGAAGGAAAGAAGAGCACCATAAAAGGTAAATGTATGTGGGTGAATTAAAAAAAAAAAACTGACTGCTTAAAACAATTTAATAATATCTTTTGGAGATAATATATGTATTAGTAGAAATTTTAAAAATGACCAAAAACAGCATAAAAATAGAACATTGTTCAAAAAGTGGTAAAAGTACTAATTTAAGAGAGTGATAAAAAGTAAAAGATGCATATTGTAATTTGTAAGGAAACCACTAAAAGAAAAACATGCAAATGTATAGGAGGAGACAAAATAGAATATTCAATTACTTTGAAAGAATTCAGGGAAGGAGGAAGAAAGAAAGAAAGCACAGATGGGTCAAATGGAAAACATAACCAGATAGAAGATGTAACCCTAAGTATATTATGTTAAATGTTAGTGGGCTAAACTAAGGTTTGGCAAACTATGGTTCAAGGGCCAAATCTAACCCACATCTGTTATTGTACAACTCAGTGAGTTAAAGATGATTTTTAAAATTTTATATGGTTGTAAGGAAACAAACAAAGACATGTGACAGAGACTGTATGTGACCTGCAATGCCTAAAATATTTATTGTCTGGCCCTTTTCAAATGAGCTTGCTGACTTTGAACTAAACTCTCCGCTTGAGGTACTTGCTACGAATAAAAAGTATGATTAAATCATACAAAAAGGAACTTCAAACTGCAAAATTGCTCAAGTTTTAGATAATATGTTAAATTCCATTTAATGATGGTATTTTAAAATTTATCTCTTTTCATTCTCACTTTATATCTACTTAAATAATAGATTTCTGGAAGATAATAGTACTACTTCATTATTTTTCTAGTTAATTTCTTAGAATTCTTTTGTTTCTGTTTTAGCATAAACATTTTTCCTTAATCATAATGAACTTGATAGGGCTCATTACTATTCATCCTAGATAATAGTTGAAACAATTGTTTCTTTCAAATAAAGGATGTGACAGTTGTCCTCACACAATTAGATAGTTTTGTCTTCTTTTTTTCCCCATTGAGCTTATACATAGAATGAATACAAAGGAAACATATAGTCAAATGTTTTTGTACTCAATATGTGACTTCGAAAAATAGTATTTATTGACCATCTACAAGTAACTAGAAATGTACTTCAACTTTGAATAAATCTTGTACTTAGCAAAGTGTTAAGCTGGAAGGGGCTGGGAATGGAAACAACTATAATTGCTTATCAAGTTACTGGTCGGACTAAATAGAAATATGGATAAATAACAAAATGAAAGCAAGAAAGCAAGAAGGCAGGCAAGAAAGAAAGATGGCGTAAATAAATGAATTAATGAAAAGACAAGGGCAAGTGCTGGTTGACCCTTAGAAGGGTGGAATTTACATTTTAAGTGTGGAAATATTGTTAAATATACTGGACCCAACTTATGTGCCACTCCAGTTGTCTTCATCTCTATCTTCCCCACCTCTGTGTCTCTAGCTTCACTCAGTTACCTTTTTTTTTTTTTTTTTCTGGACAGAGTAGTCTTTGAAATGGCTCATGTTATTACTATGATAACAAAACTACTGACAAGGAGAGCTCACCATATTTGTGCTCTGGTTGGACTGGAACTATAGGGTGGTTGGAAATCACAGTAGAAGCTTGGAGGGACCAGGTTAATCCAACCCAGAACGTGGAGGACCTTATGTGCAGTTGGGAAAACTTTGACCAATGAGAGAGAAAATGGAAAGAAACTTGCGGATAACTTGTTCACTTTTCCTCCCACTGTGGACTGACTATTCCTGGATGTGGTAGTTTTATATTATTCCAAAGAGATATCCTTCAAGAGCAAACGAACAATTTGGCCATTTCTATAATGTATCCCTTGTATTTGCTTTTCTTCCTTTCCTGCCTCACTTCCTCTTTTCCCCCTCATTCTTATTTCCCTGGCATTGCACTGCCACCTCCCAATACAAAAAAAAAAAAAAAAAAAACCAGCACATAAGCCTTTGTCTCAAGCATCATCTTATAGGGAACTCAAGCTAAATCAACACGGGATTCATTTATAAATCTGTCTCCATAGCCACAGAAATTAATAGTTTTATATTCACTTAGTAAGAAAGAGTTAAAATGTTATGTTCAAAGTTTCTTATTTTCTAAATTTCAACTACCAGCAGAAATAGTGCAAAATTTTTGAGACTTGAGTCACCTTTCTAGCCTATTTCTTTTCATAATAAGAGGGTTATTAAAAGGCATTGTTTGTGATAAATTAGTAAATCTATTTATTGACTCATGAGAGAAGTCCTCTGCATTTTATATGAGATGAAGAAGCATCTAACACCTAAATAGCTGTATTTAGAAGAATGTTTTTTCACTGGGTATCCTGAATCTCTAAGAGGGCAACTTTCCTGTTGGATGATAATCAAGATCAATAAGCTTCCTCCAAATTAGGTATAGATTCAACTGAAGTAAAGAACCTTTATAAGAAGTTTGAATGTATCATTCTACAGAAGCAGAAGGAAGAGATGTAATGAGGATCAGAAATAGATATTTAAGTAAGGTGGAGGTCTAAATCTTTAGTGTTGTGTAAAGGGACCATGTAGCAGAAGCAGTAAAAGAATAACATATGGGCACAGATGGGTAAAATCACGTTGTTGTTGTTGTTTTCTGTTTTAGTTAGGCTCTTCACATATAAACTTAATTAGTAGAAGTTCAGTAAGAAATATCTACACAAAGGAATCTGTTTTCTCTTACATCAGTTGAGGTAAGAAGTGAGAAGTGAGAATACCTGATACCTGGTAACGATGCTAAGTAGCTTCCACCTCTGGAAGCATTATAAGTAGTTAGATCTGTACTTCTTAAGTATAGCATCAGATTCAATTATAATATTATTATTGTTAGTGCTGTTGCTTATTTCTACAGATCAATCTCTGCATTAAAGTAAGTTATTTGTTTGTTTGTTTGTTTATGACCAACCAGATTCCCCACTTCTGGTGCAAGCATCCCAAATTTTCACCACTACCCCAATATTGGCTCATAATTGGGGAGCAGGATTAATCCCCACTTCTGGGTCTAGGACTGGATATGGTTCTCATGTCTAGTCAATTAGTATATTTCATCTCTTCACAGTGTTATTTTCAGGGCTGGGCACCTGACCCAAATTAAGCCAATGATTATCGAGTCTGAATGGTTGAGAAAGAGAAAAGCCTGCCTGAAAGAGGCCAACACAGAGGAAACCAAACCAATAGATAGCAAGAGTGCTAGACCTGGCCTCATTCTTCATCCCTGGAATTTGGCCTTGGATATTTCAATTTTATGAGTCAATCAACTCCATTTTGTTGCTGTTGAAGATAGTTCGATCTGGATTTCTGTCACTTGCATTCCAAAGAGTCCTGACTAATTCATAAATTGGTCTTAGAGGTGCAGAGGTACATATAATAGAATCTCAATTGTAGACCATGCTGAGTTTATGCATTGGGGAGGAGAGTGACTATTTCCCTGGGATGGAAAGCTGGCAATTCCTATCATGGTGGGAGAAAAGCAGTTGTTTAAACTATTGCCTGTGTATCTTTGTACTCGAAATCTGTTTCTATCAAGTCTGAAGTCTTGGGAGACATGGTGGAAAAAAAATGTCTGGGCGTATTTGCTATTCATTACAATCTTCAACAAATTTCTGCAATAAAGACAAGCTACAATTGAAGCCAGGATATTTAAAAGGAGAGATACAGATGATGATGATAGATAGATAGATAGATAGATAGATAGATGATAGATAAATAATATGAATATACAGCTTTGCCAAGAGAGGTATTTTTTGCATGGGGTCAGCAATCAAACATGGATATTCCTTATTGCTAGAATATTTGTCTAAATTTGGTGGCAGCAAAAATGGAGGCTGTGTTAAAAGTAACAGATAAGAATGGGACCAAGAAGGAGCAAGAAACTCACCCTATTATGATAACAGGTATCTCTTATTGTAAAGAGAAATATACTGAAGTACATTCTGGGGCAAGGGGCAAATTAAAATGGATCTCGTAGTTTCGGATGGAAGACGAGATGAAAATAAACTTAAGAGAATGAGCAAGGGACTGAGGACCACTGCAACAAAAATCCCAAGGATGCAATCTATATTTAAGAACTAAATTTTCCCAAAGACCATGTGAGTAAGAGCAAGGTAGGTATGAGGTAGTAGGATGTATAGCAGCCTCGAGTGGGGTGAGGAGGTAATCCCTAAAGAAAGGAAGCCTGGACTAGAGGTTTGAAGCCCAAGCAGGGTGAGGAGTGCCCACACAGAAGGGTGGCCTGGTGTAGGTTATTGGAGAATGAACAGAGTGAGGGGGTTGTTCATAAGCGGTAACTGTTGGAGCATGGGTGGGATGACGAGGACATTCACAGAAAGGTGGCACTAACAGAGCGGCCCAGTGTAAGATGTAGCTTCTGCATAGGAACAATGGTGGTAATGGGAATATTAGTTATGCACAGGGAATTGATTATATAAGTAAATATGTATTAAAGGCAGTATAAGTTTAGAAAAAGAAAACTAAAATAAAGCCTGTGGTGTCGGATGGGCATTGGCAATATCAATGTGAGCTCATGGCTTTCAATAAGTATTGACAGATATGAAAATTGATATAAGTAAAATATGTGCATGGATGTGTATATATATTTATATACATATATTTCCTAGTTCTCTTCCCTGAGAGGATCCAGGAGGAATGATATCACAATAGCAATTTGTGTACCCAGTGCCCAGACTATGGCTTCTAAAAGGAATGGGAGCTTCTTGGAGAAAGGGGTGATTAATTTAGGGCTGCAGCAGAGAGTACAAGATTAGCCTAGAATGATTTCTTGTGTCAGAAGATAAGAAAGTGCTTAACGAATGAGAGAGATAAGTTAAGAGGACATGAAGACTGGCTTGAAGGGGCTCCCACTGGCCAAGCCTGGGAAAATTTGAGTATCAAAGTAAATTACTAAAGATCAGATTACAAGCCAGCAAATAAAATGAGAATCATGAGTCCAAACTAATATAAATAAATGAATAAATTGAATTTGAAGAGGAAAAAATATTTACAAAGTTTTAAAATAACTTCCCACAAAACACACATTACTTACAAAAGGAAAAAGAATAAGTTTATAGTGGAGAAGCTGACAGCCACAACCCTAATTAAGTGATTAATTCAGTATTGGGGAAAATCTTAAATCGTATGTCACCTGGCAGAATGCAATGAGAACTAGATTCATTTCTGTGATATTTCTACCATTGATTTTCTGTAAGCTTGTTATTGTTTTTTTTTTTTTAATTGGGCATGTGAACAAGGAGGTAAAATAGGAAGCTCTTGACTCACCCTTTCACAGATGCACCAAATGAATAGCTACACATGAATGAATTTGCTCTGAGAAAAATCCAGAAACTAGTTGAGAGACTCCTCTTACTAGGTGACTGAGAAAATACCCACATTGAAATGAGTGAGAAAGACAGATTCACTCTTGTTGAAAGCTCTACTCCACCACAGCACATTACAATCAGGAGGGAACTTCCAACTCCCCACATCTCCCTAGGGAATGAAGTTTGGACCATACATTCTGCCCCAACATTTATGGTTGCCCTCTAAGGGACTGGCTTCTGGCTCATCTACATCTGGAAGCTGACAGGCCCTGGCATTCACTAGTCCCCCAGGATCAATGATATAGAAGAAGTGGTTTTAAATGGGAGTGCTAGCACCACCCTCAGCCTCCCAAGCTCAGTGTAGAGTAAGCGGGCAATAAAATCCATCTCTCAGCTTCTCCCTGAAAGAGGTTGGCTTATCACATCCCAATTTTCCCACCAATCACCCAAGGATTAGGCTTATAACGAGCCTGCATCTAAGAGCTGATGGGGCAGACAATTAGTAGTCCTCCAAGAGCCTGAACGGGAGTGTAGGCACTTCTTGCACCTTCTCCTCCCTGCTCACTCCAGTGATAAAATCACACCTCCAGCTTCTTCCTGAAAATAGTTGGTCCACATATTTGGTATCTCAACTTTTACAGCTGCCACCTGAGAGACTGGGTCCTAACTCACCTAGCTCGGAGAGCTGATGGGACTGACATTTGCTATCCCCTGAGTTCACAAAGAACTCTTCTAAAAAATTAAAGAGAATGTAACACGTCGAAATTCACTCTTTGAGGCCAACATTACCCTGATCCAAAGCCAGACAAGGACACCACAAGAAAAAGAATAAGCCAATATCTCTGATGAACACAGATGCAAAACTCCTCAATATTAGCAAACCAAAAACAACACATCAAAAAAAAAAAGTATATACCATGACCAAATGGGATTTATATCTGTGATGCAAGGTCAGTTGTACATATGCAAATGCAATCAGTGTGATAAACCACATTAACAGAATGAAAAGCACATAATCATTTCAAGAGATGCAGAAAGAGCTTGTGACAAAGTTTAGCCTCCATATGTGGTAAACATTCTCAACAAAATAGGTATAGGGGAACTTACCTCAACACAATAAAAACCATTTATGGGAAGTCCACTGCTAACATCTTAATCAATGAGGAAAAGCTTAATGTTTTTCCTATAAGATCTGGTATAAGGTAAGGGTGCCCAGTCTTGCCATTTCTATCAACATACTATTAGAAGTACTAACAAGAGCATTCGAATAGGAAGAAGAAATAAAAGACACCCAAATTGGAAAGCAAGAAGTAAAAATGTGTTTTTAAATAATGTAATCCTGTATGTAGAATACTCGAAAGAGTTCATTTAAAGAAAGCTGTTAAAACTAATAAATAATTCTGTAAAGTTGCAGAATATAAAATCAACATACCAAAATCAGTTGCATTTCTTAACACCAACAATGATCTATCTGAAAAGGAAATCAAGAAAATTACTCCGTTTACAATAGCATCAAAAACAATAAAATATTTTGAAATAAATTTAGCCATGGATATAAAAAGCCTGTACACTGATGATAATAAAACATTGATGAAAGAAATAGAAGAAGACATAAGTAAATGAAAAGATATCTTGTATTTATGGATTGGAGGCATTGATATTGATCAAATGGCCATACAATCCAAAACGATACAAAGATTAAATGCAATCCTTATCAAAATCCAAATGGCATATTTCACAGATATAAAAAAACAATCCTAAAATTCATATATAACAACAAAAGAACCCAAAAAGCCAAAGCAATCCTGAGAAAGAACAAAGTTGGAAGAAATACACTTCCTGATTTCTCATTACATTACAAAGCTATAGTAATCGAACAGTATGGTATTGTCATAAAAACAGTCACGTAGACCAATGGAATACATTATACAGCTCAGAAACACATTTTTTAAATTTCTTAATTAACGTAAAATAAAATAGATCTTGAAAAGATCTCTAAATGGGTAACTGCTTCCAAATGCGAGTAGAGTTAAAGACCAGAAATGGAATTTTATTGCCAACAACTTACTCTATTGCTCAGAACCTAAGGTAATCCTTAAGTGCCCAGCACTGACAGCAATGGGACATGAACTGTCAAACTGGCGGCGGACTCCCAGAAGAGAATCATTTCCAATTTCTACCTCAGATGTTTCCAAGAAGAATAATGGATAAGAGAGATCCATCAAAAGTCACCTGCATCAAAAAGGGAGACTAAGGGAGGTCTCAGCTAAAGGGCACAGGGTTTGGTTTTTTTAAATATTTTTTTTATTTTTCAGTTACAGTTGACATACAATAGTATATTAGTTTCAGGTACACAACATGGTGATTTATGTAACTTATGAAGTTATACCAAATAAATCTAGTTTTCATCTGACACCACGCATAGTTATTACAATACTATTCTTTATGCTGTATTTTACATCCTCCTGACTATTTTGTACCTACTAATTTGTACTTCTTATCCCCTGCTCCTTTTTCACCCAACACAAGATTTCTTTTAGAGGTAAATGAATATGTTCTAAAATTGACTGTGGTGACAGTTCCCTGTACCTGTGAATGTACTCAAACCCGTTGAAATGTGCATTTTAAATATGTGAATTGTATGGTGTGTGAGTTATATCTCAGCAAAGCTGTGAAGGAGCAAGAAAGAGCACTCTTCCACAAGAGCCGAAGCTGGTCACAGCAATGAGGTAAGACCCTGAATTTCCCCTTAGGTTGTCACCTTGTTTAGGTGGGGGCATTTTCAAGGCCATTTATACTATTTTTAAATTTTTTACTTACAAAGTCCCTCAGTCTCCTAAATAATTTCTCACCATTAACAACTTTCCTCATTTTAGTTTCTTTTCTTAAGATTATTGAGTCTACTCGTCCTCTGGATAAGAGTCCATATTAACAGTTACCTGTTGCAGAGATCAAGGGACTAAATGAACCTCCTAAGGACAATCTTGGGATGAATCTTATGCTATCATCTGTCTCCTGTCTGGAAGCTCAGAACTTTCTGTGAGTACAGTGTCCCCAGTACAAGAACAGAGGATTCAAAACAGCTCCTCCTCGCCCCCACACCCACTTTTGGTCTTTGTTCTTTCTGTGATAAGCTGCCAAAATATCTAGATGAAAGTAAAAAATGTAGTCACCGATATAGTTTACCTGGATATTTTGATGCATATCAATGTATCAAATACTCTATATAGTTTGATATATATGAATATTCAATGCTATGTAAGTAAAGTGTATATGTTCAGCTTATTGTCTTAAACACTTGTCATCCCATCACTGAGCTCATTACAAGCCCTCAATAAATATTTGTTGACAATAGTATTTCTGTGCAATATTATATGAGAATTAAAGAAAAAGGTTACAATTTTCCCATATGTAGATATACTCTGAAATTAGTTGTGGTTTATGAGAACTAAAAGGAAAATTATTCGACATCAAGAATAAAGACTTAATTATTATTATTATTTATTTTTATTTTGTTAAATAAAACGAGGTACAATGGATCAGTTCTCCTCTATGCTGCTGAGAAGGTAAGGTTCAAGTGCTTGTTTTTCTGTTTATAATGTGGGGTAAGGGTTGGTAATTTACCTAACCAGTCTGAGCTTTTCAGTTTCTTCATCTGTAAAAATGAGATGATAATATCTGCTCTGCTTCCCTCTCAGGATGTTTTGAAATCAAATGGGGTTGATTTTTAAAGGACTTTGTGAAATGAAAAGTGCTATACACATGTTGGGGTTTAGGGATTACTTGTAGCTTCTAGATGTTGCTTCCTTCTCAGGTTTGACATAGTGGTATTTTGAAATGTTATATTGCTCGCCAGAAGTAAACTTTCAAAGCCAATAATGGAAAATAATAACAAGAAAGAAGTTGTTCATCCTGCCTACTCAAATTGATGGTGTTTCTGAAACCATGCTGACGTCTGAGTGGAAAGTGAATTCCACTTATAATTGCTCTGGCTCAGTTTGTACTATGGCAACATAAGAGGTTTTCCTGATGCTCAGAATTTTACCCTTCGAAAAGTCATAGTTCTAAGAAGTGCACCAGGAAGTGGCCTTGGAACCCAGGGCCACTTCTCTGTGTAGGAATTTACCAGTGAAAACGTGAGAGAAAATGCATTGTGTGTGTTCAGCGTCTACCCGCCTCCCCGCTCCCCGCGCCCGCCCCGGGTCCATAAATGGAGTGATTTCTGTGCTTGTGAATTTCCTGGAGCCTGAAGGCTTCTGGGAGAGCTGTCTGTGCACTCTGATGCTTTCGTGTCCTCTTAGAAGCCAGTGAGGAGACAGGCCTGATTGATGCCTTAGCTTCCTGTTTATATTGACTTTACGATGTTCTGAAGGCTTCCGCTTGGATGGTATTTGACAATGTGAGTACTTCGGAAGGATTTGGCAGCCATTCCACTGAATGGCTTGACTTTTCTCTTCATTTTTTTTTTTTTTTTTTTTTTTTTTTTTTTTTTTGGCAACTCAACTTCTAATGGTCTGGATCTAGGTGAGAGGTGGCATTCCCTGGACTGATCCCTGTGCCAGGACATTGTAGGCATGGAGACGGTGGCTGGACATGTCCCAACATTGCTTCTCCTCCCCTTCTTTGCTTTCCCTTGCACACTAACTAGTAAATACAAAAAAATCCAAACCCTAAATTCCTCGAATGAACTCACCCAGGAGAACACAGCTGGGAGATTTTTTCCTAGAGAGCAGAACTTACACTCTATTCCCAAATCTAGTATTTTATTTCTCTATTTTGTAGATTCTTGTTGGGTGCTTATATACCATCTAAAACTAAACATTTCAATCATCTCAAACAAGAGATAGAACATGTTTGAAGAAGACATTAATTTTTTCTCTTTTAATGTTTTTCTTCATTTGAATATGGTGTCATTTTTTAAAAGAATATCTGTATTAAATGGAAACAATGTAGTCTCAAGTTTTCTTGTTTTTGTTTTGTTTTGTTTTGTTTTGTTTTGTTTTTTTATAAAGCAGAGTTTGCACTGAATATAGATTTGCTGATTTGTTTAGAGAAGCACTAAGGTTTTTTTGGTGGTCGTTTGGGGTTTGGGTTTTGGTTTTCTGTGCTTTGAATTTTTCAAAAAACACTCATATTTTTGCTGTGCCTAAAAAATCATTCTGTGTTTTGAAATAATTCATTGTGAAAATGTTTGCCCTTGGAGGTTTAATCAAATAGGATTCATTTTCCCAAATGCTGCAAATTTGGTTTGATTTCTTTTAATGGTTGAATTTTTTTTTTTGTTTAAAAATATATTGCTGTCCTGTTTTGACTTAAGATAGTGGTAGGATGGATGATCTTGTGAGGCCTCTATAATTTGCTATGTCTCAATGGAGATCAGCTCATGTTTTGGAAAGACATGCTATGGAAAGAAGGAAAGAGTACCTGCTCTTGTATAATAATTTATTTGACTGCCCATGTATCAGTAAGCAGAGACATTATTTTTATGGTATTGTTTTGGTTTTGCAGTTGAGAGTTAAAGGAATCCTTCAGTCGTGTAGCACTTCATTACACCAAGAGTATAAAGAAGTTATTCAGATCAGTTGTCTACATAACATCAAATATATGGCTATTGGAAAACCTACTAATGGCTTGGTAATTTTTTTTCAATTTTTATTCTAGACATGTAGTGCTGTCTATGAACCCAATAGAAGAATCCTGCTATTTGATGGTGATTCATTGCAAAACACTGACATGTCAACATACATCTTAAATTTTATATGACTAATTCTGGATACTATGTTTTCTTTTTATACTTTGCCACTATTTGCATCATCATTTCATAATTGCTACCGAGACATAGATAAATAGAAAGATAGAGGACAGATGGTGATGATGATGATAATGATAGATAGATAGATAGATAGATAGATAGATAGATAGATAGATGTAAATCTGGAGGAAGTTTAAAAATAACCAGAAGACAATCAAGCAATAAATAAATTCTGACTGAGCTCTAGGTTTATTTTTATGAGTAATCCTTTTTATGCCATCCCAGAGATTCAAATGCTTTACCAGGTGCCTATTTTCCTGCCCTATATGACTGAAAACACATGTGAGGAGACAGCCATTCTTTTTGAAGGTTCAAAAGCCTTTTGACCATCTGTTTATAGTCTCACTGCCTAACTGCAAACCTCCTTCTTCTTGGTACTTAAAAGAAATTTTTAAAAGTTTGAACTAATGATAGAAAGTACGCGTGATGCCTTCATTTGCACTTTTTTTGGTATCTGTTGTTTAGCAGTAGTGCGTCACTTTTCCCAAGGCTTATGCATGGAAAACACATCAGCACATTGCCAGGAAGCCATGGAGTTGAGAAGAATGAGAAAAATTAACAATGGGTAGAATTAAGGTCTAGAGATTATGATGGGACAAACTTGGGAGTCTTTCCACGTGTTTTCTTAGAATACACGTTCCATGTTTGAAGCATAGCCAATTAGTCTTTCAGAAAAGCAAGAGAGCAGAGAAACGAAATAATGTAAAATAAACTTTAGGTTTTGATACTATAGTTATGAATATGTACCTCAACTTTCTACAATGTAATAACCATTTAAAATTTCTGTACAGAGAGACACAGCCTGCTAAAGACATGATATAAATATATCATACTTAACTATCCTACTTGCCTAGACAGAAGAAAAACAGCATCGATGTAAATTTCCCCTACACTTAACACTTTGAGAGAATGTCCCCTCTTAGAATTCTCACGTGCTGAGCATTAAAGCTCCATATCCAAATTCTTTAGAGGATTAGCGGACACATGAGCCCTGAGTTTGTTTCAACGCCACCCGAGGAATGAATGAAAACCTAGGAGAGCAGTATAGTCGCTGTGCAGGAGTGAGCAAGAGGTCATTTGTCGGTGCAATTTCCCATCCCTGTTCTTTTCTCACCGTGATATTTGGATAGTGCGTCAGAGTTCAGAAAGAATCCCACCTTGGTCCTCTTTGCCCTCACAGCAGCCTTAAGAGAGACAAGCCAAGAAGTCATACCTTCATCTTACATGAGAAGAAAGTGAAGCTCACTGATGCTTAGAACTTGCTCGAAGTCCTACTGGGCAGCCGGACCTTCTCTCACAGTGGCTTCTCTGTGCCATGCCCCCTGTGCCAGTCCTGATAGGACCTGAATGAGGACTCTCGTGGGACATCCACTAAAGAAC
>CM053512.1:38695889-38728372 GCA_028627145.1 Eidolon dupreanum | reverse complement strand
GTAAGAATGAAGTGCATGTAGGAAATTATGCGGACAAGACAGGACACCTGAGGAGTCCTAAATATCTGTCTCTCCAAACTGAGAGCTCAGGCCAAGGCTTGACCAAGTCCCACTTTTCTGCATTTGGTTTTGGAAATTAAGCTTTTCAACTTATCAGCTTAGCAGGGAACTTGTCAGTTCCAAACTCACATTTCTAGCAATAATCGTGCTACACCAGATGTGAGACAGCCTGTTTCCTGACTTATTTAATATCTACAGCTATTAGCAGGGAGAGAGTCAGCATAGCATATTTCAAAAGCAGCTGCGTCTTTGGGAGTGGGCGGAGGGGAGGCACAGAAGTGGGTAGAAAGAAGATGACATCCCTGGAAGGATTCACTCCAGACTCATTTAGTTGGCATCATCGATCTTCACATGTTAGATTTCCAGAGAAGCACAGGAGAGGAGAGAGTGGGCAGGAGCTGAACTTGGCTGTCACCCTATGGAAGGGAGGGCTGACACATTCAGGCAGCTGTGGTTCTTGGGGCAGCCTGACCCAAGGGAAGAATACTGTCCTGGTTAGGATAAGGTTCAGCTGCTGTGAAAAAGGGCCCCACATGAGAGGCAGACAGAAGCCTGCATCTCTCTCCTGCTCTCTCTGGAGCAGACAGTCCAGGGGTGGTCCAGCAGGGCTGCTTCAGGAAGCTCCTCTCCCTGATGCCTCATCATCCCAAGGGAAATATCTCATCCACACAGGCCAGGGCGCAGCTACAGCTTCAGAGTTCACGTCTGCAGCAGTGGGACAGAGGGAGAAGCAGAAGGAGGGGCCTGCTTCCCTCTCCTAGGAAATATCCTAGAACTTGCATAGACCACTTCCTGTCTCATCCTGGAGAGAGAGCTTGGTCACATACCAAGCCTAGCTGCAGAGGAGGCTGGGAACTCCGTAGTCCTGGCCTCCATGTGAGCAACTGTGAGTCAGGTGAGGGGTTGCTCTGAGAGAGAAGTGGGCAAGGCTGTTGGCAGTCACCTGGATGTCTCTGTCACACTCTTTGTAATGTCCCCTCCTACCACCCAACCACTTCGTACCCTGATTTCCTGTTTTATGAGACATTGTTCATCACATAAATTTCATTTTAACTCATAACTCCGGAACCCACTGAAAATCATGAGTCAGCAAGTGCTTTTCATTTGATTTGCAGGTGGGACTCCATTCCTGACTCTGAGGCTCTCCCCCACCCCAAGCCCACTGTGCACAGGAGCCAGGGGCATCTTGTGCGATGGCAGTTGATCATGTCCCTCCCTGCTCAGGATCCCCTGCTGTTTAGGACAAACCCAAAACCTTCCTGTGGACCTGAGTGGGTACTAAGGAGGGAGAGCAGAGGCAGCCCCTGGCCCAGCCGGGCAAGGCCAGAGCTCACAGATGGAGAAAGTCTCCTGAACAGTGCGTTGTCATCGGAGCTGACTGGTGTCCTGGCCTTGAGCTGGGGGATGTGTAAGTTTGGATTGCAGGGCAAAATGGACCAGTGGAGGTGGGTCCCTGAAACCAGGGGTGTTGGTCCAGCTCTCTGTCCCCAACCTTGCCCCCCACATCAGTCCTGTATGCACCGAACATTCCTGCTTCCTCCTCCCCATGCCTTCTCCACTTCCCATTCAAACCTCTATGGGCCAATGGGAGGGCTTTACTCCCGCCTTATAGTCAGGAGACTTGGTTGCACAAGTAAGTGACCCTTAAGCTGCTTTGGGGTCCACAGAGAAGTGTTCTCTGACACCCTACACAGGCCGAAAGTCCCCCTCGGTCCTTCTGAAAATGTGAGGTACTGTGAGTGTAGAAGGTAACACACAATTTTTGTCTTTATGCCTTGCAGCACGACTTGTGGTCATTTCCCTTTGGAGCCACGTTTGTTGTTGTGGGGAGTTCACGTGATAATTCTCTTTAGTCATTTTTCCATTAGTCGTTCTGATGAAGTCCAAGTACTACATCACTGCATGGTTCTCAAACTGGAGGACGCACAGCCCCAATTCTGTGCAGGGAGGATACAAAACAGTATTTGGTGCATCTTTGTGGAGCACCCAGTTTATTACAAGATTTGGAAAACCCAAGTACTTTAATAGGAACCGCCCCACCCCACATACCTGGAAGAAAAGAAGAGCAGGGGGCGGGGAGAAGGACCCTGGGAAAACAGTCCAGTCTCTGAAGTTTCACCCATGTGGGGGCCAAAGTGTGGACCTGCAGCGAGGGTGACCTCTTCTCTTGTCCCCCAGATGGCTCCAGGCTGTCCTTCGGACTCACCAGGTATTTTGGGTACGATGCTTCTGAAGGCCACGGAGATACTGGTACCAACCATCTTGATTTGAATCTTATGCAAAGAACACTGGGGCAATTTGCACACCTCCATCGCCAGTTGGACCAAGTCCTTCACCACAGTGTGAACTTCTTGCCCTGCTCTCATGCGTGGTGGTTTGCGTCCAGCCTCTGGCCAGTCCCTCACACCACATTGCTGGCCTCTCTGAAGCTCAGCATTTTGGAGTTGAGCATGTAAAATGCAGGGAGAGGGTATTGATCTCCCCAGAGTCTTTGACCATGGCCCTGTCTTGGCCATCCACAATTTAAAACATGACCCTGGCTTTACTTGGTTCCCTTTGCCATGCTGCTTCTTAGTGGTTGGCCTACAGCAGAGGTGCATTGAGAACTTCCTCGCCATCCCCTGACAGCCCTAACTATGGCCAGAGGGAGAGGCTGGGGTTACCCCATGAGGCTGTCTGGCATGGACGAAGTTTTCCTTGTTGGTTCCCTCTGGGGCTCCACCGCTACTGCTGGTGCTGTGGGTGGAGGGGGAGCCCCAAGAGCCACACTGAGGGGCTGGACCGGGGGTGGAGGTCCCTGACTTCAACTAGCTGGGGAACTGGCTGGCTCTTCGGACTTCTGTCCTGATGGTTCATCCCTGTGGGTGGGGAAGGACTGCAGCTGTTCGAGTCTGGGAAAGGGAAGGGCCTTATTTTGATGGTCCAGCCTTTGATGGTCACCTTGGGTGTTTTGTGGCACAGAATTAGGTATGTGGCCATCGCTCTGTCATACTTTCTGCCTCTTATTGATACTGGCTGCAAAGTCATGTGACATGGTGACCTGCTAACTATACTAACGACATGCTCAAATCCCAGGTCCATCATTACCTCGGCCACCTGTGAGTTTATGCTGTCACAGGACCGCTCCTCGTGTGGCCTGAGTTTCCCCTCCTGGCTCATGTTTAGCTATGGGTCTTTCATTAATTTTTTCCAGAGTTCCTCTGTCATGGGGGTCAAGGGTCAAAACATTTTCAAAAACTCACACTCCAAAGAGATGAAATAGTGACCACGGTACTGCCTGCCCAAGATTCTCTCCCGTAGCTCCGAAGAGTCTTCTGCCACGAAGGGCAAAGTCCCTGTGACCATTTTGTGTAGGGTGACTCCCAGACTCTATGCGTCAACTCCAGGGCCATCTTAGCCTTGTCCAGGAAGAACTCTGGGGTGGCATAAGGGAGGCTGCCACAGAATGTACTCAGCTTATGGCCAACAAACTCATTGCTCAGCCCAAAGTCTGCAAGTTTGACATTCAGCTCGGCATCGAAAAATGCATTCTCTGCTTTCAGGTCCCTGTGGCCAATGCCCCTCTAGTGGCAGTAATGTACAGCTGATATCAGCTACCGGAAAATGCCTTGGGCCACGCTCTCCGTCATATGGCCACAGTCCGGTAGATAATCAAACATGTTCCCTCTGTTCACATGCTCCATTACAGTGTGTTTTTGGTGTCAGTCACCTCAAATAACGTTATAATACTTGGGTGGTTCGGAGCCTTCATGCAGTAGATGTCCCAAATAAATCTGGAGGAGCCCTAACTGATGACTTTGACAGCCACCTCTATCCCAGTTAGAATGTGCTGGGCCACCTCCACCTTGGCAAAAGTTCTCTGGCCAATGGTATTCAGGAGCTTATAGTGGCCAACACAAAGCTCATCATCAGTAGAGATGGCTGCAAGGTAATGTGACATGGTGACCTGCTAACTACACTAATGAATTATTATCAATGTGAACTACACTAGCAAACAATACTAACTATACTAACTCTGCTAACAATGCTAATAAACCATACTGTACTATGCTAGCTGATACTAATACTAACAATGCTAGCTATGCTAACTAATGATGCTAACAAATGATACTAAAGTTACTATGCTAACTGATACTAATACTAACAATGCTAACCATACTTACTGTGCTAATAAATAATACTAATAAACAATGCTAACTATACTAATGATATCAATATTAACTCTACTAAATATACTAGGAATACTAACAATACTAAAAATTTTTTTCAAGGAAAAAATGAGAGAAACAACAAATAAAAAAAGAATTAAGGAAAGAATAGAGAAAAAGAAAATGAAAAAAGTGAAAAAGAGAAACAATGAGAAAAGAATAGAAAAATAAGAAAAAAGAATAATAAAGAAAAAAGAAAAATGAGAAAAAGAGTATAGACAAAAGGGAAAAAAAGCAAAACAACAACAAAAGGCAAAAACAAGTTAGCTAGTCCAAGTCTTACAGGTCATCACAAATCAGCTTCCTGGGCTCTAAGGAAAAAAATCTCAGCCAAGCTAAGACCTAGTATAGGAGTTTTTTGTAATTTCATCACAATGTTGCCTTATGAAGTCAGAGCAAGACAGAGCAATCATGGCTGAGGATAAACCACAGCTTTTTTCTTATTTTTTGGTCTCAAGACCCCTTAACACTTAAAAAAAAAAAAACTACAAAAAGCAAAAACAAAAAAAGACCCCAAAGAGCTTTTTGTTTATGTGGGATATTAAAGATCGATATTTACTTTATTAGAAATTAAAATCTGTAGGATGCTTCAGCGAACTTTTTCATTTCTAATTTGAAAATCTGTAACAATTTTTGTCTTTTAAAAACCTTAGAGTGTCTACACTTACAGGAGTCAATTCCTTTTTCTTAAACTTGATGCTACAACTTATATCTTGATATTATAGAAAAATCTCCTGTTGTATAAGACAAGGTATATTATTAACAATTATAAAGCTGAGTGGGGGTTGCTTTCATCATACCTTCACCAATAAGATCATGAGTAGATTTCTCATCAGAAACCATGGAGACCGGGGGCAGTGTGTTGATGTATTCAAGCGTTGAAGAAAAAAACTGTCAACCAAGAATCCTATATCTGGCAAGACTGTCCTTCAAAAATGAGGGAGACCTTAAGACATTCCTAGATAAATCAAAACTGAGAGAGTTCTTTACCACTAGATGTGCCCTGTACGTAGTATGTCCTTCAGGGTGGAATGAAAGGACACGGCTGTAAATCAAAGCCTTATGGAATAATAAAAATCTCTGGTAAAAGTAAATGCATGGATAATTATAAAATCTAGTACTAATTGTAACTGGTTTGTACCTCTACTTTTTGTTTTCTACTTGATTTAAGAGATTAATGTATTAAAAAAAGTTATGTGTCTATGGTTTTGTACACAATTCATAAAGATGTAGTTTTGTGACATTAACACCTAGATGGGGTCAGAGCTGTGAAGGAACAGAGTTTTTATATGTTCTCAAAGTTAAGCTGGTACAAATTTTCATAAGAATGTTATAGTTTTAGGATGTTAAATATAATCTTTTGGTAACCAGAAAAAATAACTATAGATATATACAAGAAAAAATGAGAAGGGATTAAAATGTTTCACTATAAAAAAATCAACTAAATGCAAAAAGACAGTCATGCAGGAAATTCAGGACAAAGGCCATAGTTGAGATAATTTGAGTCTAAAGAAAAATCAGCTCAACCAGCAGAGACACAGGTACGGGTGGAGTGCAGGAGGGTCTCTCAGGGTTCATTTTTTTAACATTAGCAAAGACCGTCAGCTCTTGTCAGCCATCACACTTGATTTAGCTAGGCTAATGAAGCCCAGAAATCATCTTTCTGAGTCATTAGATGCAGCTCCTACTGCCCACTATTTTTAGTGAGGGTTTGTTGTGGAAGGGTACAAGAGGTGGAGTTCTCCATTGAGCAGGGTGGATGACCCACTTTTATTTGTCCCTTCCAGTTTATGCCCTGAAAATATTTGAGTCCTGAATCTGATTAGTCATTCATTTGTGCCTGTTCTGTGCAAGATGTCGTGCCTGAGGCTCCCAGCCATACCAAGGTGATTGCTCTGTGCCTGGCATGTGCTGGCCTCATCCTGAGATGACCCAAGGGCCTCCTCCTGGGTCCCTTTCTCTATCCTGAGGAAAAAGACAGCGCTTAAGTCACTAGGACACACAGCAGAATGAGCTTGGATTTGAAAAGCAAGCACGAAAACTACAGAGTGCGAGCAGGAGGAGCCAGCACCTCTGGCACAGCCCCTCAGCTCCTTGCGGAGGCGAGAGCACAAGGACTCTGAGAAAGACACCGGGCTGGCTGAGAGGAGGGGGTAGGGAAACAGCACCGTCGCACATACAAGCCAGAAGGCAGGCAGGAGATCAATGGATGCATTTAGAAGGGTGAGTAGCACTGTTGGGAGGGAACAGCAGGTGCGTGGGGACAGGAGGAGAAAATCAGCTGCATTGGTGGGAGCTGCTGGGTGGAGCTGCTAATGGGGGCCCCTGTAGGGGAGAAGCAGGAGAGTCACTATGGGGTTTAAATTTAGAACTTTCTCTGATGGGCCCGAGAGGGCACATGCGTTATGGGGGAACACTTGATCGGAGACTGGGCTGATTTAAGGAAGAGACCTCATGGACACTGTTACCTGGAAGAGGAATTGTGCAGCTATCCAGGGGGTAGTGACCTGATGCATGAGGAGTGGGAGTGGCACCCACCAGGTGTCAGATCTGAATGGTCCGAGGGGCTTCCAGTCCTGAGTTAAGGGAGAGACTTTGTTATGTGCCCTGTGCCCATGCTTGTGAGCAGCGGCTGCGATGTGTTGCCGAGGTCTGATTCCTGTGTGGACAACTCCCTGGGGGTGAAACACGAAGCCTGCCACGTGATAGAGATGCAGTCCAGGCCTGACAAAAGCATCTTAAATTCCCAGCAATGCTTTCTACCATGACTCCTAAAAATCTCTTGGACCCAGGAGTCCACACAGGGAGGTAGACTGAGAGTCATGAGGCGGTTGGGTTCCTCAGCACTGGAATAACTCAAGTATAGCCTCCTCTGCTTGAACTTAACATCGATTTTCTACCTTGCCCATCTTCTCATCTCCATGAGTCTCACTAAGAACCGTTTGGCTCATGTTGTGAACACATACATGTTCCACTTTGCATACCAGTGCCCCGTATTCCAAGGCCATTCCTTATTCTCACTACACAGGTCCAAGCAGATGCTCTTCCCCCCACTAAAATGTTTTTCCCACCCTCACCCCATGTAGAGAATGATTCTTCTCCTTCAGGGCTCAGCTCCCACATTGCCTGCCTTGCAAAAACACTTTCCTAACAACCCACCACACAGAACACTGAGGTGGGGGTGGAGATGGGGCATGGCACTCAAGCTCTGTTCCAGGCGGAAGTCTCACTGCCGTGTGGGTTCATTCATCCTGCACGCATTTCCCAGCACTCATTCAAGGTAGGAACCTGGCTGAGAGCCTGTCCCTCCACCAGCAGCACAAAGACTTGCCCTCACCCCACCCAGACTGGCCCCAGGGGCTGTCTCAGTTAAAAAGCTCCTGGTCCTAGATAGGTCAGAGCCTAGGCAAATGGGGCCACTACCAGCCCCCTACAGGAAGGGATAACCACCAAGCTAGGGTGACCTCTGTAAAGGTCACTCTAGAATCAGGGAACCTTGAGCAGTGAACTGGCGCTCTCAATTCAGGACATTGAGCCAGCAGGTGGAGTCCAGCCAAGGTCCTTGCATAGCAAGAAGCAGGGCTCTGACCTGGTGTGACCCCATTCGAGAGAAATCGAAGTACATGGTTTCATGGAAGCCTCCAACTCCCAGGACACAGACACAAGGCCAGAGGCTGATGACAGACATACCTGACTCTCCGGGAGCTTTCTCCTCAGACCAGTGTGGGAAAGCAAGAAACTTTCCTCTATACTCAAGGTTCTTTCAGCTTGTCTAATAATTAAATCTACGTGAGACAGATTAACAGGAGAAAATAACCAAATTGAATTACACACACATGCATGGGAACCCCACATACCTGACAGGTTCGGGGACAGAAAGTGCAAATAAGGTATATGTGACATTCTGAACTGAGGATGAGGTAAGGTGTCTTGGGCTTAAAAAGGTCATTGCAGGACAACAAGAGAAGCAGGTATTCAGTAATTCATAGCTTGCCCTACCGTACAGAGAGGTCTAAAAGGTTATTTAGGTAGTTAAAAGGGATGTGGGGCAGAAGTTTCTCTTGAGCCCACAAGGTCTTGGTTGCCTTTAGCTCAAAATAATTTGCATAGCACAGAGGCACATCTTTGGGTGACTCGTTCTGAACCCCTACATATGTTGGAGCATTGCTTGGTGGTATGTGGGGAACCCCCCAGGCCCCCATCTGAATTGGTGACCAGAACTTTTAACGTCTAGTGGGGAAGACTGAAACCAAACAAGGTCACATCAGGACATGGAATAGCACAGGAGCTTTTGTCTCTGCCTATATATTTTTGTCATGTTTGGATTTTTGCAAGAACATTTCTAACTGCTGAAAGCAAAAACAAAAACAAAAGTTTCAAGTAAGAGAGTGCAAGCTGCCCTAGAATAGTGGAAAATGCCAACAGTTCTGGGGGCCCATCAGACAAACCCCAGTGTTGAGTGCGGGTGAGGTGTAGGTGGGGGAAAGTGTCCCAAAGGATGCTTCTAAAGCAAGAAGCGTGAACCTTTTCTACTGGGTGAAGAACCCTTTACAGAGTTATAATTGTTTTTCTAGTACACTTTCTAATATTATTCTAATATTATTTCTTCCTCACAGCTAGATAGGTGTGTAAAGAAGAACACAGAAGTGTTTTACTTTTACTCTACTGACACATTTTACTTCAGTTCTGATGCCAGATGTGTGGGTTTTCCACACTCCAAGTAATTCTCAAATATCAGCTTGGTGTTCAGTGGTCCATTCTAACACCATTGTCCTGGAGATAGTATCAGATCCCACAGGTTAAGGGCTCAATCTTACAAGACCACTCTCATCCCACTACAGATGTCAATCTCCAGTAGTTACTTATAACTTCTATATGACTTAGCTGCAAATTGGGGAGTTCTGTGACCCCTTAACTCAGAGTCAGTTAATTTGCTAGAGCAGCTCAGAGAACTCAGAGAAACGGTTACTAACGTTTACCAGTTTATTAAAGGATATGATAAAGGATACAGGTTTATAGCCAGATGAAGAGCTACACTGAGCAAGATCTGGGAGGCTCCTTAGTGCAGGAGCTTCTGTCTCTGTAGAGTTAGGGTGTTCTGGTGTGGACGTGTTTACCAATCTGGAAGCTCTCTGAACTCCACACTATTGGGATTTTTATGGAGGCTTCCTCATATAGGCATGATCTGTTAATAACTTTATTTTCAGCCCCTCTCCCCTCTCTAGAGAAGTGGGTGGGGGCTGAACATTTCAAGCTTCTCATCATGTCTTGATCTTTCTGGTGATCAGCTTCGATTGAAAAGCCATCTGAGAGCCACTCAGAGTCACCTCCTTAGAATAAGATATGCTCCTACTACTCTTATTACTTAGGAAATTACAAGGGTTTCAGGAGCCGGGGTCAGAGACATATGTATTTTTTCCATTATCTCACAGTAAGGAGTGTAAGGCTATTACTTCTCTCCTATTTTTTTTTCTTTGTCTCCTTAAGTCATAGAACTCCCAAATCTTACCTGGGCACATGCCTGTCCTGAAGAATGAGAATTCCCAGTCTCCTTTGCTGGATGATGGTCATGAGACCCAGTCTAGTAGACAGAATGTGAGTGGAATTGATACCTACCACTCCCAGGGCACACTTTTTAAGGGGAAGTCAGCTGTCACTTTCCTTCTTTTCCTCCTTTTGGGCTTGCTGAAAGTAGACCCCATGGACACAGTGGTGGGCATTTTCCAATCATTCAGATATGGTAGCACCTGGGTGCAGGGTGGAGCAGAACACAATGGAAGAAGTCTAAATCCTCAACATCTTGAAGATGCCTATCAACCAAGGTGACTTGCCAGCAGACTAGTACATGGGAAAAATATAAGCTTTACCATTCTCTTTTTGTAATTTTTAAATGCATTTATTTCTCAACACATTAACAGAAGAGTTTAAGATGTTTAGAAATGTAATAAAATTAAAATATGCATGAGCAGATCGGGCCAAAGAACAGTACAGTGGAAAGGTAAAATTAGAAGTGTAATTGGTATCCAAACTGTGAAAATTTATACCCTGCTAAAGTTGGACCACATTTAGCTCAGAGTTTTCTACTGCCAAGAGTGCAAGGAAAGCTGACTGGTGACCTGTTTCATGGTGTTCACGTGACAGAAACAAACAAGTTTTTTTTTTTCTGGAGTAACAAAAGAAACTCATCTTAGGAGTCCTCCTATAAACACATTTTATAATGTGATGATCACTGTCTTCTGATATTTTATAGAAGTGGCAGACAGCTGTTTCTTATGATCTGCCCCTAGGTAAGCTAAGCATACGTTAAACCACAACCAGTATGAGCAACTGTATTTGTAGTGTACTTGGATTATATACTACTCCAACTCGTGTGAGAGTGGGAGGGGCAGTGGGGGTGTGGGACTCGACACACCACTGTGGTCCAAACTGCAGCTCTCTGTTGATCGGACTTGATCCAAATGGGATGAGTCTGAGGAAATGGGACTCACCAGAATCTCAGGGAGAGCCTTGCATTTATTCAGAGAAATGTTCTGATGTGGTTGAAAGGGGGCTGCTGAGGATGCTTAGGATCAAAAAATGGTCACAGGATTGCTCTATGTAATTAGGAGAAGAGGACTTAGAAATGTTATGTGGAAATGAGATGGAGGAGGTGGAGCAGGCAAGGCTGGGTGCTATTGGGAGAAGGAGAGGGGGGATCCTCAACAGCAGAGAGGTGAACAGTCTTGGGGAAAATGAGGGAGTATGTGTTCTAAGCTCCCTTCCTTTCCTCCCCTCCAAAACCAACAATTGCCCATTGTTCCCTGTGCTTTCCTGTGAACTGCCCCTTTTGGACAAACTCCAAGTGGAGAAGGTTCATGTACCCAAAGGGACATAGGCAAAGCAGAGCACAAGAACAAAGAGAGTTACAGGGAACATCTGGTTATGCAAGTCCAAACCTAGAGTACCTGGTTGGACTGCACACTCCATTAGTAGTCCTCCCAAAATGCTGCTTCTCCCAAATGAATTTGTAAGGCACACTGAGCAGCGAAGTGTCTGCTTTCTGTTCTCTGATGAGTGCCTGATGGGTGGGTACTCTGACCATAGAGCCAGATGTTTTGGGTCTGCTGAGCTGGGCCAATGCGTGAAGGGCCCCTATAAACTGTATTACAAACAGGTAAAGAAGTTTAACGATAAATATATTTAAACGATGAGGACTCACATCACTCTACAAGGAGCATTGAACTGAAATAATTGAAATGCTTATGTACAAGATGCAATATTGCCTAAAATGCCTACATGATACCAGTTCACTCTTAGAAGCATAGTTTTGGTACATATCAAGCATTTGAAAGTAACTAGGAATGAATGTCTTGGTGTGGATCTCTTTAAATTTATCCTTCTTGGAATTTGTTGATCTTATTCAATATGGAAATTTTTCTAATCAAATTTGAAAAGCTTTTGCCCATCATGTCTTCAAATATCCGTTTGGACCCCTTTATCCTTCCTTTTTCTTCTGAGACTCCTATTATGTTTATGTCCTTCTGCTTGACGGTATCCCGCAGGTCTCTGAGGACTTGTTCATTTTTTTTCTTTTTTTCTTTTGGTTCTTTTGAATGGATAATCTCTGTTGACTTATCTTTCAGCTCAATGATTCTTTATTCTTCCTGCTCAGCATCGATGTTGAACTTCTCTAAGGAATTTTACATTTCAGCTTTTATGTTTTACAATTCCGGGGTTTTGATTTGGTTCTTTAAAAAAAATAATTTGTATTTCTTTATTGATATTCTCTATTTGATTAGATTCATTTTCATAATTTCCTCTAGCTCTTTAGACATGGTTCCTTAAGTTCTTTGTACATATTTAATAGAGCTGTTTTAAAGTTTTTGCCTAGTTAGTCCAGTGTCTGGGCTTCTTCAGAGATAATGTTATTAATTGCTTTTCTCCTCTTTATGGGCCATACTTTCATGTTTCATTGCATTATATATTCTTTGTTGTTGAAAACTGGACATTTAAATTGTATAATGGGACAACTCTGGAAATCAAATTCTCCATTCTTCCCAGAGTTTCTTGTTGCTGCTTATTTTAGTTGTTTGTTTAGGGACTTTTCTGAACTAATTCTTTGTTCTGTATTCTTTATTGTATGTGATTACTGAAGTCTCTTCTTAGCGGTCAGATAATAATTGTTTAGAGATTTCCTTGAATGCCGTGCCGGGAACTGATGTCTCCCAGTCTTTGCCAGGGGCTCTATGTGCATGTTGGGGGCACGGCACGCCCTTACCATTCGGTCAGGTGGTTGACAACTCCGCCATAGCCTTCACTTTCTGCTTGTGTAGAGCCTCCAAATCAGCTGGGGATGACAACTTTGGGCCATCTCAGGTATTTCCTGAGTATATGCCCAGCCCAATGCAGATGGCCTTCTAGATTCCCAGGAAGGTGGTACAAAAATCCTTATTTCCCGGCTTTTCTTTTTAGGCTTTTCTTTTTAGGCTTGTTGGTTAGTGCATTATTTACCTCAACTATTATCCACTATCAGCCACAAAGTGCCTGTAATTATATTCAACAAATGTTACCAAGGGAAAAGGCTTTTTACACTAAGTGAACTAACTACGAACCAGGTGAAATACAGGCAGTCTGCAAATGGCATCTTTCAGTGAACCACCTGATAGGTCAAATCATGACACTCTTTTGGGAGCGAGGCTTTGAAAAAGCTCCATCCCATTCTTTTCTCCCCACATTATTGTTTTTTAAGGCTGCTGCAGAACTTGTGAGCAAGGGATGGGACTAAGGCAAGTTAAAACATACACATCATGTACATTACAATGTTGTTGTTCTTGCTGAGATGAATTGTTTTTCTAGAATAAATACTCCCTGTGTTGCTACAAGCCTTTGATTAACTTCCAGAGTTCTGAAAAAGTTGATTCTGACAATTTTTTTCCATTTTCTTGTTGCTTTTTGGGAGTAGATTTTCAAAAGTCCTTATATCACCAATTTTGCTTGTTCCGATTCATATATTTTAATGCTCTCTTCTGCATGTATGTTTTTTTTCCTCAAAAGTGTGCACATTAAATTAAGAAACTGTTGTAAGTTGGGGTTGCAAGAAGCCATGTGGAGCAGGCACCGAGTGATGGGCTGTGGATTGGCCAGAATGATTCCATCCTCTGGTGTACAGAAAGGGCTGAGGACTGAGAGGCTGTCAACTCCTTTAGGGGTTGGGGACTCTGCCCTACAACCTCCGTTACTTTGTGTCTCCCAGGTTAAGGCTGCCAGGGGCACAGCTATGTTCCAATAGATGGGACAGAGACCTGAAAACAGAGGCCAGAGTTGTTGGGGCTGCCACAGCCCCTCATGCAGGAAGACTCCCTACCACCTCAGAAGATGGACCTCTGAGTATCCCGGAGAGCCAAAGAGTGGCCCCTAAACCACTGGGGACTGAGCTGAGCAGGGAGACCACCTTGCCCATCAGCCCTTCATGTTTGCAGGCCTGGGACTGTCTGGGGCTGGCATATTTTTGAACTATTTCCAGGTATGAAGTAACTAAATTGCGACGGTAGCGATGGGGCACTATCCACTGTCAGCTTAGAGAGTAGGCAGCCACATGTTGGGTCCAGATTGAGGGACATGGGACAGAGCTACCTCTTCTCAAATACTACTTTTCTATAAATTGGGCAAGATTCTTTTAGTTACTGGTGACAGAAACTAAATTTAACCTAGATTAAGCTTTAAAAGATCATATTTCATCATTGAAATATCTAAGGGATTGGATTTCAGGCATGTCATGATCCAAGTGCTTAAATGATATATCAAGATGTTGGATCTTTATCTCTCAGCTCTGTGTCCAGGGAACTTGGGCTGCTCCTTACTGATTCAGAACCAATCTGTGTTTGAGTACCATATGGGGGTCAGTGCCCAACTGTGGTGTCAGGGAGGATCTCAATCGCACAGATATTCCTAAGTTTTAAAAACTCTGTTGATTATTGTTTATGAGATAAAATCCGAATGCCTGCAATGGGCATCCCAGTGTCATAGGCTGACCTCAGCTGTATCAATTAGGATGGTTCCAGCCATAAGCACTAGAAAATACGACCTGTAGTGGGTTAAATAAGAAGGAAATATGTTGCCTTCCAAAACGAAATTTCCAAGTTTGTGTAGGCGGTCTTTCACAGAGCCTTTCCTGAGGCGTCAGACCAACATTTTACCTTCACATGGGTGTTGTTTCGACAACCGATGGGATATTTGCCATTTCCTGTTACCTTGTGCATTGATCTGACACTCTGAATGGTTTGAATGTGAACTCCCTGAGGCTGCACTTTTTTTTTCATTAAAAATATTTTTTTTTTCTGGAAAAAGTAAAACATTTGTGTGCTTCAGTGTTCAAAAGATTCACAAGTTGTGCACAGGGACAAGGCTCCCCAGTCTACCCAGAGGCAACCAGTGAGTCCCGGGTGGTTGTTTTTTCTCCCAAGGACATTTTATGCATGCACAAACAAGTGTGTACATATGTCCCTTTGTCCCTGTATATTTTTTCTCACCCTTTTACCCAAGTGGTGGTATATACAAACTGTTAGATGCTTTGCTTTTTTAACTTTATAACATATCTTGAAGATTATTCTTTATAGATATATCAAAAGCTTCCTTCTTTAAAAATGGTTGCTCAGTATACCCTCGTACAGATATACCAGAATTTATTTAACCACTTCCTTCTGGTGTGCTTTTAAACTTAGCAACATATTAGTTCAAGCTGCCATAACAAATATCAGAGTGGGTGGTTTAAACAACAGAAAGTTATTTTCTCAGCTCTGGAAGCTGAAAGTCCAAGATCAAGGTATCAGCAGGGTTAGTTTCTTCTGAGGCTTCTCTCCTTGGCCTGTAGATGACCATCTTCTCCCTGTGTTTTCACATGGTCTATCCTCTGTGTCCAGATTTCCTTTTCTTATAAGGCATCAGTCATATTAGATTAAGGCCCACCCTAATGACCTCATTTTAATTTAATTATCTCTTTAAAGGCCCTATCTCCAAATAGTCATATTCTGTGTTACTGGGGGGTCAATTTTTTTTGCGGGGAGAGAGAGACACAATTGAGCCCATAATGACTTAAAATAGTAGTACTAACAAATGCTGCAATGAATAACCTTGACATTTTATACCTGTCTGAGTAGATGAGTAGGATAAATTGTTGCAAGTAGAATTGTTGGGTCAAAGTGCACATGTATTTGTGACTTTGATAGACCTCACCAGATTATCTACCCTAGGAGTGGGACCAGTTATACTTCCTCCAATACTGTAGGGAAATGCCTGTTCCCCAGCATTCATTAACATTGTTGATTTCCGGCCTCTTTGACCTTTATCAATCCAATGTGTGGAAAATGGCTTTTCAGTGTACTCTGTATTAGTTTCTATTGCTGTGTAACAAGTTATCCCAAAACTTAGCCACTTAAAACAGCATTCACTTATTATCTCATGGTTGCTGTGGAACAAGATCCAGTTTAGCAGGGTTTTCTGCTTTAGAGTCTCCCATGAATTTGTAGTTGAAGTATCAGCCATGGCCATAGTCATCCTCCCAGCTCACTCACCCAGTGGGCAGGATTCAGTTCCTGGCAGGTTATTGGACTGACGGCCTCAGTTCATCACTGGCTTTTGCCCAGAGGCCATCCTCAGTTATTTTCCTAACATGGCAGCTTGCTTCATCAGTGTGCGGTCTGAGGAGGAAGTAGTCTTTTGGCAAGACTAATCACTCTTTTTTAACCTAATCACAGAAGTGACATCTTTGTTTCCTTTGGCTATAAGCCAGTCATTCAGTTCAGCCCACATTTGAAGGAAAGGGATTATACAGGAGTGTCAGTACTGGAGGCAGGGATCACTGGGGCCATCAGTCAAGGGCTGCCTGCCCTGTCCCTTGTAGTGTAATTTGCATCTCTTATCATGAGAGAGTGCAGTTGAATATCTTTGGGTATTTCTGTTTATACCTTTGCCCATATTTCTATGGAGTAAGTATCCTTTTCTCTTATTGATAGGTAAGGGCTCTTTACATATTATGGAAATTGGTCCTTTAATTTTGATATGGATTGTAAATATATTTTCCATTTCTCTATTTATCTTTTGACTTTGCTGCTTTGTGTGTGTGTGTGTGTGTGTGTGTGTGTGTGTTTTGCTGTGTATGTGTACACACACACACACACACACACACATATATAAAATCAGATTAATACTCTATCTATTAAGGTTCTGAGCCTGGTCATCCTTAGAAACAAAAGCCGCCTCTTATGCAGCTCTCCAGTCCCTGCATGGCCACACAGGGCAAGCACATATTACAGGGTTAGGGAACCTGTTCATATGAAGAAGACAGAACTCCACTTTTTGTGGTGAGTCTCCTCCCTTTGTGTTGGGTATATCGGAAATTCAAACTGGCAGTCCATAGACGTGCTGGTCTGCATAGTGGTCAGGAACTTTGAGCTCTGTGTGGGCAGGGTGGAGATTAAGAGGAGGGAGGGTCTGGCAGGGATCACACTTAACAAAGACATGGAATAGCCTAGAAAGGCCAGGTGGGCGAGTGGGGTGGAGTTATATGAGGGAAGAGATTGCAGTAGGGATTGAGTGTTGCAGGAGATGAGTACAGCTTGTCGTGACCGCCTCCTCTTCACCTTTTTGTTGAGGGGGGACTCCTGCCCTAGGATAATGAGGATGGTTGAACACATGGCATCTGGCACTGGACAGTTGGAATCAACAGCAGGTTATTAATCATATGTACTCACACGTGGGGAGAAGGCGGTGCATGCCACGCAGGGCCCTCAGGAGGGGGCACTCAGGAACAGAGTGAACCTGTGAGCAGTGGTCACTCTGGGTAGTCACGTTCCTGCAGCTGGGGAAAACAACTTCGAGGCACATTCCGGATCAATAAGACAAAATGAGCGGAGGGAACCATAATCCCTGGAGACATAAACACGCCTAGGAAAAGGGTCTAGAGTCGCGCATGCGCATTAGTTAAAGAGCGGTCCTATACTTTTCTTCATTATTGTAGTAAACAACACTCCCCTAGGTGGAGATTTAAGATGCTGATGAGACATGTGAGCATGAAGTAGCATGTAGGTTCACCAGGACCAGCCTCAACATACTTCAGGGAAATTGAAGGCAAAGGGGAAGTGGTGTCTACCAATCCCAGGAGCCTATAAATCCACTGTAGCCGTAAACCTCGGGGAGCCACATCCATTCTCTTTCAGAGTGTGCTCCCTTGGTGCATGAGCTTTCACTTTCATAAACTTTTCTCTGTAAAATTGTTTTGCCCACTCTCTTGATTTCTATCCTGAGAGGGGCAAGGACCCCTGCTTTGGTAACAAACCCGCAAGGATTGTGTATTATTGGAAGGATGGGGGAGCCCCTGGTTTCTACATGTAGGAGGGTGTGACTGGCTTGCTCATGGTCTGGCAGGGAAGCAGAGCCTGCTGCTCATGGTTAAGAAGTAACTGTCTCCATAATAATCACACTTAGGGCACTCGCAGGACAGCTATCTTGTTAAAGAAAAAATTATTTATACTTGTTGACGATGGTAAAAATGACTTTTACTCAAGGGAGGACCATTGCAATAAGTATAGAGACCACTGCAATGGGGTCTTGGAGTGGAGGAGAGAGATGGGGCTCAACTCTGAGTACAACAAGGACAATTGGGAATTTATAGCCAAGGAATAGGGTGGTGGTGGTGTGATCAATGAAGGAAAAGTACTAAGAGGAAATATCAGGAGTAAGGAGGGATTCTGGCTACACCCACCTAAGAGTATTCTTGCTGAAAGCAGGCCAGAGTGATCAAACAAACAGCACCGAAGGAAACGGTCAGGAATGAGGAAGCTGATCAGATAGTGAAGGTGAAGGAGTCTGGATAAACTGATGTAGGAGGATTCTTGTTAACAATTGGGCAGTGCACAGCGGACCAGGAAGCTTAAATATCAGGCGTAGCTGGAAAAGAGCTCAGAGGAGCCTCAGTAGAGTTTGTTCAAGGGGGGAGACTTCATCAGTCTCCACCCCTCACAAAAAGGATTTCTTTACGGAAACTTTTTGACTTAAGAAGAAAACTCAGCATTTAATGTAAGGGGCTCTTGCAACTCCAAGATTTTATCTTATTTTGGTCGAAACATTCAACTTAGGTATGATGGAGGCAGCCCTGCTCCACTAAACCATCCAATACTAAACCATCCAATCCATATGGATCTGAGCCTAGAGACTGGAATTCCATTGGGGAGAGGGAGGCAGAGAACCTGAGGAGGTCGGGCAGGTGGGAGGCTCAGGCGCTGCCCACACCGGCCTTGCCCACAGCGGCCCCGCCCTCTGGAGGCGAGGCCCCGCCCTACCCTAATTCACAGTATCCTGCCAACCCACTAGAAAACAGTTGCAGGAAGAGTCGCTTTCAGGGGAATGAGTTTCCTTCTTTCCATTTCAAACCTCCCTTCAGAGTACCCCCATTCCACATCCTGCCCATTGCTGGTGTGTGTGTAGCGAGGGTGGTTGTGAACGTTATAATCTGCCCCGCCCATCCTGCTGGCTGCGAGCCTAGCCTCACTCTGAGATGCTTCCAAAGGTTCGATCTGCGTGGGCCCCAGGCCAGAATCCATTTCCGTTAAAATCCCAACCGCCTAACTGACTCATAAGGACACTGCCTGTTACCTGGCTATCCTGCTTTAAACCCTTCATCATCTCCCGTCCCTACCCTACTCCTTGTCAAGTTTCCACCCTGGAGGTAGGTTCTCTCCCTGGCCCCCACGCTCTCCCCTCAGGCCCTCAAAGGCAACCCTAGTATGCCTTGGGATTCTGCAGAGCCCAGCCTTCTCCCGAGACCCCCTATCTTCCTCTTCCTGCAACCAGGCCCTGCTGCTCCCCAATGTTCCCCTTCACAGTCACCACTCAGAGAGGCCCCTGAACCTGGGACTGGGGGAAGTGACTGGAGCCTTTCCTGTAACACCTTGTGTTCTGTCTCAAATCCTATCCAACTGACTACCTACCAGGTGTGTTTATACTCCCATTGGACCACTGGAGAGTGCTTTCCTGGGTTAGGGGCATCTTTGCTCCATCCCTGAATGCCCAGATGGAGTGGGAGATGAGGAGAAAAGAGACAAGCAGCAGGGAAATGGAGTGAGTAAGGAGAGTTGGGAAGAAACAGATGGTAAAAATGGAGGATGGAGGATGGGTTGGGTGCAGATGACTTGGAAAGGCACAGTAACAATGAAGAAAGATGAGGTAGGAAAGATGCAGAGGGAGAAGTGAAAGTAAACCAAAAGGGGAATCAGCAGAGAGAGGGAGGATAGCAGAATAGCAAAGGGGCCTTGACCAACAGTAGCAATATGGGCAACAGAAGGGCAGTTTCAAATTCAGTAGATGTTGTGATGGTTAATTTTACATGTCAACTCACTCTGGCTAAGGGATGCCCAGAAAACTGGTACAACTTTTATTTCTGAGAGCGTGTTTCCTAAAGAGACTAGCATTTGAATCTGTAGACTTGAGTAAAGATGATGGCCCTCCCCACTGTGGCTGGGCATCATCCTATCCATTGGGGACCTAAACAGAAGAAAAAAGTGGAGGAAGGACAAATTTGTTCTCTGCTTGAGCCAAGATACCCATCTTCTGAGTTTGAATATTGGGTGCCCTGGTTTGCAGGCCTTCAGGATGGGGCTGGAACTACGCCACCGGCTTTCTTGGGCCTGTAGCTTGCAGACAGGAGATCGTGGAATTTCTCAGCCTTTAATCTTGTGAGTCAATCCCATCTAATAAGTAAGTAAGAAGTAAGTAAATATCTCACTGGTTCTCTCTCTGGAAAACACTGACTAATAGACACGCTTCTTAAATTTCTAAATTTTCCTTTTAAATTGATTTTGGCAGATTAAGATTGAGGTCTCAATTTTTTTTATGGTCTTTTACATGTTGAAAATATTCTTTTACACTATTTCAAGGTGTATCTGACTTGTTAAGAATATCAATATATTTTATATCACAATACTGGCCTCTCCCACTCATTTTCTTGCCTGCCCAGATATACACAAAGTCACAAGACAACTGGGTAGTGGAGAGTCCAAACACTCCCCACCACTAGTTTTTCTTATTGCAGTAGAATACACGTTACAAAATTTACCACCTTCACCATCTTTAAGTGTAGAGTTCAGTGGTGTTGTACAACCATAATGTTATACACTCATCACCACCATCCACCTCCAGAACTTTTATGCTGTAAAACTGAATCACCATATCCATTAAACATTAACTACTCATTCCTCCCAGTCCCCAGCCCTTGGCAACCATTATTCTACTTTCTGTCTCCATGATTTTGACTATTCTAAGCACCTTGTAGAAGTGGAGTCATATACTGTTTTTCTTTTTTTGTGACTGGTTTATTTCACTTAGCATAATGCTCTCAAGTTTCATGCATGTCATAGTGTAATTTCCTTCTTAAAATTTCAAAAAATTTCATCGTATGTATAGAACACACCTTGCTTATTCATTCACCCATTGACGGACACTTGGGTTGCTTCCACATTTTTGCTATTGTGAATAATGCTACTATAAACATGGAAATAGTTGATTTAAAATCAATTTTGTCTGATATTGGTATAGCCACCCCTGCCCTCTTTTGGGTGTTATTTGTACAGAATATCTTTTCCATACTTTAACTTTCAATCTATTTGTCCTTTTAGCCAAAGTGAGTATCTTGTAGATAGCAAGTACTTAGATTGTGTTTTTAAATCCATTCTGCCAATCTATGTCTTTTGATTGGAGAGTTTACTCTACAATTAATTTTTCCTTTGAATGGACCGTGCTCTCTTTTGGTTACTGTTTGCACAGACTATCTTTTTCCATTCTTTCAAGTTCAACCTTTTTGTGACTTTGGATCTAAAGTGAGTCCCTTATTGTCTAGAGTTGGCTCATGTGTTTTTATTCATTCTGCCAATCTCTGCCTTTTTATCAGAATATTTAATCCATTTACATTTAAAGTAATTACTGATAAGAAGGGACTTATTTGTTCTCTGTCACTTTGCTTTCTATATGCCTTATAGCTTTTTTGTTCTTCATTTCGCACATGATAGTCTTCTTTCGTGTTTAGTTGACTTTTTTGGTAGTGAAATGTTTAAATTCCATTCTTATTTCCCTTTCAGTTTATTTTATAGCTGTTTTCTTTGTGGTTAACGTGAGGAGTACATTTAACATTTAAAGTTATAACACTCTCATCTGAGTTTATACCAGCTTAACTTCAATTTCATATTTTTAAAATAAAAACCCCACTCCTATATAGCTCTGGCCTCATCTCCTTTCAGTTATAAAATTATATAAGTTTTTCAGTTATAAAAATCCCATTTTTATGCATTGTGAGTCCAGAAACATAAACTAATGATTCTTTTAAAAAGTACATTAGTCTCTTAAATGTAGAAAACAAAAAAGTGAAGCTACAAACCAAAGTTACAATAGTACTAGTTTGTATAATCATTCACATACTTATTTTTAGCAGAGGTCTCTATGTCTCCATAAGGTTTTGAGTTACTGTCTGGTGTCTTTTCATTCCAAGCCAAAGCGCACCCTTCATGCAGGGCAGGTCTAGTGGTAAAGAACTCTCTCAGCTTTGGTTTATCTGGGAATATCTTAATGTCTCCTTCATTTTTGAAGGACAGTTTTGCCAGATATAGGATTCTTGGTTGAAAGCCTTTTTCCTTCAATACTTTGAATAGATCAACCCACTGCCATCTGGCCTCCAAAGTTGATAATGAAAACTCTGCTTAAGATCATCTCGGGGTAAATATGTTGAAAGCTGTCTTCCTTTCAGGAAGGTCATTAACAAGAGTCAGCAAAGCTCCTTTGGCCTTCAAAGACTTTTCTGCAAAGTCCAGAGCATGAAGGCCTTTAATCACCTCAATATTGTAACATCATTCCAGGTGATCGACTCAGCAGAAACACTTCTCCTCTAAGAGTACCTTAATGGAAGAGACATGTTCGATTATCTAGCGAACCACGGGCACATACCAGAGAAGGAGCCCTGATGCAGATTCCAGCAGCTATTATCCGCTGTGCAGTACTGCCACCAGAAGGGTATATCCACAAGGACCCCAAAAAGCCTGACTTTCGATGCCGAGATGAATATAAAAATTGCAGACCTTGGCCTCAGTAATGAGTTTATTGGCCATAAGCTGAACACCTATTGTGGCAGCCCCACCCCCACCCCCCATTATGCAGCCCCAGAACTCTTCCCAGGTCCCAACTATGATGGCCCTGCAGTGGATGTGTGGTGCCTGAGAGTTGTTTTGCATTCCATGATCACTGAGACCCTGCCTTTTGTGGGAGAGGACTTCTTGCAGCAGCAAGACACTGAGTGGGCATTACCACATCCCATGTTTCATGTCTTTTGTATGCAAAAACTTCTTGAAGTTGATGACCCTCGACCTCAGTGACAGAGGAACTTCAGAGGAAGAAATGAGGGACCTGTGAATAAATATTATTTTCAACATTTATTGAATAGTACATATTGATTGTTTTCTTATTGACAGGGAATTTAAGTCACTTGTAAGTTTTGGTCATTATACATAACGCTGCAGTGAACATTTTGTAGATAAATCTTTGTCAGCATCTCTGATTATTTTCTTTCTATAAATTCCAAGAATTAGAATTACTAGGTCAAAGGCTATAAATTTTACAATTCTTAATATGTATTGCCAAAGGATGCTCCAGACAAATGACACCATCTACATTTTTCCAGAGGAGCATCTGAGAGTGCTGGTTCCACTGCACCTTCATCACCTTGACTGGCACAAGACTTCTGAATCCTTGCTGACTAGATATGGAAAATGTTACTTTCAAAGCTGAAAGCAGTGTGCATGAGGTTATGAGTGATGGGGGTAGAGGAGGAGAATTCTTTCTAAGGGTTTAAATGTGGCTTCACTGAATTGTGGGTATTTTCTTCTCTGCAGCATTATCTTGGGGGATGAATGTAGGCGTGTGCCTGTGTTATTTTCCTCCTGAGGTTTAAAGCCTCCATCCGAACCCCTCATGCTCCCATTTGGTATTTTGCTATTGTTCTCTCTTGTTCTTGCCCTGTTGCCTTTACTGGCCAGAGAGCCTCAGAGTTAGTAATGGGGTTTCACCAGCAATTTGCCTATAAATCTAATGAAAAGCACCTACTGACCCATGATTTTCAGCTAGTTCTTAAATTATAAGTTACTTAATGCAATTTATCTGATGGACAATCTCTCATAAAGCACAAACTCAGGGTAAAGAGTAGTCATGTGGTGAGAAGGAACATTTAAAGGGGTGTGGCAAAAACATCCAGGTGGCTCCCCATAGTCTTGTCCACTTCTCAGAGTAACTAAATGTCTGACTTTTAACTTTTAAACATCCATGTTTTAACATATCATTCATTTATTTGGCTTAAGAATTTTTCGTTCTAAGATATATATATGTAACACAAGTGTTTGTGTGCAGACTTTTTAAATGTGGAAAATACACGTAATATGAAATTTTATATACCCATTTGAAATATACAGTTCCATGGCATTAAGTATTGTCTTCCTACTGAGCCTCAATTGCCCCACCCACATGGAGCCACCAACAAGCCCAGAGGTTTGCCCTCCCTCAGAAACCCCTACACCATCCTCCCAACCAGAACTCCACGCATAGGTGCCTCAGCAGTGGCCAAAGAAAGGAGTTCCTGTGGTGGCGGAAGGGAGAGAGACACACAAGGGGAGGAAGAAAATGAGAGGCAGGACACACAAGCCTGCAGCACCTGGTATTATATCCCTGGTGGTTTCCCTATCAAGCAGTTACTCACTAGGCCCAACTGCTTAGCCTCTGAGACTAGAAGTGAGAAGGCACTTCAGGGTGGTGTGATCAGAGCTGTTGGCAGCTGAGGCCGGCACCCTGGTTGGCAGCCCGTAATACGTAGCCCTGCCATTCCAGGGGCCACTCACCAGCAGGCTTTGGAACCCCTGGTCCCCATTCTCCTGTGGATAAGCTTTCTATGGGCCAAGCCACCAGCCTGCACCTTCTGAGTTCCCAGGAATTTGTGCCCACTCAGGAAGTGTGGCCTGTGGCAGCACTGCCAGGACCAGCTGGAAGTCCAGGCTCTTGTACTTCAGCTGCTGCCCCAGAAACGCCATTCTCCTACTCCTTAGGCATTGCTCCATCCATTCAGGCATTCCACAGACACAGCTATGCGGCAGGCTGGGATTCCAGGGACAGCGCTAATAAGAGCTGCACCATCTCGCAGTGACAGTCCCTTCCTGGACTGTACGCTCCCGGAGCACAGGAAGCCTGTTGGGCCCCAGCACCCAGGACCAGAATGACTATAGCTCTCATCATGGAAGCTTCTGGTGACGTAGCTTCAAAGATGGCCACCACCAATTCCCTTTCTTCTGAAATACACCACTCCCCAGACTTACACAAAGAGATGATACTAAATATATATGCATATGTATGTATACGTATGTGTAGGAATATAGTTCAAAGATCGCTGTAGTTTAGACCCCTGTATTCACCACCTTAACCAGTAAACGAGACATTTCCAGGAGTCTAGAAGCCACTGGTGTCCCTCCTCACAAGCCCTTTCCTCAGGGTGACTAGAATCATGTCCCTGCTGAGCCTCATAGTTTAACTCCCCAGTGGGCACCTCTCAGCTGAGGCATTGAGATTGCCTGTTTTACTGCATTCGAATGGATTTTGATGCGTGCCCTCTTTGGGCACTGGCTGCCTGGGAGACTCTCCATGCTACTGATGGTGGCCAGGGCTCATGCATTCCCATGGCTGTTTAGTATTGTGTGCATATACCATTCAACTGTTAGACACACTAGGCCCATTGCAGCTCAGGCTCCAGGAGCACCTGGCCCCAGGTCATGCAACATGTCTCACTGGCCACTGGTGTCAATACCTAGGAGCAGAACTTCTGGGTCAGAGCCACGGTCTCTTCCAAAATGGAGCACTTTTGTGTGCCAGGCACTGTTCTGAGTTGGAAGGGGAGTGGGGGCAGCTTTAATCAAACCATTATTCAAAAATATCAAAGCTGCAGGCTGGCCTGTCCTGTGGGAGCAGGCTGTTTAGAGAGGGGTGAAGGAGGAAAGCCTGGCTGTGTGTGTGGAGGGTGGTCAGAGATCCTTCCCTAGTTAGGGACACAGTGGCTGAAAGTGATCTGTGGTCAAGAGGTGTTGACTCTGTGGAACGTTCTGGGGTTGGGGAAGAGTGTGCGCAAAGACTTAGAGCAAAGCTGGAGAGGGTGTATTGGTCCAGCTCCGGCTATCAGAACAAAGTGCCACAGAGTGAGCAGCTTCAACAACAGAAATGCGTTTTCTCCTGGTTCTGGAGGCTGAACAGCAGTGAGTACTGGTGTTTTCCTAAAAGGGCACCAGCCCTATGGGATCAGAGCCCCATCCTTAGACCTCATTTAACCCTGAGTACTTCCTCACAGGTCCCATCTTCAAATGCAGCCATACTGGGAGTTAGGGCTTCAATATATAAATTTAGAGAGACAAACATTCATGCTCTAATAGGACAGGGGAGTTTGAGAAACTGGAGCATGCATGATGAGAGAGGTGAGGCAGTGTTTGGGTTATTTGCTGTGTAAATAGCCACTTCGAAATTTGGTGCTCTAAAACAACGATCTTCATCTATTTACTCAGGATTTCACAATTTAAGTGGGCCCAGAGACCGCTCTCAGCTGATGCCTCGCTCACAATGGCCTGCAGCTGGGAGCTCAGCGGGGGTGGTGGCCAGGTTCCTCAGTCCTCCTTCCTGTGGCCACGTGGGCTTCCTCACAGCATAGTGGCTGATTTCAAAGAGCGAGGAAGCAAAAATCGCTAGTGTTTTAAAGGTTAAGCCTGAACCTGTCAGGATGTCATTTCTGCCTATCGTAGAGGTGACAGAATCCAGGTACAGCTACTTGTCTTATTTTTTTTTTAAATAAAAGTGATATATATTTAGGTGTACAGCATGATGTTTATGTATGTGTATAAATACATAGTGAAATGATTACTATAGTCAAGTTAATTAACATATCCAGTTCCTCACACAGTTACCATTTGTGTGTGTGGTGCAAACACCTGAAATTTACTCTAGCAAATTTCCGGTGTATGGTACAGTATGGTTAACTCTAGTCACCATGCTGTCCATTAGATTGCTAAACTTATTCACCTTACATTACTACGACTTTGTACGCTTTAACCAACATCTCATGTCCCCCACTTCCCGGCGCCTGGTGACCACGCAGACCTCATCTTCTCAGCCAAGTGCTGTGAGATGTTTGGCACTATCTCCTAGGCTAAATATCTCTTTGTCTTAGAAGCGCACATTAGCAAGCTCTTTCCTCAAGCCAGCATAAGTCCAAATAGTTAGGACATCTGGCAAAAGCACACAAAAGCTGTGAAAGTTGGGGCCAGCTGTCCCAAATGTCACTGTGTGGCTTGTTCCTTTGTGGCCAGTGCACAGGGGTTCCATGACGGGGTTTGCAGTTGAGTACGTGTGTTTTACTGAAGTGAAGTCCATGCTTTGATTGAATTCTCTGGTGGATTTCTCATGCAGACAAGGGCGTCATGATCATGACGACAGATCGAGTTGAACCCATCTCCGTAACAATGTGGCTGTGCGAGGTGAATGGTTTGCCAGGCCCTTCCAAGTCTACCTCTGAGAAGCCACAGTTGGTCTTGTATCCCACACACCACCTGCCACTTAGCAGGAATCTAGTAATACATGTACCCAAATTCACTTACTCTGTTGTTTTGTTTTTTAAGCTTTTTCTTGTGGAACACTGCACACACAAAAGTAGACAAAACAGTATAATAATGCCCCAAGTACCCAATTTCAATAATTATCAGCTCGTTGCTAATCTAAATCATTTATGCCCCCTCGTCCTTCCTCCTTTCATATTATTTTTTCAATTCTTTATAGAACAGCACAAGTAGTGAAAAGTGCTGATGTCCTATGTGTGCGGCAGGGTGAGTTTTCACACTGCGAGTTCACCTGGTAAAGATTCTGGTACACAATTTTGATGTGAAGAAGCCACAGGGTGGGGAGTGTCCCACATCAATAAGCAATTCTCAGACACTCACTGAGTGCCCTGTAATTCAACTCAATTCTGACACCCCCTACCAGGAGATAGCCTCAGATCCCACAGGTTAAGGGCTCAGTCCCACAAGACTGCCCTCACTTCAGATGCCACTCACAAGTCCAGGTTATTGCCTGTGCTTCTGAGTGACTGGCTGCAAATCAGAAGTTCCCATAACCCCCTCCCTGGGTTTCATGATTTACTAGAGCAGCTCTCAGAATGCAAGAAACCAGCTCACTAGATTGCCCACTCATTATAAAAAATATTAAAGAATGCAAATCAAAAGCCAGATGAAGAGACACACAGTGCAAGTTCCAAAACAAAGGAGCTTCTGTCCCTGTGGAGTTTGGGGCCTGGCACTATGGCATACAGTAGTCCCGACGTGAAAGCTTCTCCAACAGTCTTCTTTTGGGTTTCTTGGAGGTTTCATTACATAGAAATGATTGATGAACCCATTGGCCATTGGTGATAGACTCAACTTCCATTGCTATCTTGCTCCTCTCCTGGAAATCATGGGTGGTACTGAAAGTTCCACCCATGATTGGTGCCCCTGATAATCAGCTCTATCCTTAGGTTCTTTCAAAAAGTTGTCTTATTAACAGAAACCCAGTTGTGTTGGAAATGGGCTTATTATGACCAACAAGAAACTCATTTCACATTTATGATTCTAGAAACTGAGGACAAGAGATCAAACATTATAATAAAAAATGCTCCCATTGCTCTCATCACTCAGGAAATCCCCAGGGTTTTGGGTACCATGAGCCAGAAAGCACAGATGAAGACCAAATATATATAAGAACTATATTTTCGTCACCTGAATGAACATCCTCACGTTATAACACTCTTACATAAATTTGTATCAGCTTAACTTCAGGAATATATACAAACTCTGTTCCTTCACAGCTCTGACACAACCCAGATGTTGATGTCACAAAATTACATTTTTATGCATTATGTATCCAAAACCATACTCATTATTGTTTTTTTTTTTTTAATACATTAGCCTCTTAAATCAAGGAGAAAATAAAAAACAGAGTTATGAACCAGTGACAATAGCACCAGCTTTTATCATCGTCCATGCACTGAGTTTTAGCAGAGATCTTATTTCTCCATAAGGCTTTGAGTCACTGCCCAGTGTCCTTTCATTCCAACCTGAAGGACGTGCTGCATGCAGGGTTGGTCTAGTGGCCCAGAACTCTCTCAGAATTGGTTTATCTGAATATGTCTTCAGGTCTCCCTCATTTTTAGATAGTTTTGCCAGATATAGGATTCTTTGTTGACAGCTTTTTTCCTTTAACACCTTAAATGCATCAACCCACTGCCTCCAGCCTCCATGGTCTCTGATGAGAAATCTGCTCATGACCTTATCAGTGAAAATATGATGAAAGCTACCCCCTCTCAGCTTTATAGTTCTTAACAATGTACCTTGTCTTATGCAACAGAACATTTCCCTATAATATCGTGATATTAGTTAAGTTGTAGCATCAAGTTTAAGAAAAAGGAATTGACTCTTTTAAGTGTAGACACTCTAAAATCTTCGAAAGACAAAAATTGTTACAGATTTTAAAATTAGAAATGAAAAGTTCACTGAAGCATCCTACAGATTTTAATTTCTAATAGAGTAAATATTAACCTTTAATATCCTACATAAACAAAAAGCTCTTTGGGGTCCTTTTTTGTTTTTGTTTTGTGTGCATGGTTTTTTAAAAGCATAATGGGGTCACTGACCAAAAAGTGAGAAAAATTCTGTGGTTTAGTCCCAGTTGTATTGGTCTGTGTCTCGCTCTGACCTCATGTGACACCATTGTGATGGATTTCCAAAAAACTCCTCCCTGAGGTCCTGGCCCGGCTGAGGTCTTTTCTCCCAGAGCCCAGGAAGCTGATTTGTGATGACCTGTCAAACTTCAACGAGCTAGCTTGTTTTCTCCCTCTTTTGTTATTTTGCTTTTTTTTTTTCATTTAGTCTTTCCTTCCTTTTTCTCATTTTTCTTTTTTCTTCTCTTCTTTTTCTTATTTTTCTCTGTTCTCTTTTCTCATTGTTCTTTTTTTAATTTTTCTTCACTTTTTTCATTTTCCTCAATTTTTCTTTCTTTTGTTCTTTATTTTTTATTTGTTGTTTTTCTCTGAAAAATTTTTTTGTATTATTAGTTAGCATTAATGGTACATTTAGTAGAGTTTGTATTGGCATTGTTACTGTAGTTAGTATTGTTTATTAGTATTATTAGCAGAGTTAGTAAGCAGAGTTAGCATTGTTAGTTACCATAGTTAGTATTGCTAGTATTAGTAGCAGTTAGCATAGTATATAGTATGGTTTATCAGCATTGTTAGCATAGTTAGTATAGTTAGTATTGTTTTCTAGCATAGTCCGCATTGATGATAATGTCATTAGTGTAGTTATCAGGTCATCATGTCGCATAACCTTGCAGCCATCTCTACTGATGAGGAGCTGCTATGAACTCCTGAACACCACTGGCCAGGGAATCTTTACCAAGGTGGAGTTGACCTGGCACATTCTGACTGGGACAGAGGTGGCTGTCATCTCCGATGACAATGCACTGCTCAGGAGACTTTCTCCGTCTGTGAGCTCTGGCCTTGCCTGGCTGGCCCAGGGGCTGCCTCTGCTCTCCTTCCTTAGTGCCCCCTCAGGTTCACAGGAAAGTTTTGGGTTTGTCCTAAACAGCAGGGGATCCTGAGCAGGACATGATCAACTGCCGTTGCACAAGATGCCCCTGGCTCCTGTGCACAGTGGGCTCGGGGTCGGGGAGAGCCTCAGAGTCAGGAATGGAGTCTCACCCGCGGTTTGCCAGCAAACCAAGTGAAAAGCACTCGCTGACTGATGATTTTCAGTGGGTTCTGGAGTTACGAGTTAATGAAATTTATGTGATGGACAATCTCTCAGGAAATCAGGGTACGAAGTGGTTGGGTGGTAGGAGGGGACATTACAAAGAGTGTGACAGAGACATCCAGGTGACTGCCAACAGCCTTGCCACTTCTCTCTCAGAGCAACGCCTCACCTGACTTACAGCTGAGCACATGGAGGCCAGGACTACAGAGTTCCCAGCCTCCTCTGCAGCTAGGCTTGGTATGTGACCAAGCTCTCTCCAGGATGGGAGAGGAAGTGGTTTGTGCAAGTTCTAGGATATTTCCTAGGAGAGGGAAGCAGGCCCTTCCTTCTGCTTCTCCTTCTGTCCTTCTGCTGGGAACATGAACTCTGAAGCTGCAGCTGCACCCTGGCCTGTGTGGACAAGGTAACTCTCCAGGGATGATGAGGCATTGAGGGGAGGAGCTTCCTGAAGCAGCCCTGCCAGACCAGCCCTGGACTGTCTGCTCCAGAGAGAGCAGGAGAGAGATGCAGGCCTCTGTTACAGAGGGATGGGGCCCTTTGTTAGAGCAGCTAAACCTTATCTTAACCAGGTCTATTCTTGGAGGAGACACTTCTGTGTGGGATAAACACCATCTTTTGATGGGCAGTGGGTATTGTGTGTATAAGAAGAGAAGGGGTTGATGGTGGCCACCTTTGTGATAAGCCACTACACTGATTCCATGATGAAAGCTACAGTCAGTCTGGTGCTGATTGTTGGGGCCCAACACAGTCTAGCTGTGCTCTCGGAGCTCATAGTCTAGCAGGAGAACAAATGCATACAAATATTCTAGAATGTTCCATGAATATGTAACTGATGTGGGGCTTCTCTTCACCATAAACACCTAGAAAACCTGACAAAAGACATGAAACAATTATTTTTGGTCATAGGAGAACAGCCAGCACAGGTCGATGGGACTGGCAGGAACTATCCAAGGACAAGTCTGAAGTTTGTTTGGGGCCATGTTGCAAAGTGCCCTGAGGGTCACACCAGGATTTGGGCTTTGTCTCTGTGATTTTCCAGCCTGGTGAGGGTAGGGCTGGGTAGGTAAGCAGCATGATCAAGGTTTGGCTTTGCGGGCTCCACCTCTTGAGAACATATAAGAGAGGAAGGAGTTTCAGTCAGAGTCCTGGTAGAGTCAACAGATGGGGCCCATTCACTCGTGAGCACCGGGAGTGTGTTATGTGTGGCTTGGGTGGACTGTGGTGGCTGGACAAGCCTCAGCTCCTGACACCTCGTGGGTGCTCATCTGCTGAACGGAGACTCAGAAACCTTCTGGGACTATGAGAACTGAAGAACAGTGGGATTGATGGGCTGAGGGCAGAGGAGAGGGTTTTCCAAGTTCCAAGGAATGGACAAAGGTCTTTCTGGGCTGGAAACACTGACAGTTCAACCCCTGCTCCCACCAAGTAGAGGGGATTGATGCATTGAGTGTGGAGTTCGTTAGGGAGATGGAAGGAGATACTGGGAGGATGTAAAACGCCTCTGAGAGCATTGGACCTCACACCCCTCGCAGTTTAGAATCGTCCCCAAATCAGAGCAGCTGCTTTCCCTGGACTTAATTTAGCATCTTTTCAATAGCAATGAGGCATTTCCAAAAGAACAAGATCTTCAGTTGGTTGTCCTGATCCCTTTATTCTTGACTTGAGATAGGGCCAGATGACACCCAAGTGTCCCCACTTCACCTTCAGTATCCACTCACCTGGTGTACGTGTACTGAGGGTCTACTGTGTACCAGGGCACACATCAGGGCACAGCAGTAAGTGAAGCAGACACAGGTCTCCATTTTCATGAGCTGACAGCCTAGTCATGGAGACAGGAAAAAAAATAAGTAAAATATACACAAAGTCAGGTGATATCATGGAGGAAAATAGTGAGGAAGGATGTTTGAGCTAATTTCTAAAAGTGTTTAGGGAACAAGCGATGCAGAAGGCAGATTAGCCCAGGCTGAGAAAACAGTGAGTGCAAAGGCCCTGAGGCCTCGGTGAACTGCAGGTTGAGAGTCTTAGTTTGTAGTTTGGATTCTTAGTTTTGCCTTGAATCTATATTTTGCTTTGACTTGTAATTCTTGGTTTCACTTTCTTAGGTAATTAACCTGAGCCTAGGTCACCAATCTGTTGAATTCAGCAACTTTTATTTCAGTGATTCAGAGAGGAAACAGATGGATTTGGGTTAAGTCAGCCCAGTATTTACTGAATGGCCCCCCAGGATCTGTTGCTCTATTAGGCACCAGGGGGCTGTGAAATGAACATCAAGGTTCTCCACCTTGATGACTCCAGTTAATGAACTTCCTCGAAGTCCTCCCCTTCCACTTTGCCCCTCCCCATCTCA
>CM053512.1:38511924-38695389 GCA_028627145.1 Eidolon dupreanum | reverse complement strand
AGTGACAGGAATACCAAAGTGGCTTAACCAAGCAAACATTCAAAGCAATAGGAGATAAATTCTGTAACTAGAAAGTCTAAAGGAAGATTGCTTCAGGCAAGGCTTTACCTGGATGCTAAATGACATCAGCTGGAATTGTGGCAGCCTGACCCTGGCTGGCCATTTCCTGTTTAAACAAGTTTGTTCCTGACTGTACCCCCTTCCAAGGACTCTCCAGCTGACATCAGTTTCTCATAGCTTGCCAACCAATTAATGTTCTTCCTTATTTCTGTAGCTGTGGAGGAATGACAAGACTGTATATAACTGCCAGTTATGTTACAATCAGAGCTCAGCCTTTGGATAAGAATCCACTGAGCTGGTGCCAGCATCAATAAACGCTGCTCCTGGCTTATAGCCTTGGTGTCCTGTCTCTCTGTTCAAGAATCCCTCAGCAGAATCATCTCTCCTAAACTCTTAGTTTTACTTACTTCCTTCTGTGCTGGTGTCATTCTTAGGTGGGCTTTCCGGTTATGAAAGCAAGATGGCCACCAACAGTCACAGGATGATGTCATATCCCTCCAGGGCCCCAACAGAAATAGAGCTTCTTTTGCCCCATGATTCCAACACTAAGGGCTGAACCCTGGGACCTGATTGGTCACACATGCACAGCACTGACCCCATCGCTGTCACTGGGGAGAATGTAATATGCTGATTGGCCAGCTTACGGTCATGTGACCACCTGCTCCAAGGAAATTTGTGAGCTGTTCACCTTGTTTCTGGGGTGGGACATAGTGCAATGCCTGAGAGAGCAGGGGTAAGTGTCCAGTTTCATTTCACCCAGACTGAAAAGGACCAAGACCTCCTGTCTGAGGAAAGGATTTGGAGTCCACTCTCAGATTCAAGGCTTGCTTTCTGTGTCCCATTATAATCATTTACTCCATCCACAAACATCCACTGATCACTGAGTATGTGCTACTGTGAGTTTCAGGACTGCTAATTTACTCTGAGAGTGGCCATCACCCATGAGTCCGACAAAGAAAATGAGTTTCGTCTGAGCAAGCATCTGGAGATAGCTTCTAGTCCTGCTGTGCCACTCACTACATGGCCCTGAGAGGATTCCTTCCACCCTTTGGGCTTCTGCTATTTCATCTGCAAAACAAGGTACTAAAGACAATGGGATCCTGGAACCCCCTCAGCTCTGACATGCTGTGGTGGCCCTTGAACCTAGCTAGCTGTGAGTCAGCCCAAGACAGAGGAGGATCTGGGGCTTTCTTTGTGTGTGAAGACCTCAGGCTCTAGGCTCCTGTGAGGCTGGGTGATGCTGCTACTGCTGCTACAGAAAATCTCTTTGGGGATGTTTATGAATCCTGAGCCCTCCCACTACTGAAAGTCAAGTTCGGGACTCAGAAAGGGAAGTGTAGGAAGGCCACATGGAGGGGAGGAGAGGATGTAGTAGAGGTTACAGGGAGGCCATCCGTCCTCCACCTCCCTCTCCCTCCCTTGTTCCTCTCCCCCCACCTCCTCACCCCCCCTCCGCCCCCGCTGCTTGTCTGTTGCAGCTAAAATTGGCCCTGGCTCCCTGGAAGAATAGAGACCCCTGATGTTGATAGGGAGGGAGAGATCCCTCTGAGGCATCCCCAATGGGGAGGCCTTTCTTTTTCTTCTGCTTGAGTCTTGTTTCTCTTCTAGTTTCTTTGAACATTTGGAGACATGAATTAATTGCCCTGGTCACTTTGTCATTCATTTATCAGATCCTTCAGCTGCTCATTAATCCTTTTGTTCTCTCATTCACTTAGCTCATGCCTATTTTTTTAAAGCAAGAGGGGAGATTTATTAGAACAGAGGAAACCCAAGAACAGAGATTAGAGCAGCTGGACTTCTCAAAAGACTGGAGCCATAGGGGAGGAGGAAAAAAATGGTGTAGATGATAGAGGCTCTATTCATCCCTCGGGCAACCAAATCGAAGTTGTGATGGAAACAAGGAGCAAGCATCAAGGAACAGTTGCCTGGGATCTAGATGAACAAGCCATACAACCAGGGAGAAATCCAAGAAATCACCCTGCAATGAGGAGGTGGGACTGTCCATTCTCGAGAGGCTGAGTGAGACGGAGGCTGTGGCCGTGACAGTGCCAGAAGCCTCTTAAAGAGGCCACATCCGCGAGTGGATTTTCACGGTGATAGACCTGCTCACTCTGAGCACTAGTGCCGATTCGGCTGCACACAGGGGGCACCAGGGATGTACAGGGAGATATTGTCGGAATGAGGGCCGAGGGGAGGCTCGCTGGGTACAGAAGTGCCAGCAGTATCCAGTGTTCTCTGTTGGGCCCTCTCCCCTGCCAGTGCACAGGACACAGCACCGCCATAGCCAAGACATCATCAAACTGGATAACAGAGGTCTCTCCGCCCAGAGGATTCCCTGAAACCCCACCTTCCCCAACTCGCGGCCCCACACAAGCCACATCCAGGTGTATCCTCAGAGAGTCAGGTGCTCCTTGCTGAGCAGCACCTAGACTCATACTGGTGGCAGCTGGCCTCTGTTTCTGGTGTGGCCTTTTGAAGCAACTATAAGCATTGCATCTGTGGATTACTTGCTGAATCTCAACAGGTGGCCCGAGAGGGGTTGAGGCTTGGGCCAAATTTAGCCTGCACCTGAAACCCCTCTCAGGACTGTGCTACTGGACACCTACTTCACAAATCCACACTAATAAGACAGGGAGACTTAGGAGGTTTGCTTAGCACACAGAAACAGACAAGGAAAGGCAGCAAAAATGGGAAGACAAAGAAGCAGAAGCCATATGAGAGAACAGAACAGAGATCCAGATATAATGGAGTCAAATAATCTAACAGATGCAGAATTCAAAACACTGGTTATAAAGATGTTCATTGAACTTTTGGGAAGTGTAGATAAATTCAGTGAGAACTTCAACAAAGAGCTAAAAAACATAAAAATAGAAATGGAAATTATAAAAGGAAATCAATCTGAAATGAAGAACACATTATCTCAGATGAGATGAGAAGTATATTTTAAATGGAATAAACAAAGGAATAAACAAAATGAATAAAGAAAAGAATCAAATGCCCTATCTAGAGGACAAGAAAGCCAAGGATACTCAACCAGAATGGCAAGAGATAAGATGCCAAAACTATAAAAATAATTTAAGGAGCATATGTAACACTGTTAAAGGTCCAAATATCCGTCTGATCGGCATAACTGAAGAAAATCAAGATGTTGAACAGCTGTTTGAAGAAATAATGATGAAAACTTCCCTAACCTGGTGAAGGAAATGGGCAAAAAACCCCAGGAAGCTCAGAGAATTCCAAAAATCAGGGATCCAAATCCAAAGAGACCCACGTCAAGACACATCATAATTAAAATGCCAAAGTTTAAATACAAAGAAAGAGCATTAAAAGCAGCAAGAGAAAAACAAATGGTTACCTATAAGGGAACACCCATAAGACTGGCAGCTGATTTCTCAAAAGAAACTATGTAGGACAGAAGGGCTTAGCAAAAAATATTCGACCTAATAAAGACCCAGGAGCTACAACCAAAAATACTTTATCCAGCAAAGCTATCATTTAGAGTTAAAGAACAGATAAAAAGCTTCCTAGACAAAGGAATTTATCACCACCAAACCAATACTATAGGAAATGTTGGAGGGACTTATTAAGAAGAAAAAACATCAAAAACAGTAATAAAGAATGGTAACAACTACATTCCTATCAGTAAGTACCTTAAATAGAAAAGAATTAAGTGCTCCAACCAAAAGATAGAGTGGCTGAATGGATAACAAGACTCCTACATAATGCTGCCTACAGGAAACTCACTTCAGATTAAAAGACACACATAGACTAAAAGGAAGGGGATGGAAAAAGATACTACTTTGATGGACCTAGACGTTATTTAAGTCAGACAGAGGAAGATAAACACTATATGATTTCACTTATATGTGGAATCTAAGGAATAACATGAACAAACTAATCCAAAACAGACTCACAAATATGGTGGATAATTTGGTGATGAACAGAGGGGAGGAGGGTTGTGAGGCTGGGAGAATGGGGTAAAGGGTTAAAGATATACAAATTAGTAGTTGATAGTTGGTCACAGGGATGGGGAGCACGGCACATGGAATGCAGTTAGCATTAATATGATGGCTAAGTGGAGGGCCAGGGGAAAGGGAGCAACTGGGGGGATCGTTTTATGAACTATATAGATGTCTAACCAATGCATTGTATACTTGAAACTAATTTAAGTAAATTAATTTTTAAAAAAAGAAGTATGAATTAGTAGCTGATGGATGGTCACGGGGATGGGGAGCACAGCACAGGAAATGCAATTAGCATTAATATATTGGCTAGGTGGAGGGTCAGAGGAGGGAGGGAGCAATTGGGGGGATTGTTTTACGAACTGTTTAAATGTCTAACCAATGTACTATATACTTGAAACTGATTGAAATAAATAAATTTAAAAAAAAAAAACAAAGACTGAAGCCAGCGTCTGCTAAGACCTAGGAAACCTAGTGTGCTACATTTTTCCCCCACTCCTGCCTCTCAAACTGCCCCCCACTTGCCCGTAGACCAAACAGATCCCTCCTCCTGCTCATCAGGACAAGATAGAGTGAAATTGTTCAGAAAAACTTTAAGTGACAAACTATCAAAGCTACATCCTGCCCTGTCCCCTGTTCTTCCCTCTCACCCTCCTCTTTTTCTAGGCCACCAGCCTCCACTCTGCCTTGATGAGCTGTGGCCTGCTCAGTGAGCTGTCTTCACTACACAGATTTTTAAATGTTCAGGAGCTCTTCCTGATTAGAAGAGAAAGTAGGAAAGAGGTGTTTAGGAATAATGCGTGGAAAAGGAATTAAGTGCAAATTCCTTTTATTTGAGAATCTAAAAGATTCAAACTGCCTGGATGAGAGTTTTCTCAGAGTTCCTCTGGGCATGAAGGTCTCCATGGATCTGGGGTGGGAACTGTCATATTGGTCACCTGGGCCTCCATTCCCATTTCTATTGAGCAGCTATATTTTTACCAGTTTGAGTTTTAACTGGGCGTAGAGTTCCGTTGCTATAAAGTAAACACTTGAAAATCAATTTTGTTCAACCTAGTGTCTTAGGAGTCCCCAATCTTCAGGCCACGGACTAGTACTGGTCCATGGCCTGTTAGGAACTGGTCCGCACAACGAGAGGTGAGCGACTGGCGAGCGAGTGGTGAGCGACTGACGAGCGAGTGAAGCTTCATCTGTATCTCTAGCCGCTCCCCAGGGCTAGCATCACCACTTCAGCTCCACCTCAGATCATCAGGCATTAGAATCTCATGGGAGCACTGGTCCCTGGTGCCAAAAAGGTTGGGGACCACTGCAGTATCTGACATTTAAGGAAACTTGATTCCTAAAGCAGAATTAGTGGCTTAAGGACCCAGGGATGCTTAGAGACCCCGCCTACCAGCCCAGTACCTGTCCCTAGGGTTGGCTGCCTCCCAACAGGTACCAGCTGCTGAAGGAGCAATGGAAGACATAGGGCAGATCCCTCACCACCCTGGTCCTCCTATGGAAGAGGCCTACTCATCTTTTCCCCATGGCTTCCACAGACAGTGAATCCAGAAACTACAGAGCACAAAGAATGACATATAGTGAGAAGAAGTTCCAGAGGATTCAGCACTCATGGGGAAAGGAAGAAATGGGTTGTGAGGGGAGGAGCTGGAGCTCTACTTGCTCTACCTTCAGTCCTCCTCAATTTACATCTCCTCTCCTGAGTGGGACAGATGCTCAGGGAGCCTAGGGACGGCGCGTTCAGGATCCAAAGTGCAACAATCACAGAAAGGAGGATTTTAGCTCAACTCAAGGAAGGAGCCAGGTAGGAAGTAAGCCTCCACCACTGACACCTGAGAATCAAGGTCAGCTTTCCCATGGCAGGAGGGACCTAGGGACTGTGCAGGGACTCAACCTATAGATTTCAATCCTGAGAGCTGGTAAAGGAGTAGAGGCATTTTTCAAGGCTCCGGGCAAGGACTCCACTGGGCCTCCCATAGCATGCCCTGGTGCAGTGCTCCACAACCCTGGCCCTGTCACGGGCTGTCATACTAAGATCCCCGAGGCAAGTGGTGATGATGCAGTGACCACACTGTCAAACTGTGTGACAGTGGCATGAATGGTGGGCACCAGGTGCTTTTTGCCAGGCTTCTTCCCCTGGGACCATATTGAGCCCAGGAGGTAGTGGGACACCACCTTCTTAAACAGCTTTTGGGGAGAAGGGCGAGTGTCACCCAGCCCTGCCATACCCCAGCTCAGTGTCCACGGTCTCCCGCAGTCCCAGGCAGGACTCGCTGGTCAGAGCTGGAGCTGAAGATGTGGCTTGAGCCTTGAGGGAGTCCCTGGGTTTCTTCCTATTTACTGAGTGGACCAAGCATAGAATGACCCAGGACCCAATGATGGCAGAGAAGGCAGAGGGGCATTTGCACCCAGCCCATGCTCACTAACTCAGAGCTCCAGGAAGAAGCTCATGTCTCCTCATCCCAAGGGGTAATCTCCCACCTCCTATCATCCCTGTGGTCTGACTCCCTGTTCAGTGCACATTCCCATGACAGCTACAACCATGGGCTTTGTTTGTCTCCCTTGTAGTCAAGTACACATCAGGTGCCTAATAAATGCTGACACTGCTGAGCTACCTGGGAAATTGTGTTGGTGACTCATCTAGATGCACACAGCGAGCTCCCCTCCCCGACCAAGAGGGTCAGGACCCACCCAGCTTTCTATCTGTTTTGCCTCATTTAATCTGCAAAGCCATTCTGTGTGACAGGTCCTGTTAGTGTCCACCTCTACAGTCCGAAGTAGACAGCGAAGGCTTGAGGGTTAAGAAAGTTGCCCAGGTCACACAGTAGGTAAGTGGTGGAGCTGGGATTTGGACCCAGATAATAGGAGTCCCTATCAGGGAAAGGTTGGTCAGGGCAGCTGATGGCAAAGAGAAGGTCTGTCCCACACTGCCCTGAGAACCCCACTGTTCACCGCATCCATCAGAGTCAATTGCTCTGCCACCAGCCTTGGAGGCTTCTCCAAGTTAGGCTTCTCCTCCTTCAACAGGTTCTTGGTGGTTGCAGCCCAAGGGCAGTCAGGTTCTAGGGCTGGAGCTGGCACTATTACTGCTGCAGCTCGAGATGGAATTCACACTGAATTCACCAGCTGGTGATCCAGATGGCTCTAGCTCAGGAGCTGGCTCTAGCTCAGGAGCTGGCTCTGGGGCTAAAGGAGAGATTGGTGGTGGCTCCGACTCTGAAGGGGTTGATGGAGGTGATGCTGACTCCAGCACTAGCACAGATGGTAGAAACAGAGTTGAACTTGACTCTAGCCTGGAGCTGGCCCTTGCTCTGGCTCTGGAGCTGGCTGGAGCTCTGGAGATGGTTCTGAAACAATATGAAGAGACAGGTTCATGCATATACTTGACTTTCCTCATGCCTTTCCAAAGACAGGAAAGATGCCACTGCCCCTAGGGAAACTCCAGCCCAGGAACCCCACTCCAGATATTCTTCCCAGACTGAATTCTCCTCGCCTTCCAGCTCTGCCTCAGTGGGCTCTAGATGCTCGAGCTATACCCAGAGAAGGTGGGCATGGCACACAAGGTCAGATCCAGGCAAGCGAACCTGCACATAGGCCAGCTGTAGCTCCTAACAGGGAAAGTGCAGGGACTGGCCGAAATCCTGCACCTGGTCTGACCAGGTTCCCAGCATAGAATACATGGCACTGGGGAGAGGAAGTTGGGCAGCAGAGTCAGCGTCCTGGCCTTTCCTTCCACACTGCCCTCCCATTACACCCTTGTTTGAGACTGGACCTCTATGCCAGAGGACGCCTTACCCCATCTTACCCCTGATCCCTGTGTGGCTGTCCTGGCAGTGGCTGACCTGGTCACCCAGCAGATTTAACACAGAGTCTGCGAGTCTCCTCTTGCCATTGACATTTCTCCCAAAGTGCCTGGACATGGCCTATCCCAGTCCTCCATGAACCTGAGCATCTGGACTGAGGATTGAGACAGACCTATGAGCAGGCTGCTCACCACATCTCTTGTTTTGGACCTGGCAATGGTGGTCAAGAGAGGTGGGTGCAGAGAGGAGCAGGTAGAGCAAGATGGGACTGTGGTGGGGGCGAAACTCTAGGGGACAGCTCAGCCCAGCCTCCCCTCTAGTTCCAGGGGGCCTGGGACCCCACCCACAGTTCTCTTTGGCTCAGCCCTTTTATGAGAATCAGAAGATGTGTAACATTCAGGGTTCTGCTAGGTCCTCCCCACCCACAGCCCCTGTACTCTCCCCACAATCCTGTTCTGTAGACACAGGAGGCCCTTCTTCTGAACTTGAGGACCACTCACTTTTTTAGGTGATACTGTGGTCTGTCATCTTGGTCAGAATATGAGAAGATGCCTCTAGATGTAGAGAAAGTCACAAGGGCATCGGATTTGACGTATGGTGAACCTCTGAACGAAGTCTAGTGTGCTTGTCTGACTCACTAACTAGACTCGAGGCCCAAGAATTGTGTCTGCTTCATTCACTGAGTTATTCTAAGTATCTCAAAAAGTGCCTAAATATAGTGGGTGTTTAATATATTATATATATATATATATATATATATATATATATATATATATATATATATATTTGAATAAATTAATTCCAACCAGAACCATTCCAGATATCTGAGTGGGCCTGGGGCACCCTGCTACCCCCAAAGATCCCTAATCATGCTACACCAAGAACAAGGACAAAGACAAGCTGGATATAATCTCAAACACCCTGATATTGTTTTCCATGTGTTTTTCCAGACTCAGAAACACCACAGGTCAGTGATGGATGAGGCAGACAATTTTTCTTGAGGGAGAGAGAAATAATTACCATGAATAACCATTGTACATCCAGCAGCCTTTTCTGCAGAACCAAGCACCAGATAAGCACCTGCCATGTTTTATCCTATTAGTCCCTATAAAAACCCATGAGGTTTATCCTCTACAACCTCACTTTTCAGAGGAACGAATTGAGGCTCAGAGAGATGTGGTGACATTCTTGACACGCAGCTAGCAGTGGGCAGAGTCACTACTGTGTGGAAGAGGGAGCAGGTGCTCACCTAGTGAACAGCTGGTCCAAGACCTGTTGGGTTGTGGTGAAGGCTGGGTGGATGAGAAACAACAGAACTCCCTGTATTCATAGTCTGTATTGAGAGAATTGTCCCAGTGAGTCCTCAAGAAACATTACCATTATAGGGATGAGAACACAGAGGCTTGGGGATGTCAAATGACTGCTCAAGGTCATGCAGGTCAGAACTGAGAACTGCCTAAAGCTAGGGCTGCATGGCATTCCCTCCAAGCTAACTGAGATTTGACCTGCCCCTGATATGAGGGGAGAGGGTCTGGAGGAACCCTGTCCCTCCCCAGTTTGGAGACAGTGTACAGAATAGACATAGCCTAGGAAAACCATTGATATCAGAAGAAGAAAAAAACAAAACACTCTTCTTCTTTTATATTAAAGGGCATTTAGAGACCCTCATTATGGAGATTCCAGATTTAGCAAAAGGACAATACTTGGAGGTTCCAGAACAGAAATCACCAGGGAGGAATGTGACCAGATGACCCAGGAAGGGGAAAATGATTTGGCTGGTGAAAAGCTGACAGGTGACTCAAAGTATCCATGAAGAAATTGCAAATCAAGGAACACTGTGCTTGCACTGGACAACCTGACATTGGAATGGTAAAAATTTAAAAGAATGAGACATCCCTGGCCAGGCTAGATACAAGGAAGCAGCCACTATCAGAAATTGTTGTTGGCAACGTCACCATTCAGCCTCTTTGATTTGGAATCTGGCTGTAGCTGTTAAAATTTTACATACGCATATCCTTCAGCCAGAAGTCCCATTCCTGGGTGTCTTTCTCCAGCAGGGGGTTAATATATATTGTGAGCTGAACTGTGTCACCTTAACTCCCATTTTTACTTTATGACCCCTAGAACTTCAGAATGTGCCTATATTTGGATTTAGGGTCACTAAAAAAGTGATCAAGGTTAAGTGGAGTTGCTCCTAATCCTACATGATAGGCATCCTTAGAAGAGGAGGGGAGGACGTACGGAAGCGCAGAGGGAAGTCCGTGAGAACAGAGGTAGAAGGCAGCCCTCTACAAGCCAGGGAAAACCCTTCAGGAGGAACCGGCCCTGCTGACCCTTATCTCAAACTTCTAGCCTCTGGAATTGGGACAAAATACATGTCTGCTGTTTATACCACTCAGTCTGTGGTAGTATGTTATGGCAACCCAAACAAACTAACACAGTCCCTTAGGACACATTTAAGTGTTCCCGGCAGCACCACTGAAAGGGCACCTGAATTGAATAACATTGAGGTCCCACGGTACAGAAAGGCTGCATCGCTGTGGCATAGTGGCCTCCCTTATGGAATATTATGAATAGGAGTGAAGCCACAGTTCCTAACCTGGCAAGTCACAGCGACATGTTCCAAGAGGTGACAAGTTGTAGAGAAACGTATGGAGTAGCTTAATCCCATCCTCGCCCTTTCTGTGTGTAAACCATCCTATGTCAGGGATTGAAGGTCTGTAAGGACAATCGAGCTGACTGCTACACAGGATACCTGGGGCAGGGAGTAAAACGATAAAAACAGCAAAATGCAAAGATGCTCGTAGTCTATTGTGAAGTGAAAACAACGTAAATTCTTTTTTCTGTAATTCTAATATTAAACATGTGAGAAGTGTCTTTCTACCCTCCCATGTAGCTGGTAGGAAAAGTGAAAGCCCAGATTCCTTTGGGAGTGGGACTGTGGGACATTTTAGTGGGAAGCTTTGGGAGGGGAGTCCGGGTTCTGGGACCTCCCTGGACATCTTGGGGTCCCGGCTGTGGAGACTCCTCTCCGCCAGCTGGCTAAGGGGGGCTATAGGAAGGCTCATGACTGTCAAGGGCCTGCTAGGTGATAAAGCAACCTGGTTATGATGACCTCATATCTGAACTGCTCAGGAGACTCCTAATTTCAAATATATTCTCAAACTTGTGATCTTGCATCCCACATTTATTCATTCTGTAATATTTGACGCGTCTTCACTGCCAGGTGCTGTGCTAGGGGCCTATAATATACACAGAACCAAAGTGTCAACTCTGCTCTCAGATGGCCGAGCAATGATTACAACATCATATAGAGTGAAGACCAGTTGTAGGCTGAGTGCCAGGTAACTAAAACCATAACATTACCTCTCTCCCACAAAAATTATAACCATTTTTCATTATTCTGACCATGATGCTCTTTTAGAATATAAAAGATTTCAACAAAGTTCCCCAGGGGAAAGCAGACTCGGTGCTTTCAGGATAGCAGTGTGTACCCGAGCTTGGCCATGCTGAACAAATCTCCCACTTTGACAGACATTCGCTGAGATCTCCTGCCCACCACCTTCATCAAGTCTCTCGGGGTTTCAGTGACATTTGCACAGTCGTATGAGAAGACTACTTGCTACTCAAAGATTTGTATTAGTGGTTGACAAATATCTCTAATAAATCACATCTAAAATCAACAGATATTTTACAAAGAATTTACAGATGGATGGATGGAGGGGGGAGGGAGAAAGGGGGAAGGACAGAGGTGGACACAGACAGGAGCTGGACACATAATTTTACATGTCTGTATGTATCACAAGAAATCTCTTCCTGTCAGCAGATCACCTTATATTTGGTACTTGTAGTGGATTTTCATTATTCCAAATAAAATCTAATAACAAGGTAAATAAATATTTATTTTAAAAACCCTCTAAGGATTTCGAGGATAAAACGTGAAGGCTAGCTAATAACTTAGGAGGAGCAGCGTCAGTCATGTGCAGCCACACATACACTGCCCTCTGGTGACCAAGCGAGAAATGGCACCAGTGCTGCGGTGCCCAAGGTTCTGTCAGCAACAGAAGCCGACACCACAGACATCTTCCCAGGCTTGCTGTTAGACCAAAATAAATTCTATAAGATTTAATGTTTTAACATTCCTGTGGAAGTCACTATCTTGTCATGAAAAAAATAGGCCAGATCCCAAGTGCAGTATTTCAGGAAGTTATTTATTGAGCACCCTAGTCAGAACCTGGATTCCAGGACAGAAAACAGGGCATATTGAGAATAACTTGTCCACATCACAGCTGTGTGTGTCTAGTTTTAAAAAACTAGTATGTCATGAGAGGGGTATTGGGGTGGGGTGAAAAGTGAAGATATTAAGAAATACAGATTGGTAGTTGCGACATAGTCATGGGGATATAAAGCATAGGGAATACAGTCAATAATACAGTAATAACTATGTATGGTGCCAGGTTGGTATTAGACCAGTTAGGGGCATCACTTTGTAAATTATATAAATATCTAACCACTATGCTGTATACCTGAAACTAATATAAAATAATATTAAATGTCAACTATAATTGAAAAATCAAAAAAGGCGGGGGGGGAAGGTGAATGGAAATAAGAGGTCTAAACTTCCAGGTATAAAACAAATCATGGGGATGTAATGTACAGCATAGGGAATACCGTCAATAATATTGTGATAGTTTTGTACAGTGTCAGATGGTTGCTGGACTTATCATGGTGATCACTTCTTTAGGTACATAAATATTGAATAACTATATTGTATACCTGAAACTAATACAATATTGTATGTCAACTATATTTTAATAAAAATCTTTAAATTAAAAATTAGTATATCAAATCAAAGGATACTTATAGACTCCTTCTAATTACCATAAACCATTTTAGAAAAATTGGAAAATTCTAACAGTATATCTGTATAATTTCATCTAAATTTACAGAGTTTTTAAAGAATGGGATTGCTCTATATTCCTGGTCATTTTTTACTTAATATGAGCAATTATTAAGTAAGATAGTCTTGATTTCTTTCTTAAATATGTCACTATTTGGAATCCAACTTTGATTTCACAACTTCAAATTACCTCTATGCTTTAAAACCATTCTTCCTGAGAAAGAGAGGTTTCATATATGATGATATCCAATGTGCTTCAGAGTGTTCAAAAATAATGAACATTTTGGATACAGACAGTAGTATGTAATTATTTTATAAATGCAAAGACCTGATTGACAAATAACTGGTGTACAAAACAAACCTGTTTGGGAGAGCTAGAAATGAATTCCTACAAATTGTAGGCTTTAGTTCAGAGGGTATTTAGCATCTGAATGACACCAAAACTCAAAGTAACTGTGAACTTGATAAGGAAAGCATATCAAAGTGATGTCACCTTTGACTGCTTAGTTTTATCACTAGATTAAAGAAAAAGATGTAAAGTTTGCAGGGCATTAATTGCAGATAAGTATTATTTAAAAAGAAAACTGAAAGAGTAAAGATACCCTACTACGTAATTGTCTAAAAATGAACGTCGCTGTTATTTTTATTAAATTTTGAATGTTATCCAAGTCCTATTTCATTTAAGTTCTCCTTTAAGAAAGTTTTACATTTACGTATCTTAATATGCCACACACTACAGCCTAAAAATGTAAATATCCAACAGAGCGTAAAAAGTAATAAATTGCCGTATCAGAAGACACAAAGCAGCATTATAAAAATACTATATTTTTTCTTCCACGTATTGTTTAACTAATCCTACTATTAATTTTCACTGTTAAGCATTTCTTTTGTGATTTTATTCTAATAATAGGATTTATGTAACAGAAAAGTAAATAATACAAAAAATATAGCATTTCAAACCAATTTTTCGTATTTTTATGTTAAAGAAGTAGCTTTGTGTGGGTATTATTACATGACGGCTTTGGTCCAGCATGGCTGTGTCCTCCGTTGGCTCGCTAACCCCACCCGCCACAGTCCTGCCCAGGACCCCGAGAGACCGATCTCCCCTGCCGGGCGACCCACCTGGAACACAAACCCATCACAAGCCCCGCCCTCATGGCAAGTCCCTCCCCTTCAGCGCGACGAGGCCCAGCTCCCTGAAGGCCGGCACTTCCCGTACTGGCTCCGCCCCTGCAATGTCCAGGCTTTGCCCCTCGTGACCCAGACAGGCCTGTGCCGGTGCAGTCACGGAGGATGGCCAGCTGCTTCCGGTTCAGGTTGTCACGGTAGTGGCCAGCCCGCCTTTTCCGGCCTCAGTCTGGCGTGGCAGGGCGGGCAGGCGTTCTAGCCCTTTTAGACCCGCTCTGTCACGGAGAAGCCCTGTCCCATTCTCAGGCCAACCTGCCGTTGCAGCACCCTGAGTAGTCCCCTATGTTGCCTGGCTCTTTTTACCCCCCGCTGCCATGGCGGCGTCCAATGATCACCGGAAGTAAAGCATCGGAAGTGGGGCGGGCCTCTGCCCGGAAGCGAGCGCGGTGCTGGAAAAGATGGCGGCGGCGGTAGTGGGCAACGCGGTGCCTTGCCGGGCCCGGCCTTGCGGGGCTCGGCCCGGCGGGCAGCCCAGTCCTGGGCCGCAGCCGCGCACGCTCCTTGCCGCCGGGCCGGCGCTCATAGCGAACGGCGACGAGCTGGTTGCCGCCGTGTGGCCGTACCGGAGGCTGGCGCTGCTGCGGCGCCTCACGGTGCTGCCGTTCGCGGGGCTGCTCTACCCGGCCTGGCTGGGCGCCGCCGCCGCCGGCTGCTGGGGCTGGAGCAGCAGCTGGGCGCAGATCCCCGAGGCCGCGCTGCTCGTGCTCGCCACTATCTGTCTCGCGCACGCGCTCACTGTTCTCTCGGGTCATTGGTCCGTGCACGCTCACTGCGCGCTCACCTGCACCCCGGTAAGTGTGCGGGCACAAGTCCTGAACCCCAAAGGGTTGGTCCTGTTCATAGGTCGCATCTACGACGTTTGTGTAGATCCACAGCCCAGCCGGGGCCTCCCTTCTGCTGGACTTCGGTCCCTAGCGGCGCCGTATACCCTGTAACGCTGACATGATTCTGGTCCCACTGCTGACATGCTGTGCGACCCTGATGCAGGAATTCCTCCCCGGTATAGTTATTTAGATTCCATAACTTAATACCTGTAGAAAGCTTAACGCAAGGCCCGACATATGTCGTTTGATAGGGCTCGTTAATACTAGCTTGCATTCTATCGAGTACTCGGTGGTTTCTCCTGTTAACAGCATCATCTTCCTAGTCATCTGTTGCCCACCTTGCTTTTCAAAGTGTAAGGCTAACCCGCGGGATAGGTTTTCATGTCTGTTAAGCTTTGTTTGGAAACTGAACATTCCTGCTGTCTAGTGCTCAGAGGCGGCCGGTGCTACTACCAAAATGAGCTTGAAATTCAGTTAATCACAGCGTTTAAGAGGAGCAGGAGCTATTTGCGAGCGAGTGACTTCACTGCTTGGAATTTCTGTTTCCATCTACAAGATGAGGTGACGATGGTGAGAACTGCTGTCATAATATGAGAGCTGCCCTGGGTCAACAGTTGATATCCATGACTGCCATGGCCCTCTGGGCCTGCCTCAAATGCACCGGCAGGTTTGTAGCCATGGGTGCTGAGGTCAGCCTCCAGTCAACTTCCCCTCTGACCCCAAGTGTGTGTCTGCCAAAAGAAGAGAGAAAAGGAACAGCACCAGGGACTGATGAAAGAGACAGGTGCCCCCCTCCCCATTTTTGACTTTGAATATGGACTGAATCCTGTTTTTCTTGAGAAAGTGAAATCTCCCTTATCCCAATGATCCTTATTCCAGGGGAGGAGCTTAAACTTCTTCTGGGCTTGGTAGATTTAAATCAGTACAATGAAAGATGGCAGCAAGGGACAGAAAAATGGAAGGGAGTCAGGGATAGTGTGACACCTCCCCTAACTCCCAGCTGTCTTTTGGTCTGTGGCTTAAAAGTGTGACAACTTCCTCTCCAAGGGTGGAGAACAGGGAGGAGCTAAGCAGCTGTTGGGTTAGGACAGGCAGATCTGGGTTTGCATCAGAGATCTCAGACACCGGTGCTTCTGCTCTCAGGGTTTCAATTTCCCCTTGTGCAAAGTGAGAATGTAACACCTACCTGGGGGTGCTGTTGTGAGAAGAAACATAATATCTGCAAAGCACCAGGTATGGGGCTAGGCCTGTGTAGCGCTTTGCACTTCCATGGCGTTACCAGAGCTCACAGTTAGGTGTTTGTCCTTGTTTTCTGCCTGTTTGTATTGTCCATAAACTCTCCAAGGGGTGAGGCCTTGTTTTTTCAGGTCATTGCTGTGACACACACCCCCGCCTCACACACAAGCAGCGCTGCGTGTAGCAGAGCGGCAATGGGGTGCGTGCAGCTCATGACTGAGGGAGTGCTAATTGAGCTCCATTCAGTGCCTCCATGTCTTAGGTGCTGAGGAAATAGCGGTGAACAAAACAGACAAAACCCATTTCCTTTATGATATTAGCAGGAAAGATAGAACTCACACTCAGCAGAAGTGCTGAAGAGAGAGAATAGGGATGAGGATAGGAACATTGTGAAGGAACTTTACATGAGGCATCCGGGGTGGCCTCCTGAGAAGAGGACATTTGAATAAAGGCCTGGAACTGTGTGACCACATGTTCCAGGCAGAGAGAACAGCATGTGCCAAGTCCCTTAGCTGAGGCAAGGACAAGCCTGTAATCTCTTCGGTTTTTCTTGCTGGAAGACACAATGAGAATAGTAATGGGGTTGGGGGAGGAAGCCAAGCAGCAGTGGGCCTGGTAGGCTGTGACAGGGCTGTGACATGGATCAAGGCCTCATTCTGGGCAGTGTTCTTCCTGTTTGAGTGTACGTCATCGTCATCAGAGCCCTGGGCATTGGATGCTGTCTAAGACCCCGGTTTTATGATAACAGGACCAGAGGACAATCAAGGTGGTGTCCCTTGTCCCAGTGACACACTGAGGAGTGGCCAGTCCAGCACCCAGAGCTCAGTGGCATGTTCCAGAAAATGTCCACAGAACTCCTGCACCCGAAACCTTCCCAGTGGAGGCTGTGGGACAGGAGGTTAAGAAGGACTCAGCAGTATCACTTTGCTTCTCATAGGAGTATGACCCCAGCAAAGCGACCTTCGTGAAGGTGGTGCCAACCCCCAACAATGGCTCCACTGAGCTCGTGGCTCTGCACCGCGATGAGGTAGGGACCACCTGCCGGGCCACTCAGCACAGGGCTTGGGTGGGATTCCCAGGCGCTGACACCCCCAGGTCAGGGGGCCTCTGCCACAGACATGCCTTCTCCCACAGGACGAAGATGGGCAGGAGGTGCTGTCCTTCGAATTCCAGAAGATCAAGTATTCCTATGATGCCCTGGAGAAGAAGCGCTTCCTCCCCGTGTCCTTTCCTGTGGGAAACTCCTTCTCTTACTACCAGAGCAACAGAGGGTTCCAGGACGACTCGGAGATTCGCGCAGCTGAGAAGAAGTTTGGGAGCAACAAGTGAGCCTTGATATCCTCATGTGTCGTCCCTGCTGACAGAGCTGGGCCTCTGCCTGTGGTCACAGGCCATGCGCCTATCCTAGCCAGGGGCCCCTTTCCCGCTTCTGCCCCTTCATACTTCTGCGTTGGGGTGCCTGAGAAGTGAGATGGAGGAGTCCACCTTTTCAACAAAAAATTCCAGGTGAAGGTGGCACCCTTTGAGAAACATATTCTAGTTTTGCCTGAACCTGCCAGCTGACAGGAACCCCCTAGAGGACTCAGGGCCAGGAGCCCTTCCTGGGGAGCCTGGCCCGTTGCCTGCAAGAGTTGGCTGTTCATCTTTTTCTTGTTTTGTAATTCCCCTTTTCATTTTAAATTCTTTTTTTAAATGGAGGTTCTTGCCATTCTTGTATGTATCCTGGCACTTAAAGAATGGTGATAAGAAGGACGTCAGTGATGAGCATAGCTTATATTTGTACCAGGTAGAATGGCAGGGCTCTGTATGCCTTTTCTCCTTAATTTTCAACAAAACCACCAATGCTGACCTGTGGCTAAGAGAGGGCAGAGCTGAGTGTTAGAGTCCCCATCCCAGCCACCATGGTAGTCGTCCTGAAAACCCTCAGAACTTGTAGGGAATTCTTTCCTGACTTAATCGTTTACCAAAGCCATCAGTCTGATAGGAAGATTTATAAGAAACGTTTACCGATCCCCACCCCACTTTGGTCAGCCATGGTGGCAGCCTGGAACATCCCCTTTCATACCATCCTTGCTCATGTAAAGGTGCCCAACGCAATGCAGGGTGGGACTCAGTTACTCATTGTTATCACGGTGGGAGACCGCTGTGGCTTCTTTCTCTCACATCCCATGTCCAGGATGTCAGTTTAAAAAGCAGAACGAGGACAGGCCCTAGTTGTGCTGGCCAGTCCTCTGGCCAGACAGAGCCCACTATGTACAGTGCCGCAGACATACCCTTAGGCCCAGCTTCTCACATTCTGAAGCTCTTATTCAGGGAGGTTTTGGGAAATCCTAGCTCGAGACCTCCCCTTTCCAGAGTGGGGTAGGGCTAAGGACCATGTTGCAGGCCCCAGGGGGCTCCTCGACATCTGGCTGCCGGGCCTCCTCTGTGTAGCTTCAGGGCTCTTATCCCAGTCAGATGTTCCTTCTTCACTTGCCTTGTCACGCAACCAGATGATGGGTTCTCGTATCTCACCAACCTCAATTTGGGGCAGCTTCCTGCAGAGCCTGTTCGCAATTCAGAAGCTTCGTCTGGGTTCTTTGGAGCAGAGGGCTAGGGGTAGTCAGCATGCCTGCCCTGGTGCCCTGGGGACGAAGAGGGCCATAGTTGAATGGGGCAACCTATCCAGAAGCTTGCCAGGGCCCCTTGTTTCCTGAGGAGGTGTGCAGTACCACCAGGTCGAAGTGTCACTGGGGCCTCTGAGGACTTCCACCATGACTAGGCCCGAGGTCTGGTTTCTTGCAGGGCTGAGATGGTGGTGCCTGACTTCTCAGAGCTGTTCAAGGAGAGAGCCACAGCACCCTTCTTTGTGTTCCAGGTAAAACAGCAGCTCCAGCCCTTCTCCCCACCCCCATTTTTTAGGAGTTTCACAGCCAGAACAACCTGTGTCCAATTCCATTCCTCATGGGTCAGGGTCCATGGGTGGAATGGCCCTCAGTGTGTAACCAGTCTTCATTGCGTCCCTGGGGACAGGTGTTCTGCGTGGGGCTCTGGTGCCTGGACGAGTACTGGTACTACAGCGTCTTCACGCTCTCCATGCTTGTGGCCTTTGAGGCTTCCCTGGTGCAGCAACAGATGCGAAACATGTCTGAGATTCGGAAGATGGGCAACAAGCCCCACACAATCCAGGTGCGGCCAGCAGGGTCCCCATGGTCTTGGGTGGGCCTGGTGTAGGCTTGTCCCCAAAGCTGACCAGACCCCACCCCACCTAGGTCTACCGAAACCGAAAGTGGAGGCCCATTGCCAGCGATGAGATCGTTCCCGGCGACATCGTCTCCATCGGTGAGACCCAGTTCTGCTCCATCCTAGTTGCAGGCCAGCCTTGGCTTCTACTTGACCCTCTGGCCCTGCCCCTCAGGCCGCTCGCCACAGGAGAACCTGGTGCCGTGCGACGTGCTGCTGCTGCGGGGCCGCTGCATCGTGGACGAGGCCATGCTGACGGGGGAGTCAGTACCACAGATGAAGGTGTGCAGCAAGGGAGTCAGGCCACTCGGGTGCATCGCTGACCCACCCTTGGAGCCACCAGCCAGGACAGGGCCAGCATCCTGCCCAGGCACAGATGGAGGTGGGATGGAGCCCCAACCTGGGAGGCTGGAGGAGGCAGAGTGGGTGCAGCATCTGGACAGAGCTACCAGGTCTCCTGGGGGTCAGTGCCCTGGACAGAGAGAAGCTGGGTGGAGGTGGGAAGAGGACACAGAGTTTCAGAGTGTTGGGGCATCCGGGTGCCCTGGGGTATCAGAACGAGGTAAACTGAGAGAAATGGGGAAGGTGTGATTCCTGGGACAGGCCAGGTGCCAGGTCACAGAGAGGCAATACGTGTGCAAGTAGAGGAAAAGGTGGGTCCTCTATCCCTGGTGAGATGGGCTGACCTGGGCGGGGAGCCCTACAGGGAGCAGGCAGGCTTCTCCAGACCCAGGGTCCAGCTCTCCAGAGACAGGGTGGAGGACGCTTAGGTGGGATGGGCCATCAGTTTCACTGTCCTCCCCTTCTCCCCAGGAGCCCATCGAAGACCTTAGCCCTGACCGGGTGCTGGACCTACAGGCTGACTCCCGGCTCCACGTAATCTTCGGGGGCACTAAGGTGGTGCAGCACATCCCCCCACAGAAGGCCACCACAGGCCTGAAGCGTAGGTGCCTTGAGGGTATCTGGGGTTTCCAGGACCCATCACCCCCATCCCCTCCACATCTGCTGGGCCGTGAGAGAATTGAAATGAACAGACAGGAGTGACGCTGCTTCTGTTTGTCTCCGCAGCGGTCGACAGTGGGTGTGTGGCCTACGTCCTGAGGACTGGATTCAACACATCCCAGGTGTGGCACTTTACCTGGCCCTGGGGATGGCAGGGCCCAGAGCAGGTGGTAGACACTCAAGACCCGAGAATGCGCCCCCTCACCCCTGCCCAGGCTCACTCTGACAGCAGGTACTGGGCCAAGGGCCATGCAGAGGTGAACTACAGACCAGGCCTGTTCTCCCCAGCTGAGAGTCTGGTGGGAAGCAGACAACAGACCAGCTGTTACCATATGCTTTGGGGTCATGAACAGAGTCGAGCCCATGAACTCATTAGAGCAGCAAGAGGACTCCTGGGTAGGGATGATGACCAGACCTTCCATGAACTGCTGTCCCTCGTCTCAGACGCCACTACCTTCCCCAACTCCCAGGCCTTTGCCATTAGCGTACCTATCTCTTAACCAAGTTTCAGCCACCCACATGGTCCCTGGAGCAGCTGCTTCCTTGGCTGCAGGACTCACTCGTTGACCCAGGACAAGTGCTCCCTGTCAGCCAAGGGAGGATCTGGCTCTGATGCCCTCAGGTAGGGGAGGCTGCCACCCACACCCCAGCCCCAGGAAAGATCTTTGTCTCTCCAGGGTAAGCTGCTGCGCACAATCCTCTTTGGGGTCAAAAGAGTGACTGCAAACAACCTGGAGACCTTCGTCTTCATCCTCTTTCTCCTGGTCTTTGCCATCGCAGCAGCCACCTATGTGTGGATTGAAGGTGAGCACTATGCCCCCTACCTCTCTGTTGGGTCCTGTGCCCACCACCTCCAGGCTAGCAGGCCCTGTCTTCGCAGGCACCAAGGACCCCAGCCGGAACCGCTACAAGCTGTTTCTGGAATGCACACTGATCCTTACATCAGTCGTGCCCCCCGAGCTGCCCATCGAGCTTTCTCTGGCTGTCAACACCTCCCTCATCGCCCTGGCCAAGCTCTGTGAGTGCTTGGGGCAGGGCCAGGACACTGAGGGGCTAGTTCTGGCAGGACCCCTGACCCTGGCTTCATCTCCCAGACATGTACTGTACGGAGCCCTTCCGGATCCCCTTCGCTGGTAAGGTGGAGGTATGCTGCTTCGACAAGACAGGAACCTTGACCAGCGACAGCCTGGTGGTGCGTGGTGTGGCTGGGCTTAGGTGAGTGTGGAGGCCAGGGCCTTGAGGTGGCCAGCCAGCAGCAGAGGGCCTTCTGGGAGCTCAAGGGACTGACACTGTCCCACCCAATCCCCCAAAGTAAGGGCCTGTCATAGGCCCTACTGCAGAGATCTGATCCAGGGGGCTCCTGTGCAATCTCAGTGTGAGTGACAGTGACATGGGAGTCACCTTGGTCATCTGAAATAGGCCCAGGTATTACTAGGGGTGTCTGAAACAGGCACAGGTGTTACAAGGACCACATTTAACTGCACTGCCCCTGCAGTGACTGGCATGGAATATGGGGGTCCATCCCTCATCCTGGCTGACAGTCCCCAGGGGCCCCTCCTCCCTGTAACCAGCTGTTCCCCATCCTTGCAGAGATGGGAAGGAGGTGACCCCCGTGTCCAACATCCCTGTAGAGACACACCGGGCCCTGGCCTCCTGCCACTCCCTCATGCAGCTGGACGACGGCACCCTGGTGGGTGACCCCCTCGAGAAAGCCATGCTGACAGCCGTGGACTGGATACTGACCAAAGGTGAGGGGCTAGAGTCTCGGGTCCAGTGTAGACACACTACCTGCTCTCATGCCCCCAGGCCTGCAGTCCAGATGCCTCAGAGAAAACTGTGTCCAGCTCAGACCAGCGGGCGGGCAGATGTCCCTGACCTAGGACAGGCCACACCCTTGGGGTTTTCCCTGGGTTGGAACCCACCCCACCCAAAGCTACGGGGCAGAATCCTTTGAGTCCAGGCCTTCCAGCTCTGACCCCCTGAAGCCAGGAGCCCCCACAGGCCCCGGGTCTGGGGGTGAGGGTAGGGAGGAGGGACAAGCGGGGGCCTGGCTGCCTCTTTGGAGCGAAGGCCCTCAGGACTCGTACTTATTTGTTTCCAGATGAGAAAGTATTCCCCCGAAGTATTAAAACTCAGGGGCTGAAAATTCACCAGCGCTTTCATTTTGCCAGTGCCCTAAAGCGAATGTCCGTGCTCGCCTCCTACGAGAAGCTAGGCTCCACTGACCTCTGCTACATCGCGGCTGTGAAGGGGGCCCCTGAAACCCTACACTCCATGGTGAGCCAGGCCCGGCCCCAGGTTTCGGGGGGGAGGTCAGTGCGAGGCGGTTGGTGACGTCTCCCTGCGTTCCCTGCAGTTTGCCCAGTGCCCACCCAACTATCACCATATCCACACGGAGATTTCCCGAGAAGGAGCCCGCGTCCTGGCTCTGGGGTACAAGGAACTTGGGCACCTCACCCACCAACAGGTAAGGACCCAAGCCTCCCCCTTGCCAGACCCTCCATGCACATCACCTGTGGCCCCTCCGTGCTGCTGTGAACAAGCATGATTTCATCTTTTTCCTCTCTGGTCTCTACCTTTGGAGACTCCAGGTGGTACTCAGTCCTCAGTCCCTTCTCTGGGTGCCCTGCCCCCATGGGACCCCATCCCATCCTCTGCCCCGGGCCACCTCCGCCCAGCCTCCCACATCCACAGGTCCTCATACCCCCTCAGGGAACATTGGGAGGTGTCTTGAGTCCCCATCTCCAGCCCAGCCCTATCCCGTCCCAGCCCAGCCACCTGGTCACTACATGATTTAGGAGTATTCCCAGCCCTGCGCACCTCCCATGCCTCATCAGCTTTCCTTCCACCTCCACTGCCAACGCTCCTCCTTTCTCTGCTTCTGCCTTGGCCCTCATCCAGGCCATTTGTACCCAACGGCAAGAGATCCTTCCAGAACTCACATGTGGTCACACCCTCCTCAGAGCCACTCCTGCTCAACACTACCCCTGCCTGCCCCTGACCCCCTGTCTTCATCTCTCTCATGGCACTCAATACTCTTGATTGTGTGATTTTTTTTTTTTTATTGCCTACCTCCCCCAGTAGAGGACAAGCTTCACAAGGGTGGGGATTTTTTGGTTTCTGGCATGACGTACAGGGTGAGTGTGTGCTGAGTAGTTAACAAAGGAAAATTCTGACTTTACTGACAGGAGCCGAGCCACAGGGCCTCCATGATGTACTGTGTCCACTGTGGGCAGTAGAAGTACATCGGGTGAGAACCACCCAGCTACTGTGACACCCCTGTTCCACAAGGGAGGACAAGGCCTTTTCTGACCTCCCCATTTACCCAGCACATTGTTAGAGCTTGGGAAATGGAGATGGGGCCAGTCATGAAGGTACCGCCATGTCTGTCCACAGGCCCGGGAAATTAAGCGAGAGGCCTTGGAGTGCAACCTCAAGTTTGTTGGCTTCATCGTGGTCTCCTGCCCGCTCAAGGCTGACTCTAAGGCTGTGATCCGGGAGATCCAGAACGCCTCCCACCGGGTATGGCTGCCGGACTCCACACCAAGCAGCTCGGGCTGGCAGGCGGGTGGGTCTTGGGTCCTTTTTACAGAGAAGGGGATATGATAGCAGAGGACACTCCCAACCTTAGTGGAGCAAGCAGAGGTAGGTGTTCAAGTCTTCACAGGGAGGACACCAGGGATTTTGGCCAAGCTTTGTCACAGCTTGGACATTCACACTGCCCCAGGCTTGAGGCTACTGTCCAACCCAGCTGGGCCTGCCCTTCTCATAGTGTTCCCTTGGGCCCCCAGCACCCATGGGAGGCAAAGGCTGGGTTAGGAGAGGTGGATACAATACCCACACAGACCTTGTCCGTCTGCCAGTGGCTTTGGTTTGTTCATCCTGGTGGTTGTGTTCTCTAGTTTGGGAGTCAGGATGCAGTTCAGGGCGTGGGAGGGAAGTGAGCAGTCTCAGAGGGTGGTAACGTAGTTAGTCCCCCACCTGGCACTCAGCAGGCCTCTCCAGCTCTAAGCTGAGAAGCTGGAGCATGTGGTTCCCACCCATCCTACACGCAACCTCCTGGGCTGCTACCAAACCAAGAAGGTCCACACCAAGAGCTGGTTTGTAGTTTATACTGCAAAGAAAACGTATGGGTGTCATCAGAAACACACGCATGTATTGTTTTCCTAAAATAACCTCAGGTGGGGGTTGATTGTGGCTTCCAGAGCCAGGACCTCCCTCTGTGGCCTTCCTTAGAGGGGATTCAGGCACCAGGTCTTCAGGCTGGAGTTCTGCTCCACTGAACCTCTGTCTTTCTCCCCAGGTGGTCATGATCACAGGTGACAACCCACTCACTGCCTGCCATGTGGCCCAGGAGCTACACTTCATTGAAAAGGCACACACGCTGATCCTGCAGCCTCCCAGAGAGAAAGGTGAGACCCTGAGTGGCTGGGAGCTAGGGGAATTGTGAGTCCAAGAACAGCTCCTGTCCTGGTGGCTGTCCTGCATGCCAGGCCTGAATGAGCACACCCAGTGTCACTGAGTACTTGCGACAGTGGCAGTAGTGTGACACGGGCCTATGGATCACAGTCCTCCTTCTCGGGCCATCTGACCAAGATGCTCCATACCCATGTGTCCAGCTAGTCACTGGCTCCGGAATGAGCGATGACTGAAAACCTCAAGGCAGTTGACTATAGTCACACCCAGTCTATGCCTGGCAAGTTGCCTTTGCACAGTGAGCACACACCGCCCCGCACCCTTCCCCCTCCCAAGCTCAGGGGCTGCTGGTGCTCAGCGTGGCCAGGCCCTAGGCACAGGGATTGATGTACATTACCATATTCCTCCACCTCACATAGGAAGGCTTGCCATCCTTCTGCCACATGGAAGAAAGCCATCCAGATCAGCTATTCGGACCCCACTTTGTAGACAGTGAAACAGGATGAGGTCACTTGGTCACTGTCACTAAGCATTGGAACCCAGATGGCCTGACTCCAACCACTGGCCACTCTTAGGTGACCAAAAGTTGATCACTTGGTCGACTGCAAGTTATGTCTCTTAGTCAAACTAATCGATGGGCAAATCCAGCCCCAGGCCCCTCTGGCTGGTGGGATGCAGTCTGTCAGTGCCAAGAGATGGTGCCCAGTGCAGGGCCTGGCAAGGAGGCAGCATGCACCAGGGCCATTATGGGGCTACAGGCCAAGGGAGGGTATCAGTAGTGCCCAAGAAGGGCAGCTTCTGGAACCTCCTGGCCTTTCTCTCAGTATACACTGCTGGTCCCAGGGCTCCATTCAACTCCAGGCACTGGGGTCTTCAGAGCCCAGGGATAATGGACAGATAGCCCACGGGTAGTTCAGGTCTTTTGGCAAGTGTAGCTGCTCTAACAAAAGGACGACAACAAAAGCTGGGTCAAAGTTGGTTTCCTGCCCAGCCAAGACAGCCCAGAGTGAGCCGTCCAGTGCCAAAGGGGCCAGTGGGCCAGCCAGCTGGAAAGAGGAAGTGGATAGCAAGTGTCAGGCCAGAGGAATTGACTCGGGGTGCCCTGACCCTGGGAGAGTGCAGTTTCAGGCAGGGGCCCAGGGGTGGGCTAATTAACAGGCTGGGGATATGCCTGGGTTCTAGAATCCCTCATCCGTATTAAAGGGTTCTGTGGACAATCTCTGTGTGGCGCCCAGGGGTCCAGGACACAGGTAGGTGTAGATGTGGTTATGGAGGGATAAGGAAGGGCGGGGTCCGGAAGGTGCTCTGGAGAGGAGAGGCTAGGACCGGGCATGTGGGGTTTGCGTGAGGGGATCTGCCTGGGCAGCTGAGCCCCATCCCTGACCCTGGGCACTGGCCCTACAGGTCGACCCTGCGAGTGGTGCTCCATCGACGGCAGCATCGTGCTGCCCCTGGTCCAGGGCTCCCCGAAGGCGCTGGCCCTGGAGCATGCGCTGTGCCTCACAGGCGATGGCCTGGCCCACCTACAGACTGAGGACCCCCAGCAGCTGCTGCGCCTCATCCCCCATGTGCAGGTGTTTGCCCGCGTGGCCCCCAAACAGAAGGTAGGTGCAGGGGTGACGCTTGGGTGGGACCCTGGGGTGGCACGTAGCCCTCACTTGGCCTTTTTCTGCCCACACAGGAGTTTGTCATCACCAGCCTGAAGGAGCTGGGCTACGTGACCCTCATGTGTGGGGACGGCACCAATGATGTGGGCGCCCTGAAGCACGCTGACGTGGGTGAGCCCTGTGGGCAGGGGCTGTTCCTTGTTCTGCCAGTTTGGGCTCAGCATCAAGAACAAGTCACCAGGCATGAGCAAGCAGCAAGGGGATGTGGCAGGGCCAGTAGGATTGGGGATTCAAGGGTCTACAAGGGCAGAAAGGACAGACACAGGAGTCTGAGGCACAGTGTGTCTGGTGGGGAGAGTTTGGGGAGCCAGGGAGGCTCTGTGGGGCAAATGTGACTTGGTTTACTCAGGCCTCCTGGGCACAGAGATCAGGGAGAAATGGAACAAGTGGGGATGCATAACTGGAGCGGAAGCACTGCCAGTGGTTCACAGCCTTTGATCAGTGTTGACAAAATGTATTTTTTGGCTTTATTTATTGACTACGTTTATTGAGTAGTATTTACCTCTTAGAATCACGATCCTTGCAATAAACTATTTTGGAAATCAGTTTCGACCTGTTTAGAGTTGTATTTTATGAGTTTTGCTTTTTAAGTAGTTTGTAGTAAATAAAATTGATGCCCTCCAAGGTGTTCCTTGGGGAGGTTTGGCTCCATCTTGGCATTGAGCAAACACCACACCCCAGGGGGCTCCCCTAGATCCTAATACACACACACCCCCAGGTGTGGCACTTTTGGCCAATGCCCCCGAGCGGGTCATCGAACGGAGGCGGCGGCCTCGGGACAGCCCCATCCTGAGCAACAGCGGTGTCAGAGCCACTTCCAGGGCAGCCAAGCAGAGGTTGGGGCTTCCGCCCCCAGAGGAACAGCCCACCTCCCAGAGGGTGAGTCTTGGGAAAGGGGCACCAGCACCCCCTTGTGAATTGGTCTCATTGCCTGCCTCCCACGCACAGGACCGCCTGAGCCAGGTGCTGCGGGACCTGGAGGATGAGAGCATGCCCATCGTGAAACTGGGGGATGCCAGCATCGCAGCACCCTTCACCTCCAAGCTCTCGTCCATTCAGTGCAGTGAGTCCTGCCACCTACCCTGTACCCCCTGCCCACCCCGCATGGCACCCATGCCCACACCAGCCTCTCCCTCCCCCCTCGCCCCATCTGCACAGTCTGCCACGTGATCAAGCAGGGCCGCTGCACGCTCGTGACCACACTGCAGATGTTCAAAATCCTGGCACTCAACGCCCTCATCCTGGCCTATAGTCAGAGCGTCCTCTACCTGGAGGGTGTCAAGTTCAGCGACTTCCAGGCCACACTGCAGGGGCTGCTGCTGGCTGGCTGCTTTCTCTTCATCTCCCGCTCCAAGGTAGGCTGGGACCCCAGGCAAAGTAATAGCTCTCACCTTAACCAAGGGCACCTTCTGCCTCTCTGAGCCATGGCACCCTCCCTGGAGGTACTGATAGGCTTCATGGATTTGTGACCAGGAATGCTTGGGCCAGCCAGGACAAGATGTTAGAGGGGCTGCCATGTATTATCTATTTCTTCCCCACAACAGCCCTCAGGGTGGGAGCTGTGGTCCCCATGTTACAGATGGGGATGATTGTGGGGCAGGGCAGGTGCCCACTGAGACCCTTCCCAGTGGCACAACTTGGGCCCCAGCACTGTTCATAGGCAAGCTGGGATCTGGGGGCTGATGCCGACCCGTAGCCTCAGGATGTGGTGACTGCCCTGCACCAGGCCTGCGGAAGGCTCTCTGGGCTTTGACACCCATCCATCTCTTTGCACCCCTGCCAACACTGCAGCCCCTTAAGACCCTGTCCCAAGAGCGGCCCCTACCCAATATCTTCAACCTATACACCATCCTCACGGTCCTGCTCCAGTTCTGCGTGCACTTCCTGAGTCTCGTCTACCTGTACAGGGAGGCCCAGGCCCGGAGCCCTGAGAAGTGAGTACTGCCCCAGCAGAGGTTGCAGGGGGCACCCAAAGCCGACAGCATGTCTGTGGTGGGAGGTGGGAGGAGAATGCACTTGGCAGAAGTCAGCCTGGGACAACCAGGGCCAGGTAGAGCCCTGGTTATGTGCAGGGGCTGCGGGAGCCATAAAAGGGCCCTGATCCCACGCTTCATATAGGCAGGAGCAGTTTGTGGACTTGTATAAAGAGTTTGAGCCAAGCCTGGTAAACAGCACCGTGTACATCATGGCCATGGCCATGCAGATGGCCACATTTGCCATCAACTACAAGGTGAGCCAAAGCCCCAGCCTGAGCATGTTCTACCCACCTGCTCGGCCCCCACAACACACAGCAGTCCATCCATCTGTCCCTGCAGGGCCCTCCCTTCATGGAGAGCCTGCCTGAGAACAGGCCTCTGGTGTGGAGCCTGGCCGTGTCTCTCCTAGCCATTGTGGGCCTCCTCCTCGGTTCCTCACCTGACTTCAACAGCCAATTTGGCCTCGTGGACATCCCCGTGGAGGTGAGTAACCCTGTAGACGTGGCCGTGGGATGCAGCCTGGGCTCATCGGTGGGCACCCAGCTGACTATCACTCCTTGCCCTGCAGTTCAAGCTGGTCATCGCCCAGGTCTTGATCTTTGACTTCTGCCTGGCACTCCTGGCTGACCGCGTCCTGCAGTTCTTCCTAGGGACACCGAAGCTGAAAGTGCCTTCCTGAGACGGCAGTGCCAGATTCTGTTGTTTTGCCCTGCTGCCGCCAGGCAGGAGCACCATGTGGGCCCCGGGAGGGAACACTGCCCCCACAGCAAGGCTGGCCCAGCCTTGCCTACCAAGACTGAGCTGGGACCACCCCCTCCACAATGGCTGTCCGTGGGCCTGGCTGGCAGACTAGCCCCCAGCCAGTATCTTTGGTAAATAAAGAAGCATACACAATTTTAAGAAGCCCTGTCTCCACCTCTGTCTGCACCAATCAAGGGTCACCGGGAGGCAGGGTGGTCACCGAGGAAGGTCCTGGCATACTCCCAGAGGGCTGTGTGAGGTTGTTAATGACACTGTACAATGCAGCACTTAAATGGGCTGATCTTCCAGCACAGAGAGCTCTGCCTACTTCCTGGTTTAATAAGCACCCCCATACTTCTGTAGTCTCTCAACTTCACATTTTGACATCTTACGCACTTGGGCTGGTGGGGAGTGGTCTTAAGATGGGTGGCATTCCCACATCATTACAAATACTGACTCAGGTCACACTTGTTGGATTCCTGAGGTCCTGAGCCACACAAGTGCTATGCCATCTCAGAGCCAGGCTTTGACCTAGCAGCCTTCTCAGCCCTCCTACTGACACTACTTCTTTTCAAAGACGCTCACTCACTGTCACTGAAGTACATCAGAGTAGGCAGCATTAGAACTGAGAGTCACAGCCAGTCAGAGATTTTCCTTCTCAGGAGCCAAAACCTTTAGAAAGCAAAGTTACAAAGAAAGTCATTTCCAGCTAGAAAGTCTGAGTAAAGGGTAGAGGTACATTTTTTTTTTTTTTTTTTTTTTTGGTAACTGACAAGCCACATGTGACAACTTCAGGCTACTAGACCCAGGCCAGGCTTCTGGGCAACCTTCCAAACCCAGTTCTCAGTGGGGAGCACTCAACTCTTCACAGCACAGGCCCCTTGGTCATCCTCAGCCCACCCGTCTGGCTTCCCCATCAAGTGGAATGTGGCCTGCAGTCCAAGGAAGGCCTTGAGAAGAGGGGCCAGCTATGGATGTTCGTCAGCATCAGGTGGGCCTTGAATGCTGGCCAAGGTCTCCAGAGGGGTAGTGGCCCCAGGTCCCACTCTTCAGAGGGGTTGCTGTTGTCATGTGGAATGTAGGGGGCAACAAATTCTTAATACAACCTGAGGTGACCTGGAGGGGGGCACTCTGGAATTGAGTTTGCCAGGGAAGATTCTTTGGGGCCTCAGGTCAGGGTCTCTGTGCCCCCTGTGCCTGAGAGGTGTTAGTGGTGCTTTTGGCTGCCCTATAATGCGCTGTAATCAAGAGCCTGATCTAGCACTGAAGGTCACTGGGGAGGTGGTGAGAACTTTGGGTTCAGCTGGAATTGGAATTGGACATCAGGCCTGCACCAGGGGGCTCCATGGCTCTGGTAGGGCGGAATAGGTTCAGGGGTCCAAGAGACCCCTTGGCAGGGCAGTCACAGCGTGTGGAAGGTTCGGGAACAGGCTGACTCTGGGGTCACACTGGGAAGAGTGTGCTGGTAGGGGAACCCTGGCCAGGATGGAGTCCTGGAGTGTCCAGGTCTGGCATTTCAGCCTAGAGTAGCCGCCCGGTAGGCACTCGCCCAACAGCATCTGGCAACTCGTCCGCCAGCGCTGTGGTCTTTGCTTCCGGGCTTTGGGGGCGTGGATGAGGCGGGGCCTCTGCAGGGTGGGGCGGGGCAATGCAGAAGTCAAGAGGCGTCGGCCGGCAGGAAATCTGGGGCTAGGCCCCGCCGGCGCGCGATCTCGTCCCAATCCCAGTCCCTGCCGAGCAATCCCTGGGCCGGGCCATGGACGCAGCAGAGCCGGGTAGGCGGTCCGGGATATGGGATCCGAGGGGGCATCCCCCGGCCGTACCCCACTTTCTAAATTGAGGGACCGGTTGTCTCTAGACTAGAGCAGGAAGAGGAGTTCCTGAATGGGGAAGACATGGGAATTCTCCATTGTGGGGATCCCCTAATCCTAGAGGAGCCCGGAACACCAGTCCTTGACCCCCTCCCCCTACGGAGTCTTCACCCCGGATGCCTGGGGGAGGGGGCCCAGGAAAGGGAAGTGGCGGCTTCTGCTTCTGATATTTGTAATGGGGGCAGGGTGTCACAAGGCTAATGAAGAGGGCATCGCTTCAAGATCCCCACCGCACTCCTCCATACCCCAGGGAGAGGCGGTGCTGATCTGGACCCCCTAGAAGGGAACGGGTGGGGTGTGCTGTGGCAGAAATGTGGCAAGGTCTGATTCGTGTTTGGGGCTGTCTTTTGTGTCTCTGCTGTGCATGCTGAGTGTCAGTCGGTCTTTACGTGTCTCCCAGTTTCAGTCTGCCTATGTGTGTTTCTGCCACAGCTCTCTTGCCTGTCTGTCCCACGTGTTATTTCCATCTGTCTGGCCTGAAATCCTTGTGGTTTCATTGTCAAGTCTGCTCTCTTCCCCTAGGGACAGTGTGGCTGCATCTGGGGCGTCTGTTTTGTTGCTTTTCTTCTGAGTCCATGCATTTGTGGCTGTCTCCCTTCTGCAGTGGGTTGTCCTGAGTCGGCCCCACCCAAGCCCAGGTCCCTCCATCCCATCCCACACTCCCCACAGAGTCAGAACTTTCTGTCTATATCTTTCTCCTCTTTCTGTCTCTCCACCCTCCAAACTACCAGCCAAAGTGCTAAGAGTGGAGGGAGGCTTTGTGTGACACTCCCCTCCCCCAGGGCTACTCCCGGCTCCTGAGAGCAGGAAGAGGTACAGTGACATCTTCCGGAGCCTGGACAACCTTGAGATCTCACTGGGGAATGTGTGAGTCTGAGCCTGGGTCACCCCCAAATCCACTAGCAATCCCCAGAATAGTCCTAGAACCCTCACATATCCTTGTGACTCCTTGAAACATTTGATATCCCTAGAATCCTACTCTATGGACCCCAAAGTTACCTGTAATCCTTCAAATTCGGTCTCAAGTCCCATAAAAAAATCTCACCTGGTTCCCCCCAAAAAACACATCCTTCAGAATTCCCAGATAAAAGCGATATCTCAGAGGTGATATTCCAGGACCATCCCGCAAACTACTCTGTGGTCCCTAGCACCCCTAGGCAGACAGGCTGGGTGGAAGGTGATATCCTGACACCCTTACCTCCCAGGTCCCTTGAGATGCTGGCTGGAGACCCTGCGCTTTCAGAAGACCCAGAGCCTGACAAGACTCCCACAGCTACTGTAGTGAGTTGTGGGGCCAAGGGGGCAGGGAGGAGGGACCTCTGAGAGGAGGGGCTTTAGGGAGGTGGGCCCCTGCCTTTCAAGCACCTGAACGCTGTCTCCCTCCCCTCAGACCAATGAAACCAGCCGTTGGAGTGGCCCCTCCCCAGAGGGTCCTGCACCCCTTACAGGTAGGTGGCTTTGAGGCCAGGGATTGGGGGCAGAAAGTTCTTCCCTCAACAAGTCATTGCTGCCTGCCTATCCCCTGCACCTGGGACAGTACAGCACCCAGAACAGAGCTGAGCCCCGGCCTTCAGGGAGCCTCTAGTCTGGGTGGGAAATCATTGCAACCTGGGCAAGTCATCACAAAGGAGTATTTTTGGGGAGCCATAGGGTATAAAATAAAGGTCAGTGATCTAGTCTAGGGGCTCAAGGAAGGTCAGAGTTCTGTGGGAGGTCAGGATTCAAAGGTCAGAGGTCCACCTATGTGCCCCAGGGGAAGAACTGGACTTGCGACTCATTCGGACCAAGGGGGGTGTGGACGCAGCCCTGGATTATGCCAAGACCTGGAGCCGCTATGCCAAGGAGCTGCTGGCCTGGACTGAGAAGAGAGCCAGCCTTGGTGAGGTCCCCTTTCACCCGGCCCCAGGCCCCAGGCAGCACCCTCACCCTATCGGACTCAGACCTCTGCTGTCTCCCCTCAGAGCTGGAATTTGCCAAAAGCATTATGAAGATTGCCGAGGCTGGTAAGGTGTCAATCCACCAGCAGGTAACCATGACCAACCCCCCTCCAAGAGCCCAAGCCCTCCAGAACCCCAGCCCAACCCTCCTAGATCCTCAACATCCTCCACCACCACCCCATCCCCCAGAGCCACATGCCACTTCAATATATCTACACCCTGTTTCTGGAGCATGACCTCAGCCTGGGAGCCCTGGCTATAGAGACGGTGGCCCAGCAGAAAAGAGACTACTACCAGGTGAGGGAACCCTCCTGTCCATCCAGCATTCCATTTGTTCACAACCACCCACCAGGAAGGCACTGTTACCATTAGTGCTGTTTTGCTGATGAGGAAGCTTAGGCCCCTGGATGCTAAGGAACTTACCCAAGGTTACCTAGCAGGGATTCAAACCAGGCTTCCTGTGCGATTGCAAAACTGTGCTTTTGCTTGTTGGTGGGGCATAGCATGAGGTACTGAGTGTTCCGAGGAAGAGAGCCTGGGCATCTCTGGGTCCAGGCAGAAAAGGATGAGGGGATCACTAAGCCTGTGGGGACACAAGGCTAGGGGAGAAGGTCTGGATGAGAAGACCTCTGGGGAGTGCAGACCCAGAAAAGGGTTCTGAGGATGAAAGGCATATGGCCTCGGGGGATGGAAGTACCTGAAGCCCTGAAGCAGCATCCTCGCCTTGCATCCTTGCCAGCCCCTGGCCGCCAAGCGGACTGAAATTGAGAAGTGGCGGAAAGAGTTCAAGGAGCAGTGGATGAAAGAGCAGAAGCGGATGGTGAGGCTCGGGGTGGATGAGGGTGCACTAGGGGAGGAGATGAAGGGGTGCTCACAGTGCTCCTGCCCGCCCCCAGAACGAGGCGGTACAGGCGCTGCGGCGGGCCCAGGTGCAGTATGTACAGCGCAGCGAGGACCTACGGGTGCGCTCCCAGGCATCCCCCGAGGACCCAGCCCCCCAGGCCTCCCCAGGACCCAGCAAGCAACAGGAGCGGCGGCGGCGCTCCCGAGAGGAGGCTCAGGCCAAGGTGGGACCCCACCCCTCCGCCCTCCCAAGTGCTTCGGTGCCCCCCACCTCTGCCCGTGTTGTCCTGTCTCCCACATGCACCCCTGGCCTTGGTTTCTCCAGGTGCAGGAGGCCGAGGTACTATACCAGGCCTGTGTCCGGGAGGCCAACACAAGGCAGCAGGACTTAGAGGCTGCCAAGCAGCGGATTGTGTCGCATGTTCGCAAGCTGGTGCTGCAGGGGGATGAAGTGATGAGGAGGGTGAGACCCTTACTCCCATCTCAGCCCCCTCCTCGTTTTGGCTCCAACAGAGCGGGTCTCCTCTCCCCCACCCCCATCCCTAAATTGCCTCCAGGATACTAGGAGTTGTTCCATCTCCATAGACAGCCCAGTTCCTGCCCTCAGACCCTGACTGCACCTCTGCCTAGACCCCACTCCCATGGGGTCCTGCCCCCAGGATGACCCAGTACATCTCTGACCAGGTCCTCACCCCAGCTGACTGCCCTTGTCCTTAAGCCACCTCCCACCACCCAGCCTGCCCCCAAACCCTAACTATGCTGGTGTCTCTAAGGGTCAGCTCGCCACCTCTACCTCCCTCCCTCTCTCCGTCTCCACCTGGCAGGTGACCCTGGGACTCTTCGGGCTGCGGGGGGCACAAGCAGAGCGTGGTCCCCGTGCCTTCGCTGCCCTGGCAGAGTGCTGTGCACCCTTTGAACCTGGCCAGCGCTACCAGGAGTTCGTGCGGGCACTGCGCCCAGAGGCCCCACCACCCCCGCCGCCTGCCTTCTCTTTCCAGGAGTTCGTGCCTGCCCCGCACAGGTGGGCCTCTAGGAGCAGGGTCAGGGAAAAGCCCCAGAGATGTGGTGCCAGCCATTGGCATCATGGGGCTGAGAACTCAAAGCTTCAGTACTTGGATTTAGTACCCAAGGCTCATTTTTTTGTGAGAGGGCTATTCCAGTCCTAGGACGGTCAGGACTTTGGGGTTTTGCACTGGGCCACGATGCTCATGCACATCAGGGCTTACAGACCCAGATACTTGGAGTTGGATCCAAGACATGATGCCAGGGTGCTGTTACCCTGGCCAGTGTCCTAGCTCTGAGCCCTCAAACCTCTCCTCTCAGCTCCCCTCTAGATGCAAGGAAAAAGCCCTCCGGCCCCTCACCTCCACGGCTGGATGAGAGTGTGGCTGAGCAAGGCCCTTGGGAGGACACAGGCACAAGCTGGCAGGGTGAGTGCAGTACAGGGTGGGCAGGAGTGGTGCCAGGGAAGGGGGTCATCCTAATTGACCTGTCCCCTCCTAGGGACTCCAGGCCCCACTCCAGGCAGCGATGCGGACAGCATGGGCGGTAGCAGCGAGTCTCGGTCCCTGGACTCTCCCACTTCCAGCCCAGGTGGGGCCAGGCCCTGGGCCTGACCCACTCCTGACCTCTGATCATCCTTCAGCCCCTGACTAGGCTCTGCTCTTCAATCTCTGAACTATCCTTTGATCTCTGACCTACCTACACCCCTGACCTATTTCCTCAACCTCTGACCTGTCTGACCCCCATCTTCACCTCTGACCCTTTCTCCAAGGCCATCTGTGGGTGGTTCTGGAAGGCCTGAAAACTAGGAATGTCTCCTTAGCTTGGAGCCTCCTCATAACCCATGTGACTCCCAACCTCTGTGACCCTCTGACACCAGGTCCTGGCATGAGGCGGCTGGGGAAGGTCTCGTCCACAGGCACCGAGTCCTCGGACGACTTTGAGGAGCGAGACCCTGGTGAGGCTGGAAGCAGGTGGGACGGGGCAGGGGCAAATGGACCAGGCCCCTGACCCTATTTTCCCACAGACCTGGGAGATGGGCTTGAGAACGAGTCGGGCAGCCCCTTCAGGAAATGGACACTGTCCAGTGCAGCCCAGACCCATCGACTACGGCGGCTGAGGGGCCCAGCCAAGTGCCGCGAGTGTGAGGCCTTCATGGTCAGCGGGACCGAGTGTGAGGAGGTGTGGCCTGGGCCGATGACCCAATGCCCTCTGCTAACCCCCATGACCTCCCTGACTCCATGCACCTCCATTACCTGATATTCCTATGACCTTCCTGTCCCTAGGAATAGCCCTGATCTGATGATTTCCCATGAGCTTCCCATTCCCTAAGGATCCTAACCTTCCCTTCCCCTGCTGACCACCAGTGACCTCTCTGACCCTATAACCTTCTCCCCACCAGTGCTTTCTGACCTGCCACAAGCGCTGCCTCGAGACTCTGCTCATCCTCTGTGGACACAGACGGCTCCCAGCCCGGACACCCCTCTTTGGGGTCAACTTCCTGCAGCTGCCCAGGGACTTCCCAGAGGAGGTGCCCTTTGTAGTCACCAGGTGCACAGCCGAGATAGAACAGCGCGCACTGGGTGTGCAGGTGCCACCTTGACCCTTGACCTCTGACCATCCCCAGCAGGACCGAGCCCTCTCTATGGCTGGATAACGACCCAGGTATCCATTTCCCACCCTAACCTGCAGGGCATTTATCGGGTCAGTGGGTCCCGGGTCCGTGTGGAACGGCTGTGCCAGGCTTTCGAGAACGGCCGAGCATTGGTGGACTTGTCAGGAAACTCACCTCATGATGTCTCAAGTGTCCTCAAGCGATTCCTCCAGGAGGTAGGTGCTCAGAGGGCAGAGGGCGGGGGCATGGCGGGATTAGGCTAAGGAACCTCTGCAGCCCACCCACACTCATGTCCCCCCTGCCGTTCCACCCCCAGCTCACTGACCCCGTGGTTCCCTTCCACTTCTACGACGCCTTCATCTCTCTGGCTAAGGCCCTGCATGCAGACCCTGGGCACGACCCCGGGGCCCCCAGTCCCAGCCCTGAGGTTATCCGCTTGCTGAAGACCCTCTTGGTGCAGCTGCCTGACTCTAACTACAACACCCTGCGGCACCTGGTGGCCCATCTGTTCAGGTGTGCACTATCCCTGACCTTCTGACCTAAGGCATGGATCTGTGACCTCTTCCCTGGGCATGTGACTATCGACCTATGACACTGACCCTTGACCTTTGCATGTATTTTCTGAGCTTTGAACTTTAATACATGACTCCTGACGTTGAGTACCTACCCCTGACCTCCATTGCTGGGCATGTAGCTGCTGGTCTCAAACAGCGACCAGGACCACTGGTCGCTTGGCCAAGTTGCCACTAGCCTGACCTTCATGTCCTACCCAATGACCAATGATTGTGCCCTCTGTGCCCTTACCCTTCTCCTCACCCGGTCCCCAGGGTGGCTGCACAGTTCGAGGAAAACAAGATGTCTGCCAACAACTTGGGCATTGTGTTTGGGCCGACACTGCTGCGGCCCCCGGATGGTCCCGGGGCAGCTGGCACCAACCCTGGTTCCTGCCTCCTGGACTGTGGGCACCAGGCCCAGCTTGTCGAGTTCCTCATCGTGCACTATGAGCAGATCTTCGGGATGGACGAGCTCCCCCTGGCCACTGAGCCCCTGCCTCAAGACCACAGCCTGGCCCCTGGGGCCCTCACAGCCAGCCCCCAGCCACCACCCCCATGCTTTGTCCCAGATCCCCTGCCCCCAGCCCTGACCTCAGACCCTGACCCAGACCCAGAGCCCCACAGTGCACTGGAGAAGCATCCCGAGGCCATGCTCCCCAAGGTAGGAACCCACTGGGCCCACAGATAGGAGAGGCTTTTCTTCATTTTGTCCTCTCACTTTCTCCTGTCTTCCTTTCCCTTTAAAATTTCCTCTTTCATTCCTTCCTTATTTACCCAGTTCTTGTTCTGGAAGGAAAAGTGAGGAATGGAGTGGTGGGCAGTAATGGAGAAACAAGAGGGTACAGCCCTGCAGAAGTACTAACATGATCATTCCTTCAGAATATGTATTGAACGCCTACTGTGTGCCAAGCATTGTTCTAGGCATTACAGATACATTAGTGAGCAGAATATTCAAAGACCCCATTCTCTTGGTTCCTGCATTATACTGGGAAAGAAAGCAACAATAAATAATTAATATACAGAGTCAGTTATATAGGATGTAACAAGGTGACAAGTACTATGGAGAAAAGAAAGAGTAGCACAGGTAATGGCTATCAGGGGCACCAAGGTGAGAGGTGACAGGCAATTTGTAGCTGTAAGTAGGATGGTAGGGGTGGGTCTCACGGAAAAGGTGGATTTGAGCAAAGACTGGAAAGATGTGGAGGAGGAGTAAGCCACGTGGAGATCAGGAGACGTGTGTTCCAGGCAAAGGGAATAGCCAGTGCAGCGGCTCTGGGCTGGGAGCATGCCTGCTGTGTTCAGGGCACGGCTTTACGCTGTAATGAAGAGAAGGTAATTGGAAGTGAGGCGAAAGAGAGGTCTGTGGGCCACCACCTACTTTGCACAGGTACTTTATAGGCTTATTGTCATCCTCACCACAGCCCTGAGTGGTGGATACTTTTAGTGAAAAACATTTATATGTGAGACTCCTACAGGGGTTTCTCTGTCTCTCATTTCCTGCTACACCTGAGTACACAGCATCCCAGAGCTGGGAAAGGGGCTGTTGGTGTGCCGTGGGACTCTGAGCACTGGAATGGCTCAGAAAGGGCTCAGGACAGGATCTGACACATAGAACAGCAGCTTCTATTAGCATTTAACTAAAGGCAGAACAGTGAGAATACACAGCTAAAATGTGGGCATAAGATTGCAGAGAACAGAGCAGGAAGGAGATTCCCATCCTAGTGTGGAGATGGCAAAGTCACAACCCGGCCTGGCCCTCAGCTAAATAAGGGTGTTCCTGCCCTTATGGAGCCCACAGTTGAGACTAATGCTGCTCTGCACAGGGGACAAGCAGTCCCCAATTAAGGGCATCATCTCTCCCCAGACACCAAAACTACAAAGGAAACTGCATATCCAGAAACAAACCCTCAGTTCTCCAAGAGTCTCGAAGAACTGGGATTTTATTGTTAGGGTCTTGGTCTTGGATTTCTCTCTGCAGATTCCAACTCCACAGAGTGACCCAAGAGAGGAAGTGGCTGAAGACACCAAAGACGAGGGAGGGGATGGTGAGTGTGTTGAGGAGTAACTCAGGAGTTCTGGGGATGCCCCTGCCTGGGGTAGCTGAGAGATGACTCCCAGGGGAATATCCAGAGGACTTAGGGGTGCTCAGCACTGACCATTCCATCCCACAGTGTCCAGCCAAGGCGCCGAGGACTCACTCCTGGGGACACAGTCCCGTGGCCACTTCAGCCGCCAGCCAGTGAAGTATCCCCGGGGTGGGGTGCGGCCTGTCACCCACCAGCTGTCCAGCTTGGCCCTGGTGGCTTCCAAATTGTGCGAGGAGACCCCTGCCACACCAGCGTCCCGAGGGAGCTTGCGGAGGAGGGGGCCCAGCCCTACTACTGCCTCTCCAGAGGGCAGCCCCTTGCGCCGCACCCCACTGCCCAAGCATTTTGAGATCACCCAGGAGACAGCCCGGCTACTCTCCAAGCTCCACAGCGAGCCTGTGCCAAAAGCCACCTGCTGCAGGGAGGAAGCCGAGGACCATCTCTGACTTTCCCAGCACTGACCAAGTGGCCCAAGACTGAGGAGATGGACCCATTTCTCCCTAGGAGTTCAATGTTGGGGGGTCTGGAGAGTTCTCATAAGGAAAAACTACCTGGCCTAGGAGGAAACTAAAACATTTTTTGAGAGAATATATCAGAATCACCCCAGGAGACACAGGTCACTACCAAACATCAGGGCCACTCTGGATCAGAGGTCACTCAGGGTCAATACTCAGGTTCAATACAGGTCACAGGATCCTTGGGGTCCACCCCAGTCTCAGATCCCTGGAACAGAGGTGCCTTTTGCTACTTTGGTTGTGGCCACTTCCCACTTCCCCACCTCTGCCTGCCTCCTTAGTCTAACCCCAAGTGACCAGCTCTTGGAGGCTCAGAGGGACAGGCCAGATGACATCCTGGTAGTGCGTGAGATCTGATGGCCTCTGAATAAACTGTCCTTATACTCTTGAGTGTTTGTCTTTGCCAGGTGAGGGCAGCATTCTCAGGCCCCATTCTATGCATCAGGGAAACCAACACCCCTTTTCTTTGAGTATCTACAAGCAGTCGGGGCTGGACCTGGGCACGGGGCTGAGTCACGCTGGCCTGGCCCTCCCGGAGCTCTGCGTCCCTGAGCCGGTCCTGCATAATCGAACAAAGAGAACAAAATGCAGATAACCGGGACAATAGGGCTGTGTGCTCTAGGCCGTGGGAGCCCAAGGCCGCCACAGGCTTGGGCAAGCCAGGGGACAACGACGCGGGGGACGGGGGCAGGGCTGCGAGAAACTTGAATTCGGCGGGATGGTCAGCTGGGGTTACAGGTCTGAGGGTACTGGGAGGCGGCGGCGCGAAGCAGCTCGGCGCTGGCGAAGCGGAATGGGGCGGGGGTCCGGGCGGTGGGAGCCCAGTCGGATCAGGGCGTGGCTTGGAACTCGGAAGCGGATTGGACGCGAGGGAGCGGGGTGGGGCCGGGTCGAGGGTGCAGACCCTGGGACCACCAGAGGTGAGCCCGGGAGGCGTGAGGTCACGGTGGGGATTCTCCTGCTGCAAGTGACTCACTGTCCCGAAGGCCCGAAACTGCGGGCGCGTGAGGTGTGCGGGGACAGGGTGGTGGTCCCGCGCCGGAAGTGGAGAGGGGCAACCGAGGGGCCGCGAGGCAGGGAGGAAATAAGGGGACTGCGGTTCCGGCGACCCTGCCCTAGCCCGACCGCGGAGGCGGGGTTTCTCCAGGTGGCAGGGACAGGGCGGGGCGGTGCTGCTCCAGGTGGCGGAGGCGGGGCGCTGGCGACCGGAGGATAGGGAGCGGCGGGAGCGGGACCCCGCCTCCCGCTCTTTTCCGCCTGCGCTAGGCGCACCCAGACTCTCCCGCAGCGGTTGCTGAGCCATGGGTCTCCCGCCCACCCTGAACTCCCGCGAGGCCGCCCGGTCTGCAGCGTGACGGGCGGCCCAGGTGAGGCCCGCACGGACGGGGGCGGGTGGGCACGGGTGCCGGGGAGGGCGCGGCACGTGCCGACGGGGCCCAAGCGCCACGCCCTCCTCCCCTCCCCCTCTCCCCTCTTAGCCTGGCCGCTGCAAGAGGCCCCGCCAGCCACCGTCCCTGACTGCCCGCTTTGTTGCGGAGGCCACCGGGGTCCTCCATCCCACCTGGTACGGCCCGATGCCCCGCTCGCTTTCGGAGCGCTCGAGCCCAAATCTCGCAGCCCAACTTCTCGGCTGTCTCGCAGCCCACCCCGTCTCCCCAGTCACTTCCACACCCCAGCACTGACCGCTTGCAGGGGCCCAGCCATGACCCCACCCTGCGCACACGTGCCTCCTGGGCTCTGCTTTCTGCAGTGACTCAGACACCGAACTGACCTTCACCTACTTGCACAGCTCACACCCCTTTGTCCTGCCCTAACCGCCCCTACCAACACCACAGATTGGACCCAGATTGGCAGCACGTGGGCAGGCGGGTTTTGTTTTAGGTTAAAAAAGAAAACTAACTGGAAAATAAAATAAATAAATAAGCCCAGCCAGTCATTTGATTTGGGAGATATCTTTATAAGAGTCTTACTAGTAAGTAAGTGACAGCTGTCTTGCCCTCTCCCCAATCCACAAGCCCCTCTCCACTTCCAGGTCACCCTGGTCCCTACCACCACCACTTTGCCCTGAAGCATTTGAATTTGAAACCCTTGCCCTTCTTATGCTGACCCTCCCCTCTGGATGCTGCTCCTTCTGACAGGTGCTGCCTGCATTGACCTTTTCCTCTGTGCCCCCAGATGGTCACCATGGGCCAGTGTTACTACAACAAGACCATCGGCTTCTTCTACAACAACAGTGGCAAGGAGCTCAGCTTCCACTGGCGGCCCAAGGATGTGGTTGTGGTGGCACTGGGGTTAACTGTCAGCGTGCTGGTGCTGCTGACCAACCTGCTGGTCATCGCAGCCATCGCCTCCAACCGGCGCTTCCACCAGCCCATTTACTACCTACTTGGCAACCTGGCTGCAGCCGACCTCTTTGCTGGCGTAGCCTACCTCTTCCTTATGTTCCACACTGGCCCACGCACGGCCCGGCTCTCACTCCAGGGCTGGTTCGTCCGGCAGGGCCTGCTGGACACAAGCCTGACAGCATCAGTGGCCACACTGCTGGCCATCGCTGTGGAGCGGCACCGCAGTGTGATGGCCATGCAACTGCACAGTCGCTTGCCCCGCAGCCGTGTGGTCTTGCTCATTGTGGGCGTGTGGGTGGCCGCACTGGGCCTGGGGCTGCTGCCCGCCCACTCCTGGCACTGCCTCTGTGCCCTGGACAAATGCTCGCGCATGGCCCCCCTGCTCAGCCGCTCCTACCTGGCCGTCTGGGCCCTGTCCAGCCTGCTCGTCTTCCTGCTCATGGTGGCAGTCTACACCCACATTTTCTTCTACGTGCGGCGGCGGGTGCAGCGCATGGCAGAGCACGTCAGCTGTCACCCCCGCTACCGCGAGACCACGCTCAGCCTGGTCAAGACTGTCGTCATCATCCTGGGTGAGTGGGACCCCACTTTCCCCCAACTCCTCCAAGACCTGATAGAGCATGATGAGAGATGATTTGGGTGGGAAATGTTCTCCAAGGAGGTGATATCTGAGCAGAGACCTGAATGCTGGAAAAGGGAAAAGAGTTCCAAGCAGAAGGAACAGAAGGTGAGAGCCCCAGGCAGGGCCCAGCCAGCACCTCCAGAGATGAGAGGTGGTCAGCATGGCCTCAGAAAGCACAGACACGAGTCTGATTTTGTTCTGAGGTCAGTGGGAATCCCTTAAGAATTTTTAGCAGGGAGTAACGGTCACTCTGGCTGTTGAAATTTAGGATAATCTGTGTGGAGGAGGCAGCAAGAGGTCTTCCCATTAGGATATACCCCCCAAGAATATGGAGCAACTCCTCCCAACAATCCCCTCCCTCCTCGAGTAACTGGCCTGTCCCATGGTGATCTCCTTTCCCCCATAGAACAGATTTCCATGTAGAAACCTACAGGGCTCTAGCCACGGTGTACCAATTAGGAAAGGTGTCCCCTCTTAGCAGTTCTGTTCCATCATGCTGCCAAGGCAGCAAGGTAGGCTGCCGTGGCACTGCGAACCATAACTGTTGTCCGAGTTCTTGACAACCTCCCCCCAGCCCTGAGCTCAGAACTTTGAGTGGCAGGCCCCCCAGCAGCTGGCCTTGCTCACCTCAGGTTCCATCCCACAGGGGCATTTGTTGTCTGCTGGACGCCGGGTCAGGTGGTGCTGCTCCTGGATGGTCTGGACTGCAAGTCTTGCAACGTCCTGGCCGTGGAGAAGTATTTCCTACTCTTGGCCGAGGCCAACTCACTGGTCAATGCTGTGGTGTACTCATGCCGCGATGCTGAGATGCGCCGTACCTTCCGCCGCCTCCTCTGCTGTCTGTGCTTCCGCCGGTCCACCCACAAGTCTGCCCGCTACACACCCTCTGCCCGGACAGGTGCCAGCACTAGCATCATGCTCCCTGAGAATGGCCACCCCCTCATGGACTCTACCCTTTAGCAAGACTTCAGCAGGATGGAGCAAGTACCAGATTACACCCCTGATGATTTGTGGATGTTCCTGGCTCAGCCCAGTTTGAGGGATAGAATTAAAGGCAGATCCTTGGTCTGGATTGCACGCCACCACTTCCAGACCTCCTCACACACAAAACTCTGCCTGCTCCAGGGCCTGGGGAATGTAGGATCATCTCCAGGTGCCCGGGAGAGTGTCAGATGGGGTGCAGGAATTTGGCTCTTCAATCATCTCAGGTTCAGGGGTTTTGAACAGACATTTTTCTGTTTTTACGGCACATCCCTGGTAAATTCTGTGGACTGCTTCCTTGTCTGTGGTCGTGTAATTGTTAAAGGTGGGCGACATGAAGACTCTCAGGCCACGCTGACAAGGACAAACCATGGATGCACCATCTGCCTGAGAATGATTGTGCAGGGGCACAGACTGAGGGATGCTGAGTGGGAGCCGAGTAAAGTTTGTGGCCCCTCATAGCCTCTGGGGCTTGCCTGTCTGTGTAGACTTGAGGGTGTCCATGGGAAAGGCATGTTAAGGAGTAAACCTTTCTTTCTCTGAGGTCTTGAAAGCACTTTCTGTCATCAACTCAGTCTGCCACTGTGTCCCAGAATTGTCTGTCTCAGCTTTAGCCGGGTAGTGATCCTTCAATATGGCATCTTCTCAGGCCTATTCTCATTCCCCTTTAGTCTCTGGCTGGCTTTTACTCCATCTGTCTTGGAGTCTTGCATCTGGTCCCTCTTGCCTGTCTTCACTTGTTCCCCACACCTCCATCTTTCCACCTGCCTGTCTCCATCTGGAACCCAGAGTACTTTGTGGCCCAGGTGAGTCCTCTCTCTCCCACCTGCCCTTTTGTCTGAGTCCAGGTTGTTAACAGTCAGATGTGTCCATCCCATTGCACACTACACACCTATGGGCCAGGGGTAGTGGGGTCCTTGGAACAGGGTGCAAAATATGAGTATTGCCATTTTTCAAGCTCTTCTGATGTTGCCTGGCACACTGATAAGCACATAAGGTACATTATTTAACCACCTGCAATCATTACACGTTTCATATGAGGACTGTGGTTCAGAGTTTGAGATCTGGCTCATGGTTACATGGCTTCAAAAGGGCACAAAGGGCACAGAGATGCATCGAGGGACTAGAGAGGCCCTTGGGGGAAGGACTTGAGACTCCCACAGAGAGCAGAGTTGATCACAGACTCAACCTGGTTTTCCCTCCTCACCCCACGGCTCCCCGAGGCCTCAGCTGTCCCATACCTATGATGATGAGCCCCCTCTTAGATGTTCACAGAGGTACCACACTAGGCATGGTGTAGACCAGGATCTGTTTTCTCTGCTTCCACCTGAGGAGGAGACAGGGTTACATCCCTGCTTCAGGTTCACACACTGAATTGAATAACAGCTGAATTTGAACCCAGGCCTCCCATCAGAGGCCAAATTCTTAAACTTAAAAAGATAATTGCCAAAGAATCAAAAACATATAGGGCCTTCTACATTAAATGGGGCTGGGCTTCCCTTTGGGAAAACCAGCTGCCCTAAGACAGCTCTAGGAAGAGATAAGAATGAACTGGGATATTGGGTATTCCAGGGTCCAAAGTGGGCTGCATGGCTCTTAGGGTCTGGGGCCAAAATCTCCAGAGGTGATGACCCAGGCCAGAAGCTTCTACCATGTGCCCAGTCACATGCCTGTGAAAGATGCAGTCCTTGCTTCCATGGAACTCTGGGCTTGTTGAACAGACATGTCACTTTGGGAGTTGAGGCAGCTAATCAATTTCTCTGGCCTCCAAAAGGCAGCTGTGTTTCATCTGCTCTGAGCTGGCTGCTCTTGCAATCAGCATCCTCCAGGCTGTAACTTACACTCCTTGAACCTCTTTCAGGATTTTATCCCATCAAGTTTTTCCCTCTTGTAGGTTTCTCTACCAGGTGACCAAATTTTTGTCTCTGCTGGTCCTTGAAGCTTTCAAACACCTACTCCCCCAACCCAGTGTCTGAAGGACACCAAAGTTCCCCACCATTTTCAGGCCTCCTATGCAAGCGTTATGCTAGCAGCTAACCTTTTTACACAGCATGCTCTATCTGTGGTGCCCACATGTTCTAGTACTTCTGTTAACTGCGGTCAAGTGTAGCATTTCCTTCATCAGGGAGCTTTTGAAGTTCTTACGGTGGTCCGCCCACATCACTCATTTCCATTCCCTGCTGTCTTTTTTGGAGTCCCCCAATCAAATCACACCAGATGGTTGCTGCATTTCCTCTCCAGCAGTAATGGGAAGAAGGACCCTGCTCTGAAGGGTTGGCAGCCAGGCTGAGGACCTTTGATAGCCCTCATCTGAAGTCTGCCCTCAGAGCTAACAAGCTCCAGGCAGTCCCATGACTTTGGAGAAGTCATTCACATCCAGTCTGTTCCTTTTCACTCTCATGAAGATCTGTTGTCTTGTAGAGTATGACAGGGTAGGTTTTCTAGGCCTGGAATGCTGCAAAGCAAGAGAATGAATAAAGGAGGGAGGGGTTAAGTTTAAGCCAGATCTTGAAAGGTGGATAGAACTGACTTCTACAGTTGAAAAAATCACTCAGTTCTAACGTCCCAGCCACCATCACCACGAACCTGTACCCTCATGGAAAGCTCCCGGGGAAGAGCCAGCAGGCTGGGAGCCCTAGCGACTTTGGGGGTTCGGGCCTTCTGGAGATGAATGGAGTATGTTGATGGGGTTTTGAGAGCCATGGGATGTTTTATAAGGAAGGGGTGGCTCTGAGGAGGAGTGGGCTGCTCTGAGATGTGTAGGTCCCTGAGGACTGAGGGGCTTAGATACGGGGGTCCTGAAAAAGAGTAAGAACTCTGAGGAGAAGGAGTAAGGCCTCTGGGCAGGAGGTATGAGAGGCGGGTACGTGGGGGTGGGGGCCTCTGATGCAGGGCGGAGCCGGCGTCACCGCTCTTGGGCTGGAGGAGGGTCGGGCGAGAAGCTCCGACGCAACTCCTAACCGAGCCCTGGGCGGTTGAGCCGGGTTGTTAGGGGCGTGTCCGGGGCGGGGCCGCAGCGGTGGGGGCGGGCCCAGGCGCGTGCGCGTCGCTCAGGCGGCGGCGGTTGGCTGCGGCGCCAGGCCGGTGGCTCCTCCTTAGCGCCCGCCGTGTCCCGCCGCCCATGGACGCCCAGCCGCGCCCCGTGCCGCCGCCCCCATCCCCGCGCAGCCCGCCGCCCGGGGGCCCCCTGGGCCCCGACACGGGCGACGTCCTGCAGCAGATCATGGCCATCACCGACCAGAGCCTGGAGGAGGCGCAGGCCAGGTGCTGCGCGGGCTCAGCGACGGCCACCCAAAGTGGCGGCCGTGAAGGGGGCGGGCCGAGGGACCAGGGCCCCGGCAGCTCCGGGTGTGAAGCTGAGGAGGGGGCAGGGCGACAGCGTGGGGTGCGCCTCTGAGCCGGGAGGGCAGACATGGGAGGCTTGAGGAGGACGACAAAGGGATTTATGGAGTTAAAATGGAACGAATTGAAAGGCTTATGGGGCTGAGCAGTGGCTGGTGGGTTTTAGGAGCTCGTTCAGGGGTGAGACGGTTAGGTTTAAGGGGAGTTTGTCGGTGGGGAGGTTTATGGTGAAAGGTGATTTCCGGGTTTATGGAATATAAAGAGTTAAGAGGCGTGTGGGGGGTTGTAAACAGATGGATTAGTGGAATTCATGAATGGGAAGTTTTGAGGGCAGATAATGGAGAATGTGAGTTGTGGGGAATGGTACTTGGGAATGAAGAGATGGGTGATTCGGTGTGGGAACCATCAAAAGTGGGGAAGCTGTGAGGAAGCGAAGGACCCCTTTTTTGTTAATTAGGCAGATATCTTTTAGACACTGTATTCAGAACATTGAGCTGGATGCTGACATTGTCCCTGTTCTCAAGCTCATGGTTTGAGGGAGAGAACCTAAGTGCAAAAAAACTAAGTATAAGTTATGAGAAAACCTGTAAAGAAAGGGATGGCACGCTGCAGGAAACCAGGTGGAGAGGGCACGGTACCTTCAAAGGCCCGGGAGGTGGGCAACAGCGGAAAGAAAGCAGAGCCAGGGACTGAAATTCCTGAGTTGAGTTTGGCAAAAGATGAACTGTATCACACGGGGCCTACAAGTCTCAGTTGCAGTGGGAAAGTCACAGCAGTTTTAAGACCACTGCCCCACTTACCTCCATCCTCCACTGTCATTCAGCCAGGATGGGTAAAATCAGCTTCACAAGGCAGCCCTTGTCTTTGGGGCCTGCTCAAATTATTAGAAACTAGGAAAGGACTGAAGTCCTTTTGAAGGATGAGGCCTTGTTGAATGGGGCCTGTTTTGGGGAGAATCATGGTCTGTGGGGGTAGGACCATGGTCTGGTGGCGTGAACTGTAGTCCCTAGAGTCCTCTACAAAGCCAATTGAACAGCAGCCCCAGGAAAGAAGAGGCGGAGTAAAAGATGGACGTAGCATTCATTTTGTTCTTCAAACTTTCATTTGATTATTCTGGAATGTCAACTCTTTCTGCAGTTTCATAACCTTTCCCTGAAAGTTAGTGGGAGTGTCATCCCACCATCACCATGTTCATTCTACTTCTGGGAGCGTGCTAGGTGCTGGGGAAACCAAGACGGCTAAGGTGTTCTCTGCCCTCTTGGAGCTCACTGAGAAGCAAGGTGTGTGGGAGACTAATTTATAAATAGTTGTCATATCAAGAGTGCTGAGAAGAGGTAATTCCCTGCATGGAAGAGCTGGGGTGGGAGAGGGTGTCTGCGTAATGCCCTGTTCACTAGACGAGTCCGAGAGCAGGGTCTTTGTTGTACTTTCCTTTGTATTCCCAGGGCTGTGCACAGTGGCACCCAGCATGCATATAGTTTTGTGGCACTTAGATTCTGGAAGGGTTAGCAGGAAATAGGTTCTTCACACCCAGGAAACACAGAAGCAGTGCTCTTCGCTTTGTGGAGCTACCCATGCTCCTTCTGTCCTAGGCAGAGAGTCACTTGAGCTCTGCCCAGCTGTGCCCTTCCTCAGGCACCTGTCACCCCAGCACAGCCCCAAGGCTGCTGTTTTTTCTTGTAGCAATCTCTGAGACTCCCGTAGATAGGCTTTAGAATAAAATACAGTCAGTCACCTCTTCCTTGCTGTTCTTTAAGGCAGCACATTTAAGGCTAAGAAATTGAATAGTGGGGCTTATGCATGCTGACAACAAGGCTGTTAGCTGGTTCTTGGTTTCTTTCTGCAGTAGAAAGACTTCCTGGGGCTTTTATTTTGAGACTTGGAAGCTTAGAATCTGCCCCTCTTCTTTAGATGTAGCCTTTAGAAGAACTCAGAGCCCCCCAAGCCCAGACAACAGTCTTCAGTCCTCAGGTGGGTCCCTTGCTCCGCTCTGGAGCAAACAGCTTGGGTGGGTCTTTTCCTCACAGTAAACTCTGCAGCCTGGTAGATTATCAACCCGGGAGGTTGTGTCAGCTGACTGGGTGAGGCCCTCTCAACCTATTTTGTCACCTTAAGTATGTTTAAAGAAGGAGAGCACACCTGCTCTCCTTAAACCTAGATTGTTCTATCTACACTATGAGGGAGGCAGCTCCAAGTGCTTGTGCATAAGTTATTTTGTCATTATAGCTAAGTAGTCTTGAGATAGTGAACTGTGTATTGTTTTTCCTTTTGATTATCCAGATAGTGGAGGGATATCAGGAACTGTGGGATGTACCATCTTAGTTTAGATTTAGCCCAAGTCAGCTGGAGACTTCCTATGTGAGGGGTGACCTGTCTCCTTGAATGATCTTGTGACCTTCTTAGCCTACGCCCTGAGCTATTCCTGGGGAAGGGATAGTTCCCTGTCTTCTGATTTGAACCTTTCACTGATCACGTTCTCATTCATTTTTTGTATGGGATCAGTAAGGCAGAAATTTTAATCTCATTTGCCAAGGATTGTCTGAATATTTTGCTCTATCATGCATAGCTTTATTTGTTCATAACGATCAATTTTACAGCACTTTACAGTTTATATAGGTTATTTCATTTGCTTCTCTTGGCTACCTTTATGAGGAGTTTAGGAGAGTTTATCAGACTAGGGTTCAGGGCTCCTCTGTTAGGATTGTCAGGCTCCAGAGTTCTTCCTTCCTCTCAGGGTCCTTAGCCAGTGTTTGAGTCATGGGCCCTTTTGAAAATCAGTTGCAGGCTCTGAGTCCTCCCCCACCCCCCAAACTGTGTGCTCATTCACCCCCCCCCCCCCCGGAGATCCTCAAGCCTCAGGTGCCCTGGAGCCTGGAAACAGCCACTCATCAAAGGCTACTGGACTCCTTTTTGTCCAGTAGTGAGATTCCTAAGAAGTCAGTATGAAAGCTCTAGAGCTAGGAATGGCTGAGTGGTGAGTTTTGGAAACCTGATCAAAAAATGAAGCAGACATGGTCAGCAGTGTCATCCTGGAGACCCAGGCTCCGTACCTGATGTTCTGGTAGAAGCAGCTGAAGAGGACTGTCCCTTCTTCCAATCGTTATGCATGTTGGAACGACAGGTGGGTTGTGTTGCAAGATTGGCAGATTCGGCAGTCAAGGTCACTTCTTGACCCTTTGCAAGTGCATGCACATACATTAGAGAGCTGCACAGTCCAATGTGGTGGTCACTCACCATGTGTCTTTCTAAGTTTAAATAAATAGACATTCAGTTCTTCATTTGCACTAGTTACGTTTCAAGTGCTCAAGAGGATACCACATTAGCTCAGATAGAGAACATTTCCATCATCACAGAAAATTCTCCTGGACAGTGGTGCCCTAGAACAGTGATTCTTAGGCTCCGCATGCAGCAAATGTCTGTGGCATTCTTACTGCAGTGCAAGTTGTGATGTGGTGTCTGGGTGTGGGGGTAAAGAGTCTGCATTTTTAACAAGCTCCCAAGGGTACCAATGCTGCTGATCCCAGACCACACTTGGAGAGGTCAGGCTCTCGGGAGTGCAGATGATAGCATCTTGTTTTTCAGTGTTCATAAAACAGTTTAGCTAACGGATGGTTAATCTGACAAATGAAAATTATTTTTGAGCCTAAGTTGTATTTGTGGGCATAATGGATTTTAAATTAATCACAGGAGTCGCATAATTAGCATTGTTTTGCCTGCTTAATATAGCAAGAAAAGTAGAAATGAAATTCAGAAATTAGTTTATTTTTTTTCCTCTAAATGAAAAAAAACATGAGGCCCTGTCATTTCAGGGTATTTTTATATTTTCAGGAAATCGGATTTTAGAGGTTCTAGGGTTTCTATATTTCCTTTGTCTAGAAAACTACAATTTAAACTTATGTTTTTTGTAGATCTTGAGTGTAATAGGAAATGACCATTGGGGAATGGTAATGAGATTCAGGGCAAAAAAAAAACTTTACATATAGCGGATAAAGGTATGACGGAGAATGGTCACTCTTACACGTTTTAGGAGCAAGCAATATGGTATGTGGAGTGGTGTGCCTGAAACTATAAAGAGTAGAAATTGGCTTTTAGGCAACATTACAGGTACTACGATTAGGGCTTTAATAGCATTTCTTAGGAAGAAAATTCTCTGGACTTTTTTTTATTTGATTTTTACATACATGACTTTCTGAGTATTTTCTACCAGTAGAAATTTGCATGCGCTTTCCCATGTTTCTGCAGATTGACTTTGCTTATAATATGGATTAAATTCTTAATTATTATAGAGAGATGGTGTAATTTTGACTGTCCTTAGAACTTACCCGAAATGGAAAAGCATAAACCGTCCACTGAACGGTGTGCCCCTCATCTCAGTGCCTTAGGAATACTAAATAAGGGGGCGTAGACCTTTAGAAGTGCACGTTAATGCCTGTCAGCCTCAGCTTTCAGCACTTTCGTTCAAAGAATCCAAGAGGTCAGAGGAGGAATTTATGGTTTGGAATTTCCCAAAGCCAGACTGCGTTAGCATGAGGGACTCTCTTAGTTCAAACCTGGGAGGTAGAATTTGCGTTGAAGTTTTCTTTTTCATCATCCTTAGAGGAGCTCCATTAGAGACCTGTCCACTGAATGTCTGCAGTCATTTTTCTTAGCCCGCTTGTAGGTTTCGGTTTCGAGCTTTGGTTGACATGCTTAGCTTGGCTTGATCTCGTGCCTGAGGAAAGTCTCAATGTCCTTGGTGCCCTTCGAGTTGAGTTTTGTTTTAAAATGATTTCCCAAAGCTATCTAAAATCTAAGATCACAGCAAAATCCCTCTGAAGTGGCTTCATTTGTAACTAAAGCATTGTGCAAAAAGTTTCAGAAAAATTGCACAAATGAGCAAGTAGCACTCATTTCTGTAAGCAACAGTTACTGAGTGCCTTTGAGTACAAAACTCCTAGTAATCCCAGGAAGTCGGTAGTTTTTCATTGAGTCTCTAGATGAGGAACTGGTCCCCAGGGAGTAAGGACTTGCCTTAGGTCAGACAGCTCAGGGGTGGCTGGGTGGAGATTTGGCCGTGTTCTTATGAGCTCTGGTGCTGACCTGCTGCACCCTCCTTTTCCCAGAATATGACACCATTCGGGCTCTCTAGAATATGACATCCCTTCCTGCTTCATGTGCTGTATAGTCAAGCAGTTGGGCTAATAAGGCTTCAGAGGAGCAGAGAGAGGGTGATAAGGAATTAGCCAGGGCGATGGAGACCACCCATCAACAAGACGAGAGCTTGTGGAGCAGGGATGATGGGACCCTGGAATTCAGCTGAAGTCAGCTTGGGGCACAGGAGCACACCCCAAGGAGGTGACTGATGTGAGGCTTTTCGCCCTGCAGAGAAAGTGGACATGGCATTCTAGGCCAGGGGCAAGCATGTGTGCAGGGAAAGCTCAGAGCAGGAAAGCATGCAGTATGGTTCCATCAGGCTGAGTGGAAGGCATGGCCTTGGAAGGTGGGTGCGGATAAGCTGCCTGCCTGCCTTAGCTGCTGTTCGATCGAGCATAGCCTTGAACTCTTTGCCAAGCAGGGAATGACCATGTCGTTCGTTCTGTTCTGTGTTCCTTCTCAAAGTATTCTGACTTAAGGGATTTGCCTTGGATCAGAATAGTCATTGCATGTCCTTCCCTGACCACAGCTGGGAGAGTCTGTGCTTTTTAAGACTGAGAGTGTGATTAGAATGGGTTCATCTGCATAATCTGGGTCAATCTCCCCATCTCAAAATCCTTAACCTTAATCACACCTGCAGAGTGTTTTCCCTTGTAAGGCAACATTTTCGTCGTTCCAAGGATTAGCATGTGAACATCTTTGGGGGACGTTCTTCTGCCAACCACAGTTCTCATCACAGGCAAACAAAAGCCAGGTTTCCCTGACACGCAAGGCTCTTTCAGTTGGCCCCATTTGTCTCTCTAACTTCACCACGTGGCTCCCTCACTCACCTCTTACCCTACAGCATCATGGGTTTCTTAAAAACCACTGTATTCTCACTCAGGGCCTTTGCACTGGCTGTTTCCTCTGCCTAAATTATTACTCTCTTCAGCCCTTTTTCTGCCTGACTTCTTGTCATTCTGATCTCAGCTTCGATGTCACCTCAGAGACATAAACTCCAGTAAACCTTCTAGCTATTACTCTAGTTTAAATCGTCACAGAACACCTGCCATGGCTGATGGTTTTCTTGCTTGCATGTATGTTTGGCGCTTGTTACCCGCTCCATCTTAACTGCTACATCGGTACGAACCTCATGTGTCTGTGTCTCTACAACTAGAATGGTATGAGACATGTAGTAGGTGCTCAGTAAACACCTGCGAAGCTAGCATCTCATGGCACTGAGGTGGGATGGCTGGGGTTTCTGCTTATGCACCAAAGTGCTGCTACAGGGCAGTGGAGTGAATACAGCTTTCAGATCACTGGACCTTGAAATTTCATAGTTCTTGATGAGTTATTTGCATTATTTAAAATTCTACATATAAAGGGAAATATTTTGAATATTTGTATATTGTTCTACTTAAACTGCACAAATTGAATTCATATGAATTTCTGTGGTACCATACCTCCATAAAGGATTTTCAGCAGAACCAGCTGGGTCAGGATCTTTACTCTGGTGGACTGGATAATGGTTCTCTTTCTTACATGCTCCTCTGTCACCTGTCTTTCAGAAAGCATGCTCTGAATTGCCATCGGATGAAGCCTGCTCTCTTCAGTGTGCTCTGTGAGATCAAGGAAAAGACAGGTAGGCCGTTGAGAAGATACCTCCTGTGTGGAACCAGGACCGAGACAACCGCACGCCCCTGGTCCTGGTTCAGCCCTAGCGTGTATCATGCGCCACTGTACCCATCACATCCCTCTCTGCCAGCAAATGGTTCATTTCTGTCTTTCCAGAGCCCTGCTTTCTGGTGTATTACATCCATTTCTTTTGAAGTTTATAACTGGAGCAATACTACTGCCACTGAGTAACAAGCAGCTGCATTCGTCTTAAGCGGGACCTAAGAGGTGCTGTGGCATTCAGTTGTTTTGGAAAAGGGAAAGATGATAGAAAAGTAGAATAATAATGGTTTTGTTTTTTTTAGGCATCTAAAGTAATCCCCATGGAAGGCTTCTGCTACTGCAAATCCTTTGTTTAAAAAAAAGAAAAGAAAAACCCACAACCCACATAACTTTTTATTTTGAATTAGTTTCACATTTGCAGGAAAGTTGAAAAAAGTAGTGCAGAGTTCCCCTCTACACTTCTCCAAGCTTCCTTTACGGTCAGCACGTCAGAACCGTAGTGCGATGACAGAAACCAGGAAGTTCACCTTGGCACAGTGCTCTTTCACCACTGATCAACAGGCTTTATTGGATTTCCCCAGGTTTTGCCCTAATGCCCTTTTTCTGGTCCAGGCACCCGCGTTGCATTTAGCCATCGTGTCTTCTTAGTCTCCTTCGATCTGTGACGGTGCCCCAGTCTTTCCTCATCGTCTGTGACCCACACACTGTTGCTGAGAACTGCTCAGTCATTTCATAGGGTGTCCCTCAGTGCGGTGTGTCCATTGCCTCCTTACGACTAGACTGAGGCAATGTGTCTTTGGCGGGACTCCTACAGAAGCAATGTTGTGTTCTTTTCAGTGCGTCATGTTGGAGGTACATGCTGTTGATATTTCCTTTCACTGGTGGTGCTGACCTTGATCACTTGATCAAGGTTAATAACAACTGGAAGAGAGTTTACAAGAGAGTCCACCAAATAAGATGAAGATATCATTGAAACCTGAGGTCATCAACAGAAAGGTTGTCACTTGATTTCTTAGAGTGAGTTGGTCTCTTGAGGTCAATTATTTGAATTTTGTATGTCACTTTGGAGGATGGCACTTCAGATATCCTGGGGCTCATGGAAAGTGTGTACGGGGTACAAAAGTATGTTTCTTTCTGTACATGGTTTTGGGACGAGATTGACGTGTACTCAACATGTACAGTAGCCAAAAGCAGCCATAGTGTCTGAATTCTGTTTCACCTCTGTATGACTGAACCTGGTGTGTGACTGAACCTTTCCCTGTCCTCAGGCCTCCTCTGTGAATAGGGGACAGTGATAACACTTAGCTCACAGTTACTGAGGACCATGTGAGTTCAGACATATAAGGCTGTGGGTACGGTGCCAGCATCCAGTAGTTATCTGGTGCCTAAAAGAGAAATTCAGTTTTAAACCTACATTTAAGTTTCACCCAAATGCTATGACAATGTGATATTCTTTTTGTTTCCTACCGTTTGAGTTTTTTTCATTGTGGTAAAATATACATAACATCAAATTTACCACTTGAACCATTTTTAAGTGTACCATCCATTTCTAGAACTTTTCATCTTCCTAAACTGAAACTCTGTCCCCACTAAACAACAACTCCCCATTTCTCCTCTGCCAGCTCCTGGCACCCACCATGCCACTTTCCGTCTTTATGATTTTGACCACTCTCAGTACCTCATATAAGTGGAATAGTACAATGTTTGTCTCTTTGTTTCTGGCTTACCTCACTCAGCATAATGTCTTCAAGATTCATCCATTTGTAGCATGTGTCAGTTTCATTCCTTTTTAAAGCTGAATAACATTCCATTGTGTGGACGGACCGCATTTTGCTTATCCATCATCTGTTGTAGAACATTTGGATTGTTTTCCACTTTTTGGCTGGTGTGAATAGTGCTGCTGTCAGCATGCATGTACAGGTGCTTTCGGGTTCCTGCTTTCAGTTCTTTAGGGTATACACCCAGGAGTGGGATTTCTGGGTCATACAGTAATTGCGTTTAAATTTTTGAGGAACTACGAGACTGTTTTCTACTGTTTTTTACAGTCGTACTCACAGTGCATGAAGGTTCCGGCTTCTCCACATCCTCAGCAACATCTGTTATTGTCTTTTTTTTTTTTTGTAATAGCCATCCTAGTAGGTGTGAAGGGGTATCTCATGGTGGTGAACATGATATTTTTTTATACTTATTTGACATTGTAAAGACTCTGTGGTAACAGCAGATTTGAGAACCATATTAGTTCAAAGAACTATCTCATGGATCTTTATGGTGTCACTCCTTAGCCAGGTAGAAGTCAACATTTTATCTGTTATCTTTACTTTCTTTTTCCATAGAAGCCAGCCTGTCCTATATTTCTGTTCTAATTCTATTCCCTTCTAGTGCACTTTGTAACCTGGAAGGTTATTTTCCTTTTGATTTATAAAGCCATTGTAGCTGGAGTGCTACATTTGTTCTCATAGGTTTGTTTATGTGTGTTTAATTTTTTCTTTTGAAGTAATCACAGATTTACAGAAATGTTCATTGAATTTTCCATTCATTCATTCATTCATTCATTCGGCGTTAGTATAGGTTCATGGAGTCCTATTTTATCATGGTCATTTTACTATCATCATTCATTTTGATGCTGAAATTGTCCCAGATTTGGATAGTAGGAGCCCCTCCACCATCCTTCAGGCACTTCCTTATTTGCTGGTAAAAGGTCCTGTACCCAGTTTCCAGTGTGTGGCAGGAGGTTTCTCCACAGCACCAGCTGAGTCTCCTATGATTCAACTCAATTCTGACACTGTCTACCTGGAGATAATCATCAGATCCCACAGGTTAGGGCTCAGCCCCACAATTCTGCACACTCCCACTTCCCACTTCAGATGCCAGTTGCAAGCCCTGGTTGCAGCAGTGGGCTGCAACCTGTTCTCCTGTGCTTCTGACTGGCTATAGATTGCAGGTTCCGAGGGCCCCCTCCTTGGGTTCAATTAATTTGCTAGAATGGCTCACAAAACTCAGAGAAACATTTCCCTTACTAAATTACTGGTTTATTATAAAAAGATACAACTCGGGAACAGCCAGATGGAAGAAATGCATAAAGCAAGGTATGGAGGAGGGACACAGAGCTTCCATGCCCTTTCTGAGCATGTCACTCTCCCCCAGCCTCCACACGTTCACCAACCCAGAAGCTCTCTGAACCCTCTCCTTTTGGGTTTCATTACACAGGCGTGGTCGATTAAATCATTGGCCATTGCTGATTTATGCAGCCCCTCTCCCCTCCCTAGGAGCCTGGAGGTTGGGGGTGGGGTGGAATTGAAAGTTCCAACCCTCCAGTCACACAGATGGGTCCCCTAGCAACCATCCCCCATCCTTAGGTACCCAAAGGCACCTCATTTACATAACAAAAGATTCCTTTTCCAAGGATTTTAGGAGCTCTGTACCAGAAGTGAACAAGACCAAATATATATTTCTTATTGTAAATCACAGTATCATAGCTTCCAAAACATAATCTGGGCTCATATTCTACTCTCTCTGCTTCAGCCAGAATTAGCCATTTCTCTGAGGAGCCCTGGCTCCATTCAGAGTAGATCTTGGCCTTACATACGCTCGTTGCTATTGAGGTATTACTTCTCTGATCATTCTCAGAGGACAGAGCAAAAGAATATCTATGGGTGATACATATGTGTGTATACACACACACAAATTCACATCTCTCTTTTCTATGTCTGTGTACATTGAAAAGTGTGAGTTCGTTCCAATATATTTAATTCTAGTTCAACGCCACGGGGTTCATTCTGTTTTTCTCTTTCCAGATTTGTAACTCCTTTCTCTGATAGTAAGAACCCTGCTCCCATTAGCCTCAGTACTTTTACTTATTTAATTGGTCATCTCCCCCCACAACTGTGTATGCCCAGTCTTCCTCCCCCATCCCCTCTTCACTCCCTCTGCTCCTGACCCCTGTCTCCTGACAGCCCACTGCTGCTGACAGCTCCTACACGATGCCCTTCTCACCTTTCTTGGGCTGCAACCCCCAGGGCTAGGTCACCCTCCTCCCCAGACACCCCCTTGCCCTGCCAGGCTGTAAGGTCTCCCCTCGCTCAGGTGCCTCACAGGTGTTTGAACGTCTAATGGTCTGTCTCATCTCTTCCTTATTTAAATCACGGAGAGCAGATACCATGGCTTCCAGAATGTGGAAGCGCAAAGGTCGGGCTTTTGTGGGGTTTAAACAAGTTTGCCCGCAACCCCCACGGAACTCCCTTTGGTGTTTTGTCTGAACTGGGTAAGCAACATTCCGGCAACTGAATGAATGATACACCCAAGAGCCCTGTGGGCTGAAGGAGACTTTCTACTGGAGACGTGCCAGCCAGGGTGTGTCCAGTGTGTCCGTCTGGAGACGGTGGCTCCTTAGTACCACTGAATTATGTGATGTCGATCACCCTAATAGAATGCCCTTCAACCCTGGGTCACCTTGCCTGTCTGTCCCTCCCAGGTTCCTGGTTTCATCCTCTCCACTGGCACCTGCAGACAGAGCCTAGGAGAGGCCTCTCTGCCCATGTCTGACTTGAAGCAGTGCTTCTGAAGTGTCCCCAGTAAGTCTGGATGTGCTGTGCATTTTGGGGAGATGCCTGTTATCAAGTAAAGGAGTGTTCTTTCTATTCCTACTCTGCTAAGGGTTTTTATCATTAATGTTTTAATCTTTTTCTTCTTGCATCTTTGAAATTACAGTTTTTCTCTAGGTTACTGTGATGATTTACACTAATAGATTTTCATTTACATTGATTTCCGTTTACGTTGATGATTTACACTGATGGATTTGAAAGCACCATTGTGCTCAGATAAATCCTCTTGGTTATGATTCATGTATTTGTGCACATAACACACGCATAGATGCTGCCAACTTTGGTGTGCTGGTCATTTATTGAGCTGTTTTTTGCTCTGTATGAATGAGGCTGGGCTGTGACTTCGTCATCGAGCATGTGTCTTGAGCTCTCTGTATGGTGAGTGGGTAGCTTTTATTGAATCTCTTCTCTGAGGTTTTTTGGTGAAAGGGCTCTCTCTTTGTTGAGGACCTGATAGTGCTGGTCAAAAAAAAAATGCCCTGGTGGCCCTTGGGGAGAGGTTTCTTAGTACAAGTCCTATTTCTGGAGCATGATTTTACAAGGCCAGGTATGTTGAGGAGGTGGGGCAATGGCAGGGAACAAGATCGCCATGGTCCCTAGTGAGCAGGGCAGCCCCACACAGCAGTAACAGATGGATGTGTGCCTCCGGGTCCATGGTGGGGGTCTGGAGGCATTCCTGGGCCCCCAAGCAATGATCTGATGAGATTTTTCACAGCAGCAGCAGCTCCCAGGTACTGAGACACATCTGTGGCAGGGGCAGTGTGCCCCAACTTCCCTGGCAATCTCGTCAAATCCTCATGTATGGGATTCCCAACTCAGAGACGGAGAAAGTAAGGCTCAGAAACTGCCCAGTAGGAGTAACAGCTAGCACTAGGTCTGGATCAACTGGTTTCTCCAACAGGAAGCCTCTGATCTGCGGCCCTGCCAACTCCTGGAGCCCCTGGGGAGCACAGGGCTACTAGACATAGTGCCGTGGCTCTCAGATGAGTCTGGAGTTGGTTTGGGAGATCTCTGCTCTCCCAGATAAAATGACCCTGGTAGGAAAAGACTCCTAGGTCTCATACACATGCTCCAGTGGTGTCCATCTCAAGAGAGGGACCTGGGGGACACCCAAGTGATAGAGACAGGATCAGAAAGAGCAACCGCAGGCCATCGAGACCTTCCCTATAGCTGGAGTTTTTTATTTTTTCCTTAAGCAGTTGGGGTCCAAGTAAAGAAGGTTATTTACCTCCTGCCACCCCTTTCCACGTCCTCTGATGTCAGAGGCACTGTTTAGGGAGGACGCACCCTCGTAAAAGAGAGCGATGGCGGTTGTTGGGTTTAGTCCTTTGCCAAAATCCTGTACAATTACCTTACTACCTTTGCTTCTTTAACTATAAGAGATCCTGGAGCCAGGGAAGTGTAGCTCAAGTTTGAAAATGAGGACAGGAAAGGTTAGCCTCCGCACAGGTCACAGTGACCACACTGGGTTCACCCCCGATGCCATGTTCCTGCCAAGATTTAGCCCCCAAAGCGCCTGCTTATGCCCAGCCTTAGTTGGCACTCAGCAAGTGATCGAAAAAAGTATCAAAAAGTTTCTGGAAACAAGAAGCCCCCAAGCTTTTCTTCCCGATGATTCATCCCATCCGTGCCTGTGCAGCTGGCTCTCTGGCCTCCAGACTGGCAGTAGGGACAGGCGTGCGGGCAGATGGACGTGGGGCGGGCGGGACCGAACCATCGCCAGCTGGAGGTGCTCAGCCTGAACTCGAGATCCGGGGGCTCGGGACCCTGAACCTGAGGTCCCAGCAACAGGCTCAGACTTCCTGTCACCAGAGGCCCCTTAGAAAGCAATTTGGTCACCTTTCACTCAGCTTCGACTCCTTTCTGTTTCAGGTTCCACAGCTCAATCCATCTTAGGTGCTGGGTGGTGGAGGCCCCTCTGCATGGGCAAGGGGGTTCCCCAGCCTGGGGCCTAGGACCCGCTAGGCAGGGAAACGAGGACAGGGAGGGAAGAAGGGAGATGAGTGTTTTGCTGAGTCCCATACCCTAGTGGGGCTCCAAACCAGGCCTGTCCTGAGTCATCTTAACGAAAAAAATCGGAACCTCCGAAAATATTAGAATGATTGATATTTAGGGCTTAGCTAAAAGGCTGTAGCCCAAGAGAAGAGCTTGAAGTAGCCTTGAGATAGTACTCTGACTTCAGAAAAGTGGGGATGCTTGTAAAGGCCGAGGAGTAAGCAGAAATTACGCCCGGTGCATCGCAAGTTTCTTTTAGGGTATATATACAGTTCAATGATACACAGTTTTACACCAAATGGAAGGAATGTATAGAAAAGATAAGGTTGAGTTGCTATGCCCCCTGGCGTCAGGAAATTTTAATTAGGGTCTGTAAACAAATTACTTCCATATTCTTTGAGGTGATTTTTCTCAGGATTTAGAAAAAACAGGCACTGTTTTCTATAATCATTGATTTTCAGTGTTGAAACTGTGTAAGTCTATACGTGATTATCCCCCATGGTTTGAGCCTTAGTAAGACATTTTAGGAAAGCTCTTGGTCACTGATTAAGTAAACACCCTCTCCTTTCTTCAGTCCCATCCCCAGCCAAGGGCTGCAGATGATGCGTTTATAGTCACTTGGTCAGAGAGTGGCCTTTCAGAGGGGCCGATTGGCATATGACATTTCTGGCACTCAGCCGGGGGTTTGGACTCCCTCCTGGGCAGTTGGGGTTCCTGGAGCGGCTCCACGCAGCCTCACACCCTGGCACAGAGGAAGCTGGAGCACAGTCCTGCTGCTTAGCTTGAGCACCCCCAACGGGGTGAAGGGACAGGTGGCTGTCAGCACGAAGGAGACCTTTCCTCTGAGCCCTTCTTCCCCTCCAGAGAGCCACAACTTTGTTCCGTGAGGAGAGAAAAATGAAAACGACTTGGGGTCATGTTCCTGTCTCAGTCTGCTCAGGCTGCCGTAGCAAATACCACAGACTGGGCGGCTTGTACAACAGACGTTTGTTTCCTCACGGCTGTGAAGACTGGGAGTCCAAGGTCAAGGAGCCAGCCACAGTGCTACAGATCAGGGCCCCAAACTTAGGACTTCATTTGACTCTAAAAACCTCCTCTTAGGCCCTGTCTCCACATACAGTCTTGTCAGGGATTTAGGGATTCTACATGTGAATTTGGGAGGGGACACAATTCAGTCCATAGTAGTACCATATTGTGTCTTACAAAAAACATAATATGTTCATATTCACAATTTCATTTTACTTTATCGTTCAGTTTACTGGGGTTTTTATCACCCTCAGTAGGTTGGGACTAGGAGAAAATCTGGCAGTGTTGGGGGGATGCCTCTGTTTTAGTTCCACCTCTTTCAAGTGCCTCCAGCAGTTGGTGTCCCTGAGCTGAGCTCCTGGTCCCCGAGGCCTCCTGCCCACCGGTCAGGGGCCCCCGGGGAGCTGAGGAGCACAAACAGGGATGTTCTCGAACAGCCAACTGGAAATGAGCTTGTAATTGAAGGTAACAAGTGTCTAATGACCAAAATTAGGCCAGCGACAGTGCATTGGGAGGACAGCTGCACTGTGCTGAGGAAGATGCTCAGGAGGGGCAGTTGTCAGAGGGCAAAGGACACTTTGCAGGCAGGTAAAGTGAAGCCCAAACACACATGCTTGGCATGGCTTCATCCACAGTTGTGACTGGTGGTGGTGACCAAGGCTTGGAATAACTTATTTTGTAAGTTTTGCTTTTATTCACACATGTACATGTTGCAAAAATATACAGCCTTAAGGAAGTCAAGCTTGTAGCATGTGACTGTCGTAACAGCACATCGGGACATAAGCTCAGTTAACACTGTGAGGTGAGACAGGCATGTCGTTTCCTTATTCAAGGCCATCTGGGCAGTTTCTATTTTTCATGGTTATAAACTGTGGTCACGTACGTCCTATAAATGCAGCATTCTCAGGGGCCAGTGTTCCTGTGGGATAAATTCTCAGGACAGGAGTTTGGAGACCAAAGGACATGCACTTTCAGTGTTAAGCAGCATTTCAAACCCCCCTCCAAAAAAGGCTGCATCAGCGCGTACCCCTAGAAGAGAAATTTAAAAAGCCTCAGGTGTTCTCTTGATTATTTGAGTTTTTTTTTCATTTTGAGAACAGTAAGTTCCTTGTTGTTTTGGTCCCTGGCTTGCGATGGGGTCTCAGATACTTGCTGTTGCATAAATAAAAGAACGAGAGAAAGATACCACGCCGCACAGCAGCCCAGCGTCACACGTGTACACACGCATGAACACACCTGCCCCACACACCCCTTCACTAAGCCGTGTGTTCCAACCTTAACCACTACATTTCCTAATCCAGTTGAAGCTGTATTGGAAGGTGCGGAGGTGGCCTTGCCACCCCTGGGTGTCAGGGCATGCTGGGGGCCCTGCAGGGAGAGAGTAGGACCTGCATATCCCTCAGTCCACTCCTGACCTGCGGCCTGGGCTCAGGGAGGGCCACCGAATCCTCCCGGACAGGAGCAGAGCATCGATGTACCATCGGAGGGCCGAGCAGGGCCCAGCAGAGGGAAAGTTCGTGCAGGTGGGTTTGGAAGGATGTCGGGCGTGACCCTGAGTGCCAGGTCTGGGTCCAGGCTTTACCTGTGGGTGCCAGGGAGATTCTAGTCTTTGAGCAGAAGATTCATGTGGGAACCAGCACTGGGAGGCAGAGGCAGGTGTGAACCATGGGTCAGAGGGGAGAGAGCTTTCCCCCGCAGGTCACGGAGGGCAGGAGAGGCGGCCCAGCAGGGCTCAGGAATGGAGGAGCTCAGTGGCGGGTTGGTTGTTGAGATGTGATGAGTAAGATGTGAAAACGGAGACAGGGAGGAGGGCGACTGGGAGAGAGGAGGGAGGGGCCTTCCTGGTCCTCTGGTCCTCCTCCATGCAGGTGAGCCCCGGAGGGGATTAGCAGCCTGTCCAGGAGTGCCTGTCCAGGAGTGCCTGGCTGCTGAGGCTGCCTCCTGAAGTCTGCAGGGACCACAAGGGGTGTGCACAGCCTGCGGGGGCTGTCCTGGCTCATGGGAACTAAAGTTTACATCTGGTGCTGCTTAAAGATCAAGTAAGATAGTGAGAGAATTGAGTCTCTGAACTGGAAGGCCAGCAGGCAGCTGATGAAAGGGGCACTTTTCCTTCAGTTCTTTCAGAAAGAGCCACGTGGCAACCCAGTGAGACTGGGTGGCGAGGGTCCCTGAATGTGAGGAAATCTACGAGGATTTCTTTTGGGTTTCAGTTTTTACTCGTGAATTTTTGGCAGAAAAGGTAAATCTATTCTGTGGGGAATGAGAAAGAGACAAGTGATTAATGAGTATCTCTATGATGCGATTAAACTCAATTTATATCTGAGCACTTAAGTCAGTAGCTTATAGTATTAAGAGAGACCGTTTCTGAGAAAACACTTTAAACTCTGTGTTTCTGGAAAGTCAGAACGAGATGGACGTCATCACTCCTTCCCGGTCCCCTGCCTCCATCCGCTCAGGGACTGCCCCACCCCAGTCTTCCACCTGTCCCTTTCTCTGTGGACATTGCTTCTATCACTGAAAAAGCAAGCATAACACAGGACCACGCTCCTTGGACCTGGCCCTCATTCTGTAGCCCTGCAGCAGCCTCTCGCCCCCGCCACCTGGCCTGGCTCCCACCCTCTCGCTGGGCTCTACCCAGCAAACCCTGCCACTGCTCTTGCAGAAGTTACCGACACTGTCCTGATGACTAAGCCCATGTTTCACTTCTCTGTGACCACTTCCGTTTTTCCTTCAACCTGATTATTCTCTCCATCTCCCCCTTTGCCTGACCCTTAAATGTTGGTTTTCTGGCACTCACAGGGTATGGCCTTCTTCCCAGAAGTGTAGCTGCAGGTACAGGTAGATGTGTACAGATTTCTCAAAAACACCACGTGCAGATAACACGTGAATACCTGCCTGCCGCCCGAACTTGTTAGCTCCGCCCTAACTCCCAGCGAGCAGCTGCCTCGCGGCCCCCTGGACACCCCTGCTCAGCCGGGCCCAGGACCAGGCTGCAGTGCCTTTTCATTGCCCACCTGCCGCTCCGTGTGCTGTGTTTGGGAGAACGCCATGCCACACGGGGCAAATGTGGGGGTCTCCCTGGCCTCTTCCTTTCTTCCAAGCCCACACCCAGTGGTCACCGATCCTGGGGACTGTCCCGGCCACCCCATAACTGACCTGCATCCACCCAGATGATGGCAGCTCTCCCCACTCCCTCCCCTGCCTGTCTAGCCCTGTCCTTGAGCAGGTCGGCCTCTCAGCCCCTCTGAGATGGCTTTTCCAAGTTGCAGGGCCATTGTCTCGTTTCTCTGCTTTATGTCTCCGTTGGTTAGTCCATCTTTTCTAGTACCTCTGGGATCAGGCTTTTCCTCACTGGCTTCGTAGCAACCCTCCTCTCACACACAGCAGGTGCTGCAGACACATACGAGCGTGTACAAGGCACATGCGAGCGCAGCCCTGTGCCAGTGCCAGGCTGCTGGTCGTCTCTGTAGCCACGCCCATGCTGGGCAAGCGTCTGTCTGCAGTGTGCCCTCCCCTCCCCTCAGGAGACACAGTGCAGGACTTCAGGCCTCTCCAGTGCTGGGTGCTGCCCTGACCCTGCCCGGCCCCACTGTGTGGACCCAGCTGTAGGCTGGGAGTTTCGCCCTCACAGCTGCACTGAGCTGGGGTCCGTCTGGCCCCTCAGACCACAGTCCCGACTATAGTTCCTGATTCAGTGTCACGGTGGGTAACTCAGTGTCTGTTACCAGATAAAAGGAAGTGCCCCTGCCCCGCGAGGGTTCTGCGAGGAGTGTTCAGGCGTGGCGCCAGTGCTGGTGACCGGCTGCGGTCATCTGGGCTCAGACAGCGCGCACACTGACTTGGCCCGGTCTCTCTTACCCAGCGTTAAGCACCCGTGGCATTCCGGACGAGGGTCTCCCTGACGCTCAGCTCATGAGGCTGGATAACATGCTGCTGGCCGAGGGCGTGTCCAGGCCGGAGAAGCGAGGAAGAGGAGCGGCAGCGGCGGCTGGCACAGCAACACCAGGTGGCTGTCCAAATGGCAATGGCCTTGAGCACTCTGACTACAGGGCCAAGCTGTCCCAGATCCGACAGATTTACCACTCTGAGCTAGAGAAATATGAACAGGTGATCTTTCTGCATGGAAGAGTTTCTATCATGTGAATGCACATTTGTCAAAGCAAAACATGGACCGCTAACTGCCTTTCTTTTGTGGCACAGACCAGGGAGTTCACATGCTCGGTCTCACGGCAAAGGTGCCGGTTTTACTGAAGCCCTTTGCATTCACTTCTCCATAGCTAGTCTCTATGGGAGCCGAGGGGGTTGGCAGGTGGCTGGTCCCCGCGGAGCCCCAAGCCAGCCTGCTGGGTAGTCACAGGCTGGCGTGTGTGTCCCTGCCCCAGGCCTGCCATGAGTTCACCACGCACGTCACCAATCTTCTCCGGGAGCAGAGCAGGATGAGGCCCGTCCTGCCCGAGGAGATGGATCGCATGGTCGGCATCATCCACAGCAAGTTCAGTGCCATCCAGATGCAGCTGAAGCAGAGCACCTGTGAGGCTGTGATGACCCTGCGCTCGCGGCTCCTCGATGCCAGGTCAGGCCCTGCCCACCACTCACAGCCCCAGGGTCAGCTCTTAGGACGAGGCGCGAGTCATGCCGGCTGTGGTTTAAGTTCGCCTGGTGGCCTCCGGGCTCATCCAGGGCCCTGGCCACGGCTGCGGGTGTGGCCCTCACACAGCATCTTGGAAGGCGATTGGAAGTGTTGGCTGCTTTTTTTTTTTTTTACTTCTGTAATTATATATGGGGATGAGGGGACATTGATAGAGTCCCAGCACATGGACGCTGGCTGAGGTTGTCTGTCTTTGCAGGCGCAAGAGGCGGAATTTCAGCAAGAAGGCCACAGAAGTGCTGAATGAGTACTTTTATTCTCATTTGAGCAACCCTTACCCCAGTGAGGAAGTGAAACAAGAGCTGGCCAGGAAAGGCGGCATCACAGTCTCCCAGGTAACGGGCCTCTCCTGCGTGCTCCCCTCATCCCAGAAGGAGAGGAAGGCTAAGGCCTGTGAGGACACTCAGGGACGTCCACTAAATGTGTGGAGCAGGAGCCAGGGGTCCAGGCCTGGAGTCGGCCTGGCTGGGCTCGCATCCCGGCTCTGTGCTTTGGGATTCAGGCACGTACACCCACCAGGCATGGGGACCCCCTGGGGCTATGCTGGTAGAGTATAGCTTGTGGTACTCGGTGAATTGGAGTATTTACAATGTAATGTTTTTGTATCAGGAATGTGCTGTGTTGCATGAGAGAGGTAAGGTTATAAATTTAGGAGAAGAACAATTAGGGAGCAAGATTAGGACTTAAAACGATAAACCAGCTCTCAAGAGAAAGTGCTACTTCAGATGGGGAATGCTAGTGCAGATGGGAGATGGGACCTGGACAACCTTGTGTGACCCCAATCATCTTAGTAGAATTGGGGACAAGGGAGGAGGAGCTAAGGTAAGAGTCCAAGAAACATTTTAGAAAAATTTTTAGAAAAATTTTAAAGTGGAAACGACGAGTACAGGCAGCCCGCCAGCCTGAGGCGGGGCTCTCGGTCCGGCACCCCCTGCTTCTGGCAGCCAGGATGGCTGGTGCTGCTGCTGCCTCGTACTGGCCCAGAGGCAGCCTCTGAGGCGGCCACCTCCTCGCACCGTCCACTTGGAGGAGCTGAGTTTCCAGCCTAATCCGGTTGCCTCCAGTGCCTGTGCCCTTAGCCACTACCCTCTGCTCCAGCCCAGGCCAAGTCCAGCTGTGACTTCTTGATGAAGGCTTCCAGGTGTCCCAGTTCCATCTGACTTTACTCACCCAGAACTGCTGTGGTGTCCTCAGCACCAAGGCCAGAGCTTAAGCGAGGGGCTGAGCCTCGGGCTCCGAGGCCCCAAAAGAAGCATGAAGCGTGGCAACTTGTTTGCCACCACGAGCGGTTGTCTGAAGAACAGCCAGGTTCACTTCAGGGCCCGGCACCTCCGCAGAGCAGATGGGTCTTGGGTCTGAGACTTCACCTGAGGAAAGGGTTCATTGCAAACAAAATTTTGAGAATCACTGGCCACACTTCAGTGACCCCCCCCCCTCCGTGGCCAGGCCCTGAGATCCCCACCCACCAGCAGCAAAATTCTGTGCTGGAAGCTTTTTCTCACTTTGCTGGGTCTACCAGGTCTCAGGACAGCTTGAAATGGCTGACAGTTGAGGACAGGTTCCAAATTTGGGGTACAGATATGCAGGAAGTGAGGTTCACCTAAGGAGAATGTAGTGAGGAAGGAGAGCACAATTAGGGCAAAGGGTGTCACAGATGAGGTCACAGAAATTTTCAGGACAGAATCAGCCACAGCTCCAGATTGAGGAGGCCCAAGGGAGAAAGGGGAAGGAGAGCTGAGCCAGTGGGTGGCGGAGGGCAGAGGGGAACCTGGGCCGCTGCAGCTGGCTTGGCTACAGGGGCAGGGCAGGGAGTGGCTGGTGGCTCCGAGCCATAGCCGGAGAGAGTGTATCTGGGAGCCCGCACAGCACCCACAGCTGTGTGAGGTGCCATGTTGGGTCACTCCTCGTGGAGGAGAGGGACCCTGGCTGGGGCCAGCTCTCCCCAACCACTGGACCCCCTCATCTGCCTAGGAAGAGGACCAGCCTCCTCCCAGTCCCACCCACACAGAAAGTTTGCTGTTCGAGCCTCTAAAATGCCAGTCAGGTCCAACAGAAAACTGCTTGCTGCCATTTGCCTGCAAACTTAGTTCCACGGAGACGTTTTGGCACATTCCTTGAAGATAAGTGGGAACCAAAAGGAGAGTAGGGTCACTGTGTGCGGAGCTCGCTCTCGGGTGCCCTTCCCTTCCATGGTCAACATCGAGAGGAGGACGTGGGGACTTTAAGGAGGAAAGGCTGTCCGCAGTCTGGCACCATAACTCAGCAGTTTATTTCTGTTCATTAAACTGTGCGCATCCCACTGCAGGCGCGACTGCTCCACTTCGGGGTATCGAGGTGCTTCCAGCTGTGCACATCTCCACCCTCGAAGGCAGGCACTGGCATGGATGCTACCCAGGCAGTTCTGCCCCCAGGGGACATTTTCATTGTCACAACTGAGGGGACCAGGGATGCTGCTCAGTACCCAGCAGTGCCTAGGACTGCCTCCCCCGGAGAGCAGCCTTGGGGGGAACCCCCAGAGGGTCTCTTCCATGCGCCGAGACCGCGGGCCTATAGGAAGGGTGCGATGACCCCCCAAGCTGGCGCTGAGCGCTGAGCACACGCCCGGCGCGAAGGCGCACAGCTCAGGCCCGCCGACGCGTGTCCGGCTCTGGGCTCCCTGAAGAGGGATCCGGAGTCCGGCGTGCTGCCTCCTGCCCTGCGCTGAGCACACGCTCGTCCTGCGGGCGCAGGCGCGCCGTCTCCCCCCAGCAGCACCTGGTCCTGGGCAGCGTAGCTCCCCGCTCTCCCGCCACACGCGTCGGCTCCAGGGTGTTCTCCGCACACTGCTGACATTTCCCTGGGTCTGTGGTTCAGTCAGCACCACCTTCTCCGTCTCGGCCTCTCACGCCTCCCCGTGGCCACGTGTTGTCACTCAGATGTTCTTCCTGGGCGGTGGAAACAAGAGCACCTCAGGGATCCTGTCCTGTCCACGCCGTCTCGGCACTGCGTCAGCTCTTCCGGCAGCTTCTGTCTGTGTGTCCGCAGGTCTCCAACTGGTTCGGCAACAAAAGAATCCGGTATAAAAAGAACATGGGGAAGTTTCAAGAAGAGGCCAGCATTTACACAGCTAACACGGTGGCGGACACCACCCAAGTTGGGGGCCCGAGGAGCCAGGCCGGCTGCCCATCCACACCCGGCTTCGGTGAGTGAGGCCGCCGGCCCGGGCCGTGGTTCCCCCGCTGCCAGGCCCGCGGAGCTGCGAGCACGGCGTGGGCGACAGCGCTCACGGCCCCTCCGGACTGGCCACTGACGCCCCAGTTTCCTTATTTAAACCGTGAGGTTTCTGTCCTCGGTGGCCGTGATCCCACTCGTGTCCGCGGATCCCGTCAGGCTGCACCATGTCCCCACCCCTGGCGGGTGTCCACGGTCAGGGCCTCGTCCTGACGAGGAGCTGCTGCAGCTTTTGGGGCTGGGACATTTGTCCTGACTCCTCCTACCCCTCCCAGGATCCTCTGGACACTTCCCGCTGACCAGTGCCAGGGATGCGCTTATCACCCTGCAGACGCTGGCCTCTCCCCGGCCCACCCCTGGGGGCGGCAGCCTGTGGTCTCAGGTGAGTCTCGGCATAATCCCAAGGATGCCCTCAGGGTCCCAGAGTCGGTGTCGGGGAGGAGACGCAGAGCCCCATGGGTGGCTGGTTCTCGGAACCGGCCATCTCATCAGCCACCTGGTGGCCTCTGCAAGCCTCCCCCAAGGTCCTGGCACCAAGGCGGGCCTGTTGGGCACTCCATCCATTGTCATGATGACGGCAGGTTGGCGGAACCACCTGGGGCACAGCTCACTCTGCAAAGACCTACGCTGCTCCCCGCACCCCCCGCAGGGCTCAGTCGCTCTAACAGCTGCTGAGTGGTGGGTGTGAGGCCCCAAGACATGGCTCTAGCTGTTGAGGGGAGGGAGCCTACCTCCTGGGAAGAGTCTGTACCCCATGGGAAAGCGGGGGAGCAAATGAGGCCCTGACACCCTAGAGACATGCAGGCAGCCCTGCTGGGCTCCGACTCACTGCCCTGCAGTACCTGGGCGTTGCCAGGCTGGCCGCCCCCTCGGCTGGTACCCAGTGAAGATCCACTTTGGTGACTGGGAAGAAAATGAGCCAGAGATCTGGGGCGTCTCAGAATGCTCCCTCTGGAGCTTCTTCAGGGTATCAGGAAGTGTGCTGAGCCAGCTAGGATTGGGGAGCCCCATCACTCTCATCCCTGGGGCCTTCCCAGCCTCCCACTGTGGTTACGGGGCCCGACCCCACAGCAGGGTCATCCCGAGGAGGCTGCACTGGCACAGGCGTGACGTGTCCACGGGAGGTGGGCCGAGGCCTTACACAGCCCACCCATTTCCCTCACATGGTGTTTCCTGCTGGGCCACAGCCAGCCCTCCACCAGTTCACCCCCAGACCTAAGCAGAGGTGCAGGGGAGGCTGCCTCCTGGTGCCTTCAGCAAGGTGCTACATGTCGCATCACCATGGCAACCACACTGCTCAAAACAAACATGTGGGCAGAGCAGGGAGCTTGGTGCTTGGGGCCGAGCTCAGCACCTCTGTCATAGTGGGTGCAAGTGTGAGAGTCAACTGGAGTGAGTGTCCCCGCGGGGACCCTGGCAGACAAGGCCTGCCCTTAACCTTGGGACCCTACCCAGGGGGCCAGGTCCCCACAGGGTTTCCCCAGACCGTCACCACATAGTAAGTGGGAATGTCGGGGTTCTGGTGCACATGCCACACCCTGTGAGCTCCCAGCCTGTGCCACCGTATCCCACCCAACTTGCGGCAGTCCCCTGCACTGGGCAGGGACTGAGGCTGCTCAGGCCGGAAGCCACCACCTCCACCCTCGGTGCCCGAGGAATGTCTGAGCTGCCCTTTGGCTCCCAGTCCCACCCTCAGGCACCAGCCTGGCCCTTCCGGGTCCCCTTACCACTCACGTCCACCTTCCGGGAGCGCAGGTCTGTGGGTGTCCCTCTGAGGCCAGTGCCTTTGTCCCAGCTGCTCTCAGACTGACAGGTGGAGCAGCGCCAGCCTGTTGGTGTCTCCATGCCGTGTGCTGAGGCAGCCCCCAAAGGAAATCTGCTGATGCCCTCGCCCGACACTGTCCTCTGAGGTGCAAGCACCATGGCAGCTATTTGGGACACATGGGAGGAAGTAGCTGGGGGTGGGGGGCGCCTCCCAGGTTGGACGGGGGCCAGCGGGAGGGCTCCGCCTGTGAAGGAAAGTACAAGAAAGGAAGGTGAAGAGGCTCACGCAGCGGGCGCTGTCCAGCGACAGCAGCACTGGTCTCCAACTGAGTCAGGAGAGGCTGGACCCTCAGGTCACGTGGAGGATGTGACATCTGGGCACCTGGAATGGTTGGCTCAGGAGCTGACGCCAGAGCCTGAGTTGGGGAGGGGACAAGCAGTCCTGCTCTCGTGGGCTGCAGACAGGACTCTCCGCAGAGCAGACTGCCTGAGAAGAGCCGTTTTCAGTGGGGTTTTCCACTCTGGGGGGTCCTGTGGACAAACACCTCAGGATCACGTGTGCCCAGTACATGTCTGCGGTGCAGAGGGAGCCCCTGAGCATTGGGCCAGGTTTCTGAGCCTCTTCCCATGATGCGTTAGGGACGGGCCCATTATCAGCTCCAGGCCTGACTGGGTCTCCCTCGCCCTCAGACTGTAGAAACCCCAGCTGTACTGAGATGCCAGCTCAGTCCTTTGCCAGAGCCCCATGGGGTGGCCCTTGGGGTCCAATTTCCCCCATGTCACAGATCATGCAGTGAGGCCAGCTGTCTCACCCCTCTGTCCCACCCCTGTCTCCTGACTCCTCTTCATGGTTCTTGGAGAAATGGGGGTAAGATGGGCCATCAGTCTCATGTTTGTCCCTCTGATGCTCCGTTGCTTTCTCCTCAGTCCAGGGGCAGCTGTCAGGGGACCACCTCCCCGGTGTCGACTTCTCCACCTGCTGGATATCCCAGCAGTGCCAACTCACATGCATCTAGTTAAGTTTTGGGGACGAGCAGAAAAGCAAACAGTGTGACCTGCCGTGGTTTGCCAGCATTGGTGTTTTTACTGCACGTTGCAGCTAATTACCTCAAAACTCAGAACTGACAGCAGAACGGACTCCCTGAGCCACTGCCCAGGACACCATGCCATTTCTTGCTTATCAGCTGGGGTTCGAAGCGGGATGACACACTACTCATTTTCTCAACTTTTTTTTTAATAGTAATTTTATGCCAAGACTGTGAATTGTCTCTTCTAGGACTTGTCACAAATTTTCCCATTAAAATTTCTGACTTTAATTTCAATATCATTCACCATCAGATTTGTTTCTGGTGATGGTTGACAGTGCGGGCGCAGGGTCATCCCAGAGCAGACGAGCGAGTTGTGATCCCGTCCACGCATTTGTCCATTTGTGTGTGGACTCACCCGGACACTGCCTACCATTGGATCATTTCATATGGTTTTGATTTAAGTCTGTTGTGGGCTCATAATTTTCTTGGGGATTGGTTTGGCTTTTTTTCCCTGTTAATACAAGTTCTACCATTTTCAGTTGAAATGTTATTAAAGACCATGACCGGGCATTCTCAAGGGAAATGACACACCATAGTCTGTTGCCAGAGCCTCATGGTGGCTTCGCCTTCGGCTCACACGCACCCTCTCGTGGCCATTGTGTGAATGCAGATCGTGCTTCGGCTGCTGACTTCAAGCTGATCTCATCAAGGATTTTTAGGAAATACCCCTAGGTCAAATTCTGCACAAAAAGGCTCATTTTGCTAACATTTAGTATCGCACTATGCGAAAATGCCTAAAATGTGGCAGCACGACAGTAATCAAGCTGTAAAGATTATAGGAACACAAAGGAGTCACCCCAGCACCCCCGAGCCTTGCCCTGCTGACATGGAGGCTTCCTGACCTGTGCCCCAGGCCCCCAGTTAGAGGGACTAGCAGAGCCAGGGCCGTGAGCCTGAAGGCAGCGCTGATGGGATTGCTCATAAGTACAGTTGCTCAATACAGCAGTTCTCCAGAATCGGTATTTAAAATATACACACCCTTTCCCTCACCAATCCCTCCTTCTAGGAATTTTTATACACATCCATGGATATGAGTGCAAAATGAAGCATTTTTTTACCACATTTTGTGCAAATCAAAAAAGTCTGTCAGTTGGTGACCGTTTAAATCAGTGGCCAGCCAGCCACACAGTGGAAGACTACACAACTGGTAAAAAGGCTGATGGGGCTTTCCTCTACAACATTAGCGTTAAGAGTAGGGAGGATGACAGTTTGTGTACATTTATTTAAATTAGGGGGAGGGACCTTTATTCAAATTTATCTGGAAGAAAACACTGGTCACAGCTGTGGCCTCCAGGGAGGGAACCAGGGATCAGGGGGGTTGGCGGGAGACGTCTCTTGTTTCTTTTTGGGCAGTTTGTATTTTAAAAATCCCTAAAGAGGCTGATGTAAGGAGGGAAGCCAGAGCCCTTGAGACTTCGATCACTCCCCTCAGCCAGTCCTGCGCATTATCCCCCCACCAACCTGCAGCTTGGAAGTGGGTGATCAGGAGTTCACTAGGAATCAGAGGAGACAGATGTGGGTGGGGTGAGAGGTTCAGCCGCTGTCCCAACACCAGCCACCAGGGGCCACTGTGACCCAAAAGCGCAGAGCTGGAAGTCTGCGTCCTGAAGACCTGCCTCTTCTGGGCTGGGGCCCCAGGGGTGTAAGATCCCCTCACCTTGTGGCTGTGGGGTTCAACGGCTTGTCCATGTAAAGGACCAGGCTCAAGGCAGGAAACGGGGACCTCTGTCATTACTATTATACTCAACGTATCCCTTGGCAATGCGTCTAACAACCTTTACCAGGGACCCAGGCCCCCTCCCTTAAATGATATTTGCATATGTGGTGACATTTGCATATAATTTGTATGATCTTTGAATTTAAACTGAAGTATTTGTGTATCGTTTGCATGTCATTTGCATGGCTTTTTATAGATTTATCTTGCTTTTGTGAGCCAGTTTGGTGGGAGACAGACTGGGAAGCCAGGTCTTGGGTACCTCTGGGATGTGGGTGGACACCGTAGACCCCACCCCCAGGTTCTGTGAAATCACATCTCCACTTGCCTGGTCTGGAGCCCTAGGAAAGCACGCTCTCTCCTCTTAGGGCCACATATTCACTGAGGTAGAGGCCACCGAAACTCGGGCAGGGTTCTAAGCAGCAGGACACAATACTAACTGGGAAGTTCTCCAGTCATGGAGGCTGCTCTGAGGGGTCTTGGCCTGGGCCTCTTGGGTTAAGTGCAGGTTCTGGCCAAGTGTCTGGGTAGGAAGCCAGCTAACATTCTCCCTGATCCACACGTCTTAACCTCACTCTTCCCACCAGAAAAAAAATGCTTTCATCATGCTAATTAGCAAAGTGTCTGGGGTTGATTGGCAATAAAAGAGGCTGAGTTTTAGGTTAGGGTTTTTCAAGTGGTGGCCAACCTGGAGTATGTGGTCTTGACTGAGGTAATGGCCTCTGCCTGGTGTGGATCCCACACCCGATGCCCATCACCTGGGGCAGGGTGCTGGGCTGCCAGATCCTTCAGGGTCCTTATCTTGGAATAGCAAGAATTTGGAAAGAGAAGATGGTGCTTTCCATCTCTAAAAGCGCATCCAAAACTGTAGGAGCCTGAAGCTGGGGGCCAGAGGACCTGAATTTTAAAGTAAATTAGACACGGGATCATCTTGTCCCCATTTTGTAAACGGGGACACCAAGACAGAAAGACAAAAAGCCTGTCCTCTGACTGAAATATGCAGCACTGAAGGGGCTCCCACTGGCCCATGATGGCACTAGTTGATGCAAGAATCACCAGAAGGCACCAAACACAGCAAGGGAAAAGTTTGAAGAGGGAGTCGGTTCGTTCCATGCACCTCCCTCAACCAAAGAATCTGAGAAACCAAGATACAGGGAGGGAACCTTGGAGGTGGGAGTTATAAGCCCTTTCCCCCACATTCTGGAATCCTCAGCCCCCCATCCTTCCCACCTACCTGTGGCCCTTACAGACTCTTAGCACCTCCAGCTCCTGACCCCGGTCCAACCTCCTGGCCAGGGCTTCCTTACACAAGGGACACCTGTCAGGAGGGACCAGACCCCCACCAGGAGCCAGCCTAGACTGCCAGGGCCCAAATTCAAGTCCTGCCTCTGCATCCCATATGTTGCCTTCCCTGAGCCTTAGTTTCCCCCTCTGAAGCAGAAATAAAAGTAGCTCTGCCTGTAGGCTTTGGTGGGAATCTCATAAGTACATCCCCTCAAAGTGCTGAGGATGTTGTCCCTGCTTGCGGAGAGTCTGAGGCTAAGGGGAAACCAAGTCAGGAAGACAGGAGGGCAGCCTCGCTCAGGCTGCCACACTTTCTGTGACAGGGCCAGAGGTGGACCAGACCCTCCTCCCTGCCGGTTCTCCACTGGGCCACCAGGGGGCGATCTTACAATGATCCAGGCTTGTTTACTTGGCTGTGTTTTCACTTCCCTCTGAGTCCATCACCTCTCCTCACCCGCCAGGCCCTAGTGGTTGTCAAAGTTTCCCTCAAAGCTTCTAGTTTAATTTTGTGGTCTCTCCTGGAGCAGGCAGGCAAGCATGTGTTCTCCACCTGGACCCTGCCCCTCACCTGATTCACCACCTCACTGGGACCCGGGTTGATGCCCCAGACTCATGACCCTGACTGGCCTCTCCCCTCATTTGACATCTGATGCTGCCCAGCCCTGGCTCCACCCCTCATTAGGGGTTTTGGCTCCACCCCAGATCCTGGCCCCACCCCTTCTCACCCCAAGTTTCTGCACTCGGTGATTGCTGCTTTCTCTCTGCGCCTTCTCTATCTCCAGGGAGTCCACCTGGGATGGAAAGGGTCAGAAGCTGGGGTTCTGTCTGTGATGAAGTTAGCTGCTGTCCCTGGGCCCTGGACCCCCTCCCCAGTCCCTGGGGTCAGAAGAGCTCAGGTCCGAACGGCTTTCAGGGTTCCCTCCAACCCTCTCTGTACCTTAGTCTCTCACTCAGAGAATGGCCACAACCTTCCACCCTCCCAAGGCCCCTGATAAGGGTGTGATCCCCAAAATAAGAGTTTTGAGGCTTCCCACATGGGAATTTGGAGGCTCCCCATGCCCAACCACTAATAGAAGTTTTCAGACCCCCTGGGTCAGTGCATGGGAAGATTTAGAGGGCTCCCCAAGTCTAGGTTGCAGAGGCATGTTCCAGCCCAAGTTAGGTGGGCTGTGGCAACTTCAAGGTCCCACACATCAGCTTTCAAAATGGAAATTCCAAGGGCCCTTTCGTCAGTGCCTGGTGAGGCCCCATATCCAATCCCTAGTAAAGATTTCATAGAACTCCAGGAGGCATCTCAAGGTCGGTCACACCAGAGCCGTGGAGGAAGTCTGGAGGTCCTCAGACCCTGGTGGGGAAATTAAGACCCTGATTTAGGTGCCTTGGGTAGTTTTAATGTCCCTCACCCAACACCACTGCAAAGCCCTGGGGAGAGGCAGTAGCTGTCTGGGACAACCCAGTTCCGATCCCTGTGCCTCTCCTGTGTGTTACTGAGTACCTCCTGCATGCCAGCCAGCATCCATCAAGACCTGAAGAAGAGAGACCGTTGTTGGTCCAATCTTCGGGAAAAACATTGAGACTGTGAGGTTGACTGGGGGCAGAACCCGGGTTTGACAAAAGAAGCTAGATTTTGTGCTCGGGGGTCTCTGCGGTGACCCAGCAAGGTTCACCTAGTGTCCCTGCCCCAACTGAGCAACCATGGGAGCCATGGAAGGTGTGGGAGCAGGGGAATGATGGATCTTGTGGGAAGCCAGAGATACTCAGGCCCACCAGTGTGGCTCAGGCTGCAGCTCCCTCTTTGTCCTCCAGGGGCTGCCCCAGCCCAAAAGACAAAGCCCCTATCCTGGCACCAGCAGGGAGCTGAATCCTATTTCCAGAATCAGCCCCTGCTACCCCAGGACACCAAGTGAACTCTTTGAGCCTCAGTTTCCCCATCTGTAGAATGGAGCAATAACAGAAACAACCTCACTGGGAGGAGTCAGTGAAGAGATGCAAGTAAAGTGCTTCAGTGTGCAGTAGGTGCCCAATGGATGTGTGGGCGACCTGCCCAGCCACGGCTCAGGGCAGGTGGACAGACAGCACTAAAACATGGCCACGGGACGAGGAGCACATTCTGGGGAGAGATACTTGGGTACCTGTGGGACACACTGAACCCAAAGGGTCCAGAGGCCCAGAAGGGGATTGGACTCATGAAGGGGTGTGGGATGGGGGGTACTCAGACTGTCCTGACCTCCCTCCATGTGGCCAAGGGAGCCAAAATCTCTTGTGGGGAATCAGCCCAATCATAGGCTCTTGGCTGCTGAGTATGACAGCTGTAAAAGGGGTCATGCAAGCAGATAAAGGATCTCCCAACAGCAGTCTGGCCAGGGGGCCAAGCCAAGAGGACACACTGAGAGTCATGTCACAGCCTGACACAGGAGACTTGAGAGTGGCACTGCCCAGAGGCTGGATTCCTTGGTCAGACAACAGGTTCCAAAGCGTTAGAGAACGGACATTCCTCAGCTCCGGGCGTTGGGCAGGCCACTTCTGCCTGGTGAAATGTAAGCCGGGCCTGGCTCCGTGGACTGCGTGTTTTTCCAGTGGCTTCTTCAACCACGGCCTGACCACAACCTAGATTCCGTTGGGTTGGCCATTTCCAAGTGTTTGTTTTCAACTGGGCCAGACAGCGGGCTCAGGCTAAGGCCAGGGGCTCAAGCCTTCCAGAAGGCCTGGAGAAGAACCCCCAGGCCCCCACTTAGACCTCCCTCTGCGTGGAAGCCCCTCATTAAATTCATTCAGTCAAATGACAAGGGATGGGAGACAATCCTGCTGACAAGGCTCAGGGGGAACTTGTGTGTCCCATGAGGAGGGGTCTCCCTCCCCAGCCAGGACCCCAGGCGCAAAGACACGACACTGGGCAAAGCCGACTTATTTGAGCCTTACCATTCTGTCCTTCAAACTTGAGGGTCAGCCTGCCAAGTCGGTAGCCACAATTTCAGGCCAGAGACCAGAGCTGTTGAATCTTCCTTAGGCAATGTACTTCCTTCTCTTAGCCTTGGTTTCCTCAGCTGTAAAATGGAGATGATAATGAACCTGCCTTAAAGGGTTGTTGACAGGATCCAACCTAGTACATATCAGGTGCTTCATAAACCTGAGGTCTGTTCTCTCCCTCCTGGCTGGGTCTGGCTCTGCCTCACCCATCTGACTGAAAGTCCCCTGAGGGCAGAGGCTGGGTCCTCAGGAGGAGGTAGTGAATTTGGGTTTATCTGATTGTGACCTTCCTCTGCTCAAAATCCTCACAGACTAAAGGTAAATTGTAACACCAGCTTTTGAGACCTTTGGACATCTGATCTTGGTTTGACAAACTCCTATTCACTCTTCAAAGCCCATATTAAATGCCTTCTCTCGCAGAAAGCCTTCCCTGGGCCCTCCTCGGGGTTTTCCCAGCCCCTGGCCCTCCCACTGGCCCACATCTGACCCCACAGACTTGGGTATCTGTGCCCGGTTCTGCCTTGCTCTTCAGAATGGGGCTCTGTGAGGGCCAGTCCAGAGATGAGCCTGTATGTGACTGAGCACATCTATACCCAAAGGTCTGCACGTAGACATCACATGAGAGCACATGTATGCACATGTGTCTGTCCCTGTCCCCTGTGCCGGGCTCCAGGATGCGCAGCCAGGCCAACTCCCCCCAGACCACCCGAGCTTGGTGTCTTTAAGAGAGTAGGCTGAGCAAGGTCCTTTTACGAGGGAGCCTGGCTCGGCTGGGAAGAACTGGGGGTGTGAACAGCCAACTGCAGCTTCTACCATTAAAGCTGAAGCTCCATCTGAGGCAAGGGGGAGCTGGGGCCCCAGGAGGAGCTGAGTCCTGAGTGGGAGCTCCGCCCCGCCCCCTCCTTGGTGGAGGCCCTGCGGGCAGCCTTCGAGGACATACCTGAGGTTTGGCAGCACCCCTTGGCTGGCCCCCAGGGCTGAGTCAGCAGGAAGGGATTCAGGACTTCCCAGGAAACGAGGCTGAGACGTCAACGCCCACCCACCAGCCTCCAGCCCAGGCCCACGCCCTCACCAGGGCCCTGAGAAGGTGGGATGTGCACATGCGCCTGGCTGTGGCCTGGTGTGCTTGGAGGGACTCAATTGTGGGGGGTCGTGGGCTAGAATTGGCCCTGACTAAGGCAATCTGAGCATCTGGGTGTCAGAGGGCCCTCAAGTGTGGGAGGAAGCGGGGTGACTAGGTGTGTCGATGCACCACGCTGCTGGATGACCCCGCAGCACGGGCGTGCATGTCACGGCGTGTCTGCCTGTGTGATTGTGAAAGGTGTGGCAGCGTCCAGTGCATCCGGTGTGTCCAGCACATCAGGCAAGTCCAGCCACGTGCGTCCTGGGCGGGGTGACTGAGAGTAGCAGTGTAGCCACAAGAAGGTGACTCTGGTGGTTTGGAAGGGAGTATCTGACTAGGGAGGACCGGGACAGGGTGTGACAAGGACAGTGTGACCTCAGAATGATGACAAGGGTGCCTGGTTCCATGTGCCACCATCCATTGTGACCCTGGGTAGGGAGGGCAGTGTTTGTTCCCCCCACATCCACCCCAATATGTCCGTTTCTCCTGTTCCCTCGTCCCTGCTTCCCCTCCCTCCTGCCAGCCCAGACCCCCACCCCAGGCCCTGGGGTCTGGCCGCAGCTCCTGCCCTGGGAGTAGCCAGGACAGCCACCTACACCGCTTCCACCCCTATCATCCTGCCTCTGTTTCCACCATTAACGCCGAGCATTTCCCCGACCTGACTGAAGCCAGGTCTCCCCGCCAGGCTGGCTCCAGTCTTTGGGGTCTGAGACTGGATCATACCCAACTCCGAGAGCTGATGAGAGACACAGACGGGGCTGGGGAAGTGGTGGGTGGCCGAGCCAGGTCCACGAGGCCCCAATATAGGAGCCAGCGATGTTCAGCCAGGACAGGAGGCAGCCGGAGGGAAGGGGGCGCTGGGCTGCCACATGTGAGGGGGCAGATCTCAGTCCCATAGGATAAACACTCTGCAGCAAGCAGAGTGCCACACCAGCTCAGGGGAGTCTTTGTTATGAGACGTTGCATAAACACCTGCTCTGGCACCATCCGTGGCTCCCCATCACCCACCAGAGACAACTCAGGTTCTTCACTCAGCATTCAAGGCCCTGTTCACCTCCCTGTGTGTCTCCCTTCTGCTACTGCTCTTCATGCCCACCTAAGGGTTTTCTCCTCCAGCTTCACATATACCTTCCCAGCTACTTGGAATGCCCTTGCTGCCCAGCCACTTGGCAAACTTCTACACATCCTTCAAGACCCAGCGCCTATGTCCCCCTCTCTGGGAAACATTGCACTATCCCCCAGCCCACAGTTTCCCTATTTGCTGTGTGACCCTGGGCAAGTCCCTTCAGCTGTGAGATGGGAGGAAGGGGGAAGGGATGTGAAAATCACCCTCCCTAAAAGCCTATTTTGAACCCCAATACAATAAATACACATGACATGCTCTTAAAGCGAGTTAGGCCCTGGGGGAGCAGAGAGGGCTTGCATCCAGTCAGTGCTCAATGTGTGTTCATTTTTTATCTTCCTCTTCCTGGATTCTGCGGTTTTAAGACTCTCTTGTTTTAAGCATTGTTCCAAGATTTTCTCCCACTCACGGTGCTAGGAATTTTAAGAACCCCTGGTTCTAAAATTATAAAAGTCTAAAATGCTGTGGGCGGGACCAAGGGCCTCCTTGTGCCCTGAGCTGACCCCAGGATGGCCGGAGCTGGGGTCTCTGGGGGGCCTCATTCCCCCTTCCCCCCAGGCCAATGGGTGTGGTCTGGCAGCCCTGAGTGTGGGGCGAGAGATGGATTTACCAGGAGGCTGATGGCCAACTTTCCAGGAGGGGTGGGGTGGGACTCCTGGCTCAGCTGCTAGAATGGGTTCACAAGGCAGCGTCAAGAAGCACGGGGCTGGCAGCTCAGGGGAATGGCTTCTTTCTCCTGGAGCCTCAGTTTCCTCATCTGGAAATTGGAGCCAGGAGTTGCCCTTTGAAGAGTTGTCAGCAGGAATGGGGAAGAGCTGGGGCTATGGTCCCTGCCCGGTGCCAAGCGTTTGTTTGGGCTGTGCACTCTGCCTGGAATGCCCTCTTTGATCTCTAGGAGCCCCTGCTCACTCCTGGTCCAGCCACAGCAGCCAGGAAGGGAGCTTCAGGATGACGCCCACCCCTAAGGGAGCTAGCCGTCTGCCCCAAACCCGTCTGCCGCAGGCTTGGCAGTGGCCACAGCCCCAACGCTTTCTCAGTGAAAGGTATTTGGCCATGGAGCCTGACACCTCATCACCCTCGGCCTGAAAGCCAACTTTGCCTGTCAGCTGCAAGGGGAGCCCCCGCTCCCGCTGCCGCCCAGGACCCCAGCAGGCAGCCCTGAGCTGGGGTCTGGGGCAGGCCGGCTCAGAGTTGGGTCACCTTGTATGGGGGGCCTGTCCCTCTGAGCCTCCCTGTCAGTTGGGAGTATAGATACAGTAAGGTCTGGATAAATTCACATGCATCCTGGCTCCCCAAGGGCCTCAAAGCATCTCCCCTCTCCTGTCCATCACAGCCTATCAGGGTGAGGCTGGGGTGCCAGCACTGAGGCCTCCCACACCTTGAAACCAGCAAAGCCCCGGGGCCTACCCTCAGAGACTGGGGTCGATGCCCTTGGGTTTGCCATCATCTCCCTGACACTCCAGGCCCCCAAGTGTACCCCCTGGGCAGGGGATGGTGTTCCCATGAAGAGAATGGTCTAAGCAAAGGCGTGAGGTCCAGAAAGGTTGGGAGTTATCAGAGTCATCAGATGGAGAAGAGCTGGCTGGCCGTGTGGGCTGAGCGCTGACAGCACAAGTGTGTTGGGGTCTGCACGTGATCCTATCTCCCCAAGATTGGACCTCTCCAAGACCCTAGTGTTGGCACAGGGCTGACACCTCTAAATGCTAGACAGGCAGAGGGGGGGTGGGTGGGAAGGGGTGGAAGCAGGCAGGTGGCTGAGTGGATATGTGGGTAGTAGAAGGGGAAGTGGGCGAGTGGGAGTGCAGAAAGACCAAGCATGCCCTGGGCTAAGTAAATGCCTTGTACGCCCACTCCCTGGTGTCACCACTTTCCCAGGGCGATCAGCCAGGCACAATGCCTCCTATCCCAGGTACCCAGCAATGCCACTTTGATGCCTTCCAGAGGCCAATGTCTCCAGGCTAAGGGAGTCTCATACATGTGCTCAGGGGCCAACTGGCCCACCCAGGGAATACACACACGCACACATCCGCGCGCACGCGCGCACACACGCACACACACACACACACACACACACACATCTGGAATTCGCTCCAGGGCCCAGACAGCCCTTTGCCTCTCCTTTTGGGGCTTCAGTTACTCTGTCTGGAAAGTGGGCGTGTGGTCAGATCAGCACCTGTTCCATGGGGTGTCAAGAGGACTTGTCGGGCCCCATGCACAAAGCAGGAGCAAGTGATGGTTCCCCCTCCTCCAGACTGAGGGTCCTAACAAGGTCAGAAGGCCCAGGACCATGGCCTTGGGCAGCCCAATCATCATTTGGCCAAGGCATGGCCAGGTGTCAGCTGGGTGGGGCCTAGGGTGGGGCAGCTGTGGATCCAGCTGAGGAAATCCACAGTGGCCTCAATTCCTGCCACCTGGGACATGCACCCTTGCCACGGCCCCTCCCTGCCCACTGAAGCCCTTAGGCGCACAGCCAGGCAGGAGGCACTGACCACAGCCAGGCGCCGAGGAGGAGGCCAGGATAGCAGTTGCTACTGTGTTCAGCGGTCAGGGCTGCACAGGCTCTGGCCACTCACAAGTCAGCTCTGCACACACGTGTCATAGACACACTTCTGCTTGCCTCAGCTGGGGCCCACACCCCTGCAAGAGGCACATCGGGGCCTTGTGAGGGCCCTTGAGCTGCTTGCACATGAGTGTCCATGTGTGTTTGGAGCCTGTTTCTGCCAAGGTATGTTTGGGTCAGTAGTTGCAGCCTCCATCATTTGCACCCCCAAGACTGACACAATGAATTGAAAATGAAGCATCTTTAATTGATTCCCTGCCCTGACTTCCCAGAGGTTTCTAAGCACCAAATGTGAGAATTGTGCTGCCCAGCCCCAGAGACAAGAAGCCCCTTCTGCAGGCCTACACACTGGGCCTGAACCCACCACTCACCCCCATAACCAGCCCCACAGGCTTTGTTTCAATAAATAACCCCAAGAATAAAGCTTGGGGCAGATGACCCAATAAAGCACCCAGATCGGCAAGCAACACACAGGGGCCTTTAGGCCAAAGGTCAGAAATCCCAAGGGGCATAATATTTGAAATCAGGGTCTAAATACAGTTGAAATCATAGCTAGCATGTGAGCTGGGAGTGATTCCCTCCAGCCTCGATGGTCTCCCAGGGTGCTGGCTCCCACAGCCAGGACGAACTCGAACTCCATTTAATGTCACACAGCAATATTCGCCTGCCTGGCATTTCCACCATCGAACTTGACTGGGCTGGGGTGGGGAACATTTGGATAAGGAGGTGAGACTTCCTGGAAATAGAGGAGTCTGGAGCAAGGCAGAGGAGCAAGGCTGGGGACCAGATCACTGCCAGGCTCTGCCTCGGCGGGTACGGAGGGGACCTACCACACCTTGGGCCTGTGCCTGGGCCACCTCACTCATCTCCCTGCGGATGTCACCAAGTGCTGTTGCTGGGGACTCCAGCAGCCTCTGGAAGAGGCTGGGCCGGCCAGCAGGTGGCTCTCTGCACTGGAAGGTGACAGCTGTGCCGGCGTCAGCCTTCATCTCCCTGGAGAAACCGTCAGAGGAGCCATCAAAGCAGCGGCCAATGGCGATCTCCTTGGCCAGCCTTGGGCTCTGGTCAGTGACCGTGTAGACACCGTAGTTGTGACCCAGAGGGTCCAGCGGGGCCAGCATGGCGAAGACAGCTGGGTCATCCGTGGGGGCAGGTGGGGGGTGCCGTGTCAAGTAATCTCGCAGGAGCCCATTGACAGCCACGCGACGACAGCTACCCTGGGGCATGATTGTCACCAGCGTCCTGTCTACCTGTCGCTGGTCGAACAGCATTCCACTGCACTTGAACTCCACGCAGGCAGCAGAAGTTCCAGGGCGCTGGGGGTCTCGGACGCTGCGGGCATCCCGCAGCCCGTAGAGCTGGCCCTGGGTGCGTCGATGGCTGCCCCCCGCGTTGTGGGAGCGGACCATGTACTCTTGCGGACCTTGGATCTTCACCTTGAGGAAGCAGGCCCGGAATTCCTGCGGGTTGGGCCACCAAGCCAGGAGATCTCCGGTCCAGGAGGCCGGCTCACCCTCACGGAATGGGACCACGTTGTACTCATACTTGTCTGCCTCTACCCGCGCGAAGCGAAAGTGGCTGGCGTTCACTGGGGCCTCCTGGCACGCCCGCAGGCTGCGCCATGGGTACACTGGGCCATTGCCCTCGGCGGGGTCGCCAGACCTGGGTTTAGCAAGGTTGATATAGAAGCCGTTGCGTTTGAGGGCAGGGTCATCGTGGTCGGTACGGCGGTACCCCAGCTTGTCCAGGTAGGGCTGGGACACGCCCACGGTGGCCGGAAGAGGGCGCGGCCGTGAGGGGGCGGGCTCCAGCTCCTCTCCGCCCAAGGTGGCCGTGACCAGGGCCGTGTAGGCATCGGGCCTGTCCGCGTCGCAAAAGGCAGGGAGGCAGGCACCGTTGGGGCCGGTGACTGAGCTGTCGAACCGTCCCCAGGCACGGGGATTGGCCGAGAACCCAGGTGCGGGCTCCAGGTTGACCAGAGTGACCACCACGCCCTCCACCTGCTCACTGGGGGCAAACTTGTCATTGGCGTAGGCGCGCACCTTCACAAAGCAGCGGCGGCGCTCAGGCACGTCCAAGTTGAAGAGACGCCGCTCTCGGATCTCCACGTTGCCCACTAGGAAGACCCGCTCCTCCCTGCGAACCCTCGGGGCTGCGGATCCCTCTCTCTGGAAGCCACTCTCCTCCTCCCACAAGCCCGTGTCAGGGTTCAGTGACCACAGCTTGAGAGCCTCCATGTGGCCCGCCATGCGGATCTGGCTGGCAGCCACACGCACAGACACGGGCCCGGTCTGCAGCTGCTCAGCAGAGCCAGCGGCCCGGAGATCCACCGCAAACATGCCATAGGTGCGCAGCGGGGCCAGCTCGCCATCACTGTCCACGAAGCGCAGGTCACTGGGGGCGGCGGCCGCCGACGTGAGATCTCGGGGGTCCACAAAGGTCACCCGGGCCTCCACAGGCCCTGCATAGGGTTCTCCGTCCGCTCTGCGGAAGGCGCCAGGTGGGAGGACTAGCTCTCCCAAAGGGGGCTCCTCTTCCAGCTCCCCCAGGGGGAGCGTGTTGCTCTGGCTGGCATCTAAGATGATGGGGGCTTTCTTCCGCATAGCCTTGACCTCGTGGTACACACCAGCACCTCGAGGGTCAAAAGGCAGGACCCTGACAGTGTCCATGAACTCGCCGCTGGGATCCACAAAAGTCACTACCAGCCTCTGGGTAGAGGGCAGCACCTCAATAGTGAAGTCACCCTGGTAGGAGGTGAATCCGATGGGCTCCCGGCCCAGCAGGATCTGGGCAAAGCGCAGGGGCTCCCCTGAGTCAGCAGCTACCACGCGTCCCCGGACCAGCCCCCTGGGGGGCAAACATTTCTGGCAGCCACATTCTGCCACCACCTTGACAGGGAGGACATAGGTGGAGCAGTGGATCTCCCTGCTCTCCAGGCGGCGCACGGAGCAGCAGCGGGAGCCTGCATCCCCACAGCGGGTGCTTGAGCCTACAGGGCTGGGGCAGAGGGTGCCAGGGCAGAGGCCCACATCCAGGTAGGCGGGGCCACTGCCCGGCTGACTGCAGTCATCTGGGAGTTTGATCAGGTGCTCAAGAGGCCGGGGGTTGCAGGCGGGCTGTCCCGGGGCTGGGGAGCAAGAAATCAGCCAGATAAGGGTAAGGGGGAGGACTCTATCGGAGGACAAGGGTGGGAGCCTGGGCTGGGGTCAGGGGCTCAGTGAGGGCCTGGGATCGGACTCAGCAAGGTCAAAGATCAGTCTGACATTGGGGCTCCATTTGGGGTGGAGTTAGAACTTGCTCAGGGTGGGCGGGGGAGGTGGGAGAGGGTGCTCACCAAGCACAGTGAGCCGGGCGACACCAGAGCGCACGGTGCCTGCATCATTCCACGCTTTGCAGTGGTAGGTGCCTGCCTGGTCTGGGCGCAGCCCCCGCAGCTCCAGGTGGGCCCCGTACCTGTGTTCTTGCCTGTTCAGCAGGGTCCCATTGTGGAACCTGGATGGCGGTTGGGCAACACCAAGAGGGCCCTCAACATAGGAGCACAGCTGCCCCCACCCCCGCTGCATGCAGCGCAGGGAGGGTGCACTGAAGTTCTCTCCAGGTCACTGAGGCACCACGTCACAGGAAATCCAATCCAGCCCCAAAGCTAGCATGAGGCCTTTGAGCATGGGTCGGGGCACTCACCAGGAGTATTTCTTAGGTGTGGGGGTGCCTGAAGCTTTACAACAGAAAGTCACATTCTGGCCGGCCTCTCGCACTCGGGACTCGGGGTGCTTCAGCAGGTAGGGCTTCTCTGGGGGCAAAGGCAGCAGAAGTCAGGGCATTGCCACATCCCAGTTTCTCTCAATGATCATGTCCAAAGAGCAGGGCCCATTCTCTCATTTCCCATTCCCCCGACTCAGTTGACCACACATCTGCTAAAGATGGTGTCCCATCTTAATGCTTCCCTCCGCAGCTCCGCATCTCACCTTGCACCTTCAATGACTGCGTCTCATCTCATTTCTTTACCTGGTGGCCTTGGTCTATCACATCGCCCTAATCTCAAGTGCTGGGCAATCACCCAGAACTTCCTAGCCAGTTCCTTGGCCCTCCCACCCCTTTTACCATAAGGCACTTACCCAACTTATCAAGAACAATAGTGACCACAGCAGATATAGAGCTGTTGGCCTGGGCCTGGGCCATGCCAGCAGAAAAGCCATCCATTTGGGCACTGACGTTGGCTCGGCTGCCGGCACAGACTCCAGGCATCTGGAAGGATCCATGGGCATCGCTGGTGGCCACAGTGCCAGGCCAGTCTCTCAGGGAGACTCTGGCTCCTGGCAGTGGTCGGCCAGATGGAGTGACCACTAAGCCCAGGAGGACATGGTTGGGGCATCCACACATGTTGGGGCTACACCCTGGGGGACAGAGGGAGGCAGAGAGGAAGAGGAACCTACTCATCAAAGGTGCCTCAACATGACTCTGCTTGGCACAACCTCTAATATGAGGGGGAACATGGGCCTGAGTGGTCAGGGCTGGGCCTGGGGAGGAACATGGGGTCCAGAGAGGTGAGGAGGTAAGAAGTAAAGTTGCCCTGGAGGAGGCAACAGGAGTGGTGACTCTCACAGGACCGAGAGTCTCCTTCCAGCATAAGAGAAATGTCCAGGCGGGGGGCTGGGGGCCCAGCAAGGGGCTGGATCTTGGGCCCAGAACCTCTCCCTCCCCTTCCAACCCGCGGTTTCTCTACAAAATGGAAAATTCCATTGGAAACTTCAGGGCAGAGGCGCCGCCGCCGGGAGGGCAGAGCCAGGCGGGGTAGGGTGGAGACCCCACCACCCCATTGGCCATGGTGCTCCCCCACCCTGCCGCGGGCTCTGCCGGCACAGTATCCAGACCATGTTTGTGGAGCCCGGGCCGAATAGGAATTTCCAGTCGCCTCCTGGATGGCCTGACGTCTGGCCCTGGGAGGGCCTGGGTGTCGTGTCTGCCAGGGTGTGAGCGCGTGTCCGTGTGGGCGTAGGGGACGGGCAGGGGCTGCGAATGCCGCGTGTGTGCACCCCAGGTGCGTGAGCCCACTTCTGTGTGTGTCCGCGTCTACTGGGACATCCGCACACTCGGCGTGCGCACAGGGAAAGCTCCTCAGATCTGCCCATGTCTGAACACGACCCCCAGAGCGTCCACCCGTCCAGATGGTCACATTCACCAATGCTCCTCGAGAGGTGGGGCCCAAAAGAGAAGAGCCAATCTCTTTTGAATTAAGTTCGGGCCCTCCAGACCCCACCGGTGCGCGCAGGCTCCGCCTTTCCTCCATGCCCCGCCCACAAGGCTCCATCCCAACTAGCCCCGCCTTTCTAGGTTCTTCGCTCAACTGGTCCCGCCCCTCCTACCTGGACATCGAGGCCGTACACACTTCTGTGCCTCCAGGGGGCGTCCGGTACATGTATTCCCAGCGGAGCTTGAGCAGCGGCGGCGGCGCAAGCGACGGCCTGGCCCGCAGCTCCCTGAACAGGGACCCCACGGGCCCCACGCGCCCCACGAGGCCTCTGTGGGGAGGACGAGTGGGTGGATGGTTAGGCGGCTGCCCAACCTAAGGAATATGCCTCCTGGAAATTTGGTGACAGTGGAGGACTGGAAGACGTCCCCGCCACATGTATCCATAGGCAGCAAAGAGAAGTCCTGTCCACTGCTTCCATCAGTGCTCCCCCAGGAGTACCTATCGAAGGTGCAGTTGAGGTACCAACTCGACCCCCCAGGTAAGCTCCTCGAGGTTAGCCTGCAGTTCTACCTGCGCCCCTCACATTTGAGGCTAAAAACACGCCCCCACAGAACGCAATTGAAATGATCATAAATGAGGGCAGCGGGAGGGAGATGAGCTCCGGAGGCCCCTTCTTGCCCCCCATCTGAGCTGCCAGATAGTCCCAGCCCCTCCTTTCCAAAGCCCCGCCCCCACCCTGTCCTGCCCTCTGCTTGGACTCCGACTTTCTAGCCACGCCCACACGCACACGCATTCTCCCCAGCACCACCTATTCAGGCCCCACCCACCTAGGAGAGTTTCCCCGCCTCTCACAACCCCGCCTGCCTCACGCAGGCCCCGCCCTCTCTGGTCCCCGCCCTCACCTAGAGGACAGCGGAAGCGCACGTGGTAGTTGGAGCAGCGGCGGCCGCGTGGCTGCTCGCGGTTGAGGCACCAGAAACCGCGCGTGGGGTTCAAATGCACACGCTCGCCGACGGTGGACGGCAGGGCCCAGTCCGTGGTGCGCGCCTCCAGTGCCAACGGCCGTGGGCACACCCGCGCCGGCCCATAATAGAAGCGGATGGCGGCCAGGCTCTCGAAGTCGCCGTCGCCGCCTGGGTGGTCCACGTTGAACCAGGACGTCCACTCGCTGGCCTCTGCGGATACCGCACACGCTGGGACCCGGGCCGCAGCCTGTCGGGCCCCATCTACGTGGTACGGGCCTTACATGCTAAGCCAAGTTCTCCTCCCGGCCACCACAGTGAGCAAGGGCTTCCCCAGCCTGCCCAAGCCCTGCCCTAATCCAGACCCCTCAAGGGCAGAAGGAGCTGTGAAGGGGTCACCGGGAGGTGACCTCCCCTTGACCAGCCCTACGTCTTTTGACCATTGCCTAAACTGTCACATCAGTGCAAGTGGAGATCTTTCCACTGTCTCACCTGCCTCCACCCTGAGAATTCAGAACCTTTGAGGTATGAGAAGCCAGACTGACACCAGCCCTAGCTGTGGCTTTCTGCTGCTTGGCAGCTCCCTGTTTGCACCAGCGTGGGCCTTGCTCACTCACTGTCCAGTGAACCCACCGCAGGCTGAAACTACCATAGGCAGGAAGGGGCCGGCCTCTCATATCGACCCCCCAGGGGGAGCCCATTCCATTTCTGATTTAAGAGCAAGTCAAATAGGACCTCCCTAGTCCAAAAACTAGAGACCCAGGTTCCAGATCTCTGGCTTTCCTGGATCGCCTGGGCAGGTGGTCTCACCACCCCACCACTACTTCTTGGTTTCCTCCTTGACAACCTGGACTCTCACCTCCCTGCTTCTAAAACTTAGACCTCTTGGAGCACTATTTCCAGGAGCTGTCATTGTCCAAAAACCAGAATGGTACTGGACTCTTCATCCAGCTTGTGTCCCCTCCTCATGTGACCCCCACCAGCCAGAGCTCACACTACAGTCCACAGCAGAGCCAGGACTTGGACCCAGGCTGACTTACCTTCCCAGTCCTCCAGGACTGGTGAGGACTGGCCAAGGCCCAGCAATGGACCTTCAAGACCCCATGCAGTTGCTGTGGGCTCCTCAATGGGGCTGGTACCTGTGGAAGGAGTGAGGACAGGGGGAAGGAGTCCTCATGGAAACCCCTGTGAGCTCCTTTTATGCAAGGTGCTGCCATGACCACCCCCATTTTGCAGAAAACTGAGGCTCTTAGAAGCCAGAGCTCAGTTCTGGGTGACCCCAAGGACTGCAGCGCCCCCTCCTCCAAGAAGCCTCTCTATGACCCCACAGCCCCATCCTTCACTCAGACCCAGCGCCAGTTCCATGGGCTGTGGAAGTTGTCCACCCTGCTCTCCAGACCCACTTCTCCCCCTAAATGTGTTGTGCCCTCAGGTTGAGTTGTACTCCCCTTTGTCCATTTGCCTGCTGGAAGTCCCTCCCTCAGTCTACCTTTCATCCCTGCACTTGAGGCCCACACCTCCTGGTCTTTGGAATTGAACCTGGCTTCTTTGGCTTCCAGTTGTCTGAGATAGTTGGGCTAGGCAATGACATCAGACAAGTCCCTTCCTCCTTGAAGCCTCAGTCTCTTTATCTGAGAAGTGGGCCCAGTTCTCTGCTCCACTGAGTCTTCCAGAGACGGGACTTTCTTTTTAGAGTGAGAGATGTGTGGTAGAGAAAAGGAGTTAGGTGAGACGGGCCAGGACGGAATGATTCAGTGTCCAGACGTTGGGGCTGAGATAGGTACCCCGCCGTCCCAAGGAACCCAGAGGAGCCATCCATATTCCGAGTGCCCTTACAGTTTCTTCCAGGAGGAAAGAGCGTGGACGAGGTCCTGTCCCCTCGGCCTCCCCGGGACCCCTCACTCCCCGCATCCCCAGGCTGGCAAAGGAGACCCAGGCCAGTGAAAGCGAGCAGCCCCTTGGTTCTCTCCTGGCGGCTGCACGCCAGGCCCACTGCCAGACGTTCGGGAGCCTAGCGGGCTGGGTTGGGGCCTGGGGGCGCCTCACCTCGGGCCCCCACCAGGTGCGCGGCGGCGACACAGAGGCAGAGCAGTGGCGGCAGGGACGCCATGGCCGAGTCCTAGCCTCCGAGGGAGAGTCCCAGTTCTGAGGCGCGCTCAGGTCGGACTCCCGCAGGTCTGGCGGCGGGTGCCGGTGGGGCTGAGGATCGAAGCGGGACGAGACCGCTGGCCCCGCCTCGCCCAGGCCCCGCCCCGTCCAGGCAAAGCTCCTCGGCCCTGGGTGACTTGGATGTGTGAGCAACCTCTCTAGGTCTCCCCCTTTGATGCATCCTGCTTTGCCTCCGCCCGGAGGCTGGCCTGCGTCCCCCAGTTGCCGGCTGGAAATCCCTCCTTCCACCCACCCTCCGTTCTTCACGTTGGGTCCCAAGCTGCCTGTGGGAAGCGCCTCTTGGACTCGAGCTTGAAGCTGCCCGAACCTTCATGTTTTAGGCGGCCAGAAATCTTCCATCGAATCGAACTTTAACCCTATGGTCTTAGGCCACCCGAGCAGGTTGAAGTCCCACCCTGAATCTGGCCCCCGTAGAGGGAAGTCCCAATATGCATCTGCCCTCCCTCCTGCTTTGGGCCTCTGGGCGACCTGTGGGAAGTCCCTTCCCGAGTCTGCCCACCCGCGGCGCACAGAGGAGGCGAGGCCAGGCGGTGGTGGGACATCTGTTTATTGGCAAGCGTCCAAGCCACGTGGGTGCGGGTTGCGGTCACAGGGCCGCCACGCAGTCGGTGCCAGTGTACCCAGGCAGGCGCAGAGCGAACTTTCGGCGCACGTCGTCGGGCACGAACCTGCCGGCCACAAAGTGGTGGCGCCCAGAGAAGCGGCCAGCGCAGCGCTTGGGCGCCGCCAGCGATACCAGCACGTCAGGTCGCAGCCCATCTTCAGTGTCGCCGCCGGTCTCCGCATCCCAGCCTGAGGGAGGAGGGGCGGGAGGGGGGGCGATCGGGAGCTGGGCGCGGTGCTCGCCCTCAGAGGAGAGTCCTGCCACCCTACTGCCCACTTAACCTTCCCCATCAGACCCAGCCTATGCTCTCTGACACTTGGGTCTTGGTCAGACCTACCTCCCCATAAAACTGAGCCTTCACCCGCAGTCCAGTCTCTTTCCCCTCCTTAGAGATGTTTCCCTCTCCATCTGACCAGAGCCTCTGCCCTAATACTTTTCTGCCCCTCCTCCCATCCTGCTACCCAGTATTCCTCCATCTGACTCAGCCTCTGCCTTCAGACTACATACATCATTTCCACCTGCTGCCCCTTTGCAGTCAGACCCATGCCTCTGCCGGTGTCTGTCCCCATCCCTCCCTCCCTATCAGTCCTGAGCTTCCCCACTTACACTAGCATCTCATTCCACCCTGACTCCCAGCCGGCCTCCCCGCTCTGACTACATGCCCATTCAGAGGACAGACTTGCCTCCATCCTCAGACAAGACTTCCCCATCAGACCTGTCTTCTTGCCTTAGGTTCTTGCCTCTGACAGGAAGTGCTGCGTCCCCCACCCAACCTGAGCACCCAACCTCCTCTGACTACACATTCTTCCCTCTGACCTGACATCCTTGCCTTCAGGCTAGATCTTGACTCTTGACTTTGCAGGACCCTACCACTTCCTTCAGGGCCAGATTAGGGGCCTTGCCTTCTCTCTTGCCTCTGACTGGAGTCTGGGGACACTAACTAAAAGCCCCCTCCCTCTGACTTTAATTCTTCCTTTGATGACCCTAGCCTCCACCCTCAGATCACACAGCCCACCTCCTCATAGCCAACGCTGCTCTTCCCCAGCTCCGTGGCACCCTACTGAGATGGCCCTGCGTCTTACAAGCCAGGGGACATGTCCATGAGTCCGGCCACCCCCTGTGGAGGGTCCGGCTGGCCAGCAGCTGTTTGTTCCGTCTGCCCATGGCCTAATGGCTCCAACAGGCATGGGGCGACAGCCAGGCCGGGCGAGGCTTTTGCCGGGTGAGCTCACGTCTGCCCAGGCAACTGGGCCAGGGTGGGCAGCGGGCAAACTGGGCTGGGTGTGTGGGGGAGGGGATGCAGGGTTATTTGGGCTACAGCCCTGGTCTTACCCATCTGAGGGATGGACATACCCTCTGCCATACCCAGACTGCACAATCCATCCATGATGGGGAAGCTGAGGTCCAGAGCAGGCAAGCCAAGGCAGAAGCCAGAGCACAAGGGCCCTCCCCCAGGTCCCTCAGTCCCTGCACATCCCCCCTATGCCTGGCATGCCTGAGGGAATGTCCAGGCTCACAAGGGGGATGGACAGCAGCTTGAGCGTGGCCAGCGCACGCGTGCAGGGCCCCCCAACCTCACAGGGCTCCACGCCAGGGCCCAGCACAGCATCCACCACCAGCCCGTACGCGTCGTTGATGAGCTGGACCTGGGAGGGCAGGCAGGGTCAGGGGTGGCCTTAGGACACCATCCCCCACCTGCCCCTCAGTGGCTGCTGAGCGCTGACCTCCGTGGGCAGAAAGGATAGGAAAGGGATGTCCATCTTCTCGCACTGGGTAGTCAGGTCCCGGTGCAGCGGGTCCAGTGAACGTGTGGGGTAGAAGATGGTCGGTTCATACTCCTGGGGAGGGAGGCAGGAAGGGATCAGTGTGTGGGGGGCCAGCCAGGCTCCCCCAGGCTCTGCCAAGATCCCAGACCTGGCACCAGGCAGCAGACCCTGCCTGGGGCAAGCACTGGGCATATTCTGTAACTTGTCCAGCCTCTACGTTCCCTTGGGACACTACAAAGAGGAAGAACCGATTTCTGTGAGGATGGGGTGGGGGCGTAACCCTGGGAGGCAAAGAGGGTCCTTCCTACTCACAAACACCCGCAGGTGCCGGGCACAGACCAACCCCACAGCCCCGTTCTGCTCCGGGCCACACACGACCAGCACTGTCCTCTGCTTCCGGGAGAGGGCAGACAAGGGGAACACCTAGAAGGAGACACAGTGAAGGCAAAGGCATGGTGCTCGGAATTCTTCTTTGCTCATGTGGGGAAACTGAGGCCCAGGCAGTGGAAAGGACAAGGCTTGGACCTAGAGGCAATAGGATAGGGACAGAAGGAAGATTGTTCTGGGCAAAGTACAGAGCCTCTTGGGGCCTCAGTTTCCTCCTTGGAGACACAGAGTCCTTGCCTCAGGCTCTGCCAAGAGGGAGCGGGGAAAACGTGCCTCCTGCCGCCACCAGGCGCCAGGACTGTGGTTTGTTTATTCTCGGCCTGAGTTGCAGACATTCTTCCACCTTTTTCCACTGCAGTGGCTGCCCCTCCCCCACCCATTTTCCAGGCCTTGGGGGGAGGGGGGTACTTTTCCAACCTGCCATGCCCTGTCTCTCTCCGCCTGTCTCTCTCCATCAGCCTGTCTTCACTTCTCTGTCCTTCCGTATCTTTCAAACTCTCTGTGTCTCTCCCCACCTGCCTCTCTCCATCTGGTTTGTCTCTGTCTCTGTGTCTCTTTGTCTCAGTCTCTGTCTCTCAGACTCTCTGTCTCTGCAGGACTGTGCATCTCTCTCTCCTTAACACAGGGGTTAAGCACGCTGGTGTTTGAATCCCAGCCTGCTCTGACTCTGAGTGGCCTTGACGCCCCCTCTCCTCCCTCAGCCTCAGCTTGCTTCTATCGAATAGGAGTGACAATGGTTCTGGCAGGTCTATGGGGACTCTCCCTAGCCCCAGAGTGGCTCTGGGGGCCCCAGCCATACTCTAACCTCCAACCACACAGAAGCAAAATTATTTCATTTTTGAGTCTCCTTCCCAAGGTCTCAGTGAGGTCCTGACTGTGCCTGCGACCCACCATGCCACACTCAGAGTCAAGGAGGGCGACATCATTTGGCTGGCTAAGATCAAGGGGCTTCTAGATGGACTTGGGGCTTTCAGGGCAAAAACCTGATGATTGGTCACCAGGAGCTGGGCTTTGCTTCTGTGGCTTAGATTTTCACCATTTCCTTCTTCTTTGGGTACCTCGCTCAGGCTATGTTTCATTTGGAAATAAGAAAATTTATGTAAAAAAGAAAAATTGAGTCCACATAAAGATATTGAGGTTTTTTTTTTTTTTTTCAAATATACAGTGGTAATAAGAAGAGAAGGAGAGGAAGAGGAGGTGAAGCGTTACATGCTGGAACCCTAATTCTATCAGGCACTTTTCTAAGTTATTTACATTTATTAAATGGTGTCAGTTTTATTACCCTTGTTCAGGGGTAACATGGGGCAAAGTATGATAGCAGTGTCATCATTGTTTTTACTCTTGAGTCCTTTGTAGGAACCTAGAGGATGGGAGGTTTGCCCCATACCAGACACTGCTATGCTTCTCATCCCTTGGAACCCTTCTTAGGCCCCTCCCTGCCTCTGAGCCTCTGTTTCCCACCTGTGGCACAGGGTTGTTTGAGGGTACTCGGACTGCAGGAACCAATGTTCCCCATGCCCAGGACCCAGGAGATGGCAGAGGCAGGCAGTTACATCTGTACCTCAAGGGCCCCAGACCCCTCCCTGCAGCACTTCAGTCTCTGCATTCCAGCCTCTGTGTCTCTAGGTACCCTGACCTCTGCCCTGACCCTGACACCCTAGGTCTTGGGTCCCTGCCTGGCCTGGCCCAGTGACGAGCCTCTCTGGGCCTCAGTTTCTTCATCTGAGTGATGGGCTGGGGTGGCTCCAAGCAAAAAGGAGCTTCGGGAGGGCTGCACATCCACGGGGGTCATGCAGCTAGGCCAAGGGCTGGCCATCTGGCTGGGGTCAAGGCTGAGGGTCTGGGATTATGTACCTTGGTCACAGCCACAGCACTAGCATGACCACACATCTCCACCAACTGCTGTCGCCCAAACCGATAATCCTCCAGAAGCTCCCGTTCCAGGGCGGCTGCCTCCTCCGTGCTGGAGAGCAGAATAGGGAGAGACGCTCAGAGTCACAGAGAAATAGAGACTGACACCTAGAGAAAGAGGCTCGGATGGAACCAGAAATATTCTACCAATATTCCAAGGCAGTTCCTGACGTCACCCAGACCCTGTTTCCTGGTCTGAAGCGCACTTCGTTGGATGGAACCTGGCAGGCAGAGGGAGGTTTGAGACGACACCTAAGGCGAGGGCGCCCTCTGGTGGTCGAGGAAGCGCGCGGTGGTGCATGTTGGTTCTACTGCCCCAAAGCGTGAGAGACTGAGCAGGAACCAGACGCCCCCAGCCCCCAAGCTGGAAGGAACCCAGAAGGAGGAATGGGGCATGAAGAACTTCGATGGGGGCTATGGATGGATTTCAAGCAGAAGAAACCACTGATTGAGTTCCAGAACACTGGAGGGGGCTGACTGGACTGGGGGTGCATGGGGAAGGTGCGTTGTGAAGGCTACAGAGGAATTTGATGGTTCGACTTAGGGAGGCAGATGTGGGGTCTGAAGCTATGAGACCCACTGGCGACCCCTCCTCAAAGGCAGTGGTATAATTCAAATAATTGTGCCCAGAGAGATGCCAACCCACTGAGGAGAAGCCCTGCCACTGACTTTCTGAGTGACTAAGGTCTGTTTCATCTTTCTGGGCCTTGCTCCCTTCTTTGCAAAAGTAAAGGCAGGATGGGCTAGACAATTTTTCGGGGCCCAGTTCAAAATGCAAATGTGGGGGCCCCTTGTTAAAAAATTAAGAATTTCAAGATGGTGATGGAGCATTAAACTAAGTACCAGGCCTTTCTAAGCTGGCTTAGGGGCCTTCCAAGGGGCCTGGGCTTGGTGGTCGCAGAGAGGGAGAATTGGGTTTGAAGATCAGAAGGTGTTCCTCACTCCAGAATCAGGGGTTGGACAGCTGGGCAGGGTCTACGGCCTGATGCCATCTTCCGCTAAACAGGACCCAGTCCTGTTGGGAAACAGCACCTACCCCTAGTTCAGCAGACTCTAGAGAGGGTAATAATAATAGAGCCAGCCTAGAATTGTTGGAAGAACATCCAACAACTCAGAGAAGCCAAGTGACTTGCCCAGTGTCATGCAGAAAGTGAGTGGGAAAACCCAGACTTCCACCCTTGGTGTCTGTCTCCAGAGCCACAAATGGGGTATAAGCAAAGCAGCAGAGGCAGACCTACAGATGGCAGAGGTTTTTTGAGATGAATCCTAGGTTTCCCCCTTTGATTTTGTGAGCAGGAAAACACAACTTCCTGGCCAATTTTGCACGGTGATCAGGTCAGGCAGCAGGAGAGGTGGAAGTGGAGAACGAGTCCTGCTGTGGGATGGGGAGTGAGGGAGGGCCTCCTGGAGGAGCTGGCCTGGAGCACTACGAGAGGTAATCCAGGTGGCAAGAATAGTGAGGGCTAAGGTCTTGTAGTGAAACAAATTTGGCAGGTTCAAGGGACAGAATGGAGACTAGTATGGCTGGAGCAGAGTGAGCAAGACTGAGATACTGGGTCAGGAACACACTTTGGGGGCTCACACAGATGGGGGAGATAAAGGTTGAGGGCAGGGAGGCCACATGCCCCAAGACCACAGCAATCACAGCCATATTCAACCCTGAGCTTGTGTTTGGCCAGTGTGGGATGAGGCTGAAGTACAGCCTACCTCCTGCAGGCTGGCCTGGCTTCCGGGGAGATCGTTTGGGAATGTGGTTTATTTCTCTACAGCTCTGATTGCAGCTCCCACAGGAGGATGGAGAGGAAATGAGGGTGAGAGAATCATCCTTTCCTCCTCTTCTTCCTCAGTCCAAAAGCTCTGGCCTCAGGCAGCCACTTAGAACATTATCTTCCTGCCTAACTGGTCAATAGAGTGATAATGGGAACTCCATGAAAAGAGGGTGATCCAGGCTAGGAGCCTGGGGTGGTGGCTTTAGGTGCAGTATGGGGACAGGACAGAGATGTTGTAGGACTGGGGAGTTATGAGGGTGCCTCTTGCTTCACTCAACATTAGCTTCCAGATGAGAGGGACTGAGGCCCAGGATTTGTCCCAGAAGGGCTGAGGGGACCTGGTTTCAAAGGGAACTGGGCTTGATGCTCCCAAAATGCTTCCAGTAAAAGACTATTTTGGAAGCCAGGGTGCTCATACCAGATCCAGACCTTGCCTGGGCTCTCAGCTCCATCTCCTTCTCTTCATCCTCATACTTCTTGACGCTAGCCCTCCATCATTGCTCACCTGTCTACAGCAGTCTCATACCAGCCCCTCCCCCAAACTCCACAACATAAGAAATGGAGTCATTGAAAACTTGAATAGCAGATCACATCGCCATGTTGAGAACCTTTTTAAGGCTCCCCACTATTCAGAGAATACTCAAATTCCTTATCACGCCTACACACCTCCATTATGTCTCCGGCCTCAATGCCTTCTCTCCCCTTATTTACTGTGTTCTACTCCTATCCACCCCACAGAGCCCCATCACTCTTCAGTGGTGTCTGAGGCCCTAAACAACTGGCCTACTGTCCCCCATGCCGGATAATGTCATAGCTCAGCTTCCAAAACATTCTTCTCCCCCTGTCTAGGATGTGCTGGGTGTTTAGGTTGAATCTAGACATCAGCCATTCACTGGACAATTTCTGCCCTGAGAGGAGGGGCTGATTAGACAGTGGACAGAAGTGGTCAGACAAAAGGCTCTTAGATGAATCTGGTTCGCAGAGAGGTCCATAGCCCTGCTTAGGGTCCAAAGTCACACAGGATGACTCAGGACGAGGTAGGAGACAGCCACAATTGCCAGCTCTAGACCCCAAATTCATCAACCCTGTGGCAGGTGGCCCATGTGTTCAAGAATCACCCTAGCTCTAGCTCAGGAAGTGGCTTCCCTCCCTAGGCCTCAGTTTCCTTCTCTGGACAAGGTGATAGTAGCAAGTGACCCACCAAGGGCTGTGTGAGTGTTTGAGGGCCTGAGAGTAAAACAGTTCAGATGGGGAAGGAGGAATGGAGGCTCCAGAGTCCCTGGGACATGTAAAGGGGAAGCGGGCCTTAGTCGGGCTAAGGGATGATGGGAGAGTGAGTACTCATGCTGAGGAATCATCCACGAGAAGCCAGCCTGCCGCTGATGCAGTTCCCCTGGCAACGTAGGTTCAGAGGTGTCGGCAGCGCGTAGTCTGTCCGGTGAAATGCCCGGTGGGCCTCGGTTTCCGGGGCCCTCCCTGGCCATACCCCTGCTCTCATTCCCCCTCCCAGCCATGCCCCTGACTCTGGTCCCCTGGGCCGCATCGCCGCCATGGAGTCTCCGGCATCCCCTTCCCAGCTGACCTGAGGAAACGTCGCTCCTCGGGCACCTCCGCCGAATCCGGGCCAGCCGCGCCACTCATGGCCGGGGAGAGAAGCTGCGCACAGTGCGGGGTGGGTGGGTGAGGGTGCCCCACCGATGCCTTTTAAGTGCATCCCTGGATAAGCCACACCTCCTCCCCGCCCACCGTTCATGCTCGCCATTCAGGCGCCGCGGAGAAGGCGCTAAGCGCAGTCATTGGTCGGTGGACGCGGCGGACTTAACCCTTTAGTACGAGGAGCGGGGCTGCTGCTGGGATGCAGGAAGCCCGGAGACGCTAATACTGGTAGGAAAACGAAGTCTGGAGCGGCAGCAATAGGTTCCACCTCTGCTGCCTCACCTCTCTGCCCTGGTGCACTCCTCTCCAAGCCCCTAACCACCCTGGAGGGCTGCAGAATATGCATGATTCCAACAGAGGTAGGAGAATCCAAGCGTGTTTGGGAGTAGAGGCTGCTGGTGGATCCAGAAACAGCCTCTGGGTGTTTTTCCAGGTTATCCTGCTTGGCATTCCCACGCGGCGCCCCCCCAATCCCCCTGCCCCCCCGCGGCCAAGTCACTCAGTCCATGACACAGGCTAGTAGGTCTTCAGGGCTTTTATTCTTTTGTGCCGAGGGAGTGGGGTTGAAGGGCGGCCCCTACGTGTACCAGATGAAGCCGTAGGTGGCGTTGAGAATCTCCTCATTTGTGCGCAGTCCAAAGAGCTCGCCCATAATGGGTGTCACCCAGCGTGTTGTGTGGAACACAGATTCACCCACCTGAGGAGACAGTGGATATAGGTGGGGGTGCTGCTCTGTCCCCTTATCGAGGGGAATCTTACAGAGGCACAGGGAAGGAGTGGATAAACTTCAGCCCCTCGCCCCCCACCCAATCCACCCCTCAGGCCCAGCACCTGGCTGGAAACACACACGTGACTGACTGACTAACCCTGCTGGCTATTTTGTCAGAAGCTGCTGCCTTCCCTTCCTCACACCCAGCATCCACTGCCCCTCTCAGCCCCAGGTTTTTTGTGGGCTGTGCTTGTCAGTGTCTGCTGGGGACCCACCTTCCAGTCGGGCACATCCTTCATGATGATGGCCTCCTCTTCCAGGTTCTCCCGCAGCAACCGCAAGACCCTGTGAGGATGGAATGGGAAGTAGGGGACAGGCCTGAATGCCCCAAAACCCCTGCCTAAATGCACCTGCCAGACCCGTCCCTGCTCCACCCCCATTACCTACTGCTGCTTCAACCCTGCACAAATTAATCCCTTCTTTTCTTCTCCCTAGCAAACTCTTGCTGTCTTCCTGCCCCAGCCCCAACATCCCGCTCGCTCTTGCAGGAAGCCTTCCTAGTTCCCCCCCTTGGGTCTTCACTTTATGTCTAGTGCCCTCTTCAAGGGCTGACAGCAGTTCCATGTGCAAGGATGCAGCTGCCAGTCCCCATGTACATTTTGGCTGTGTCCTGTGCTGTAAGCTGGGGTACTTAGGCCTGTGACCTCCTGACCCTGGCCCTGGCAGCCCCACCTCCGGTCCTTCTCTGCCTGCAACAGTGGCATCAGCGCGATACGGGCTTCAAAGTCCTCGATCTGCAGGCGCCTGTGAAATCCCAAAACCAATACTTGGATCAGACTATGGGGGGCAGACAACACAGCCCCTGGACATTCAGGATGATGCATGGGGATGGGGGGTGAGGTAGAGAGGTGAGTGAGCAGGGCAGGGCTTGGGCAGTGGGCTCTGCCCACCAGGAACCTGAGATGGGGGTGCCTAGCTGGCACAGGCATTGGTCCACAAGACTGCTGGCTTCATGTTTTCTTTTCAATTAAAAACTTTGTTTTAATCCTAAAAATAGCCCAAGCCTGATAGCTTCAGCGAAGGGAGGTGGGGTATTCACGACCCAGCTCCTTTCTTCTCACTGCTTTTCAGCGTCTTCCAACCCACCAGCCTTGTCCATGCCGGGGGATGGTGGAAATGGAGCCATGTTGTGGCCTAGGGAGTGGCCTCTGGCTCTGTCCCCTCATCAAGGGGAATCTTACAGAGGCACAGGGAAAGAGTGAATAAACTTCAGCCTCTCTCTCCCCACCCCATCCACCAGGCAGCTGCCTTTACCACAGCCACACACACTATGGTCACTACCGTCTCTCCCTGGGAGTTTGGGCCTGGCCTCACCTGTCCTAGCATTCAGCACCCACCAGGTGCTCCTGAGTTCACTCGACAATGTGGAGTGCCCTCTCTGAGCTGAGCCTTCTCCAGCACCACCGTCAGGGATTCTTGGCCTCATGGCAGGGGGGAAGAGGGTGGGGGAGGGGAACACTAAGAATACATGTCACAGATGGGACAGGATAGAGGGGCCCAGCTACTTGGAGGCCAATTAGAAGGAGCCACCTGGCAGGGAATCGGGCAAGCTCAGAAGTGGCTGAGATCTGAACTGAGAGCACCACATACTGGCATTGCCACTGTCTAGTGTGATCAGCTTCCTAATCAGTTTTATATGGTCATTGCCTGGTCACCCTGGACAAAAACCTTCTAAGAGAACAAGTTCCAGGCCTGCCCCTCCACCACTACCTGATGGGCTGTCACAACCTGGACTCTTGCATCCCCAGTGGCAGAGGCCAAGGGGTGCCCAGTGAACACCTGGAGGCAAGCTCCTCACTTATTAGTCAATCCTTAATGGTAAAGCCCAGAAATGGACTTGCTGGGTTCCCCAGGCCTGGGGGGTTGACAAGGGGTCCCACTGTACACCAAGCCCATGGGCATGTGCCCACCCTCATCTGCATGGGGCCTACCTGCGTTCACGGTTCCATCTCATCATGCTCCAGTACCCGAAGAGCAAGGTCCCGATGCCCACGGCAAACATGCTGTAGCCTGTGGGGAGAAGAGTGCTGGCTCGGCACCTGCATGCAGCACAGGCCACCCTTGTTTTTTCTCAAGAAGCATCATCCACTCACTGTGCAAGTACCCCAGAAATATGGACAAGGGAGAAGGTGAGAATCCCCATGATCCCCTCCCAGAGATGGCTCACATTTATTTTTTTTTTATCTCTGTGGAATGTCCACCAGCCCCCTCCCTTGGACATTTCCTTCTTTGCAGCTGCAGACCACTCTCTAACACATTTGTCAACTCTGCAAGCTGGGGACACCAGGCTACCTCAGCTTCTCACAGGCGAGGCCCTTGTAGATGCAATACTTCTGCCCCCTTGCCAGTTTCTGTAAGGTATAGGCCAGGCAGGGACTGCAGAAGGGCCCATGAGTCTAGAGGTTTATGGCTGGGTGCCCTGGCCCCACCATCTTCTGGAAGGTTGCCTGGTCCCCAGTCGGCCATTCCTCATGAGGAAGGTAGGTGTCCATGGCTGGGTCCCAGCTCCATGGCGGTTCCTGGCTGCTTGGGCCACCTCTCTGTATGCTGCCCACAGGGGGATGGACAGGGCTGCCAGAGGCAAGCAGTACCCTGCAGGGACTGCCTACTGTCCCCTGGGTTCCTGGGGTGTTGCTGCTCCTGGCCCAGCAGCGTCAACCCAAGCCCTGTCCCCACTCACCCAGACCCCAGGGTACAGGCTGCCATAAATATTACTGAGCACCAGCAGGCATCCAAGCTATAATCCTGACTGACAGGCTGTGGACCTGCTGGGATCTTTAGGGAGGCCCGGCCACCTGGGGCCAGGCTCACCTTGCACCCTCTCATCTTTTCTGGTCTCTTCTCTGGCCAGGCCTTGTGGTTGCTGTGATGAATGCACAAGCTCAGCCAGGTCAAGCTCTAGTTAACACTCAGCAAAAAAAAACGGTAAATGGTGGGTGAGGCCACTCCCCAGGCCTTGTAAGGGGACAAAGTGGGGGCTCTTTCTTCTTCAGCTCAGCTCCTGAACAAGGCTCATCAGGCACCTCTGCTGGACCTGGAGATAAATGAGAAACTGGCTACATTTTTCCCCTTTTAGTTCAATCTGTTAAAAACACCAGCCCAGGGTAAGACAGTTCCACATTCCAGGAACAGATCAGCAAGGGCACCCTGGTTCCTGTGCTGAGAGGCGGGACCTCTCCTGAGAGGCTTAAGTGCCCAGGATCCCTCCCAGCACACCAAATGATTGGCCACCTGTGCTAGCTAGGTATTTCATCAGAGCTGCCTCATTCTTTTCAATAGTTGCAGAAAGACCAAGGGGCCTCCTCTTTTGACCCAGCCCCAGCGGACAGACCTGGGCTGTCTTTGTGAAACCCCTTGCCATCATCACACCAGGCACCCAAGTGTGGGCCATCTGTAAGATAAATTCCAGGACTAAGGCAGCCTTTACAATTATGCAGCTCTAACTCATTTCTTTCTCACTGCTGGCTTCAAGGCCAAGACCCCAGGCCATCAGGGGTGTCTGTGCCTCTGGATCTGCCCGTATGGTGGAGGAGGCTGAGGAAGGGCATACCCAGAAGGGTGTGTGGACTATGCACTAAGAAGACCTAAATACATGTATCAAAAACAGGAATAAAGAATGGTAACAACTACATTCCTATCAGTAAGTACCTCAAATAGAAAAGAATTCAATTAAATGCTCCAACCAAAAGAGTGGATGAATGGAAAGGAAAACAAGACCCCTCCTACATGTTGCCTATAAGAGAGTCACTTCAGATTAAAAGACACAGACTAAAAGGGGATGGAAAAATATATTGCTCTGATGGACCTAGAAGGTATTTAAATCAGGCAGAGAAAGATAAACACTATATGATTTCATTTATATGTGGAATATAAGGAATAAATAGAACAAACTAATCAATAACAGACTCACAAATATAGCAATTTGGTGATGGACAGAGGGGAGGGGAGTTTGGGGGGCTGTGAGAATGGAGTGAAGGGTTAAAGAAGTACAAATTAGTAGCTGATGGGTGGATACGGGGGTGGGGGGAGCACGGCATAGGGAATGCAATCAGAATGAATACGCTGGCTAGATGGAGGGTCAGGGGAGGGAGGGAGCAATTGGGGGGGACCGTTTTACGAACTATACAGATGTCTAACCAATGTACTATATACTTGAAACTAATTAAAATTTAAAAATAAATAAATAAATAAATATTGGTGGTTAAAAAATAAAAAAGACCTAAATAAATGGAAACTGTTCATGGGATCATAACATTGTTCAGATGGCAATACTCTCCAAATTGAGGTAGATTTAACGCATTCTCCATCAAAATCCCAACCTTTTCCCCCACAGTCCCACTGAAACTGACAAGATTATAAAATTCATATGGAAATCCAAGGGACCAGAATAGCCAAAATCATTTTGAAAAAGAAGAACAAAGTTGGAGGACTTGCACTTCACAATTTCAAAACTTATCACACAGCTGTGTGTACAAGACAGCGTGGCACTGGCATTAGCATAGACATGTACATCGATGGAACAGAGCTGAGAGTCCAGAAATAAACCATTTATGGTCAATTGATTTTGGACAAGGGTGCCAAGACAATTCAATGGGGGAAAGAATAGTCTTTTCAGCAAATTAGACAACTGGATAGTCACATACAAAAGAATAAAATGTGCTCCTTCCTTCCCCCATCCACAAAAATTAATACAAAATGGATTTTATCTCAATATATGAGCTAAAACTATAAAACTCTTAGAAAACAGAGGAATCAGTCTCTGTAACCGTGGATGAGGCAATGGTTTCTTAGATATGACACCAGAAGCACAAAAGAAAAAATAGATGAATTGGACTTCACTAAAAAACTTTTGTGCTACAAATGATACCACCATTGAGCTGAAAAGACAACCCGCAAATGGGAGCAAGTATTTGCAAATCACATATCTGCTAAGAGAATAGTATCCCAAATTTATAAAGAACTATTAAAACTCAATAATATCAAGATAAACAATCCAATTACAAAATGTGTAAAGGATCTGAATAGACATTTCTCCAAGGAAGCTATACAATGGTCAACAAGCACATGAAAAAGATGCGCAACACCATTGGTTACCAAGGAAATGCAAATCGAACCATAATGAGTACCACCTCACACCCACTAGGATGGCAAAACTCAAAAAAAAAAAAAAAAAAGGAAAATAATTATCGTTGTCCAGATGTGGAGGAATTGAAACTTCCATACATTGCAGGTGGGAACGTAAAATGGTATAGCCAATTGGGAAAACAGTTTGGCAGTTCCTCAAAATGTTAAATGTGGAGTTACCATATCTACCACGGAGTTACCATGACCCAACAATTACAGCCTTAGATGAAATTTCATTCAAGAGAAATGAAACATGGCATATAGATACTTGTAAACGCATGTTCATAGCAGTGCTGTTCACAACAGTCAAAAAGTAGAAACTCAAATGTCCATCAAGTGGTAAATGAATATCCAAATGTGGTCCATCCATACAAGAATATTATTCAGCCATAAAAATGAAGCATTGACATATGCTACACGAACATTAAAAACATGTTGAAAGAAATCAAAACAGGACACTTTATGAATGATTCCATTTACATGAAATGTCCTGAAGAGGAAAATCCATAGACAGAAAGCAGAATAGTGGTGGTCAGGGGGAGAATGGCAAGTGACTGCTAATGGGGCATCTTTTTGGGGTGATGAAAATGTTGCAAATTTAGATTACTGGAATGGCTGCACAACTGTGAATAGACTAAAAACCAGTGATTTGTAAACACGAAATAGGTGAATTGTATGGTATGGAATCTCAATAAATATGTTAAAGACACAAGAAAAAGAAGAAAGCACCACACACTTGGGGCAGAAGAGTACAGAGAGGAGCTGAGTGTGAGAGATTAGAGGTGGGGGTGGCAGTCACTCTGGGAGCAGTGTAGGTTAAAGGCAGCCTGAGCCTGCTTGACATGTGCTGGGAGCCACAGTGCTTTGACAAGACCAGGGGAGGGTAGGACTGATGGCGAGAGAGGCACTGTAGACCAGGGCTCAGAAGAGGCAAGGCTGGAGGGCCAGGAGGAAGAGGATGAGGACAGAGTACAGGATACAGCACAGGGCCTTTGCACTCGCTGTTCCCCTCTGCCTGGGGACTTCTTAGAGAGGTACCTCCAGCCTACCCTGGCTAAAGTAGGCCCCAGTTAGCCGAGGCCTTACTAGTTGCCACAACAGGAAATTCTGGCATGATTCGTCTATCTCCTCACCTAGACAGCGAGCTCCCTGAGACAGAGTCCACAATCATGTGCACATTCGACAACTAATTACTGAATGAATGCAGATAATAAACAAAGACCACACCACTGAAAGAGATACCTTCCTCACCTTTCAGCAGCCAGAAAAGACTGGGGTGGGTTTGTATGTACTACAATGAAAGGTGGTATAAAGGGGGGCGATTAGGAGATCCAATCCTAGGCATTGGTATTTAGGGCCCATGGGAGGCACAGCTGTGTTATGAACAAGAAGAGGGCTGGGATAAAGGGCATGTTCGTGACTTAAAAATAAAAGAGATGCTGACTGGGGGTTGCTCAAGGAGGCCTGAGGGCTGGAATCCTTCTGCAGCCTGGTGTGGATACAGGTCACATAGGTGTATATGTGTAAACAGACTTCATGCAGCACACCTGAATGGTGCACTGGCCTGGCTATTAAGTTATACTTTGAGAAAAGAAGAGACTCAGATCACTTATTTTCCTTCAATCAGCTCTAGAATGAGTAGAGTGGTCAAGTGGTGACAAATCTAGCTTGTAGCTTATTCCTCTATGGCCCTTGGCCTAAGAACACTTTCTGGTCTGTAAATAGTTGTAAAAAAGCAGCAGCAGTGGACAGAAACTATCTCATCATCAAAGTGTAAAACATTTATCCAACCGTTTACAGAAAAAGTTTGCCAACCTCAGTTCTTGGATACAAAAGAGTCCAGAAGGGGAGGAGGAGGATTTAAGTTCTCACTTGACATTAACTTTACTACTGTCTGAATTGCTACTTTTTTTCTTTTTTTACCATGCCTATGAATTTTTTTTAACATGCACAGATTTTGAATGTAAAGTTTGAAGACCTACAGCAAATGTACTCACCCTTGTTTTAGATTTCTTTGCATTTCTGTTAATCATGGGTGCCTTTCACTTTTTTACATTTTTCTGTGATGAACCAGTAACAAACTTTAAAACGTTACTTAAAACACTGGAAAATTTAACAACACATATTCCTGGGACATCTTGCAGGTGGGGGCCACCAGCGAGGAACCACTGCATAGAACATCTTTTAAATTTCCTCGGCGTTCCGGGTTTTGGTCCTAGTTTTGCTCTGGGTGGGCCTGGCGGGGGAGGTCGCAGCCTCTTTTAGTTTCCCCAACTGTGAGAGGAAGCGTGGCCGAGGACTAGGAGCGCAAGCTATACTAATCTCGGTTTAATATACTGTGAAATGGAAAAAATTAACGGGACCGACTCCTGGACTGCTACCAGACAAAGTAAGGGCTTAGTAAACGCTCGACAAATTACAGCAGTTATCGTTATCGTTACCGCTGAAGCTATCAGGGATCCCGAAGCTCCGCCTCTCATCACGCCGCGGGTAAACTGAGGCTCTCTAGCTTCCCTTGCGCCCCATCCCTGCCGCGGCGCCCAGAAGGCCCAGACCCTGACACCATGGCGCAGGCGGACACTGACCCGACATTCCCCGACGCGGAAGGTTCCGCTTGTAGTCGATGGGGCCGTAGCCCCCCGGTGGTGGCATGTCCTGCTTCACCTTCGACGCCGCCATGTTTGCAGGGCTCCCCACCTCCGGTCGCGGGCGGAAATGACGTAATCCGCAGCCGCCGCCACTAAGTGTGGCGGAAGCGGCCGTGCAGGTGTCTGGCTGGCCCAGGGAACCTAGGGCACTGGTGTAGAGACTCTACAGTACGGGAGAACTCGGGCTGCGGGGCCTGGCTATGGCCAAGGAATCCTGGTTTTCTTTTCTTCCAGACGGGGCGTGGCCACCCGGAGCCCGTGGGGTCGCCCGGGTCCTTGCACTAAAGGACCTTCCGTTCACCTTCCCTTTAGGGCATTGCGTAGGACAGTTAAGCTCCCGAGGGAGCCAGGTCACTGCGCTAATCTTCCTTTCGCGTTTTCTCCCCTAGGAGGTTCTACGGGCAGCGCAGGGCTCCACATAGTCAGCGCTAGGTACAAGAAGTTGGTTTGATTTGACTAGCGAGGCGCCACCCCAATCCTAGACACGGATTCTACTCCCCGATGGTGGTCGGAAGCCCATGCTAGTGGCCTCTCATCGGGAACTGGACCATTCAGAGCGATTATGAGTCACAAAGCCCTAGGGCCTTGGGGGACCCTGGTGGGGCGGGGTCCGAGGGGGCCCACCCCGAGGCGGAATGACGCCCGCGGTCACTTCACAAGGCAGAAATTGTTACCTGGGTAATAAAAGGCACCGCGGCGGCGGGGGCCCGGGAGTGGGCACATGGGGGTGCGGGTGTGCAGGTGCCAAGCGCCATGGGTTAGGCCCGAGATTGGAGTCCGGCCGCCCCCCGACAGCAGCCGCCTCCTACTCCCCCGCGCGCCCCAGGCGCCACCATGTCGGGCGACAAACTCCTGAGCGAACTCGGCTATAAGCTGGGACGCACAATAGGTGAGGGTAGTTACTCCAAAGTGAAGGTGGCCACTTCCAAGAAGTACAAGGGCACGGTGGCCATCAAGGTAGTAGACCGGCGGCGCGCGCCGCCTGACTTCGTCAACAAGTTCCTGCCACGAGAGCTGTCCATCCTTCGCGGCGTGCGGCATCCGCACATTGTGCACGTCTTCGAGTTCATCGAGGTGTGCAACGGGAAGCTGTACATCGTGATGGAGGCGGCCGCCACCGACCTGCTGCAGGCTGTGCAGCGCAGTGGGCGCATCCCTGGGGGGCAGGCACGCGACCTCTTCGCACAGATCGCCGGTGCTGTGCGCTACTTGCATGACCACCACCTGGTGCACCGCGACCTCAAGTGCGAAAACGTGCTGCTGAGCCCCGACGAGCGCCGCGTCAAGCTCACAGACTTCGGCTTCGGCCGCCAGGCACATGGCTACCCGGACCTGAGCACCACCTACTGCGGCTCGGCCGCCTACGCATCGCCCGAGGTACTCCTGGGCATTCCCTACGACCCCAAGAAGTACGACGTGTGGAGCCTGGGCGTCGTGCTCTACGTCATGGTGACTGGGTGCATGCCCTTCGACGACTCAGACATTGCTGGCCTGCCTCGGCGCCAGAAGCGTGGCGTTCTCTACCCCGACGGCCTCGAGCTGTCCGAACGCTGCAAGGCCCTGATCGCCGAGTTGCTGCAGTTCAGCCCCTCGGCCAGGCCCTCTGCTGGCCAGGTAGCACGCAATGGCTGGCTGCGCTCGGGGGACTCCGGCTAAAAGCCGGGGTTCCCTCCATTCCCGCCGCCTCGAGCACTGCGAAAGCGCAACGTACGCGCGAGAGGCGAGCTTCCAGAGTCCCGCGAAGCCGCCGCATGCCACTGCACAGGCGTCCTTCCCCCTTTCCCCTCTTCCTCGACGGCGAGGGCCACAGTCGCCTCTGTTTGGAATCTAGCTCCTCCTCCACGATCCAGAGAGCAGGAGGTTGCATGTGCATCCTCGATTCCCTGCAGGAAGGTCCCGGGAGGGGGCGGGACACGAGGATACGGAAGCCATTGCGCCTGCGCGGAATGAGCGACGGCTGCGCGGCGGGCGGCTGCAACCTGGAGGAGCTGCCAGCGAGAGCAAGCTCTCAGGTGGTGTCGGTTGCCATCATGACGTGCCTGTCGCCGGGGGGCGGTGCGCTCCGGGCGCCGCCCCAGTTGACACTTGCAATAAACTCGCTCTACCTCGCACCTGGCTCCAGCGATGGCCCATTTTACGGATGAGGGGTGAGGGAGTTGCTTCCCCGGGAGAAGGGAGGCGCGGGCGCTTCATTTTAGAGAAAAGCTTGTTAAGGCTCTTGCTCCAGTTCTCAAAAGGGAGTTGAGAGGATTCGAACCCGGACCTTTTGGGCTCCCTAGCCTGGGCAGAGTCGAAGGGACTTTGAGGTCGCACCCCCGGGTCTTGATGGTCCCAGGTATGGGCTGCTAGGCTAGGGAGCAGGGACTCAACACTCTTCTCGTGTTTAGGGATCGAACAGCGGGGCGGGGCTGTCTTGACATAAACAGCATTTACAGATGAGGAAATTGAGGCTTACACAGATGTCACCTGCCCAAGAATAGAGTTGAGATTTGAACTCAGATATGGCTGAAATGGGGTGGGGAGGTGGCGGAAGCTCTCCTTAGTGATAGCCTTAATGAGACTAAGAGTCTCGGCGGTGGGGGTGGGAGAGTCAAGGATGCGGTGTGAGTCCACCCGGCCAGCTGGTTAATTCAGTCCTTTCCATTCATGCATTTATTGAACCCCTGCTCTGTTCCAAGTTCTGGATCTCAGCAAAGAGGCTTAGATACATCCCTGCCCTCAATGAGGAGGCAAGTGAAAAGTCAAGTGTGAAAGAACTGAGTGGAAACAACAACAACAAAAAAATTAAAAAAAAAAAAAACTAAGTTGTGCTAAATTCCAGGTAGGGGGTGACCTAGGAGGGATAGAAGGAGATATATGAGCTGAACCCTGAAAGAATCGGCCACTGGAAACAGTGGAAAAGTGTTCCACACGTTCTCAAACAGGATGGAGCTGGTGTGTTTGAGTAATGCTGGAAAGCTCCTGTGTCTGGAATGGAGAGGGAGTGAAGAGGTAAAAGTGTCTCTCTGGAGAGGGGAAGTTAGGAGTTATTTTGCTATGATAAGGTTACTGGTATGAGAAACGTTTCCCTGAGCCTTAATCCTTACCCACCTCCATCTGAGGCCCATGACCAGTCTCTAAGGAGGCTGGTCAGCTTGTGGGTCTTACCATGCCCCACCCCTGCTCACTCACCCTCCATGACTCTAGGTGCCCTGGGGATTAATTGCCAGCTCTCCCCTCATCCCCTTCAAATAGGCTGTGGCCCCACCTCTCTCATTTTGCAGATGAGGAAACTGAAGCTAAGATAGGGGAATTGCCTTGCCTCCAATCGTGGTTCACACCTGAGCTAAGACAGAAAACCGAACCCTTCTGGTTTACCCTTCTGCCCTTTCCTGACCTAGATCATACCTTGGGCTCTGCACCTGGAAAATGAGGACAGATAGCCATCATTGGGGTTGTTGGGAAGGGTTGTGGCTCACTGGTGGATCATATTTAAGCCTTCTCAAGGCTCCCGTTGCACTCAATAAAACCCACATTATCACTCCTTTTCCTGAAGTCCAGCCACACTACTTTTCTCAGCCTCGACCTGCCAGGCTTGGGCACACTTCTCAGAATTCACTGGCTGTTCCCACTCCCAGAAACACTTTCCCCCTCTCTTCATTCAAGAATTGGCCTAAAACGTCTCCTCCTTGTGAGGCTGTGCTTTCCTTTTGTCCTTGTCACAGGTGCAATCCCCATGCTTAGGGTATGGCACATGCCTTTTTCTGTCCCTCACTGATGAATCTGCATGAGCAATGGACACAAGTATTCTCCTGTCCCATAGGCAGAGAGCCATGGCTTGGGTCAAAGGGGACGAGGTCTCAGAGACCAGGGAAAGTGTTGTCCCATTTGTTAGCTGGAGAAACACTTGTCCCTGGTCCATTGAGCCTGTGGCTGGATCCAGCAGACTCATTTGAGGGCTGAGTGCAGAGCCCCCAAGAAAGCAAGTTAAGTGTGCTTCTTGCAGCCAGTGTTGGGAGCGTGGGGCACCAATCGGGATGTTACAGGTAGACGAGGATAGGTTTGGATTTGTCAATTAGTTCTGTGCCTGCCCAGGTGAAACCGAGCTGGCTGTTGGGGAGAGCAGTTAGCCCTCCAGCTAAAGGCAGGGATGCCTCAACAACAAAAACAAAAAACAGCAAAAAAATAATAAAAGCACCTAGGAAAACAATGGTAACACTACCAAAGTGATCACAGGTCTCACAATATGAATAAAATTTGGAATTGTGTCCTCTGAAAACAAATCTTCACCAGTAATTGTTCAAGGCCTGGCTAGGTAGCTCTGTCTGTACTTAAAACCTACATCTGTAATAGCATGTCCTGCAGCAAAGACACTCACTGTGGAGCCAAGCCTGAAAAGCACTCTGGAAAAACCCAACACTCCAGGGTGGAGGCTAGAAGGGGCTAAGAGCCAGTCCAATGGGTTTTACCCATTGGACTGTCACCACACTCCCCCAGGTCACAAAGTCCCAGGCCTTGTAAAGAAATGGAGGTCCAGAAGCGAGACCACGGTGCCCAGTTGGGGAGAACTACTCCAGGGGAAGTGAAGTCTGAAAGAAGCCCAAGATGTCGCATCCTTTGCTGCACCTCCCTGAGTCTCCAACCTGCCCCAAAGCTGGGATGAAATAATGAAGGTAAACCAAGGCCAAGGGGACAAAAGAAAAATACAACAAACACATAGTCCATTTCTTTATTGTCTTTCAGATTCTAAAACTTCCTGACACCATGTATAGCCATTGATTCCAACCTGTTTATTGTAACTTCTATTCTGGTTTAGTGGTCAACTTTTACATTATCAAAGATTTAGTCAATAAATACAAGTGACGCCCCCCCCAAAAAAAAGCCACCTCTCAAATACCCTGCACTAGTGTAACTTTTTATTACACTTTTAAGGATTATAAAACAGCTGTCTAAAAAAGCTCAGTCCAATCCTTTAGGAAAACGTTATATGCAGCATAACTTGGCATCAAAGAAAAACCCTGTGGCAGAGCAACAAGGACCACCTTTTCTGTGACGAGAATGTTCATATTACTTATACAAAAAAACTCCATGTCTCTCCATCCACTGGAGTAACATGTGGGACATATAGCAGAGCTGTTCTCAGTTGCCTCTTTCATTTCCTCTGCCCTGGGGCGAGATTTTTGCTTCTTAGTCTTAAGAGGACATACAGGACTAAAGGTACCCTGGAGAAGGATCATCCTTGGCCTTGTCAAAGGTGTGGGTCCCAGCATCACAGTTGGCATACTGAGACCAGAGTCCCCATGACATTGGCAACACGGCCCAGAGCCATGGATGGCTCCAAGGGGACATGTCTATCTGTGCACATACATGTGCACTTGGCCATTTTAAACCTGCTCTCCCATCAAAACAGGGAAGGAATAAGCTTTGTTATTTAACACCACACCCCAGTCCACAGAGTGGCTATTTTAAGTTTCTAGTTGCTGTCAGAGGTTTTTGTCAGATAACAAGGGGCTGTTACAATTGCCATTTGGGCCTGAGGGCTCCCACATTCTCACTGCTCCTGGGAACCAGGTCCTTTCAGACTCAACGCTCCCATGGGGAGACAAGGCCCCAAGCACTGTAGATCTTGAGGGGGGTGAGCTTTGCTGTTGGGAGAACACCCTTAATGTTAACATCCTTTCCTAGTATATTCAAATCCCACACCCAGAAAGGGATTTAATGATGCCTTTCCTGTAGGATCTTAAAGTTTATCACACAACCACCCACTTGAGGATTGTTATAGAAATTACACTGCAAAGGAAGAAACTAAAGAAAAGGGGGGGGGCCTTGAGATAGTAGAATTAACGAAATATGAAAGTATCTGACGTTCTTGTCCCCTTCTTAAAAAGCTACGTTTCCAGCACAGTAAGTCATCTCCGATGAGAACATGCTTGGGAATGCTGGGCTGGATAAGGCATAACCAGGGCCTCGCTGTCCCATCCTCCACCAGAGGTGGTCTGGCAAGGAGAGATGAGGTGGAGAGGGGAGGAGAGGTGGTTCCTGAGTGCAGTGATAAGCCAGGTTCTGGTGGGACTTGGGGGCCAACATGTGCTCCCCAGTCACAGACCCAGTCAACCCTAGCTGGAAAGTGACAACCCTACAGCATCCCGCCAGTACAGAGGTGACCTTGGCCTGGACACCTGATTCTGTTACTACATAGGACTGAGGCCTATTTGCTGGGAGTGGCCAGCTGAGGGCTCCTTGTTAGAGGATTTGGAGTCTGGCCGGTGTCACTGAACAGAGAGGGCTAACAGCTCAAGGTAGTATAAGACAGATATTTATTTGCCAGGCACACAGAAAAATGCGAGGAATAGAAACGCTTGCATACTTTTGAGTTTTTGGTGTAAAATCACACCCTTTCCCCCCACTCCTGAATGTCAATTTCCCTCTTTCCCCCCAAATCCCTGGATCTGGTAATGAAAGCCACCCTTCCCTGCCCTCCCCTCCTTCAGCCCATCTAGTCAAAACAAAAATCAATGAGAAATTTGGGGTTTTACACAACAAAAACTTAGAACATTTTGCAAAACTAGGTCTTCTACCTAGGTCTTCTACCGCATGTCAAAAATGTTTTCTAAACACTGATATTCACACAACATGAGAGAGGGGGTTAAATGAGCCTTTATTAGAATGTTGAAGCAGTGTGTTCAAAGAAGGCGGCCCTACAAAATAAGGGTTTTAAATTAAGTCCCTAACTGCATGGACAGGAAAACCAGGACTGGGGCTGAAGTGGGGAGCGTCATACTCCATCTCCACACTGACACATGTGCATGCACACATGGATGCCCTTGCATCTGCATGGAGCCAGCCCCGTGTACAGCACACACAGGACAGCTTCTGCCTTTCCTCATGGAACCGATTTTTAAGGAGTGGGAGAAACCAAAATGAAACACAACTAAGAGCAGACCTGATCCTTTGTAAGACATTTCTGTAGACTCTAAAAAGGGTTAAAAAAAAAAAAAAGTCCAAAGGAGAACGCTGGCAGCATGGCCCTGCTTTAAGGGAAGGTTCTAAACTAGACCCAAACGGAAACCCTGAAGTCTGTGGTGGGGGAGGGATGCCTCCCCACCTGATACACCTAACGGGAGCACAGGCCAGGGCAGCTTGGGATGATGTCCATCAAAATAAGTAAGAAAAGAAAAGGAAAAAATTTAATAAAATAAACCACAACAACAAAAAAACACAACAGCCTGCCCCTCCAACTTCTCGCTCAGGCTCTGGACGTTGCTGCCAGTTCTCTCCACCCTCTTCCGTAGGCAACGGCACAGCTTCCAGGATCCCGGGCTCTCTAGCTGGGTCTGGGCTGCAGTTTGTTCTTCTGCTAAGTGTGAGAGGTCAGGGGTTTCCTGGATGAGCAGCAGCACAAGCCTTCTGCTGGAGTGAGCGAGGGCTGGTTGCTCAGCGGCCCACCCTCTGGGTCATGGGGGCCGCGCTTGACAGAACCCCTGGGTCTGCACGGTTTACTTAAACTCCATCATTGTGAGGTGATTAAAAAAAAAAATCTGTCAACCTAGAGATTGCCGTGAAGGAAGGCAGTCAAAGATTGGGAAGCTAAGACAGGAAAAAGCAAAAACAAAACAGAATGCTCCGCTCAACTTCAGAAGCCCCGGCGCCAGTCTTGCCCTAGTGTGTTGTGTCACAGTGTCCAGGCTGCCTGTGCGCCCTGTGGGGGCTGAAGGGGAGGGTGGGAGCAGAACTAGCCCCCGAGGTCCGCTTTTCTGCTGGTGTTGGGCAAACTAAAGGCAAAGAAAGGAGGAAAGCCCACGGGAAAGGTCCCCCAGTGATAATCCTCATCCACCTGTGAAGCAGCCCCGCAGCCGTGATGAGACTTTGTGGCGACAAGACTTTGCAGCCAAGAACGGAGCTCTTGCTTCTGCAGCATGGCTGACGCTTGCTCACTCTCTCAGGGAGCAGAGTGTCTTCCTGAGCGGAGGGTGGCGGGCCAGGTGGGAGGGAGGTGGGAGCCTGTTCTCCATTGGGCCAGGCTCACACTATTTCCACGTGGCCGACTGGGGGATGGAGCGTGGCGGGATCATGTCCAGGAGGTACTCCCGCTGGCGGTCCACCGCAGAGGAGGTCTTGTGCACCGCCAAGCTTGGGCTGACAAACGCAAGGGCCCCACCTGCAACAGAACAGAGCAACATGCTGAAATGGCTCCAGCCAGACAGAGACTGCCAAGAGGACCCCAGCCTCAGCGAGGCCAGCCGAGTTTGGGTGGTAAAAATCCCAGTCTCAGACCCAAAGAGAATTTATGGAATAATCACCTTTACGATGTTCCCAGACTCTGCCATGGTAACAGAGATTCCATCAGTTCCCTGAGAGTTTGTAAACTGAGGTGTTCACCACAGTGCAGTTTAGAACAGTGAAAAATCACAAATGACTAAACTATGAAACTGGGAAATCAGTATGATGGAATACCATACAGCCATTAAAAGTGATAAGGTAACATTCTCTCAAACTAGGGACACAGAGGGACACAGACTGGTGAACACAGCATGATTCCCTCTGTAGGACACTAGACACACATGACACTCAAGTGAAGAGGCAGACTAGGGAAAGGCCCTAAGTGCTACATTTGTTCTCTTGGGGTAGAAAGTACCTGCCATTGCCATCACTCTCTCTTTTTATATTCTCCAAATATCCCCAATGAACAAGTTTCACTTTAGTAACTGGAAAATGAAGAAATGACCCCGACACATAAACACACTAAGGTTTTGGCTGGCCTGGCGTAAGGACTGCCCTGGATCCATAGCTACAGTAGGGACCCCCAGAGTCACTGCATTACCCCAACAGTATTTCGGGTGGAGGTTAATATACTTTGTGGAACAGGGTTCTGAGATCTAATGCACTCGGGAGCCCTCCCTGAGTATTCAGGGCAGCACTGCCAATGAGATCCCGCCCAGTTTCCCTCAGCTCACCACCCAGAAACCCAGGGTAACCAGGAGCGCTGGCAAAATTCTCCTGGGAAATGAAGCTTCTAAGCCTTGACACTTTAACCTCTGACCCGACAGATGAACACAGCAACTATTTATTCCTTCAGATTCTCTTTTAAACGTTACCCTTTAGAGCACACATTGTTTTCAAATGGTTGTTATCACTTATTTCATAAACCTTCAAATTTCCCAGGAAAGGAATTCCTGACCAGCCTATGAGTTCTTAGTTGTATCTTAAACACGCTGAGCAAAAGTATCTCTGCTTGTATTGTTTACAAATGCTCTCTACTCTCCAGGTGGCCCCAATTCTTCTGTAGTTGGACAAACGTCCTCCCTTCCCTGAGCTCCTCTCCTGAGGGAAGCTCTGAGACTTGGGCATGTCTCAAACCCGTGGACAGCTGCGTGCACAGTGGGCTCCTGTGTTTCATTTCCATAGATGGGCCAGCTTTCCCAGGTCTGACTGGGGTCCATCACATGATGGCGCCCCTTTTTCCTATAGGTGTGTGGCAGGTACTCGTTCTCACAAGGAGTGCTCACTCATCTTCACTCAGCCTTTTATGCCTACCTTTCACTTTCCCATTTTTGATGGACAAAAGAAATATTCAAGTTTCATCTTAATACCAGCATACAAATGATAAATTAAAAAACATATATATAATACTGTACACCTGAAACTAACCAATGTCACCCTGATAAATTTTAAAAAATAAAAAAATAAAAAACAAAATGACCTAGGATGGTGGAACCTATGATGGATGGTAGAAGACTGAAAAACCTCCACCTGAGGGTCTCCACATCTCCTGGGTCATTCCTCAGAGGCCTTTGCTGCCAACCTCAGTTAAAATCTCAGTCTCCACCCCAGGGTCACCCCCCTTCCCCTCCCTGCATTCTTGTTCTATCCGCACTTTTCACCACCTGACCTGTCCAAGGCAGAAGGTGGAAAGAGAATGTGCCATAAAGCAGGGAATAAAGGACACTGGCTGAGCAAGTAACAGAGTTAGTGCAGCAGGAAAGGCACAACCTAACACTAAAAACAGGCATTCTTATGGTGGGGTGCAGGGGGGCACACATGAGTTGTCAAGATGAGCATCTTACGGTGAGAGAAGTCCACTGAATGGCAGGGGTGACAGTGCCTGAACTGGGTCTGCCCTACGTTTTGGGTCAAGGGCTAAGAGTTTTGGTACAAAGTGTGGAGACAGTGAGGGCAATCAATACGTACCCAGGGCTGGCACTTGCTCAGGGTGTCCTATTTAGTAAATAAAAGAGATTCTGCATGAGGGTCGGGGGCAGCTGCTCTTAGGGAGAGGCCTGAGAGTTCAGGGCCCTTTTGTACCATTTCCCTTCGCCCTGTGTATATGCATATCTTTGTTAAAAATAAAGAAGGGATGGACCCAACCATGGCAAGGTCCCTACTTTGAGCCCTGCAGAGGCCACCCACCTGTACTCAGGGGTGCCTTCTTCCAGTTGGAGGTGGCATTGCTCTTGCCGGCACTCACGGCTCTCTCGGAATGTCTGCCGGTCCTGCTGACGAGGGCTGTGGCTGAGGCTGCGTTCTGCAGTTTGGGTGACTGACTGAATGTGTGCAGCACGCTTCTGGGTGTCGTGGCTGAGCCCCGGGACAGCTGGCTGGAGGCCTACAGTGGAGAAGAGGGTGTGATGGCTCACATGGGGAAGGGGGCGCAGAGGGCGAGACGCTCAGTGAAGCCTCTCCTTGCTCTGGCCGACCTCTTCCCACCCACATGGGGTCCCTAAAGTCCAAAATCAGGAGACCAGGTAAGTTATACCAAGAGGAGAGGGGAAGGAAAGAGACAGACAGACACGCAGGCAGCTGACGTGGTCACGGTCTGGGGTGGAGGGCTGATTGGTGGTGTGGCGCAGGGGGCTCCCAGCACTGCAATTCTGACCTGTAGCACAGCCCCGTTACTCCAGTCGCGGGCCTCTCCTGAGCGGAACGCCAACTTACGCCGGGGTTTTATGACCTACACAAACGGGGGTTGAAATCAAGGTCAGCACCATCCACAGGCCGGCCTAGGTGGACCTAGAGTGACCAAAGGGCAGCAGTTGTGGCCACACAAGGCCTAGTCCCCACAGGACAGGCCGCTTCCTGAGGGCAGTGTGGCCTCCCACTATGGAGGGACCTTGAGAAGATGTGGTCATTAGTGAATTACAAATGACTTCCAAGGATACAAAAAACTGCCAACAGGGAGCTTTGGGTCTACAGGGGGTGGGAAAGCAAAGCATTAAAAAAAGCAACCAAAAAAAAATTTCAAACTTGCTTCTCTCCTTAATTTAGCTAGAACATTTCTTCCAAACGCCCCTTGTATCTCAATGCGGCTTTCAGAAAAGTCCTCTAGACAAGAAGTACTTGTCAGCTGGCACAACGCGCGTGAAAGCTACAAAATCTAAAGAAACTGCAAATTAGTATTTTCACCACCAAACACCACCATTAAACGCAATTTAGACGCACAGTTAACAATTGGGCAGATGCTCGCCGCGAGTGTGGGAAAGAACATGAGAACATCCTGCCCGCTAGCAGTTAACTCTCTGCCAGGGAACAGAACTCTCGCCTAGTGGGCAAGGCCCCAGCCTGGCTCCCAGGCCTCGGGCTGTGGTTCTGGCTCCTAGACAAGGACTCACCTGCTTCAGCGTGGGGTGGGTGGTGGTGGCAGGCTCAGCTTTGGCCTGCACAGGAGCAGTGCCCTGCTGCAGGAGGCGCTGCTCGATCTCCTGTTCCTGCTGCAGTGCCTTCACGAAGGCGGCCTTCAGCCGGCTAGTGTGCTCCACTTTGAGTGCCTTCTTTTGGTTGGACGCCATGCAGTTCTCGCACATGATGGCGCCGCCCTTCTCCTCTCGCCAGCGGCACGTGAAATCCGTCTTGCACTGTGCACACATGTAGGGCTCCCGGGACAGCACTACAGCCGCTGACATTCTGCCTGCTGCAGGGGAAGAACAGTGGGCTCACATCAAACAGGACACTGTTAGAACCCCCACCACCCCCAGGTGGGGTATGCGACAGAGCAAGAACAGTGCCCTGGGCCATGTGGGCATCAGAAAACCAAAGCCTCCGTCAACATCATCTGTTCTTCTGCAAAAACGTAGTAGGCACCGACTACGTGTGGACACTGGGCCAGCCTCATGGAAGCTTTGCTAGCCAAAGCTTTGGAAATGCTGTGGGTTAGGAATCCTTGGTATGAACTCTCAAAAAGTGCCATCAGCTTGGCTTCTGCTGTTTGCCTTGCCACTCACAGTGCAAGGACAAGGAGGCATTATGTCCTGACTTGGACTCCCATCCATCCTTCCTATACTGGCCTTGCAACAACTCTTTTGCCAATTATATCACCTCATAAAGGAGACACCAAAGGGAGCTGGACACCTCTAGGCCTTGTCAGAGCTTGCACCCCTCCCCGCTAGGCCTAGCTCTGGAGCCCTGTGGTCCCTCAAGACGGCCAGACAGGTAGAGCCCATCAGCTCTTCCCCTGTTCCCCTTGATCAGTTATGGTCCTGCCTCCTCCCCAGCTCTGAGGATCTGATAGATCATATAGGAAGAGTGTTCAGGCTGGCTGACCAATTAATGTCACTACCAGCTCCATCTCAGGGCACAAGTATCCTCAGTTCAGTGTCTGGTGAAGGGCCCCTAAGGGCCAACATGGCCTCTATTTCTGTTTCCAGTACTTGTTTTGATCACTATCCTGTTTATGCCCTTTTATTCCTAAAACTTCTTAACACTCAGATGTGCTTTCCAAACTGTTTCCAAAGTTAACGATTGAGCGAGTTTGGCTCTTGTGTAGATATCACCACTCTCCCACGCTGGGGGCTCCAAGCACTCCAGGCTCTGGAAACTTTCACCTCTGTGATCATCACTTACTACCTGGAAGCGAAGCCTATCATGTCACCCTCCACAGGCACCCCTTCTCACTGACCACTCACCTGCCCCACAGCACACCTACCCCACAGGGCCACTGCTTGTCCCCCTGGACCATATGTGCGGGAACTTGGACCTTGGCTCTCAAGACGCCCTAACAAGAAAGGTGCCTGCAATGTGTTTAAGAAGCTATCACACCTCACGGCAAGCAGAATTGATGACAAAACGTCATCCATGATATCTGAACTTCAAGATAACTCTAGGTACACTGTAGGCGCACTGAAATGTGCTATGCACTGAAAAAAAAACAAAACTATGTAACAGAAATTTCAGTGGTAAGAGATAAAAACAGCCCTAGCCCAAGGCCCACTCACCTTGAGTCTCCAGCAGATTCTGTACCACCTCCTCCAGGCCGACCAGGTAGATGAATTCGTTGTTGGCAGCACTGGGCAGGAAGTTCATCTCTGGGGCGGGGGGCTTGGGAGGGGGGATTTCAAGCAGCGTCTTCTCAAGCTGTTTGCGCAGCGCAAGCTTGGCGGCTGCCTGTCGACTGGCTGGAGAATCAGCAGATGTGACCACGGAGGCCACGCTGGTGGGGGTGGAGTTGGCCTGAGCAGAAGTGGCTGTCGTCCCTTTCAGCGAGGCTTGGGAGGGCTTTTGGGAGACAACAACCTGGTCAGGGTACTGGGGGCACCCCGCCCTGAGGCAGGATCCATTGCTGCACCCACTGCCCAAGTTAGCACCATTAGCTGCACTTATGGAGCCCTTAAGATAGAAACTCCCAGCTGCCTGACACTTGTGAGCAGCAGGCAGAGTAGCATTAAACTGTTCAGCCTGAGTGAGGACCAATTTCATAAGCATGCTTCTTGAGGCTTAGTTGATATCCAATAAACCGTATATGTTTAAAATCTGTAATATGCTACATTTTGCCACAGGAGAACACCCATGAAGCCACCACCATAACTATGACAATGGGCACCCCCTCGGTTATGGCCTCCTGACCTCTACCCAGACAGCATGGCCACTGTCCTGATTCTATAGCCTGGCCCTCCTTCCAGCATAGGTCTGGGCGGTCTCCTTCCTTGCAGGAGTGCAATGGTGGCTCAAGTAGCATCTGTGGCATTTCCATTCTTAGCATCTTTATGTGTGTTTGTTAGGAAACACAAATGTTTTAGTCACCTCATGCGTCCTCATCAGAGTTGCAAGAGAGAATAGCTCCTGCACCAGCCCCTGCCCTTCTCCCCTCTCAATTCTTGCTGATCCTGCGCTACTTTCTCATCTTTGTCTGGCCCCAGGGGCCGATATTCCATTATCTCCTTGCTCCAGTCAGTCCACTCATCCCCAACACTATCAAGTGCTCTCTCCAAAACATGGAGCTGACCATGCCAGTACCTTTAACTTTGTAAGAGTGAGGAACCTTCTGGAAATCTGAGGAAAGCTGCATATACCATCCCCAGGAAAATGCACACACTTGACAACTAGCCCACAATACATCACAAAGCTTGGGAAGCCTGGGATGCTTTCCCAGGACCTCCACCCCCACAGAGGGTCTCCAGAGCTGATGAGGCTCCCTAACATAAAGGACACCACTGCAGCACCTTGACCTGGCCAACTCCCTACTGACCAATCAGCAAGTTCTTCCCTGTCCCCTTCTCGAACTCTTCACCCCACACCGTGCCTACTTTCCATCCTCCTGGCACACTAAGCCGGGAACAGGGTCCAGCATACGAAAGGGGTACAATCGAGGTTTATGGGGTAAATGAACTGCCATGACAACCTCATATGGTAGAAGTACTGCACTTGAACCCCACCTAGAGGAGGCAGAGATGTTGTCCAGAGCCCTGAGGGTTGGCTTCTTGGAGGAAGGTATGTAAAGACGCACCAGGCCAATGGCAGTAGAGAAGCTAACTCGCCCATCAGCAAAAGTCTCTGCAGACCCAGTAATTTTATCTGTCAATGAAGCTCTTGCTTCCAGCCTGTCCTCTTCCCCTAGTCCTGTCTTCCCAGCTCTGCTGGGTGAGAACAGATCCGCCCCATCTCAGAGGCTCTGTCCAGAGGTGAAGAGATGTGTGGCTAAGAATAGATGTGCTGGTGCTATGAGGACATCAGCAGACACGCTCTCCTCACATGCTTGTTCCTGAAGGGGAGAGGGTGAGGAGGGCTCTGGTGCCCCCTAGCTGTCTCCAGGCTCATCAGTCACCTCACCAGGTTTCGTCTATCCCCCAAAACCTGCCTCCAACCCCACAGCCTCCCCATGGCTCAGCTCATGTCTGCAACCCTTTCCCTCTCAGCAGCTCTCTACCTGTCATGAGGCAGATCTGAACACAGGACTCCTGCCTGCAACCTTCATGTCTGAAAGGTCCCAAGGAGCTCAAGTCCAAACACCATGGGGCCTCTTGAGGCCTCACCTGACTCTGAGAGAGTAGGCAGGTTATGCTGAACCACCCCACTGTGCCCTAGGACCATGAGCCCTTTCAGGGGCAGCTGTATGGCACACTCCCCATGCCTGCATAACATAGCCCTTACCTGTGGGATGTTGACAAGCAGACTGGTGTTCGGGACGTTGGCGACGCGAATAAGGCCCTGCTGGATGATCCTTTGCCCCTGGATTTGCACACTGGGCACGGATGCCCGGGGGGCCAGGAGAAGTGGTGGTGGCCCTGTGCTGGAATGTTGTCTGATGTTGTGGATTTGCTGTGGGGTGGGGTGGGGACAAGACAATGATGGACAATGGAGGGAGGCAGAGAAGGGCTGGGCCCCCAGCCTAAGGATTGAGAAAGGTCATTCTCGCGAGGTAGACAGTTACTTGGGGCTGCCCTGCTGTATTCCTGTCCTGAGCATGCGCCCTGCTCACCTGGGCCCCCCTGACGAGTGGGGGCATGACGACCTGTGAGCTCGCCTGTGGCCCCAGCTTTGAGGACACCTGCTGCCCGCCTCGAACCAGGGGTGGTGGAATGACACTGCCAGGCATTCGAGTCGAAGAGGTCTGTCAATGACACCAATCCCTAGATCTTACATGACTTTTTTTTAACAAACAGGGTTGCTCTTTTTGTAAAAGCACATACTTAACAAAAAAAAGGAGGGAGTAAGAGAAAAAATACAGAAGAATAAGGAACACAGACTCCAACATGAGCCTCATAAACCTGGGCTCAGTCAGGACATAGGACACACCACAGCAAGAGTCTAGCCAACTGCTATTGGCACCACCACCTGATGGTGTGAGCTGGGGGCTTGGGCCAGTTTGAGGGGAGCAGACCCCTGTTGAGACCTCAGTCCTGTGGCTGAGGGTGAGAACTCTGCCTATTTCACCCTGTGGGGAGAGGAAGCTTTGAGCCACGCTGAGACAAGGCCCAGCCAGGCCCCACGATTGCCCTTGGGAGACTCAGAACAAAGGAAGCTCAGTCTGTCTAGGTAGGATCCTAGTCCCTCTCCAGTCTTGCCAGGGGCAGTCATGGAGGGGGCCTCCCATGTGATTTATGATGTCAACCGTGGCCTAGTCTGCAGCATGAACATGCTTTTATTTTTGGACCACTGGCAGGAAAACTTCAGTTTAATCAGAAAGAATGGGTAGCTTTTCTTAGGGTGGCTCAGGAGCCTGAAGAAGAGGGAAACTGACCTGAAGTGATGGCTTGCCGGAAGGAATGTTCTGGGTGCCCCGAACGAGCGGGGGAGGGGTGGTCACGGTGCTCCCAGCGGAGCCTGCGGGCTGCAAGAGAGCAGGACATAGATGATGAGAAGGCCACCAGCCCTATACCCCACCATGTAATCCTGACAGAGGACTGGTTTTTTTCCTTCTCCAAAGGTCCCAGGCTCTCAAAGGTTCTGCTTCCAGCCGGGTAAGTGGCCCCCATCTATCTGCAGCAGGAAATGACATGTTCAAAATGGGCAGAGGAGCGCTTTTCTAGCACTCCTCGCCCCCTGGAGAGTCTTGGCATCACTCTGTGGTTCAGCTGCTGGCTTGGACTGACGATGAGAATGGACCTGGGGCCTTGACAGGTTGGTTAATCCCAACTTTGGGATTCTTAAAGTCATATATTCCACTATGGAATGGATAGGGACAGACTTGAATCACTTCACTGTGTCTTCAACAACTGACAAGGAAACAAGTAACAGGTATGCTCTGTTCACTGCGAGATTAACAGAGGTCAGGCCGAGTCCACTTGCCGAATGGGTAGGGAGAGAGCTCAAGCAAACCCCCAAGTCAGACCAGTAAGCGCCTTTCTCCTGTTGCTCTCCCTTAGAGAACATATATTCTACATACTGTCAGCCGTCCTGCCAGATATATATTCACTTCCTGGTTTAGTGACAGCGGTTATGATAAACAGGAAGGCAGCTGCATTACTGACCAAGAAGCTTCCCAGAAACCTAACAAAACAAAACATGAACTTGCTCCACCTGGGAACTGTGCTCAAAGCAGCATCGCAAAGAGCTTTGGGGACCAGGGGAGGTAGCAGGAGCCCCAGGACACAATCCCACAGCAGCCTCTGCTGGCCAGCACAGCCAGCCATAGGGCAGAAGGCCTTTCTGCAAATGGGCTTGAGACAAAGTGTGTTTCCAGCAGCTTCAGATACTTATCTGCATTCCATTCCCTTGATGCTTTCATAGGGAATTGTTTTACGTACTCAGATCTGGAACATTCTAGATTGAGTAATACGCTGATATTTTCTCACTTTGACATCCTTTTAGCTAAATCAGAAACTCAAACTTCAGCCTCCAAGTTTCTATTCAGACCTCAGCCCTCACGCACTCGGGGAAACCTTTCCAACCTGACTCTGAATGGTTCTCACTGATCTTTGAGGAGGGAACAGACATGCACACACCTTCTGGGTGGTGGTTTCCTTTTGTATTTGACTCTGCCGCAACTTTTTCAATAAAACGAGCTTTGCTTCTTCTAATCGTAACTCTTCTTTTAGTTGCTTAATCATCCTTTCTCGTTCTTCAGGACTACTTTTCTGTTAGCAAAAGAGAACAGGGTTGAGGAGGAGGTCCAGCAGCTGGGGGCACAGGCCTCACTGTTAATAGCTACACTCAGGGATGCCACTGGGTGGGGTGGTCCCTAGCAGGGGGACAAGGCTCACCATGAGGGCCTCAGTGCTGGTCTCCTGCAAGGTCTCCTTCGGAAGCCCATTCACCCTCGGGCTCGCAGGCTGCTCGTTGTCAGAGAGCACGATCACATCAGGTGAGGGGGCTCTCCTGTCGGACTTCATGTCACTGTGGAGGACGAATAGTAGGTTGTTACCAGAGCATCCTAACTATGTTGGATACTGTCCCCAGGGCCCCACATCCTGCAGATACCAGATTAAGATAGACACAGCAAGGTGACGAGCACAAGTGCCCCACAGGCCTCCACAGTCTCTTCTCCTTGTGTCTTCCCTGATGGCCTCCCCACCACCCACCCAGGCTGTCTTTTCTCACTGCACTCACCACACGACACCCCTCCCAGCTGAGACAGCTCTTGGTGCCCACCTCCATGTCCCCAGGGATGAGGACACCCCTGTGCTTGAAAGTGACAAAGACATTTTGGAAAACACCACCATTCCTTTTTCTACCATGTGGCTAGGTGTTGATTAAAAACACCTGGCTCTAGATCCTGGCTGAGGCTGCCTGCTAGATAGTTCTTCTTGGGCCACACATGGCCTCTTCATCCTGCCAGTGGCAACATGGCAGTAGTAGCTGCATGTTTTGAAACAGGCTAGAAGAACATGCAGCACATTTTCTCTCGCATATGGATACTCTTTACCTACTCGATGGTGTGCTCATAAACTGGTGTCCAGCAACCCCTAACTCCCATACTCTAACAGTAGGTGGACTGATCTGGTGCCAAAGCCACCCCTGTCCAGCCCAAATCCACTAAGACAGTGACCACCAAGGGACTGGTGCTTCTATGAGAATCAAATGCCTGATGATCTGAGGTGGAGCTGAGGCGGTGATGCTAGCGCTGGGGAGCAGCTGCAAATACAGATGAAGTTTCACTTGCTGGCCCACTGCTTACCTCCTGTTGTGCAGCCTAGTTCCTAATAGGCCATGGACTGATACAAGTTCGTGGCCCAGGGGCTGGGGACCCCTGCCCTAAGACACATATACACACTTGAACCTCTGCTACAGCATCACTGACCCCACACCCAGGACCAGTGGGTCCCAGAGACAGCACTTCACCCCCAACCAAGCAGTTCTGTTTGCTCAGGGCACAATATAAACTTTCCCTTAAGATTTGGCCTCAGCACTTGTGTTGAAGGAATCGGATTCTTCCTACCATTATCTGCAAAACCAACCAAGGATCAAATGCTTCCACTAGGTGGCACTGTGGCCCAGAGAACAAACTTGATGAAGTTAACTGGAAACTCAAAAAAGTTGTCCCACTCCTTCCCCTTACATCCCAGCTAAATAGCCCACTGAACCACCTTTTCTATTCCTGGAGGGAGCTGTGCCTTTACAGAGGACAAGACCCTGAGGATTCTCTGACTACACCTGGACCCTAGACCCCCACCCCAACACTAGCCAATCCTAACCCTGATTCCCAGAACTGCCTGGTGGCTGTACCTCAACATTCCTAGCTCTGATCTGATTTAACCAGCACAACTAACTTCCAGCTGGCCTCTCACAAGAAACCAGGGGAGTGGACAAAAACACCTATTTCAAGTTATACAACCCCTCATTGGGGTTATCACACTGCATTCTCAAGTCCAGAAACTGCCTGCTTTTTATAAAGTTACCCAGGACGTCTCACTCAGGCCTCATAAATCAAAGACTGATGCAACTGAGGAACCACTACTTTTTCTAGTCTCTCTCTCCCTGCTAGCTGTCCATTCCACCCAAGATCAACTCTCAAAGTGACTTCGGGGCTCCAATCCCAGGTTCTCTGGATATGCACACAGAAATCAAGATGCAAGGCCCCAGCATAGGAGCTTTGGTGCTAATCTTGGCCTGGCCTAGGTAGGCTCCAGGTGGCTGCACATAGGGGAAGCAGGAGCCCAAGCAGAACCACATCAAGGTTTAGACAGCAGGCACTTCCTGAGCAAGTGTATGCTGAGATTACAGTGACCTACACGATTAATCACTTTTTATCATCTCACTAAGGGCATGCACTTCTGAAGGTGAGATGTATAATAAAACTGAAATTTGCCTGAGGGAAGAGGACAGGGTGAGGGACCGAGGCCATCTGGAGGCTGAAGCTCCCTGAGATGGCCACTCTGACCACAGCACTCCCAGGTCCCATCTTGGATGAGAGTAATCAATAACTGTCCAAGAGATGATGTCATCTCCCATCAATGATCACTCAGCATCCCAGCAGCCAGCTGGGAGTGAACTTCCTGTATGCTAATCAGGCCACCAAAAAGTCATGTGACAAAGGCATTTCCCTCCTTGGTCACATGACCCTTTAACTGTGCCTTCCAACGTGAAAACCATGGCAACAGCCAGTTCTAACCGGTTTGTGACAAGCAGCCTTCATTTTGAGAAGTGAGGTAGGGTTCAGGTGCTGTCAGAAAATGGAGGCTCCCAGTTCACCCTGGGGCTGCCGGGCTGCAAGCACTTCCTCTATGGCACCCGCCCACAGGGACTGTGGTTATGTTATAGGGACTAGGCCATCTCTTCCAAACACAGAGGGGTCACCAGCCCTTCTAGTTGCCAACATGAAAAACTTTCCTAAGCTCCCATTTTTAAAGCAAAGGTGCTTCTAGTCAGTTCCTTCCCAGAGAGTTCTTTTAAGTCAGGAAAAGGAACACCCACTTTTGATACCGACTTAAAATTAACATGGGCATTCTTATTTACAAATTTGTTTTAAAATATAGAACTATTTAGGCCAGGAGAACAAAAACAGAGGAAACCTACTCCAACATACCAGGGGGAGAGTGGTGAGGCAACCTACACTATTTCAAGTACACAGCAGCCACCTGGGCACCAAGTTTATTTGGAAGCTACATTATTTCAGGGCAACTCCAATAAGCCCATCCTGCCCATCTTGAAAACCCCTATACAAAATAGAATGATCGAAAGATTTTACGTGACCTATGAAATACCTGGAAGCAAGCCAGACTGTTATCAGCAAAAATGGTCTCACTACCTCCTCCCCCTTAGGCTGGCCCTGGCTAACCAAACACAAAAGTTATGCTACCTGCCAGGAACTTCCGTCAAATTTTCTGGAGGGAAGGCCGGGATTATAAACTGGTCGGGATCATAAACCTAACGATAGGATCTCAGCTGTTCACCAGTCTGCGGTCAGTGTGAGGTTAATATTTAGTGTCCCACCCACTCCCACCCCAGCCCAGTTTGTGCTAGAGGAAGCAGTCTCATCAAGGGAATGCAGAAAGTGTCCTCAGTGGCTCTGACCTTTGTCATTCTCTGAATGGGCCTGCCTGATATCAGTGAAGGTGTGCTTCATTTACACTCGTTCATTTGTTTGTTTGTTCATTCACTCTCACTCACTCACTCTTTTACTCTTATTTGCTAATTGCCCACCTATGAAGCCGGTGTGGTGCCAGACAGTAGGGATAAATCCCTGGATAAAAGGCATTTCCGTCCTGGTGGACAGGACAATCATATACCTCGACTCCAGAGCAGCCAGGGCAGCTTCTCCAGAACTTGTAGAAATGCAGCATCTCGCTGCTCTAGACCTGCTAGATCAAAGTCTGCATTTTAACAAGATCCCCAAGATTACTGCATATACTAAGGAAGTTGGGGATAACTGTGGGTCCAACGAAGCCTCAGGACAACAAATTCCTCCTCGGGGTGAGCAGCAACCATTCCATGCCGGAACTCGCCCCCCTTCTCTCCATATCTCTCCAGCCCAGTGGCTGTGTGCAAAGGCAGGTGGGCTGCTAGCTGTGGTTAAAGGTGGGGTGGGAGGTTTGCTAGATCAGCACCAGCCTCGCCTGTTCCTTCTGCAAATCTCCACCATGGCCTCAGTGCTTTCTTCCCACTGGAGCCCATTCATATCTCCCACTAGCCTCTCCAGTCTCTGTAGCCTGGGCTCCTCCACCTATAGGCTCCTCCTGCCTTCACCACCATTCCCTCCACCACATCCCCAAGTCCCCTGGTGAGCCACAACTCACACCTCAAGATGCACTTCGAACTGTCTGCCTGTGTCTTCAGAATGTCCCTGGTAGGCCCAACCCTCCTACACCCTGCCCGCTGGAGTGTGGTCAGCACTCCCACAGTGCATTCATGGGGAACACCCACACTGTATGCATGCCTGAGGAAGCACTCCTAGCCCTACCCCCTAATGCCCATGTTGTGGCTAAGAAGCTCCGGGCAGAATTCTGGGGGGTCCCACTTAAGGGCAGCAAAGGCCTGGGCAGAACACCCTGCTAGCAACCAGCTCCCTCGCCCTCACTCCAGCAAACTCATCCAAGGAAAGGTGCCTCCACCTTCCCACACTGCCAGCATGGCAACACCGAGCCAGTTGGCGCACACTGTCATTGCCCATCTGACAGGCAGTTTCCCCCACCCCAATCTGGGACTGGAGGCTGTCATAGGAACAGCAGCCAGGCCCCATGGCCCCACTCAGAGCCTGTCTCCACAAGGCCTGGGGCACTGCAGCTTCCTGTGAGAGCTAAGATGCTCCCAGGGTGACCCAATAAGAAAAAGTCAAGAGAGAGGGGTCCAGCCATAATGTGACACTATGGCTCCAGAAGAGAGGGTGAGGCTCCCTACCTCCCCAGAGTCCGAGGAAGAGGAATCTCCTTCTAGTGCCATGCTGGCTGGAGGTAGGGGAGGACACAGGGTCTCTTCCCAGAGCCCATGGCTATGCTCACAAAGGCCAACCATACCAAGCCTGCACACTTGGGGTGGGGTGCTGTTACACCCCCACAAAGCTGCTTAGGGTCTCACCTCTTATAAATGAGCTTAGTTAGGGCAGGACATTTCCCTCTCTGCACCACTGACAAGGATGGAATGATTCTTGCCCAGCTGCCTCTCAGGGTTCAGACACCCTAGGAGGCTGCTGGGGTAGTCAGGGTCCCAACCTTTCCTGAAGCAGTAAGGAGGATGGTCATGAAGAATGTGGTTTGGCATACAGCAATCAGCCAGCCACTAAGGTAATATCTGAATATTCTCCAACCTGGGAGGGCAAGAATTGTGTCTGCTCTGTGGGCTATGTGCCATGCACCCACTCCCTCTTCTTCCCTGGTACCTCATTCCAGGATGGGGTCTGTGAGTTCACAAGGAACCCAGAGATGCTCACAGACTGACTGGTAACCTTGCATATGCATACGTGGGTGGCTAGAGGTGCATAGATGCTGTGTTGCTAAAGAATGTGCAAATTCACTTAAAAGGACTTCTGAATTCTATCATAATGTGTCTGTCTTTTCAAACAACAGGCCCTGGAAATCCAACCCCTAGCCTGTAAGTCCAGGACTTTGGTGGATGTTAAGAGGGAGCCCTAGGCCTTTTGAGCCATGCTTCTCTTGCTCGGGCCTGCTTCCATATCTATCTGGAAGTGTACTTTCCCTTCTAATAATTTTTATTTTTAAGAAGTAGAAGAAGGAGCCCTAATACTCATGAATGACAAAACCCCATACAGACGACCAGCGCTCCACCTTGAAGAGGCCCTCTGCTCAGCTTTGAGAGCCCTGTGGAAGCAGCTTATTCCAGTAGACCCTCACCTGTGCTCACACCCCGTCCAGTCCTGTCCTAATGATCTGGGCTGGTTTTGTGGCTTGCTCTCTGAACTATGGGAATGTGGAAGAAGCAATACTGTGAGCTTTCAAGATGAAGTCACAGGAAACCTGCAGTTTCTACTTGGGCCCCTGGAGTGTGCACTCTTGGAGGTCTGAGTGTGCCAAGACTAACCCAGTATAAGGGCCTCAAGCTAGCTCTGTGGAGAAAGGGTCTCTGAGGGTCACAGAGACAGATATGGATGTGGGCCCAGTCATCCCATATGAGTGATAAAGCCACATCCAGCCCAGCTGACTCGGAATTGCAAGGACAAAAACCCAAGAAACAGCGTCCAGCTAGGACTAGCCAACCAGCAGACCTGACAGACAACACCACACCAATACATCAGTACTTTAAATCACTAAGATAATGGGGCAGATGGCTCAGCTCTGTCCCCAGGGAACTAGCCCTCACCATGGTAACTCCTTGTCCTCCCCCTTCAGATTGTCCTCAACAGAGGCCACCTACCCTAGATACTACCTTGGGATTGCAAGACAAGATGGAGAAAGAAGGTTTCTTCTAGCAACCACCGCTGCCGACCCTCAAAGACACCCCCCCCCCCGGCTGACAACCAGTGCAGTTCTCCTCCACAAGGGAGGGGGCACGTCTGCCTGTGGCAAATACAGACTTGGGATAGGATGGACGTGCAGGCCCAGAACGACCTGGCTAGAGACCAGGGTGGCCCAATGAAGAAAAGGGATGAGGAAGGGATCCCAGAGGAAAGGAGGGGTCATCCTCAGGCCTGGGAGCCACCATGACTTCAGATACCACCTGGAATGGCATCTGAGTGAAAGCCAGAAAGCATTTCCACATGCTTAATCCAATGAGCAACCCCCCAACCCCCATACCAATTCCAGAAACATTTTCAGGAAAGTCCTATGAGAAAAAGTTATCAATAGATCCCTGGTAGTCCTACCACTGGCACTATCTCACTGGTAGCCCCCTGGGAACTGGGTGTCTCAACACACACGTCTGGGACCTATCACGGCCACGTGGGTGTAGCAGCTGTTCACTGGGACCCCATGCGGGACTTAAGACACCCTCCCCTTCTCAGAAGCCACTCAGAGATACACCATGTGATAAGAAAGGGAATTCTGCTGCACAGACAGACTGTGCCCTAAAGCCCAAGACTTGCCTATCTTTGGGGGGTGTCTGGTCCCCTCCCCAGAACCTGGAGCCCTGCAGCCCACCCACTTTCCACCCCTTTGCTCTACTCCCTTCTTGGCATCCATTGCCACTTCTCCTAACCTTGTAACTTGACACCCTGTTGGCTGGGATGTCAAGAAAAAGCCCAGAGCCTGCTTTGTGGGGGCCGGGAAGTCAGAATACATTTTGCTTCTCTGCCACAGAGGCCATGGAGGTGAGCAGCTTCAGTAGGATTTTTGAAACTCAGCCATCATTCTTTCTGGAGATTTCAGATCCAACTATCACTCTGGGATTCCATTACAGTGCACCCTGCCACAGCTACAGCTGAACATCTCAGGAGAAAAGGAGGGAGCACATGTGGCTAGGCCTAGGCCTATGAGCTCATGTCCCCTTCAGGGCCCTCAGTACAAAGGCAGGCAGTCCCAGGGTGCCTGGCAGGAACAGAGGAGCAGTATGCAATCAACAAGGTCAGGAGACATCCAGTCTAGTCTGTCTTGCTGGAGCTCCTTCTAGGTACACAGAAGCCCATGAAAAAGTCACACAGCCTATCAAGGGAGGCCCAGGGGACCTCACCGTGACTGGAAGCAGTGACAGGGGCCAGTTTCGGCAGTGTGAAGAGTCACCAAGAGCTCTAGAGGCAAGCTGAAGGTGGGCAGAAGAGAGGACCTACTGGGACAGCAGCTGGGAGCAGCCCCACAGAAAGACCCCAACATACAAAGACAAAAGGGCAGCCTACAGGGCCAGCTCCTGCCCAAGGAAGTAACTGCAGCACGATCCTGCAAGCAGCCAAACTGTCCGGCCTGTACCCTACACCACTAATAAGGTTTAATCCAATTCAGCTCTGCTAGAAATTCGGGAAGGGGCACTTGTTAAAAACAACTAATCATAGAACTGAAAGACTGACCTATGTCAGGTTTGGAACATCACCCAGGACATTTACTGAGCCTTTACAATAGCCATCCCTGTGCCAGCCACCAAGACGTACCTTTCCATGTAATCTTCTCAAATGCTTGACTGTCACCCCCATGCAACAGATGAATAAAAGTCTGAAGAGAGTGACCTCCTGAGGTCACATGCCCATGCCCTGTCGATAACCTGGGTCCACACCAGACCTAGGCTCCTGTGGCCTTGACAGGGCTGCCCAACTCTGGGACACTGAAGGCTGCCGTGTGAACTCTGCACTGCCCTGTGACCTAGGCACCCTTCTGGTCGGACTAGCTGGGTGCCTGTGGGCTGCAGAGGGTACAGGGTGGGAGAGGATGGATCTCATGTGACCTTTAAATCTCATGCCTCTACCTTGGGTTACCAAACACCATTTTTGTACTAGGTTAAAAGAGAAAGTGTTTTTATTTATACTTAAAGGACTCTGGACAGCCAGGAGCACCTGCATGTTGAGTCCCCAAATTGATAAAGAAATGACAGTGTGAGGACATGGATAGGGTCCTCGGACTTGACTGGAAAAAAACCCTCACGACACACAGACCACTGTTTTGGTACTCAAGAATCCAGGTTCCAAAACCGAAAGGGCTCTGGGAGAGTGAAGAAAAAAGAAATGTTGAACACCAACTGCGCCAGCCACAGCACCAATACTAGTGTCTCCTGCTTCCTCTGGGTCCCCTAATAAAATGCCGAGCCAATCTTCCACCAAAGAGGACACAAAGAGAACCCAAGAACACTCTCTAGCATGGAGGAACTCTACGTATCAGATGAACCCAAATGCACCTCCTGGGATGTGAGCTTCCTCACCAACTCACAGCAAGAGTCCCCTGTGTGCAGCTGTAAACTACACACAAGAAACAAACATTGCTTTCCAGCTTGTGATGACCACGCATATTTGTGATAAATGGAAAGTGCACACTTTACCTAAAAGTTTGCTCTCCTCCTTTAAATACCTGTTTCAAACAGCTGGATCCTTCCCCACTTTCCTCTGGCAAATCCCTTCAGGCTCAGGTGTCCTCCTATTCCCAGATCTGCTCCAGCTGCTCTGAGCACAGCAGCCACAAGACTCCACTCAAGTCAGCCAGGAGGACCAGGGGGGCCAGGTATATACTTGCAGCTCTGGGAACCTGGCCCCATCACCAAATCTCACTAAGCCTCGGTTTCTTCATCTGCAGAATGGATGCTGCTGACCTTGAGAGGATGTTACCAAATTTAAAAGGTACAAAAAATGCATTTGGTTGAAGATCCTCACGAAACACAATGTGCACATTCAAGGCAGCCCTCTCACGTTTTCTGCTGTGAATTAACTCATCCGGCCACCTGCCCTGCAACTGAAGATCTCTGAGGACAAGGTCCCAAGTTGAGGGCTTCTCTTTCTTCCACTGTCTGACCTCAGCAGGATATTATCCACTGTGCCGCCTGAAATGTGAGCACAGAGCCCTGCCAGGCATCCTGGCCTCTGCTCACACTGGACAGCAGGGCTGGGCCCACCTGTGCTCCTCTACATCACACCACGCTAGCCTCTGTAAGGCAGCATTTCACCTTTAAAAAAAATAAACTCTTAAAGGTCCTCGGGATCCTTCCAGGGGCTCTGCCAGGTCACTGCAACACTAAGACAACATCTGCCTTTTTCGCCAAGTTGGGACAGCAGTGCCAAACTGTGCCAGAACTCAGTGTTGTCACTTTGGGCAATGTCCTGATGAAGAAGGACAAGCTATTGATTGTATTAAACTTTAGCCCTTGAGTATGTGTCTTTTTAATATTCTGTGGCAAGATAAAGTACTCCTACTACCTAAAGGAAAGACTGACAGACACACTGTGGTTGTTCAGACTTGGGTGTTTGGCAGCCAGTCTCCCCAAAATGGTCAAAACAAAACCTATTACTTCAAGGAAAACAACCGACAGTATTTGTCAACAATGATAAAGCCTTACCTTCCAATAAGCAACATGAAGAATTTTGGAAAATCTGTATTTGCCACTGTGAGCTTAACAGCTTCCCAATAGATCAGATATTAATTAATCTGATTCTGCGATACTAAAAATGAAATGTGTTAGTACAGCTGATCCTTGAACAATGTAGGGGACAGGGGCACCAACCCCCACACAGTCAAAACTCCACGTGAAACTTCTGACTCCCCCAAACTTAACTACTAAATAGCCTACTATTGACCAGATGCCTTACTGATAACATAAACAACCAATTAATATATATTTTGTATGTTATATGTATCACATACCGTATTCTTGCAATAAAGCTAAAGAAAAAAATGTTAAAAAAAAAAAAGTAAGGAAAAGACTTACAGTACTGTACATATTTATTGGAAAATATCTAAGTATAAGGGGACTCATGCAGTGCAAACCCATGTTGTTCAAGGGCTGACTATATTTGAAAGATCTCAATAACTCAGCAAACTAATATTTTATAATGTTCAATGGTATTACAAAAGCATACATGAGTAAAAGATCATTTCATGGGGAGAGGAGACAAATCTCCCACATGGAAGAATACCAAATAATTTCTGCAAATGCTGTGACCTCAAGGAGGGGGAGCAGTACTCCCCATCCTTAGGAGTGGGCTGTAAATAGTGACTTCCAAAGGGGACAGCACAGGAAGGGGAAAGAGATTTACAGAGGAAATACCTGACAGATCCCGCCCAGCCAGGGGATCAAGGTCAACATCATGGTTATACTACACAAATCCCAACTGGGGGAATCCTACAAAACATCTCATCAGTTCTCAAAACTGTCAAGGTTATCAAACCAAGAAAGTCTGAGACACTGACCAGAGGAGCCTAAGGAGACATAGCAATTAAATGTAACATGGAATCCCGGAACAGAAAAGGTTAAAAAGAAGAAATCTGAATAGATTATAGACTTTGGTTAATAGCAACATAAGTGTTACGTCACCACTGTGACAAATGTTCCACAGTAACCTATTAACAATGGGGTGAAGTGTACAGAAATTATTTTTGCAACTTTTATATAAATCGAAAATAATCCTAAAATTTAAGTTTATTTTTTTTTAAAGATTATTCTGTTCAAAGTGCAACCGAGATCGATGGATTTTGATGTTAACAGAGTACAAAAAGTTCACTGAAGAGGTTCAGCATCTACAGTGCAACTAACCATTAGAGTAACGCCACTTTGTGTTTTGGTGTTACATTAAAGAAACACACGCATTACCCAAAAACACTCGTCTGTGCTTCTGTGCTCCAACTGCTTCTCTGTGAGACTGGGTTTTTTTTCACATGCTTCAACCCTAACAGCATATCATGAGAAACTGGATGCAGAAGAGATGCGAATCCAGCTGCCTACTTCCTAAGCCAAATATTGAATAGATCTGCAAAAGAGTTATTTCTCATAAAAATGTTTTTTATGCTACCATGTAATGGGTTTATTATTGTCATTTTTAAACGAATTAGTATCATCAACAGATATTTTCCACACAATCGAATGTTTTTTAGAGCCCAGAGATAGAAAAGGGGCCGCACCAATGCTTACAGCAAAGGGTTTCCCAGCCCTGTGGCAGACGTCTGAGCAAAGACTCTCAAGTGGAGTCCTCCTGACACATGGACTTGCTCTTGCTGCTAAAGTTGTTTTGAAAATCAAGAGGTACTAGAAATTTAATAGGACTTACCCCACAGATATGCCATAATTTCCCTATAAAACCTATTCAATTACAAGCCCACAAAATTTGGTAACCTTGTTCTTCTGCCTTTAAAGCAGCAACTGTACAAGCCCCAGTTACCCAATGCAAAGAACCTGGCACCACTCAGAGTAGCCCGACACTGCAAATCTACAGATGGGGAGGCAAAGCACTGACTGCTCAGTGGCTGGCCAGGTGACCCAGGTCCCCAACGCCAAGACACTACCCTGCACCTCATGCCCACTTCCTGAAGACCACCACTCTCCAAGCAAAGGCACCTCTCCTCTATCCTCCAGCAGGTCTACCTCTGCCCTCAAGTCCAAGTGTCCCTGGACTCCACCCAAGCCCAGAACATCGACTCTCCGCCCCTCCAGAGGGCACTCCATGGCCCATCCTTCCTAGCCCCACTGCCACCTTGCTCCTACCACCATAGCCTTATCAGGCCCTGACTCTGACCAAACTCAACGGCTCCAGGGACTTAAAACCCTGAGCATCCCAATTTCTGGGCTGTTAGCTCTCTGGGAAGTGCCACCAGGACCGCTCTTTTTCACATTGTCCACAGACACTACAAGTGCTCCTGAAGGAAGGAAAATGCTGCACACTTGGATCATCCTCAGAACACCATTGTGTTAAAGCTTTTCTGAGAGCCGTCAAGGTCCTGCCTGGAAGAACACTACAAGCCCCCAGGTCTCAGTCCCACTAAGACCCAAAGCTTTGTAGTGTGGTTATATCACAACTATTTTAAAAATTAAGCTCTAAATATAAGTAGTCATATGGCTTGGGACCCAAGGAAGAGGACACGTAGCAATGGCTGGTATGTCTCCCATCTCTCCACCCCTCAGAAGCTCTCGAACTCCTCTCCCACCCTGCCCCCAGATGGACCCCTCCATGTTGCTGGCATCAAGGCTGCCTTGGCCATAGGGAACTCAGAGTTTCCAAAGGCAGATGACTCCACCTGGCTGTTTCACTTGCCTTCCTCCCACAGGGGCTTGTGGTCATCCACTTGCCCTCCTCTCCCTCATTCTTGGACACCTGTTGAGTCCCTTGGCTTCTTCCCATCAGCACTGACACAAACCTTACTGGGTGGCGCTGAGAGCTTCTGAGGCTCAAGAAAGACCAGCCTTGCTTCAGAAAAGATGGTGGGCTCAAGGGTGGGGTGAACTGTCCAGGCAACATGAGGGTGAATGGAATCAGGCTGCCAGCTACCCTTGTTCTTTTCCCACCACCTGTTGTCCGCCTCAGGCTCACAACTACGATTCACATGCTTGTTTTGAGAGAAAAATCTCGGAAATCTCTTGCAAACAGGCCTTTTCCTCCAGGGCACATTGTGATAACTAAGAAAATGTTCCTCTCCTGACGAGACCCCTGCTAATCCCACCTGAGATTATACACGCCTTTGGGGGTTCAAAGGCATTCACTCCTGTTTCTACCAGTTCTACGCACAGGCCCCTTCATTCTGCTCCTTCATCAAGTTTAGCGGCTGTGAGACAGGGTGAGATCCCTCAGCCCCAATGCTCCAGCCAGTACACTCACCACTCCCCACTCCCCACTCCCAAGTTGGTTATGGTTCTGGTACAACTGCTCTCAGCCAGCACAGTAGAGGGCTGGTCAGAGGCCCACCCTGGCATAAAATGACCTGCAACAGCAGCGAGGGCCCCAGTTACACGGTGAGCCTGTCGACACCTGACAAGCAAAGCACTAACAGGAATATGTGCTCTGTGAGAAGGTATCAGAAATTGCACTACATCATTATACCAAATAATTTCAAAATGATCTTCAAACCTGCTTAACTCACATGTGAAGAGTTCCTTACAGCTGAAAGATGAGCACTTATGATGCTTACCTTGATGACCATGCACAGAGGCCACCACACAGGACATCCCCAGAAGGTTTGCACTGCCCACTGAGAAATTATCCCTTCCATGGCCAGAGGACGATGTCATTAAGGCCTAACAGGGAGGTGGTGACATGGTGGAGCTCCTTACCTGTCACCAGGCAGGCACGCACTATCCTCACTGCGAACTGGGTCACTTTTGGAGTGATAAAACAGGGCACCCAGAGTCTATCACCCTGATACCCTAAAATAATCTAATGACTTTTAGAAGTACAGGTGAGCCCCTCAAATTTCAATTATTTTAAACCTAGATAAGGAGTCCACAGGAAAGGAGAGAGGCACAGAACGAGGAAGAGACAGAGAGGCCATAGAGGTCTGGAGGCGGCAGTTCTGGTAGGCAAGAACACATGGAACCAGGAACTGATTTGCAAAGGAACATACCTCTCGGTTCCCACATGCTGAACATGCTAAGAAACCCAAGCAGGCTAAGATTTCCAGCTGGAGCTAATGGAGCTGCTCCTTGAGACTGCCCGGGCTCTCCTGGAAGTTGCCCAGCAGCAGACAGAGAATTAGAAGTGAAAGGCAGTGGCCAGCCCACAACAGGTGCTGGGGAGGGGCTGGGCTCTGAGGAGCCTCTCAAAGAGTGCCGGAGCCCCCACTCAGGGAAGTAATGGTCACAAAGAAGGAACAACTTCTTGCTGCAGGACTTCCAAAGCTCTCACATAAGACAGGGGGATCAATCCCTGTGAGGAAGATTGCAGGAGAGCCAGGGTGAGGGCCACATCCATACCTACCCGGCTGTGAGAACTGGAGCTCTTTTCTGAACCATAATGCCCACAGCTGTGTCACACTCACCCAACTCATTCAAGGATACACATTCCAGCAGACAGCTGGCTGGTGAGCAGGCACAGCTGCAGTGGGGCATGGTCCTGAGAATGGGGGTGGGGAGGCAGGTCTGCACATGGCAGGAGAAGACCCCCACCCATCACCAGGCAGGCAGGCAGCCAGCACAGCAACGATCACCCTTCTGTCACCAAGGGGAAGACTGATGGTCACACAAGCAGGCCAGGACCTGGACCCAGACCTCTCCAGAGACCCACTAGCTAAAATGGTAAAAACTGACAATATCAAGTGAGGATGAAGTGGTCAGCCCCGACACCTGCAATATTAAAATGGCCTGGAAACTTTGGGGAAGAGGCCTAGTAGTTTCTTTAAAACAACTAAACACACACCTACCCTGTTACCCTGAAATTCAACCCATTGGTGTTACCAAGAAAAATGAGGACCAATGTCCATGTAAAGACTTCTTCAGGGATGATCACAGCAGTCATGCTTACCTAGCTGGGTGTCTGTGGACAGGTGAGTGGATGGATAACTGTGCATATCCACGCAGGAGTCCCTCAGTAAAATGCTGATATACATAACAGGAATGAATCTCAAAGCACACAGAGTAAGAGAAGCCAGACCACACCAAGCTCAAACTGCATGACTCCATTTCGAGAAAGTTTGAGAAGAGGCAGGATTAGTCTAGAGTGGGAGAGTGTACCCAGTCAGGGAGGGCAGGAAATATGAAGGGCTTCAGGGAACTTTCTCAGGCGATGACAAAGTTCTGTATCCAGCTAAGGCTTTGGACTACCTAGATGGATGCCTGTGTGCAAACCAAACCAGGAGAGGCTCACACAGTATGCACTGGCATTACTTCCTGCTAGAGCAGGCAGCCTTGGTGTTTGTGTTTTATCTTTTCTCTCCCAGGCCATTGAAAGAGTGTTGCCTGAACAAGAACTCTAGCTACATGGAGTCATCCTGGAAAACTTTGGTGTTGAAAACCTTTTCCTGTAGGCCCCATTTCCACACACCCCCATGTTATAAATAGGTGGCTGCACTATCATGTTATTTTGATTCATTTTTGCTTTGAAAGAGGACTTGGGTGGTAATGTGAGCGCGGATGAGGTGCCCACAGACACCACTGCAGGCAGCCAAGCTCTGTCTTAATTCCATGTAATTAGTCGATGAGATCCCTGGGCACAGAAAAGGTGACTGGTTTCTATATAGATGTGTCACTCCCCACTACCTCCTTGGTAAATGCCAAATTTCAAAAGAAAAATGAGGCAGTGATTCTGTCATTAAGGACACCAACTTCAACAAAGGTGTCCTGTTTTGCCGGCCCAATAAACAGCACTTTTGGTACATGATACAGTCTGTCAGTGCTTCCAAAGTGAGGTGGAAAGCCAGAAGCACTAAAGCCAATAACATCTCTAACGGCTCAGGATGCTACTGCCAGCTTCCAGTAAGCCAAGGGCCCCTCAGTGAAGACAGGAGCTCCTCCCACCCACCCCGCACACAAAGCAAGCCCTTGGTCCCAAGTGAAACTCCATCCCACAGCTAATGATACACACAATGCAATGTGGGCAGGGGAGAGAGGAAGATACACCCCAACGGAAGCCAGGGACAGGCAGTCACCAGGACACCTGTGCCACACCCGAGGCCCACATGGCAGACTGTAAAGAAGAGGAAACAGGGCTCCTAGTCTGTCTCTGCCCTGCCTGTGTTTCCTCCCAGGTAAAATGAGGAAGTAGAGATGGTCTGCTCAGGCATCCAGTGTCTTCCACCCCACTTGAGCCATACCCCTCAACAATCTCCCCAAGACCTCTGCACATTCCTTCATAATAAGGTATGCCAGACAGTAGCGTGATCATTTAACATCCTATCATTTCTGTCCCCAAGGACCAGCACAGTGCCTGTTACAGGGCAAGCCTGGTCCAGCCTGCTGACAATCCAAGGCATATTCAGATACGTTTTCAGTGAAACATAGAGGTGACTGTTCATGGAGCTAAAACCCCATACAGGTCATGGGTGACAAGAGACCCAGCCCTTATCTTTCAAGTGTAGAACCTCTGGAGAAGCAGCTCATGTTCTACTGAGTTAAATGCTCCTCCACCCAAGATGGGGGGAGGCCATGGGGGCGAGGCTGTTCTCACTTGTGTGTGGCCCAGATTATTTCTGAATATCAGCAATTTGTGATAGAAAGAGACTCTCTTCCATTGGAAAGTGAAGGAGTAGAAACTACTTCCCACAGAAACAAAACAGAGAACCCAACAGTGTTCACTGCCCGCTCTAGCTTCATCTAATGGTTCCAACATGGGGTGGGGTGGGGGAGGACAGCATGTGCCCCATGACCTTTGGGTTGGCCTCACAAGACCAACAGGCTCACAACTTCCACCTCTGTAGATTTTTTTTTCTGTGAGCACACTTATGGATGTCAGAACAGAAACCGAACTATAACCACATTTTTAAAAAAACATCCGTATTAAGGTATAATTTACATACCACAAAATTCATCCATTGTAAGAGTACAATTCAATGATTTTTAGTAAATTTAAAGTTGTGCAACATCACCACAATCCAATTTTAGAATACTTTCATCACCCCAAAAGTGCCCATGAGCTGTTAATCACTGCTACCACCCACCCCCACTCTGCCCCTGGCAGCCACTGATTTTTCTCCATCTCTACACCATTTGCTTTTTTGGTTACTCCCTATAGATTAAATTCTACAACACATAGTAGATCTCTGGGTCGGATGTTTCTCCCTTGGCATTAGGAGCCTGCAATTCATCTATGTTGTAGCACTGTTTCAACAGTTGGTTCTTTTCATTATCATAAGGACATAGCATAGGGATATGTGAATTGCTTCCACTTTTTAGCTATTAAGAATTATGCTGCTATGGACGCCCATGAACCTGCCTTTGTGTGGACATGTTTTCATTTCTCTTGGGTACATTCCTTGGATAGACTGTTGACGTGGTAAGTTCATATCTAAATTTGTAACGAATTGCCAAACTATTTACACTGTTTTACATTCCCACCATACGTCAGGGCTCATTTCTCCAAATCCTCACCAATACTTGTTATTTTTTCATTACAGCTATCTTGAGACAACTGTTTTATGGACTAGCACATAGTTTACTTTGGAGAATGTTCCATGTACTCGTGAGATGGTGTATTCTGCAGTTCCCAGGTGGCATGCTCTATAGATGGCCCCTTAATCAAATGGGTCGATAATGTTCTTCAGGTCTTCTAGAACCTTGCTGATTTTCTGTTTAGTTGCTCTAACAATTATTGATGGTGGATTACTGAATTTGTATTTGTAACTGATGAATTGTCTGTTTCTACTATCAATCCTATTGGCTATGCCTCAGGTATTTTGGGGTTCTGTTGTGAGGTGGATATACATTTATGACTATTATGTCTTCCTGATGTATTGTTATAAAATGTCCCTCTTTGGCTCTAGTAATATTGTTTGTCTTAAAGTCTATCTGATACAATACAGTCATTCTAGCTTTTTCTTATGATTACTTACGGTTTATCTTTCCCCATCCTTTACCTAAGGATGTAAGGGGTAACTCTTATAGACAACAGATAATTAAGCTGAATCTTACTTTTTGATCTAGTCTAATTTCTGCTTTTTGATTGGGGTGTTTAGACCATTCACATTTAATGCAATAATGAATGTAGCTGGATTTACATTTGTCATTTTGCTACTTGTTTTCTATAGGTCTTCCTTCTTTTTTATTCCTGTTCTTCATTGACTGCCTTCTTTTGTATTAAATACTTTTTAGTGTGCCATTAAATTCTTCCATTGATCTGATAGTTTTTTAACTGTATTTTAAAATTATTTATTTAATAATTGCTCTAGAGATTACAATAAACATCTTATTAACCTATCACAATCTACTTCAGATTAATACTAACTTGATCCTAGTAAAATGTAGAAACTTTACTCCAAAACAGCTCCATTTTATTCCTTCTGTTTTGTATAATTTCTGTCCCATATATTTCTCATATACATACATACATACATATATGTATGTTATATATATATATATTTTGGTCAATTTCCAGAAAGCTGAAATAGTTGTTTTTGTCAATTCTGTCCAGTGTTACAGTCAATGCTTTATGCAATGTTATATCTTTTAAGTAAGAAGAAAGGGGCGGGGGGAGTCTTTTTACATTAGCCTACATATTTACCGTTACCAGCGCTCTTTACTTCTCCCTGCAACCTAAGTTACCAAAATGTCATTTCCTTTTGGCCTGAAGAAATGGCAGGTCTGGCAGCAACAGATTCCCTCAGTCTTTATCTGAAAATGTCTTTTTCATCTTCACTTTTGATGGACAGTTTTGCCGCATATAGAATTATGGGTTGACAGTTTTCTTAAGTACATACTTTGAATGTCATTCAATTCCCTTTTGGTTTCCATTGTCTCAGGTGAGAAGTCTGCTGTTATTGTACTAATATCCCTTGTATGTAAGGAGTTATTTTTCTCTTACTACTGTCAAGATTTTCTTTTTCTTTCATTTGCAATAGTTTGACAATGATGTGCCTAGGTATAGAGCTCTCTATATTTATGCTACTTGAAGTTTGTTGAGCTTCTTGGATGAGATTCTCCTCAAATACATTTTTGGCCATTATTTCTTCAAAGAGCTTTTGTCTTGCCCCAACTATGACTACAATCGTGGGCTAAGAGAGCCCTGGTCTCTCCCCACTTGCCTATCTCCAAGATTGTCACTTCAATCAATAAGGCAGGGCTGCTGCTCATCACCCTAAACTGAGTGAGCACCTTCTCGCACTTGCACCCTCACAGCCTGCACCAGCCAGGCAGAACCTCCCTACCAACAGAGCTAGGCAGAGGGCATGGGAAGAGCCCCAAGCCAAAGCCACAGATTCTCATTGTTCTTCCCTGAAGTTCAGCAGTTTCTTAAGCACAAACACTTCTCGGATTGTTGTATGCCTCTAATGAACTTCTAGATTGCTGAAATAGTTCATTTTTTGTGTCTATTTTGTCCTGCTTTATAGTTGTTTCTCTGGGGAAAGGATATGACATTCTCTCCTCCTTCAATCACTGCTAGAAGATACCCTCCAGTCTTGATTTATTTTAAACCAAAACACACATACATTGGAAGACTAAGTCAGAAAAAATACCAAAGAGAAATGGAGAGGGAGAGAACTGATTATACCTCTTCAGCTGCTTCTGCATGCTCCAAATTGCTCCAATATAGTGTTAAAAAAAAAAAAAAAAAAAACTATCTTGGTGATTTCAATTCACCAGCCACTTCTTTAAAGAAAAAGGAAATTCTCTCTGCTAGAAGCCACCAGAATCTCCCTCTAGTCTTCAATACACTCAAATTGGGTCACAAGAGTAAGCCAGCATGAAAGAAAAAGAGGCAGTTTTGAAAAAGAGCCGAACAGAAATTCTAGAAAAAGAATGCTACATAGCAGTGAAAATGAATTACTACTGCTACATTCAACAACATGGGTAAAACCCACAAACAATACACTGAATGAAATCAAAGGGTATAGACTATATAATTCCATTTACTTAATGTGCAAAAACAGGAAAAACTAATCTGTGCTGGTCAAATCAATAAAGTGGTTATCCTTGGAGGGTAGTAACAAGTGGGCAGGAGGGGTACTAATAACGTTCTGTTTCTTGATTGAGCTACAGGATAAATTCAGCTTCTGAAAAGTATACTTTTAACTGTGTATGCTATACCTCAATTAAAGAATAAAAAGAATATTCTCTTGGCCTAATGATCTATAATTGGCATGTTAGTCTTGCAAGACTCAGCAAACCTGAAGTCAAAGAGCTTCTGCCAACCTAAGCTGTGGTTAGATACAGCTATGCCTTTTCATCTGCCCTATAGGGGTTTTGCACCAACCTGGGAAAGCAATGGAGCAACCACATCACTGTTGTGTGTGTGTGTGTGTGTGTGTGTGTGTGTGTGTACGTACATACACACAAGTGATGTACATACACACAAGTGACCCTTGAGCAACATGAATTTAAATTGTGTGGGCCCACATATATGCAAATTTTAAAAAATAACTGTACTATTTTCAATCCACAGTTGCGGAAGGCTGACTACATACATTGATCTATGTCATTTTATAGAGTGGACTTGAATATCCTCACACTTTGGTTTCTCCAAGGGGTCCTGGAAGCAATCCTCCATGTATACCTAGGACAATTAAGTTTTTGAGGTGTCTAAAGTTAATTGCAGATTTTCGGCTGCACATGGGAATGGCAACCCTAACCCCCATATTGTTCAATGGTCAAGAGAGAGTGAAACTGAGTGAGAGAATGAGTGAGTGAGTGAGAGAGAGAGAGAAAGTGAGAGTGTGTGAGTGAGTGAGTGAGTGAGTGAGTGTGTGTGAGTGTGTGTGTGTGTGTGTGTGTGTTTGTGTGTGTAGGTTTACAAGGGATGTAGTCTCAAGCCAAACACTCTAAACAAGGATCCAAAGACTGCCCGCTTCCAACAGAAAAATTGTGGTCACTTACTCCAGAACAAGTAACAGTTTTAGAATGGCTCTGGGCTGGACTTGATCCTATGATTCTGTCAAAACTCACAACTGTACTTCTTCATTCTGTGTTGGGAACTCAGGGAGACATGTGACATTTTATTTTGAGTGCAGCTTAAGACTACAGGGCACATGTCACCAACACTTCTTTCCCTCACGACATGTCATGCACCAGGGCTGACATCTGTCACCCATCAACCTGCAAGGGAGAGATTATCGCCCATTTTACAAATGAAGCAGCAGAGGAAAAGATCATTTGCCCAAGATCAATCAGGAAATGTGATCTGCCCCAACTCTACGTGCTGGCCTCCAAAGCCGGGCTCTTTCCATACTCTCACACTGCTTTACGATGCCCAAGGGTGTGTCTGGTCATTCAGGAAGACCCCTGCCCTGTGTGCCTAGGATAATCACTATCCCCTGCTCCCCTGTGTCCTTTATGTGTCATAAAACCTCATCAACTTCAAGAACCGTCACATCATCTAAGTGCTATACCCTTCGGTTGGAAGCCAATGGTCACAGTGAGGAAAGTCTGGGACCGAGAGGCCTAGAGGCCAAATGCAGCCCAGGCTTTGGTAATAGAACGATATGAGTTAGAACGATACTGAGATCCTTCAGTAATTAACTTCTCCCTCACAATTCACTGGCCTGTCCTGTAGGGGAGCAAGGTGATTACAAGAAAAAATGTATACCAGGAGCCCAGGAATGCAAGGGAACCAGCAGATCTCCACAAACACAAGCTCTTCCTTATCCTCACCCATCTGAGACAGTGTTAAGGACAAAGTCAGAGAGAGCAAAAGGAGACATGGACTTACAATTTTATTTCTAGAACTTTAAAAGAGGCCTCTGGCTTTAAAACAGAGGCTGCGGAAAGCAGAACCAGACAGAAGAGGCCTTTCTGGGTAGCAGAAACACAAAGCACACACTACCCATCTATCCCTAGACTAAGATGCTTTCACAATAGGAGGAAGTTAGATATTCCAGTTTATCCTGAGGAGGTAAGAATTTTTTTTTTTTAAGGCGAGGCAACCCTTGGTTGATCTCACAGATTGCAAGGACCTTGTCAGTTTATAATCCTTTATTTTTTGTTTTTTGTTTTTTTTTTACGCCTACAGCACTTCAGTCTTCCTAGGTGGTCTCCCATCCAAGTCCTAACCAGGCCCAACCCTGCTTAGCTTCCTAGATGAGACGGGATCCGGCTCGTTCAGGGTGGCATGGCCATAGACAAGGAGATAAGAATTTTTAATGCTGAGAAATCCCAGGCCAGGTAATTGCTGAAGTCCTTAGGATGTCAACAGTCTGGGTCCCAAAATGGATTTAACACAAAGACTGCTGGCTGGGGCCCCTCTGGGGGTGGTGGTCAATAAACACTCACAGGAAGGAAACAAGCCCCCAAGTTTCCCCAGCTTTGCACCTCCTGCCAACTACCCCAACCTGGGCAAACAGACATGGAGGGGAGTCTGCAAGGGAAGCAGCAAGGGAGACAAGGGATGAACCACAGGGAGGCTGTGGGGCTAGCTGGGAGGCCATGGCCACACCTGCATGCCTATGATGGGATGTCTGGCTTATGGGACATCTGGGTGTGAACATTCTGGAGAGAAAGGCTCTCACCAGAACTCTGAGGGGAGGGGTGACAGCAAGAGCAGAAGCTAGACCTGAATTTCTCTTTATAAGGAGAAAAGAAGATTTCTAAGTGAAAAAAATAGGGTGGTACATTGAGTCTTATTTCTTTCAAGCTTTTTTCTTAAGAACCTCACAAAAGCTGAGGGTCAGGAAAGCTACTCTTAAAGTAATCAGAGCATGCCACAGAAGACCCGAGCAGAGTGGCCCCTACTCTGAGATGCGCTGCCCATGAGGAGTGGTGACACATGTGAGAGGTACTCTGGGCTGGACTCCTAATTCTGCCCCCAGCCAAGTGACTCAGGCAGAACATAGCATCTCTGGCTTCCTAAGCCACACAACTAAAAAGCAAGAAGGCATGACGAGATGAAAAACTCAAGTTTTCCTACAAGCACCAAGCTGGACAGATAGGAGGTATAAGTTTAGCAAAGACCTGCTGACAGAGGCTTCCGCTCTCTCTTCTATGAGACCCACACCACATGCCAGTCCCAGAAAGGAGGTCCCTCGGCTAGAGGGCACAATGACGCTAAGGCTGGGCCTAAAGCCGCCTTCATGATAACCCACCAAAAGCTGCTTCCTGCCCACCTCCTCACACCTGGGCCTGTCCCAGTGCCTGGCCCTTCCCACTCACCTGTGTGAGGTACGCATGTCCACAGGCCCGTCGCCTGCCTGCCCTTCACCTCTGCCGATGGCTGTCGCCTCTGCCCCCCTCAGCAACCCTTGGGTTGGACCTCCTCCTGGCTCGGGGATCACTCTCATGTCTCCATCAGTGTTCAAATCTGAAGCCAACAATCCTCTTTCCATTTTTATTTTCTTGCTCTCCACATCATCTTCCACTGGGTCCTGTTCAAGTGCTCGTTTCTGACTCCGTGTCCGGCATGCTTCTTCGGTCATTCTGAACTTTGGAGAAGGAGAAAACACATTTAAACTTGGCACAATGGAGTTGTTACTGTCTTAGAAACTTTTCAAAGTGTCTGCCTGGAGTATTATCCTCGCCACGTGACAATGGCAGAAGTAGGTACAACAAAGGCTGGGCCCAAAAAACATGTCTAGGACATTTCTTCACTGCCCTGGGTAAGGCTTGGACAGAAGCAGTGGAACATCTGGGGAGCTGAGACCTCAGAAACCTGGACAAGGGCAATGGAAGGTGTCCATTCATTAGAAAAAAGAAGAATTCTTGGTGCTCCAGACTCAAAGCAAATACAGGAAAACTCTGTCCTGCCTATGGGATTCTGAGCACCTACACTGAAATGGAGGTGTTTGGAATCCAGAAAGGGGGACCACGATATCCCAGGAACATGGTCACTGCCCGGGTCTAGCCCTGCACTGCGCTAACTTGGATTGACCCTTCTCTCCTTCAGTGAGGGCAGCCTCCTCACTCTCTGCTCACCTCAGGGGGGTGAAGAGTGGAGGGTTACAGTTAACCCTTTGACTGCCAGTGAGGTAAACTCTGAATAAGGTGAGGTTTGGCCTATCACCATGTCAGAGCCCTATACCTGCAGCACACACATATCTTGATTTAAAAAAAAAAGAAGAAAAAACAGCTGAGTCAGTTTTTGATCCCATGACATCACTGGGTTCCACATGACCCTTCCCAGGATTCAGTCTGAGAGACAAAGCATTTTCCAGAAAACCAGTCTAAACCGGTTCCAGACAACAAGCTGAAGTGCTGTTAACCCTCACAGAGACAGGAGACAGGAGGGAGGACAGGCAGTGAAGTCTGTCTGCAGGGAGGCTGCAGGCATTCCACAACAGAGTCTAGGACACGGGCACGTGCTCTTTAAGGGGCCATTCCAAGCCCAGCCTCAACGTCCCAACAGGGCAGGACACCAGAAATGAGACTGTAAGAGTTCACCAGGGGACAGAAAGGAATTTAGCTGCCAGGCACTAGTAGAATTCCCAAAGTGCCAGGTCTCCTCAGGACAGTCAGCAGTCATGTCCACCAACATGGGGCCCAAAGAGCAGCTCAACATGTGAGCCCCTCAAAGAGTCCCAACTCATACCTGTGGCACGTCCACACTAAAGACCTCCCTGCCCTGTGTCCACGCAGGCGGGGCATCCAGCGCCTCAGTTTCCTTATCAGTGAACACTCTGGGAAGCAATACAAAACAACGAAGGGGCCATGTCATCGTATATGGGACACGCTACTGAGCTAACTCACTCATAACCTCCTTAAAGAAGGCCCTGTCCCAACTGGCCCTGCTGTGGACTTAGACTGAAAGGAAGGAAGAGACAGCTGCTCCTTGCCCCTGGTGCAGGAGGCAGAGCGGCCCCTCTGCACACGTGTTAAGCCAGTGTGGCACTGACATCTGCTCCTATAGGCAGTCCAAAAGGGTCGAACTGAGCAGGTCTCCCTGTGGCCACATCACCCTTGGGGTACTCCCCACCCATTTTGATGGAGGGTGGGGCCATAGGTTAGGACCTCGCCTCCATCTGCCCCCAACTCCTCCTGGCATCCCAGCCTGCACCTCTCATCTATCCCAGCTAGCCCCATACAACCCCATCCCTCTACTTTCACCCAGATCTCCCCATCCCCTCATATACCTCCCTGTCGTCTCCTCACTGCAGCACAGGGAAGCTAGGGATGCTCCCACGTGCCTCTTAGCCTGAAGTTCTACGGTTTCTTTGTCCAATGTGCTCTGATCACAACAAACCCTGCCAGCCTGCTCACTAGGTCTATCCATCCTGCCCCACTCTGTGAGACTATAGATGAGTCACTGCCTTGAGTATCCACCATTGCAGGAGGGGTGGGTCATCTTTCCTTTGGGCACAGTCTGAAACAAGAGCTCCTCAAACATTTAGGAAATTGAATAAGAGGAGTGATTCTGGGGCTACCTTGGATGGCAAGTATATGTTGGCCCCAGGATCAGGGAGAAGCTGATGTGAGTGGAAGATGAGAGAAGACCAGGATCTCAAGCTAGGAGGACCCCCACTGGAGTCTGGGAAAATTCTGCCCCAGAGGGAGAAGCTCCCAATTTGGCCTCGTGCCCACTGGGGTTGAAAGGAGTCCTATGTGGACAAGGAGAACGTACCTCACACACAATGCTATACCCCACAATCCTACACTCAGAACGCCCCATGCTTCCCCACTCTGCCTCTGCTTCAGCCCAGCAGAGCCTACCTCAGGGTAAGTCCCGAGATCTTATCCATGAAGCTCATCTAAACCCCAGAACCTGTGTGAAGTCCTTCCTCCCAACTGCCCGCTGATGGGGGCTGTGATCTGACAACGAGATTATATATACTGTGTGCCAGGTGACCAGATCAGTGAAGTGGTACTAAGTGGCCTCATTTCACTGTCACTAGTGTAAGACAAGCAGTCACAAGGAGTGAGAGCAGAGCCTCAAACCCACAGGGCCGTTCCCTCCAGCCCCAGAGAATCTATAGGTTTCTGCTGTGTATGCAGTGTTAAGGCAACTCACCCTAAGCCCAGGAGCTGGAATGTTGCCAACCCCTGGCCCAGAACCGATGGCCTGGCCTGTGCCTTGGGCAGGCTACTCTGGGGAAGACCTTCTGCACCCCTCCCCCACCACACGAAGGACAAGCACAGCTGGAGAGGGTGTGGCCTGCCATGGGGGATGGCCCCTCCTCCACAGCCAGGCAATTGCCTTAGCTCCCACTGGGGCCTGCTGTGGCCAATCCCTGGCCTCGCAAGGCGCTGTTCCTGGGGAGGGCAGGTGATGGTAAGGAGCACTCCTCCTAATATCAGCAGGAAGGACCACTGACCCCAGCGCACCAGGGCTGGTGGCTACAGCCCTGGAAACACAGACCCAGGAATGGTGACAAAGTTGCAGGAAGAAGCCAGTCTTGAGGAATGACATTATTATGACCGAAGATTTCTGCAAAAAAGCTGTGAGGAGGTGCATTAGAATACTTTCTAAAGAGCAGGTGAAGAGGCTAGACTTCCCCAGCTGGTGAATTTGTAACAACTTCAAAATTCCTTGGAGAGAGGGCAAGAATGAAGGGAAAGCTGCAACTGCAGAAGTTCTACCACAGGCCTATCAGGAACTTCGGGCCCACAGAGAGCAGTCCCCTCTTGGAACCCTGTGCTGGCTGCTGCCTGCAGAGCAGATCCAGACAGCAGCATGCCCACTGTAAAGATGAGGCCACCAGGGTGCAAGGCTGCTTGAGGCACAGGCTACACAGGGAGCAAGACTGGAATCCAGGTAGTCTCAGCCCCTTCTCTCTCTCCAAACACAACCCTGCTCTGATACACCCTCCAATCTGGCTGGGTAGGAGGCAGCAGGATACAGCCCAGGTCTTCCTCAGTGGAGAAGGGCATGTTCCAGCCACACTACAAGCTATACAGGTACAGCAGAGACCAACCCCAGGACGATGGGGCCACTGAATCTGGGGCAGAAATGCTGACACAGGGCTTTGAGTTAGATGCAAATTTCAACTGTCTCCACCAAAAGCTGCTTTATTTTAGTAAAATACTGCTGTCCAACTGGTCTGAGAACTTCAGGTGGAAAATCTGTTTTAAAACAACTCCAATGGGTGAATTATGCTACAGCAGGAACCAAAATTTTTCAGCAGGATTCAGGAGGCCAACAGAAAGCAAGTGGCACAGGCCAGTATAAAAGAGAATAAATAAAGTCAGAGAGCCATCACCCTGGGCATTATTATTAATAATATCTGGACTATTTATACTACTCTGTTACTAACATATCAGCAGGATTACCATGAGGAATACTATTTCAGACATGAGGAAAGTGAGGCTTAGCAATATGTGCTTGGGAGAAGTGACAGCTGATGCGCTGAAAAGTGGACTTTGGGGTGCTTGTCCCAGAGCCCAGAGAAGTGAGTGAGCATGAGGAGGTGGGGGGAGAAGGGTACTGACTGTGAACTGACTGACGTCAGGGGGAGCACAGGGAAGACTGTGGAATCATCTGGCTGATTTGGGGACAGACTGGAGGCTTCTGTATCTTGTGGCTCACGACAGGAAGGGGACAGAGAAGTGGGGAGACATGACCAAATAATACTGGGTTGCACTTTAGAGGATACAGACATCATAACACGCCAACAGCTGGAACTGAGGCGAGAGAGGGTTAATCTGTTTTGTTGGGTTTTACCTGAGCAATTAGAAAGAAGAAATTGATTTTCTGAGATGGAGAAGGAACAGGTGTGGAGGAAGAAGTTTGACAGTAGAGGTACTCTGGACATGCTGAGCATGAGCTATCTACTCAGATCCACATAGAGAGATTGAGGAGCATCTGCTGACAGGTGGAGGCCTACATATGGGGCAGACACTGTCTTCAGGGCAGCATGGGGCACCCTTTCTTCTCAGGAAGAAAGAAGGGCCTGTGAAGCAACTGATGCCAAGGTGGGTGATGATGGGATCCAGATGCCAGCTTCATCAGCCACTGGCCACACAAGCCCCACTGGGCAGGCAGCTTCATCGGGCCACCACCAGAGCACCCCTAAGCAGACATATAGCACAGGTGGGTCTCTGCACCCTGGTGGTCCCAGGGCTGGGGCTGTGCTGCCTCTCTGCATGGCTTCCCTTGTCTCCTGCCTGTATCCAGGAAGACCAACTACCCTCCCTGAGACAACAGCCTGAGAAGTCTCCCAGAGCCAAGTCTCAGGCCTGTATACCCTCCACAAGCTCCTCACTTTGAGAGTCAAACCCAGGTGCCTGGGTAGGAGTCCAGGGAGAAAAGCTAAGCTGCACTTTGGTCTTCCCTTCCGGAACAGACCTCACTCTGCTTGGGGCCCGAGCCACTTCCTGACTCCCTATCTCTGAGCAATGGTAGCAGGGATGTGGTGGCTGTCTTTCTGGAAGAAACTCACACCAAAACGGCAGCTCTCAAGTTTTAAACATCAAACCCTGTTAAGGCTGAGTACAAGGGATGCAATTTAACTTGGGAAACAGAAAGATGATCCGATAGCCAGCCTACACCACTGGACACAGCAGAGAACAGAGGCTGGACCTCAGAGAATGACTGGCCACATACTTTGTCACTCTCTGAGCCTCAGTTCCTCTATCTATACCTCATAGACATACTATATGAAGACAAAGAGTGACATTAGAAATAACTTGAATGAGAAAAGTTGTATAATAGTATAATACCATTCGCATGGTTTAAAAGTACCTATATTCCGCAGAAAAAAAATACTGAGTTTACAAAAATCGAAACTGAAAGAAATGGGGCTAAAATCCACAGCATTCATCTCTGTAAAGTGATTAAGAAACTTTCACTTTCTGTACTAAATTATTCCCCTTAACAGTGACTATGTATCAGTCTTGTATTCCAAAAAAACATAAACACGAAGATAAAAAGGAAAGCCAGATAAAACAACACTGCCACCTTCAGAGGCTGAGAACTGAAAGGACAAGTATTAGCCGGGTGGGGCAAGGGGAGAAGGCTCAGTGGGGAGGGAGGTGCTGCAGGGCACCTGATGCAATGCCAGCTCCTCCAACAAGCAGAACCAAGACTGCAGGAGGAACACGGAACCTCAGTGGGCTGAGAGGACAATGCTGCCACTGTCCCACTTGTTACTGGCACATGTCCAAGCAGCTTACAAGTCCACCTTCTCTAGTACTTACTACCACAACTCCCAATCCCCTCGGCTCATCCACACAGCCCACCTTCTACCTGGGCCACTAGCTGTCCCGAGGGACCCCCAGGCCAGTGTCAGTATGAGCTCACTCCAACAGGGCCCACACCCCACACAGTCCCTCACCGTGACTGCCCACAACAAACCCCACACTATGCAATGGCTTCACCTCGTCTCCCAAATCAATGCTAAACTCTTTCATGGCAGAAACTTCTTTTTCCCATTCATCTTCATTTTCAGTGAGAAGCAAACAGTATAGGTTTAGTACACACTATTGAGTTAAACATACAATTATATAAATTAGCCTCATAAAGTGTTATGATTTCTGGGGATGCCCTACAGGGCATAACAAAGCAAGCAGGTTGAATGCTTCATTAAAAACTCCTAAATTCTGACTTTCTGGAAGGGGAGTATACTGAGATGGAGCACCATAGAGTGAGGCTGAGGTAAGAACAGGAATTGGGAAGATGGTCCAGGCAGGGGCCAAGTTGCTGAGCAGGGAGGGTCTCAGGCAGAAGGGAGCCACAGCAAGTCCTGTGCGAAGGTTTGCTCAAGTCTCACTACAAACTGACTAAAACTGGTATCTTAACTCTTAGTGCATTTTCTCTCTTGTACATTATCAAGAGGGCTCTGGGCCCAGCCACCTGGCTAGGAGCTCCCTGTGCCCTCAAAATCACGATCTGAGAAAACATTAGGAAGACTCTTCCAGCAGCAGTCCTAGGGTGCAGGGGGAGGCACACCAACATACACTGGGGGTTACAGGTGCCACTCACCCAGAGCCTCTGTATGTTGACAATGGAACGGGCATTCCACCCCACAGAGGTGGGGAAATCTAATTCTAAGTGGGCTAAGGGTCTGAGCCTCAAATCTAGGTCTCTATGCCTTTTTACAACTGGCACTCTCACAAGATGCCCACTGTGGACCATTCTACTATATGGTCTAAAGGCCTTTTGTTAATCATATTGAAGTGGTGTGTTTTCATCTGGAGTGACAATCACATGGTGAGGCTAAAATGATGTACGTGCCAGTGAGGAGGATGGAACCACCATCCTTAAATGCCTGCATGGCAGCCTTGCCTGAGAGAAGAATTGCCTTGCACAGGGCCAGGCCACCTGGAATCCGAAGGTATGAGTCCCCTGGAATCAGATGTTATCACCACTCACCAGGTATCCGGCAGCAGAGTGTAAGCATTAGAGTTCCTGGTGTGTCCCTAGTCCTAGAAGAATGCTAGCCACACAGGAGGTGCACAGCAAACATCTAATGAATGAACAAATGTAGGTTTTTATGGAGAGGAGCTCAGAAGGGGAGGGGGCTAAACCAGACATCTCAGGCCCCCTTTCAACACTAGGATGGATACTCAGATTTTGACCCAAGTCGACTGCTCCTCTGTTGTTAACAGAAATGCAGGCTCTTACTTCGTTTACCCCACATGGATTACCTCAGATGATTCCCACAAACACCTGCAAGGTGAGTGCTAACATCATCCTGTTTTACAGATGGGGAAACTGAGGCAGGTGATGGTTACACAGCAAGTGGGTGAGACAGTGCTGAGGACTAAAGACTATGCTCCTCTAGGCAGTGTCCATCAAAACACCCCATCGACTACCCAGAATCAGACTCAAGGTTTCCAAAGGACACTGGGAGCTCCTCCCGAAGGGGAGTGGGCTTGACCTCTCACCGCACAGGGTCCCGATGAGATATTAAGTGACTACAGCTTTATGGAGTGTCATGAATAAGACCACACCTTTTGCTGTTTGCTGAGTTACTGTGACAAGCTGGTAGGAGGCTATCTGACTCCAGAAGGGGATGGGTGTGGCCCAAGGTGGGTTGGTGCACCTGAGGTGTGTACATTTTGATTCTGTGAACCAGCAGGTACTCTTTGGGCTGGGAGAATCTTCTGGATTCACCTGCTGCAAGAGTCAGCAAACCTTTTCTTAAAGGGACACAGTAAATATTTTTGGCTGTGGGCCATTTGTTTCTGTCCCAACTACTCAGCTCTACAGCTGTGACAGTATGTCCTCAAATGGGCATAGCTGCGTCCCAGTCAAACTTTATTTACCAAAACAGGCCACCAGCTTATCTAGTGTTTTTCCTGGACAAAATTGCACATAACCAAACAGAATATATCAATAGTGTTAGAATAAATCTGCTTTTCCAAAACAACCATTACAGCAGAACTGACTACAGAGAAAAACAGGTTTCAGAAAAAGGACTTGAATGTGTAAATTCAATCTGAGCCCAGGACTCCATGGACTTAACTAAGAACTTAACTCAAGGACTAAGCCTAAGACTTAACCCTTTTAACAAGTTTGAAAAAAATTAGTTTTGAAATGTGCTAAGTGCACACAACTTACTGCAGGGTCAGCTTGTTTATACCATCCTAAAAGCCCTACATACTCTCAAGATAACTAGGTCCCTCATAGAAGGAAATTACATGCTATAAACTCGATTACTGCAGCAAATGAAACTTTAACCCAGTTACAGAAACAAGCAGTTCCTTAACACACATGCCTGAGCATCGGACCAAAGCTCTAAGGAGAAGCATGGAGCTGAGAAGAACCTCAAGGGTGCAGGGCCCAGCCAGGGGCACCCAGGAAAGGCCTCACTGTTGGAGGGATGTTTGAGCTAGTGTGGAAAGTATGAATAGACCCGGCCGAGTCACTGGAGATCAGGGGCCTCTGGGGATTCCCTGTGGTAGGAAGGGAGCCACGGGGCTCAGCTTCTCCAGGTAACTAGGACTCACCTTTGTTCTTGAGGACTGGGGAGAGAGGGGTCATCTGTGCCAGAAAAACCCTGAGAAGAGCACTCTACCTGGTTTGAAAGGGGGAACCATCTAGGAGGATGCAGGTCCACACCACACTGTGCCCAACTGTCCTACTCCAGGGCAAGTGGGCAGCATCGTCATAGCCTTGTACCAGCATCGTCATAGCCATGTCCTATCTGTCCCACAGACGGAGAGAGAGCTCTGAACAATAACGATGTGCACCCAGTGCATTCTGTCTGAGGTTACAGCTCCATTGCTTAGGCCAGAGACAGCAGGAGGGCCTTGGGGACCTCCCTGGGGCTCAACCTCCACCTGGTCAGGACATCAGTCCTTCGATTCTGCTGACCTTTACACGAACACTGGGCCTGATTGGTGGGCACATCGCTTCACCCCCAACCTGCCCATAGGAGCACTGGTCCCTGGGGCCAAAATGGTTGGGCATCGTGTCCATCCCATACTGGGGCTCCCTGGGCCTGGGAATCAGTGAAGATTTTCTGAGCCTTCTGCCAACAGAAAAGGTTAACACCCTGCTAGGTGGTCAGCCACTTCAGAAAAATGAGACATGTGAACAAATTCTCCTATCCTGCTGAAGGGGCTCAGGTGCTCTTCCAAAGGCTTCTCAGGAGGTGGGAAACCTCACTGCCAGTCACTAGTTCCAGAATGGCAGAGGGCAGTGAGAAGTGAGAAAAAAGGACAAGAAACGTGGAAACCAGACTTGGGAACATCTGACCTTGCTCAATGAACACACTATTGGCAGAGGACAAACACAGGAAACTGGGGAATCAACAGACACCTCCCCGCTCCCCAAGTTGCAGCACACCAGGCAACCCTGCACCACACAAACACACACTTGTGCACCCACATTCATGAATGCTCACACATGTAGTTTTCATCCTCTCCTACCACTTCTGAATCTTGCCCAAATATCTCAGAAAAGGTTTTTTTCTCTGTTCAATTCTAAGAAAAGACTAGCAGTTCTTATGAATGATTAGAGGCCAGGATCACCAACTTCTAAAAGCACGTGAAGGAGCCCAGAGACCTGCAGTGCCTTGTGTGGATCCTCATGCACCTCCTCCACTTCAATCCACACTTCCTTGAGTCCCGTCGGAAACAATTTCGCACCCAATGGAACTGCAGAGATTTTTAAGCACTAGCGATGCAACCACGCTTGTTTCTAAAACTTTGTGCGCACATTTTAGGCTTCCAGAAAAGGCAAAGAGCTGTTTACTGCTATATAGTTGAGTGATGAGTGAACCCAGAAAGGAACTTCTGCAGCACAAGATACTTGTTACTCAGTGCCTAGGACACCCCTTCTCCTACTTCATGGCCCACCTGGCCCAGCAGGACACAGACACAAACAGGCTGCTGACAAATACTGCTTCTGCACCCAATGGTGATCTTCAAGGAGCCAGTGACCTGGGGGCATCTCCTCTGTGAAGAATGGTTGGAGGAGCAGCTCGGGGTCCCCACCTTCATGGGAGCACAGACCCAGTAAAGGCTGGGAGATGCATGTGTCAGTCATCATTTTATTACAAGTCAACACTGAAAAAGGAGTCCAGAAGAGGAGAGGAAGAATCTAGGAATGCTTCATTTGAGGTGGGCCTCGAGGTAGAATCTGGATTTGTAGAGAGAAGAGGGAAGAAGAAATGGTAGCAGAAAAGGTGAAGTGGCAGAAACATACAGGTGTGTATAAATCCATCTCCAAGAAAAGATGATGAAACCAAATAAAAGGAAATCAAAACTTTAAACAACTGTTTTCTAAATGAAATGAGGTTGCTTAGAAGGAAAAAGCATCCCCGTTACAAAGTTATAGGTGACTTATATTCAGTGTGAGAAGCTAGCAGTGATGTCTGGGCCTCCCATGGGCTTCACTGGGCTTGTGAGTGTCCTTCAGAAGTCCAGGGACTGGGGGTAGAGTAAGGTCTTAACTGAACATTAGTCTGTGAGTGAGGAGGGCCAGAATCTTTCATCGGGTCCTAAAGGATAGGAGTGCTGAGAACTGTGAGATGGCACCGAGCATACTCCAAAAAGACCTGTATGTGCACACAATTTAAATAAAGCACCTCCAGTTACTCCGTCAAATAAATCCATCTGAGCACTAGTGTGCTCCTCAGGGGTCTGCTCTGCCCACAACTCTCACAGGTGTTCTCTACCTAATCCTGGGAAGAAACACCACTTGCAAGTATGGTGTCCAGCACAGAAAGTCAAAAGGGAAGGTTAAGTTCAGGAGCATCTCAGCCTCCTCCTAAAAGAGCACTTCTAACATCCCAGGCGTGCTCAAATACTGCACTCCATCTGAAATGCCGATGACCCATCAAATATAAGCTCATTACCACCAGAGAAGAGGGTTGTATCCAAGATAGAGTCAGACTAAGACATCCAGCCTACCTGATCACCTTCAGTCCTAGGTTCAAGAACTACATAGCAATGTAGGTCATTCAGACTGAAGAAGTAAAACGAGCAGATCTCAGGCACTCACATTTACAAATAAACATATATTTACAATCTAATTGTGTTTTTAAAGTGGAGAACTTGTAAATGTTGTCTCTGAATTAATGCTTTTGGGGGATAATATTTAACAAAATTAACTTGAAGAGCAAGCGGACACTTTAACACACTCAAGTAGTGCCCATCAACATGTTAAAGAGAAAGCCTTAAGTCTTCAGATTCCTCAATGCAAATGTCATGGAGACTGCACAGTGGAGATGGCACTGGGAACATCTCACCCCAGCAGTGTGTGGGAACAAAGCCAATTTCCCCATAAGTCATCTCCAGAAAACCCTTGGTCACTGCCCTTGGCAAGGTTCATGCCACCATAACTGCCAGTCCTGTGATGGTACACCCGGCTACTCAAATTCGCCCTGGGACAGCCAGGTCCCCAGACCCCAACCTCCCTCCCTGATCATGGGAGAAATAACTGGAGAAAGCATAGCTCCTGTCCCTGGGAAATGGTATAGGAATTATGCTTTTATCCTCCCCCAAACACAGCCAATCTTCTGAAAACAGGGACTACCACCAACCGCACAGGCCACCTGGATCCCATTCAGCTCCGTCTGCGCCTTGGCCTCATGCCTTGGCCTCTGAGCACCCTTCCCAGTGACTTTCCCAATGACACGAGTTGAAAGCCCATCTTCAAGTTGTGGCATTCAGTAGGAGAAAGTACACCTACACTGATCACACATTGAGAGGAAGAGACTAATAGCAAGTGAATGTCTTTAAAACTGTCACTAACTCCCACAGGCTCATACTGGAGATGACTTGGCTTTAGAGTTTGCCATCTCGGATGTGCTCAGTAAGCACCCAATGCCGCACACATGGGGCCACTTCTGGGTGGGCATCTGAGCCTCTGACAGCAGCTGGGCTGTGGCCAGGCCCAAGCCTGCAGCCCAGGAGAGAACAGATGCTGCTGGAGGAGGACACGACACAGAAACAAAGGTGCTGCATGTAAAAGGGCATCTGAGCAATACTACTAAATGTCCACAGGGAAATGGTGACCAGGTGTCCCCCTGGGGCAGGCTGTCACTGGGGCAGGGCTAGCTGGCTGCATTTCTCTCCCACGACAAAGAACCAGCCCTCTGTTCCCTCCCAACTGCCTCCTGAGCCCTGAGCCTTGTGACTTACAAAAGGTTATGTCTGCCATTTCTATGACATCTGTAATGTGCCCATCGGTGTCACATCCCAAAATGGAAGGCCTTAACCCTTCCGGGGCTGACTCCAGGACCCAAGAGACACACAGCCCTGACCACCAGCTCCATCAAGGCCTGTGGTTGAAAATGAAAGGGAGGTTTTACACAGAAAACTCCAGAAGGGCCAGAAAGACTTTCTCCATTCCAGGGAGGAGACATAAGTGGACAGTGGGGGAACCAGATGTGCATCTACTGTCGTTTTCACCCGGGCCTAGCAATGTGGTAACACTACCCCTGGAGGTCCTGCCTGGGCTTCCTTTGTCAAGCTCCTCCCTGCACACATCCCTCAGTGTCAGAGCCTGGGCTGCCCCAAGAGGCCTGGATCCAGAAGAGAAAGCTTCTTCCAAGATTAAAACAAGTTCCTGGTCTCAATAAAGCCCGTGGGCCTAAGAAACAATTTACACAGCACTTTTTTCACAGCTGTAAGAACTGGAACAGAAATCCCACCTCTCCCCTCTACCTTGTAAGTGGAAATCTTCTCCTTGGGCACGGGTTGTTCTGGTTATAGACACCTACACCGACCTCAGCTAGAGGGTATCATATTAGTGGTTCTTTTGTAAAATAGGCTACACAAGATAAAAGCAAGGCCCTCACCCCAGCCTTGAGGTCCTGTCAGCCTCTCTGACCTCATCTCCCACCATCCCATGTCCCTCCCCCCAACCCCCATCCCTTTCTCTCAGTTCTGGCCAATTACATCCCGGCTACTCCTCTGACAGCCAAGCTCACTCCCACCCCAGGTTCTTTGCACTTCCTGTTCCCTCTGCCTGGAAGGCTCCTCTCCCAGGTCTCTGCACAACATTCTCTTCAGGTCTCAGATGAGACAGCAAATGACATGCACCTCCCCCATCCACACACGCCCATCAATGGGTCGCCACTCCCTTTCCCACTTCATCATTTGACATTTTATTTACTCATCTGTGTGTCTTTCCATACCCCTATGAGAACAGGGAACACCTGGGGCTACCACCCCAGGGCCCAAGACAGAATGGTGCTCAATACATATTTGTTAAAAAGTTAAGAAAAAGTACTTTCAGAACTCCCAGCTAACTTGCACGTCCATTCCTGGTTAAATAAGCCAAAGTGTCTTCATGCCAATAGAAAAGATAATGATCACAAACAAACAAAACCCTTATTTCACACCATATACAAAAATTAACTCAAAATAGATCAAAAACCTAAATATTAAAAGGTAAACCTAGTATAAAACTCTTAGAAAAAAATATCTGGATAAATCATGATCTTAGATTTTGGTAACAGAATCTTAGATATAACACCAAAAGCACAATACGAACGAAAGAAAAAAGATAAATTGGACTTCATTAAAACTCAATCTTTTCTGCAAAGAACACTATCAAGAGAGTAAAAAAACAACGCTTAGGAATGAGAAGAAATATTTTCTGTCTCATAAGGGTCTAGTCTCCCAAATATATAAAGAACTCTTACGACAACAAAGAGACAACCCAATTCCAGTAAAAATGACCCAAATGTCCATCAACAGATGAACCGATAAACAAAATGTGGTCAGTTCACACAATGGAATATTATTCAGCCATAAAAAGGAATGAAGTTTCGATTCATGTCACAACTGTGAACATGCTAAGTGAGAGCAGACAGAGAAGGCCATAGAGTGTATGATTCCGTTTATCTGAAATGCCCAGGACAGGCAAATCCACAGAGACAGAAAATAGATCAGTGGTTACTAGGGCCCTGGGGAGCACAGAGGTGGGGGAGCAGGGAGTGACTGCTAATGGGTACAGGTTCTTTTTCGGGTGATGAAAATCTTCTGGAATTAGAGGTGATGGATGCACAATATTGTGAATGTACTAAATGCCAATGCATTCACACTTTAAAATGGTTAAAAGGGTGGATTTCACCTTATGTGAATTTTACCTCAAGACAGGATAAATAAAAACAAAACAGAATACTCTAATCCCAAGAGGCACAATCCCTTTAGAGCTGCTAATCTACTAAAAGACAAAAGGTTTAATCTGACTGCAAGAGAAGAGAATCACCACTTCAAGGAAAGACTCCTTTGCGAACAAGATCCCAAACACCAAAGAGCCCTTGTATACCGGTCTACAGTCCCATTCATTATGTATCACTTGTCTATTGTTCACAGCACAGCAAGCCCATCATACATGTGGGAACTAAGAACCGTCTCCCAGCAAAGGAGCCAATGTCCCAGAGTATGACCATGTAGGACACACAGGGAACAATTTACCAATGGAAAGCCAAGGTGGAGAGAAGGTTACAAGGCCAGCTCAGAGTTCTATTCAAGTCAGGCTCATCACAGGCTTCACACTGCCAAGTGTCCCATCCCCTCGGTCTCACGGGGGTTTCACCCATTCTTTCTTCCAAATACGTGTTTAGTTTCTTCTACCAGGGTCCAGGGCTGACTAGGCCCCAGGGACAATCCTAGAGGCAAGGGATGGGCAGTAACACAGAGCAAGTAGGCTCAGAGGGGCAAGGTCTCACACATGCTGGGAGGTGCCAGTGATCTCTAGATGGCACACAGGCTCAAACTTGTGAAGCACTACTTTTATAAGACAAAGTCATGCAGAAAACCAGCTAACTACCTACTTTATCCACTCAACTGGCTACAGTTACTATGGACGGACACCACCAATGGGGAGATGAGAAGGATCTCTAATCAAGAATATAATAATTTTGCAAAACCAGACTTACAAATATAGTGGACAATTTGGTGATGGACAGATTGGAGCGGGGTTGGGAGGCTGGAAGAATGGGGTGAAAGGTTAAAGAAATACAAATTAGTAGTTGATAGTTGGGCACGGGGAGCACAGAAGAGGGAATGCAGTTAGCATTAGTATGATGGCTAAGTTAGCATTAGTATGATAGTATTAGTATGATGGGGGGATCACTTTATGAACATTATAGATGTTTAACCAATGTACTGTATACTTGAAACTAATTTAAGTAAGTTTATTAAAAAAATAAAAAATAAAATTAAAAAGCATACCATCAAAAAAATATAAAAAAGAATATAGTAATTTCGGTCTGAAAACAATGTATGAGCTGTCAGAGTACTGAAATGAAGAAGCACAGGTGGTGATAAGAAGCCCTCCGGGTGTGTGTGTGTGGGACACAGGGGCAGGCCAAGGCTCACAGAAGGTGCCAAGTGACCACAGCCTATCGGGTCAGACAAGAATGATGCCTGGTTCAGTTCAACATGCCTCAGCTTCTTTGCCTATAAAATGGTTATAGCACACACCCACTTTATCACTAATGCTTTCCAAGGACTCCAGGAAGGGTAGCTGTGTGTGCTATTACAGAAAATAAGAATGCAATAATAAGAGGCTGTCCCACCTGGCTGGACACCAGCCATGGCCCATCACTGCAATTCCAGAATCTCTGAACGTTTTCTGCTTGACTTTAAACTAGCCACCCTCACTTTGTAAAGGGCCACTTCCCCTGCCCTGGGTGATATGCGTCATAAAGCTCCCTGAGGGAATGCCTGGGTCAAGCCTGTTTTGTAAACTTTGATTATGGAAAATTGCAAACATACCCAGAGAAGCAGTGAGAGAAGGCCTATTAATTGCAGGGGCCCACCATTCACAGTCTTCAGGTGACCAATCTTGGTCTCTCACACCCCACTAGCTTCTGTGAAGCAAATCCTACGTGACTTGCATTTATGAATTAGTGTAGTGGGTCAGTATTTATCCTCAGAGGACAAACCATCACTATCCCACAATCACACCTTCAACAATTTAACAATCATTCCTTAATCTGTGTCAGTCATGCTTAGTTGAAATCTATAGGTTCCTCCCAACGCTCCCCCCCGCCCCCCGCCCCTTTCAATCATACACTGAAGAAATTAGGTCATTTGTGCTGTTTCCCAGTCAGGTTTTGCTGGTGGCGTCCCTGTGGTATAACACTACACATACACCTCTCCCCTCCCCCCACCTCCCTGATTTCTCATAAAGTAGATTTTGAGGCCCAACCAAGCACACGCCCCTCCGGAAAGCACATGTGCCCTCCTCGGGGGCTAGCCACTGAAGATTGCTGTTGGAACCTACCATTTCATTAGGTGTCTGAAAACTTATAAACTTATAATTCCATCACTTCATTTTAATTAGCCAGAATATGTCAATAGCTGCGCTGTCCATTAGCCACATGTGGCTATTTAAATAGATTAAAATTAAATAAAATTAAAACTTGACTTCCTTCGTCAAACTATCCGAGGTGCCACATTGGACTGTGGGTTCAGAACATTCCAGAAAGTTCTGCAGGGCAACGCTGATCTATCTCCGAGAGAAACTTGCCCTCACTCACTATTTTGTTCCTTGTGAGTTCTGTCCATAAAGAGGTAATAGATACTTGCTTCTTTCCCTCTATTTACCAATTTTCAAAACGAGTTGGTTCCCTAACACCTTCTAAAGAGACCAGAGTCTTTGCTTTTCTTCAAGCACTAGCATGAACCTGTGGATTTTTAACACATTTGATACTCCAACTCAGGGACTCCCGTTCTCCCTCACGCTCACCTGTCCCACCCTTAGCCAGGGGAACACCTGGGGGTCTTTCTGGCTCAACCCCAGTACCATCTGAGATATTCCAATGCAGACTCAGAATTAAAACATTTTAACTTAAATGCTTTGATTTTATATTTATACTTTTCCTTGATGCTGAAAATCCTGGTTCTTAAAGACATTAATTACTGTTTTGTTTTTTTTTAATATATAATAATAAGATTACTGGTATTGTTAACCTCAAACTAAAAATATGATTGCTAAAAACAGTTAAAGATTTAAATTTTTTTCTTTTTGCCCTTATGGTATCACAAAAAACATTTACGCTCAAACTATTATGTTTTAAAGTTGCCTGAAACAAATCTTGTCTAAGAAGTTAGTGACCAACCTGAGTCACAACTAACATTCACCTAGATTCATTTACTTCATTTTGCTTTGGTTTTTCAGGATTGCCAACCCCCATCTGACATACTTTTATTTTATAATTATGTAAAACACACATCTGGTGCTACATGGAAAGGAAACTTGGATAAGTCTTTGGTAACCCTGTCCCCTCCTCTCATTCCTCCTCTCAGAGGTGACCATATGGTTGGTTCATTTATGGTTTATACCTTAATTTTTTTTAATTAAATGTAAGCAAATACACATGTCCATGTACCCCTTCTTTACCTTATTTAAAAGTGAACACACTACATCTCTTGATTCTTCACCTTGTTCTTTTTTTCCACTTGTCATTTCACCCTAGAAAATTTGTCACGTGAAGGCAACTGTCCTTCCTTCACTGAGGGGCTCAACTCCACCTCATTGGTCCCCAGCCCCAAATGACAAACATCTAAGTCATTTCCAGTTTTGCTAATTGAGAATGTTGTAATGAACTGCCCTATCAACAATCCTTATTTTTGACAGTGTATCTCTGGGATACATTTTTAGAAATGGAATTGCTGGAGTACAGGGTAAGTCTCCCTCAGAGGAGTTATGAACCCCCAAAAGCAACTTATATTGGTGCCACAGAGGTACAGTGTCCACCTCTGTGAACAAAAGGTCAGAAAATTTGTCCTGAAGAAGCTCCAACAAGCATTATTCTTAGTATCAGGAAGACTGAGTATCTTCCATACCTTCGTTAAGGACCATCTACATTACCTCTTTCTGTGAACTGTTTTTCTAAGTCAAACCCATTCTTGATCCTAAACACCCAGCACAAGGCACATCTCTTGGCACAAACGCAATGTGTATCTGCTGAACGAATAGGACCCAACACAGGCAAACTTTGAGGGTGAACCACGTCCATTAGCCCAAGCAGGGAGTGCGACCCTCTGTGTGCACACCAACAACCACATACAACATGGGCGTTCAGTGGGGTCTGTGTGAGGCTCAGAGCTTGCTGGGAGCCAGCCCTCCTTCTACCCTACTCCTCCCTCTGTGCCCAGTGGGTCCTGGGTGACAGGAATGGGGAGACCACAATTGACCACAGGTAATGGTTCAATTGAAGTGGGTGTGGGATGGTGCTAACCAAAGAAAAGCTAAAACCAACCGATTTGTTGGGCTAACTTATACCCCACGACAAAAAGCACACAAGCTGACCTGTTTATAAATCTTTAAAAATAATTACTCAAGGGTGTTTTTTGCCTGTCTGACACTGACCACCAATCACATGCCACAACCGTCACAGCCTGCTGACAGCCAAGCACCAGGCCCACCCTCTTCATGGCTGCCCCATCATATGCTACCACCAGGACCACCACAGTCAACACCGATGATCCTCAACTAGCTCTAGGAAACCATAAGAGACTTTGAGTAACTTGTATCCAAAAAGCTCTAAGGTCCTGGGGCAGGAGGGCAGGAAGTCAGGAAGGCGGCTGGGAAGCGAGGGGGAGGGGGAGATAAAATGCAAAACAACAGTCTGGAGGGTCCTCGAAACCTTAAACAGAGTTACCACATGACCCAGCATTTTTACTGTTATGAATATACCTACAGAAACTAAAAACATTCACACAAATTCATGTAAACAAAGTTCATAACAACACTACTCACAATCACCAAAAGGTAGAAATAGCCTATATTCATCCCAGATGAATAAACAAAATGCGGTCCACCCATATAATGGAATATTACTCAGCCATCAAAATGGATGAAGCACCTATCATGCTACAAAGTAGATGAACCTCAAAAACATTACACTGAGCAAAAGAAGTCAAATACACAAGGCCGTATGACATGACTCCATTATATAAAATGACCGCAACAGGCAAATCCACCCATAGACACAGAAAGTAAATTAGTGGTTGCCAAGGGCTAGAGGAGAAGGGTTGGGGAATGGCTATGAGGATGGAGTTGTTTTTTGTTTTTTTGAGGTGATGAAAGTGGTCTTGGAACCAGACAGAGGTGGTGCTTGCACTACTCCTGAATATACAAAAAAATTCACTGAACTGTATACTATAAATGGGTGAATTGTATGATATACATATATTTCATTAAAAAAAAATTTTTTTTTAAGCACTGGTAGTTTGTTTTTGTCAGAACATTCTGGAAATGTTTTCCAGTCACCAGGATTACTTGACCATGCCCATATTTTCTTGCTATAGGAAGATAAGAGCTAAAATCTCACAAAACTGACCCCACTCTTGTCACACACTACACTCAGCCCAGTGGTCAAGTAGCCAGTTCTCACCCATGCACCTATAACAGTGTATAGGACATGCACCCCTTGGCAAGTCACCTGCCAGCTGTTAAGAGGAAGCCCCTGACCAATTCAGGAGGTCTCCAAATGGCCTCCAAGTCTGATGATGACTCTCGGTTCTACATTCTTCTCCAGGTAGGCAGCCCTCTGCCAAAACATCACTGGCTAGGCCCCATTGTCAACAGACAAAATCCCACTTGGATGACAGCAGGCTCTGCCTGCTGGGTCTCAAGAGCCCTTGACAGAGCCTGCACTTGAGAGCTCTAAGCAAGGGGGATGGGAGGGTGTGGCTCAGTTTCCCCCACAGACACAGGGTGAGATAAGGGCATCCAGCTTCAAGCACCAGTGCAAGGCCCTGCACTGCTGACGATGGTTAAGGAAAAATTCTCCCCGTTCTGGTCAGCATTGGGAAATCACATAAATGGCCTTAGGGCAAAGGCCACCTGGCCAGGATTATCCTCTGCCCCTGATCCTCAGAGAGGACAGCTCATCCTATTTAGGCTGGGGCTTTTCAAGTGAGTGACCCCTGTGACACAAGGAGAGAGCAAAGGCCCTCCCTAGAGGAGGTGGGCAGGGCCTGGGCGAACCCATGGAAACAGTCCAGCACACAATCCTGAAGGGAGTTGCCTCTCTACATCTCCCTTAGGAGGTGGCCATCAGTTTATGAAGCAGTGCTCAGTTTCAAATGTTCAAGAAGCTAAAAGGCCCACTGGGCAAGTCAGAGCCTTCATTACAGATACCAGATCCCAAGCACTCACTCACCTGGCTTCTGGGCATGGGACGCTGGTTCTACCAGCTGGCCATGGTGGCAGCTACGTCAAAAGGCAACTTGCGTCCACGTGCTGACCAACCTAAAGTGAGGGTCAGAAAAAGAAACGTGAGTTTACAAGGAAAGTTTCTGGAACATTTCACCAGTTTTAAAGGCCTCCAACCCCAGGGATTACATAGTAAAATTTTAAATTTCAACCAGATCTCTGTCTTTGGTATCTTCCACAGGGGGCAGCTGAGGAAATAAACTTTTATCAGCCTCTGACCTATGACCCAATGCGGTGCTAACCAATAAACACCAGCATCACAGATGTTACCTTCTGCAATATGGGCAGAGACATAAGGTGGTACAAGCCATACACCAACATGCCAAAAACACAGAAAATGGTTTTAAGCTTTGATGGTAACCTTAATGACATTAATAGCAGAAAGAGTAATACCTGGCACACTTAGTAAATGCTTAGTAGTGATTTCCAGGTACTGTACTAAAAACTAAGTGTCTCTATGATTCCCCAAGACTACCCTAGGGCAGGTTACAGAATAATACCCATTTTACAGATAAGGGATCTGATGTGTCTGACACTCAGGAACTTGCCCAGGGTCACCCAGGTCTCTCTCTCCAGATGTGACCTCTTTGCTCCCCGGACTGTGTTCTCTGGCACAGACCCCAGGGAAACCACCCACCATTCCAGGCAGTGCATGGTTTGCCCTTAGAAGTTGAGAGTGTATGTGCCTAGGGGTGGGCACACTTCACTTCTCAAATGGAGGCAGCTTCAGCTTCATGGGACAACTCACACTTTTACCTCAGGGATTATCTCCAAAGGATTTACAAAGGCCAGGGAAGAAGGGGCTGCCCATTTTACAGACAGGAAAACTAAAGCTGAGAATGTTCAGGAACTCTCCCAAGGTCACAGAGACTGTTGGCCCCAGAACTTCCCCTTTGTGATGTAAAAGGTTCAGGCCTCCAGGCACATAGGCTGAACCCACAGACCTAGCCAAATTCCGGACTCCTGGGCAGTGCTGTCAGTTGTATCATGCCCAATATTGTCAGTATTACCACTGTTGTCATACTTTGTGCCCACATGACAACCAGGAGCTTGCTCTGACATGAAACCTTTATTGTTAAACTAGGCTCATAGGGATTCACACACGGACAGCAAGAAAACGCTCCCACAGGAGAACTTGCAAAATAAGCAAATATCAGTAAACTCTATTGGAAGAACTTTGGGCACCAAGGAGAGCACAGCATCTTCCTCATTGAGGCCCGGGGCCAGCTGCAGCCATCACCACCAGGACTAGCTCCTGGAGAGATGGACCCTTTCTGTTGCTCTTTTTGGCCCCATTCAGGGAGTGCAGTGAATACCATTAATCCTAGTTCTTTTATATCTCCCTGCCATGGACAGTGAAGCCTCAGAAACAGGGGCCCTGGGTATTCTGAGCAATCACTCTCTTCAGGATCAAGGTGAATACACAAAAGTCAGTGGTATTTCTACATACTGACAATAACCAACCAGAATTCAAAGCTTAAAAAAAAATCCATTTACAATACCATAAATGTGAAATACTTAAGGATAAATTCAATTTTTAAAAAATATACAAGACCTATAAACAAACTACAGGAATATACGTTCCTGAGAGAAAGGCATGAAAATCTAAAGGGAGAAACATGTCTTGTCCATAGATCAGAAGGTATCAATTCTCTCCACAACCTGATCCACAGATTCATTGCCTTTCCAATCGAAAATTCCTAACATACTTTTTTGTAGAAACAAGATGATTCTAAAATTTATATGGAAATGCAAAGGACCTAGAACAGTGAAAACAACATTGAAAAAAAAAGAAAATTTGGAAGGTTTACCCTACCTGAGCTTAAGACTTAATCATAAGGCTACAGTAACCAAGACAATGTGATATGGACATAAAGACAGACATGTATATGGACTAACAGAATACGCATGTGGACAACTGATTTTCTACAAAGATCCAAGTACCTACTTTGTAAGACCAGAAGGCATACTGGACAACATTTCCTTGAGGCTTAACCTTAACCCTGCAAGAAGGAAGGTCATCTTAACATTGTCATAACACACACAGTGCATCATGAGTAGAATGCAACAGGTAAGAAGTTTTAAGGTCACCTAAGACCTTTACTCTCCACCACAACTTTCTCTTCCTCAACTCATGGCACATCCAGTCTTCCACTCACTCCCATTAAAATCGGAAGTTGCCCCCTTGATTGGACTACCCCACTATCCAATACATTGGGAAATCCTGTTGGTTCCCGTTCTGCCATGAAATAAATCTGGGTCCAACTGCTTTTCAAACCTCCACTGGCCACGCCATCCTCTCTGCTAGGACAGAGACCTATATAGACTGACTCTGCTTTCACTCCTTGGCTCGAAATCCTCTGAAGACACTGTGCTTGCTGAGAATGAAGCTTCCTCCTCTCCAGGTCTTGGAGGCCCACCTGCCACCCACCTGCTCTGGCCATCCTGGCCTCCTGGCCATGCCTCCAACACACCAGGCACCCTCCCATCTTGGGGTCTTTTTATGTCGTGAACAAAATTCTAGATATTTTATCATTTTAACAATCAATTCTTAAATTTGCATCCCAAATTGAAAAGGACTTTTTAAAATATAACTACTATACAATGATCCCTAAATGTCAACAAATGCCCAGTCTATATATATTCAGTTCACACAATGCCTCAGAAATGCCCATATGTGGCCTGTTCTAACGATAGTTGCTAGAGCATTTGTGGTAGCTGCCTCAGTCACTCTCCCCTCAGATGGCTGACCCCTACATGTCCCAAATCACTGCTCAAATGTCTCCCTTGCAGAGGCCCACCCTGCTGAGACTTCTCTCCCACAGCCCTGGCCTCTCCACACACTCCACACAAGGCAGCTACTGTGTCTAGGGACTTTCTCACCCAACAAAAACGTAAATGCCAGAAGGAAAGGGGTGTCTGTCTGCCTGATGCCAGATTTTATTCCACGCACCTAGAATAGTGTCAGACACATACCTAGTGCTCAATAAATATTTATGGGTGAATGAGCCAGGATGGTTTAACACTGAGGAAAGAAACAATCTGAGGAGCAGCAGCCCCTTAGATAAAATTAGTGTGAAATTCGCAAAGGAGCCGAAACCAAGCAGAGACTACTTAGAACCATAACTGGGAACACTTCTTTAAAATAAACTGTAATCTCTTTTCACTGATATATCATTTGAACTGTTTTTGCCATCCACCCCACACTGGCTGGGTTTAGAGAGCTTTTACTGTTTTTATTTCCAACCCATACATTTAGAACAGTATCAAGTAACCCTTAAGTACACAATTACCAACACATAAGAGACTCTTCTGCTCCCTTGATAAATCATTATGGTTTGGCTTTGACCTTGCACCTGGGTACTCCACTTACACACATACACACCCCCGAACTCTATGCCCACCCCAACACAACGATTTCCCAGTCTGAGAGAGATCACACTTTGTGAGATGGCAGCCATGGTGATTTACATGAAATCAAATCACTGCACTTTGGGCAACAGAAGTCCTTTGTTGCCGTTTCATCCTCTTGAGCTCAGGCAAGTGAGGTCGGCTCCCTTTTAACTTGAGGGGAGGAGCCCTGGCCAGACACCGGCTGCTGTCTAGGGAGATCTGGTTCTGAGACATTGAGGTTGCAGCACCCATGGTCAAAGCAGGAACAGGTCTCAGGGGCCGTGGGCACCTGACCAGGAAGCCTGGGCTCTCCAAAGCAGGCCCATCAACCTCCCGAGGCCCAGCCCTATGGAAGCTTCGTACCTCTGGCCTCCTACCACCATCTGCACTCACCAAACACTTGTGCAGTCTCTAAAATTCTTCAACTGTGTCTGCTCCCAAATATTTACCACCCTGGCTCCAATCCAGTCCTAGGAATGTGACATTAGGCCAAAACCCTTCAAGGTGAAACCCAACAACACCTTCACCTTCTCCCACCCCTAGGTCCACAAAGTCCACTTGTTCCACACAAACTGAGTACCCCTGAAGACAAAGGTCACCTAGACTCTCTCTGCCAACAGTTTTAGCAAGTGCACTGCCAAACTCTCAAGGAGAGGAACTCCCTGGCTAGCCCTACCAAAAAGGGAGAAACTGAAGCAGGACAACTGTGGGGCATCTAAAGGAAGCCCAGAGGTCACACTGTTCCAACATGTACTGGCTGGTTGGGGAAGGATTCATTTGGGCCGAAGACTCAGTTTTCTAATCTGGGGTCAGCAAACAACTGCCTGGGCCTATTTGTTGTGAATGGTTTTCCTGGGACACAGCCACGCCCACCTGAGTGTGCACTGTCTACAGCTACTTCACCTACAAAGCAGAGCTGAGTAGTAGTGACAGAGAAAGTATAGTCCCAAAGTCGAAAATATTGACTGATTTTTGAAAGTGGGAGGACACTGCAGCCCTGACAGGCTGTGCAGTGTATTAAAGGGAGAGAGGTGACCCAGGCACGTTGGCAGACCCAAAACAAAAAGTTAGGGCAGAGGCACACCAAGGAAGTGCTCCAGCTCCATGCTGACCCCAGGGGACAAAGTAGTGCCTGCTCTCCCCATGGCACACAGCCTCATTAACCCGCAGAGCAGGGAAAAGCATGACTTGGCACACTAGAGGCAAGGAACCAGCCCCATGAGGGCCACGGAGCCAACAGCAAGGCCACACAAGCCCATCCTTGGCAACCAGAGCTGGCCTGTCTACACTGTCAAGCCGAGGTGTCCACTGGGGTAACAGCCAGTATGTGCCCTCCAGGTCCCTGATCTGTCCCCGCTTGTCCTCCCTCAGCCACAGTAACAGACGCCTCACTGAGGGACAGATCATCCACTCCCCACACTGCACCAATAAGGCTGTTCCGAAAGCCTCTTAAACCCCCCCAATGCTCATAACACCTCACCATGGCCTTCAAGGCCCAGCCTCCATTTAGACCAAGGTGACCCTATGAAGTTATCTGGCTTACACATATGTATGTGTACACACACACACACACACACACACCCCATACTCCTGCCTCCAACCTGGCCTTGTCTCGATTCTTCACACCCACATCTGCCTGTCTCTACTGCCAAGCATTTGCACATGCAGTTCCCACTACTGGGAAAGCCCTTCCTCCCATTCATCCTTCAGAAACAAGCACCTGTTGTTACTCAGGCCTGCTCTCCCCAATCAGCCCCTACCTATCCTTGAGGACTACAGCCCATTATTTGGCACAACTGAAACTTGACATGTGACATGGAGCATTTCACTAGGTTCTCTTTCTCAAATGCTCCAAGAGAAAGGGCTCTTGCTCATCTTATCCAATGCCCAACAATGCACACAGGAAGAAATGCGAAATGCATCCTCCATGAGTTATAAATATCCAATCACTATGTTTCCACCATGGACTTGAGGCAAAAACATAACAATATAAATATAAACTCTATCCAGGAAGAAGCAACATGGAGATACACAAGGCCACAGTCCACCACAGCCCACGGGGGAGCTCTTCCTGTCTCCTGCACACATGGCTATTTAGAGAAAGGCACTCAGAGCTTCCAGAGGCCTTGTGTCTAGAAGGGCCTCCCCTGTCACCGCTAAGATGTGTGAGCTACCCCAGCACCCATGTACCCACACCTTGCACCCCCTTCTTCCTTTCCTATCCCACCGTAAAACACTCAGCCACAGTCCTTCCAACACATTGCGGTCCTCTCCAAAGTTTGACTCAACCATACTCCTCCCTTCTCCTGGGCATTCCAGCAGTCCCTTCCTTTCACACCACCAAACCATCCTGGTTCTAGTGCTCCCTCTTGATGAATCACAAGCTGTATGAGCCCACCTGGACCCTCAGGTGGCCCCTGAGGCCTCGAGACCATCCTGAGGACCAAGTGACAGGCCCTGTAACTAGGCAGGCTCTCAAACAGAATCAACTAGCTCTTACTTCTACTAGCGTGATGAAGGCTGTTACTCAAAATAGACTCCTTTCTAGAGGTTCCTTTCAGTGTTTCCACTCTTGGTCCCCAGCAGTTGCCCAGGCAAGTCCACACAGCAGTTCAAAACTTCAGCTAAACCCTGGTATTTAAAATACCCAAGAATCAAATGTCCACATCTAGACTATTCTGAGACTTTGTGAAATGCTGGAAGTGTTTAGCATTGAGGATGTGGTGCATTACAATATTAAAGGACATCCTGAAGAAAATGTCACAAGAACAAAAGAGGAAATGACTTCTATGTTAATAACAAGGACCTAGGAACTGGTGTCTCCCACTCTTGTGTACATGCACCAAGATGTGCCGTATTAAAGGAAATTCTCTGACAAATAGCTACAGGAAAACAAGGAATACCTTTGATCTCCCAGCTGAGAGCTGGAGCAGAGAAGACCTCAGATGTTTCTGGACTCTGTTCTCTGAAGTCCCCTGAAGAATCTAGGAGTTCTGTGTCGCCCCACCAAGCTGGAGGAAGTACATCCAGGCCCCACCCCTCTATGGACCAAAGAACACCCATGGAATCTCTGTGCTCCAACACTCCCAAGATGATGTTACAATGAGCCTCCTAGAACCAACCACACATTTTTTTTTTTTAAATCCCAGAGTATCTGGTGCATGGTAAGCCATCACACATAACTGTCTTTGTTCCATTCTCCTTAAGCTAATTCTTGGAGAATAAAGTGAATGCTCTCATGACGATAAAGGATATTTCTCAATTCAGAAAGGTTCCATTTTTTTATTGTGTTAAATACACATAACATAAAATTTACCATCTAAGACATTTTTGAGAGTACAGTTCAGTGGTGTTAAGTACACTCACAATGCTGTGCAGCCATCTACCTCCAGAACTTTTTCATCTAGCAAAACTGAAATTATCCCCATTAAACACTAATTCCACATCCATTCCACCTCTGACACTATGAATCTAACTATACTGGGGACCTCATATAAGCAGGATCATACAGTATTTGTCTTTAGTCTGGTTTATTTTGTTTTAGCACAATGTCTCCTCATATTATTTTTAACCCTTTGGGGTCAAAGTTTATACAAAACAAAGCTCATGGGCCTGATATACCACAGCCAAAGTTTGGTTCTAAAACCCTGCTCCCCAGACCAGTCATGTGCCTGACATTCTCTACTATTAACTAGTCTTTCCCACCACTCCCCAAATAAATTACACAAAAAGATATTGGCACTATAAAGCCCCAGAATGGTAAGATAGAGCAACCAAATGTAATACCTCAGATGCACTTCAAGTGTGCCTGTCTCACCCCAGCTCTTAGCTCCCATAGCACTCTGTCTTCCTGGACAGACATCCTCTAGCCCTATCTCACAGCCGTGAATCAGAGAGTCAAAAAGAACCTGTCAGGTGAACAGTAAAGATGACTAACATGTCTTGTGCACAAACTTTTCGTAAAAGTGAAAGGAAGCCAAAGACATCAGAGCCCAACCCAAACCTATTCCCTGGAGCACCTGGGCTAGACTTATACAGGGTGACCAGGTGAGTGAGCCCTGAGCTTCCAACATGTCAAACTCTAGACAAGACCTAGACAACTAGCCTAACAGCACACCCACTGATCCACATCACCAAAAAGGAAAACACTGTAGCCCCTTCAAGTTCTGAGCACCAATTCCACCTATCTTGTGAGGCAAGGCCAGGCCCAGGCCCTGGGCAGAGACCAATGGATGCTGCATGGAAAACAGTAACACCAAGGGACCCCATGTGAGGTACTCACAGAGGGAGAGTATTTTGTTCCCCACTGTTTCAGACAGGTAAGCCCAGAACACCCCAATCTTTGGGTAACATTTCCTGAAGAGACTAAGAGTGAAGGATTGAAAATAACAGTCTGGGTGTCCCCACTTAGTTTGGCTTGGGCAAGCAAGCAATCTCCTTTGCAAACGTACATGTCCTTATATGACTGATAACTACAAAACATGCCAAAAGTTCTCCTGGGACGACTACCACAGGGGGAAGCTGGGGAGGGGACAAATGAGTCTCCAGGACCAGTGAAAACAGGAAAATTTGTGAGTGAGGATCACAAAAAACCCCATCTGCAGAAATCACCACCTCCGTTGCAGCAGGCGGCCAATAGGAGTTTCCAACAGCATCCAACCTCCTTCCCAAGAAGCAACATCCAGGCGGCCACAATGCTGTGTGGCATCTCAACCAGCTATATTAGCTTCATAGCTGAATTGTGTTTATTTTCATGTCAAGAACTAAACCCTCTAGCCATGCTATTCTTGTGGCAAGTTTCTTGAGTTTGTTTTTAAAGAAGCAATTCTTTATGACACAGGTAACCTCTTGGAAAGATGAGAATCCTTTCACCAATGGACAAGATGTCCTCTGCTCCCTCTGAGGGATCCCAAGCCCCAGCCACAGGTACCATGTGCTGCCTCAACTCAAGTCCCTGCAACCTTGGGCCTGTATGTGCCATGAGAGCAGGAACGAAGCTGCCACTTAAGCACCTCCTCCATGTGCTAAAGACAGCCCCTACTCAGCAACCTGCTCACTCCCTCACTTGGTGACAAGGCACCAACCCTGATTTGCATATTCACAGGCAAGGAAAAGACCAGAGAATCCCCCAAGTCTCTGGTGCAGCATGGAGGCCATCACTGAGCCATCTTCAAACATATGGTGCCTAAGCAGCTAGATCTGGAACAATCTTGTAACTTACAGCAGATGCTCCCCACAAGTTTAGAAGTCTTACCTTATTTTCTGGAATATTATTCTTTGGAAGGGAGAATGGAAAATTTCTGTTGTTCAAGAGCACCCAGAGGGAACAGCATTCTGGGGCAGCCCCATCGTTTACAAATAAAGACCTGGGCCTAAAGGAAAGGAAATTCATAGTCCTAGAATCCAAACAAAATCTACCCACAGTAGTTCAAAAACTTATCCCTGCAACAGCCAAGATAAGACCAACTGCTGCAATCAGCAGCAGCAGGTAGGAAGGCAAAAATCTCACTGAAGAAAGGTAAATGGGCAAAAGTTCCAGTTCTCACCTCTAACCGCCCCTGCCTCCCTCCAGCTGGACAGACCTGGATCTTCAGGGGGCCTCTGCCACCTCGATCTCCAGGCTACCAACAGGAGACTGGGTACAAGTGACTGGTCTATTGAAGCTGGTAGTTTCCAGAACACTAAAGGATCTGCCTAGATGCAAATTCAGAGCAGTGAGCACTCAGACAGACGGTAGGGTCAGCATCGTCTACCCACAAACCTTCCAGATGTCCTTAATCCAAGTTTCAGACAAGAGGGTGGACTTGGCAGAATTCTATAAATCTGACACTGCCTTCAAATAAGAACAACCTATAACCATCTGACCAATTAAGCTTCCCTAAGAGACAGAATTGAGTTTCTTTGACCATTAGGGGCCAGGTCAAAGAGTCAACACCATCTGGTAACTTCTCGGACAAAGATGGAGCTGTTCACCAACCACACTGTAGCACCGATGGTCTTGACTGAGGCCACATGGTCAACCCAAAGGGTCCAGGCCAATGAACTGGTTCCCAGCTACAGATGCTTCATCACTGCTCCGAACTCTAATGACAAAGCACAAAAATCTGACTAAAATGCTCCAAAGTGCAAGGGAAGAAACTATAACAATGGCAACATCCACCATTAAATTGTGGCTTATATTATACATGACAATTAACAAGTTGAGAAAAGATGTAAACAGACGCCATACCTTCCTGACAATGTACCCAACAATGAAAGTACGATCAGAGGATGCCAGGAACAGAGGGGCTGTTCCTTGGCAAGGGTATTCAGAGAACTGTCAGCTGTGCTCACTGCCCTCAAACCTACAGGGCAAAATGAGACCCACATGGAGGTGAAGGTGGGCTGCACCTGGCTTCTCTCAGCCGTGAGCGCTTCCCGGCACCCTGCACGGTCACTTCCTATCACGTAATCTTCACAGAAGGGCTGCTAGCAGGTACCAGGAGGACACAGGGCTTGCCCACTGGGAGTTCTGCTCAATATGTCCAAAAGCCAGGATATCTAAGGAGCACACAGGAAGGAAACTGCGCTGGGGGTCAGACATCTGGAAATTCCTGCTCTAAGGACCAAGGCAGCAAAGGCCAAACTACCACCCTTTAGAAGCTTTAGAAGAGTAAAGGGTCTGCTCGCTGGGTTGCGAAGGTGAGGAGACCAGAGTCTTGCAACTATCTTGCTGCTTCTGACTCGAGAGTTCTCCTTTATGGTAAGAGGTTTTAGTACTAAAACTGTGATATGAGGAGCAATGCAAAGGTTATGTGCATCTCTGCCTTAAAATAAGAAGGCCTGAAGAAATCTCCAAGGGCCACACGGGCTCTGGCTGTGCCCTCCGTGGGAATTTACTTGGGCCTGAGACTAAACCCAAAGTAAGCTGGGGAGTCCCATAAAAGGCAGAACTATAACACATAAAGTCCATGTCCAACACAAACTGTAATGTCCTTCCTCCACTTGCACATACCAGGGTGACTGCACGAATCCAGTTCCCTTCCAACGGGCAGGGCCAGCATACACATGTGCACAAGCACATGTGTACATATGCATATATACACACACAGGGCCAGTACATTCAGACCCCAGACAGGCACACAAAGGGACAGCACACACTTTGCCTTCTGGGCAAAGGTGCACTTCTAAGCTGTCAGCTGGTGAGAACAGAGACCACACACCCCAGAGAAACAATGTCCTAAGTGGGGTCAAGTTCCAAAGTGACCCACAAAATGCACCTCACTCCAGTGTCTCCAAGCACAATCCAACCAAGATAATCCAACTCCAAGCAAGGCATCAACTCCAAGCAAGGCATCCCCTGGGAAGTCACCCAGGGTCCCAAGCCACCAACTCTCCCCCTGCAGGGAGGCTGAAAGGCAGGCAGGGGAGAGAGGAGATAAGGAGGGGCAAGACCAGAGGCAGGGCCATGAAGGGTTAGTGGGGGGGATACCTAAGCCTTTACTGGGCCAGCCTTGCAGGGGACCATCTTGCCTCCTCCGAGGCCCACCCTACTGCCCGGCTCGGCCTTCAGCCACCTCACAGACCCAGGTCCTACCTAACCAGCCAGCACCAAGATCCACCCAAGATCTCCGTGACACTACTGCCAGTGTGGGGGCTCTCCCCATGGTCCAGACCTCCTGAGTGTTCATCAGATTTTGGTGGGACAGAAAAGGGAGTGCCTGACTTCATTGAGAAAGCTACCATTGGGCACACAGATTCAAAATGCTACAGAAAAAGCATACTGAGGACAACTTTGGGAACATCATCTTTAACATGTTGGAAAGAGATTTTGTTACTAAAGGAGAAAAGGAACAGCATAACAGTGGCTAACAATTATTGAATTCTTTATTTGGTACCAGGCACCATGCCAGTACTTTACATGCCTGATTTCATTTAATCCCCATAACCACAGAATGAGGTACTGCCAATGTTACCCACACTTCACACAAGGGACTGTCACTGTCATCTGCACTTCACACAGGAGACTGCCAGTGTTACCCACGTTTCACATGACTGACTGTCACTGTTACCTGCACTTCACAACAGGGTCTGCCATTGATGCCCACACTTGATAGGTGAGAAAGCTGAAGCTCAGAGAAATCAACGTGATTAGCCAGGGTCACAGGATTAAGAAGTCAACTAGGGATTCAGACCCTGCTCCACCATCTACCATTCCCAGGCTCAAATCTGAACCACTGCAAATCAGGGACAATCTGACTCTAAGACCATCCGTAGGCTGGATCCTTCTGGGAAATTTTCCTAGAGCAAAGATAAGCACACCCAAGATTCCTCTTCTGAGACACAGACGAGTGGAAAGGAAACCAGTTCCCCTGCCCACTGACGCAAGGAGTGTGAGGGGACAGCAGAGGACACAGGGCTCAGGGGACAGCCTAGGCCCTACTGGGAGGCCTTCCCAGCTCTGTATATAGGGAACCTGGCTGCCACATCACCTAACTCATCTGATTCCTCACTCCCACCCTCAATGCCAAAATCAGGACCCTGATGGTGCCTTGGATATCACCAGCCAGGTACCACTCTCTGACCTAAGTCATTTTTTTTCCAAGTGCCTAATCCCCAAGGCTCCTTTCCACGACCCCTCCCCACTCCAAAACCAGTGTCATTATTTGGCGGGACACCCACCTGTCAACTCTGTGAAAAGAGCCAGGATTTGAAAACATTAGAGCAATGCATGAAACAAGGAAACTTTCTCAAACCAGGAAGAAGCAGCTGTTGGAATAACTTATGTGGATATTTCAGAGCACCGTCTTAATCACTCTAGGTCTTCCTGGAAAAGTGTCCAAAATCTCAAGCTGGAAAATCTTCATAATCTAGAAAATGTGGGTTACCAATCAGCTTACAGGGCAATGGAATCACACTGAGCCTCTTCTTAGTCCCTCTATTTGCTACAAAGGCTAAGTTAGGGGCTCTGTCCCTCTAACTTCCATCCATCACTACTTCACTCTTGGGGAGCAGAGGAGAACAAACTTTTCCTACATACATGAGATAATCCCTCGGATATTTTACTGTTGTCTACCGTTTACTGCACTCTTATCTAACACAAATCACAATCAGTTTGGGGAGGAGGAAATGAAAGGACAGATCAAGTTCTGCACCTGGTAGAGCCCTCAGCTACCCAGCAGAGTCACAGGGGCATGCCTCAGAGACAGGCCCTGAGGGCCCTGACAATCACACAGGACCCTCCACACCTCAATCCACTGAGTCCTCCCATCCCAGAGAAGCAGAGAGTGGCCATGCACGGCAACAGACTGGGCTGTCTCACCAACACCAACCTTCTCCCAAGCAGTAGACAAGACTTCAAACCAGGACCCAGCTCACCTCACCTTTGTGCGAACTCAGCGCCCCTAAAACTAAAGACCCATAATCTGGGGACTTGTGTCACCTTCCAATCCTTGTTCAGCTGCCCATCCTTCCTCTCAGGGGACCCTACCCCGTCTCCCCATGTGGCTACAGATTCCCAAGGGCAGGAATGGGCCATCTCACTCCATCACTAGACTCCAGGAGCACAGCAAAGGTAAAGTAGGGAAGGAACCCCAATTGCTGAATGGACAGATGACCTTGTCCTCAGCCCTTGGTATCCGGTTAGTCCCCACCCAATCTCCACGCACAGTGTCTCTGGCACCTGTCCCTTTTTATTCCCCACCAGGCAAATTCAAGGCTGTATTGGCTCATGCCTGCCTTTTATCAATGGCCTTTTCTCCTAACTGGCTTCCCTTCCCAATTCAAGTCAACATTCTACTCCTCAGAAACCTCTGAGGGCTCTTCATGCTTTTAGGATGAAGTGTAAACAGCCCTCCATTTAAGGATATCAACAATAATCAGAGCAACTTGCATTTTTCAACCTTCTTTCCCACTACAAATTTCCATATAAACCCTGGCATCTGGGAGGGTGATCTGCCAAATCCATCCCTCCCTGACTCTCCAATGCAACAATACTCCTTGTGAACGGTCTAGTCCAGTGTAACAAACCTTCCCACAAGAGCTATAAATCTTAAGACCAAGAAAACTGTATCTCTTCTCAGAACAGTGGTGGGGAGGGGACATGGTGGATGGGATGGGGGACAGACACAAATCAGATACCCATCTTTCTCACATCATGGCATGTAATAAAAATGACATTTGCACAACACATTTGGATAAAATGGAGTGACTCATATCCTGAGGTGCTGGCCAGGGGCTGGGGCCACCTGACTGCAAGGACATCTCTGTACCCGTTACCCATTCCAGCCCACAAGCTAAGAAGCTCTGCTTACAGAATCAAATCCCACAGGCAGCAACACATCTCCTGCTTTGGTCATTTCACTGTGTGGTGATAAAAAGCCTGCACTGTGTTTCACTCAATAAGGTACTAACCAGAGTAGCTTACGTTATTAAATGTTAATGGATTAATTTCTTTAAATAACTTAAAAAGCTCCTTTCCAAGTGATAACCTGTCTATTTCTGCTGCCTTCTGTGGCAGAGTCACCTGATCTTATCTATGGAAAGTAAGAGGAACCCCATCCATACTTCCCAAGGGGGTGAGCAAGTTACCTGATGGCCCTAGCAACAAGAAAGGCCCTCCATTCCATCATGAGCTGAGATCCTGACTCACCAATGGGCCTCCTGGAATTCCTCACTGCCCCTCTAATCGGTCCTGTGATATGGTTTAAAGACCACTCCAGCAGCCAGAATAGACTCCCCTAGATTTAGAAATTATGCAGTAAATAACTTCCACCAATGCTTTTTAACAGCCAGGTTGCACTGTTCTAAAATCATCTGGGATCCTTAGTAGAGTGTCAAGGCCCTTCACTCTCTTGCCCTGGATTGGCACAGCTGACCATCAGAGAGCCTGGTCTAGGACCTGACATCTAGCCAGTTCCACCTTATTTCCAAGGGTTGCTTTCTCTGGATCTTGAAATGATCACCTGCTTGTCACCTGAAGGATGTCTACAAGTAAGTGCCATTACTTTTTTTTAATAGATGGGAAAAGAAGTTTTATGCTCTTAAAAACTGAAAGCCATCACCCACTCAATTCCAGAACAGGAAACACAGCTACAGCTTTTTTTTTTTTTTTTAAATGGCTGCCCTAAGATCTTCCTCCCTGAGTCCTGTCCCATCCTCATAACACAATGAGCTCAGGGCTCAAAAAAAGACAAGACTCTGAGGAAGGAAACCTGCCAATGGACCTACATAAATAAAGGGAGGAGGAACCTAAAACAAAACTAACCAAGCCATGAAGAAATAAGGACAATAGAGATGAGACCAGGGAAGCCCCAGGAGGGAACAGAGAACTATGTTTTCCTCCCTTCTGCAAGTCAGCTCAGGATAGTCCGCTCCTTTTCTTGAGCCCCAGTTTCCAGCGTGTAATGTCAAGAGGTCCCCCACTCATCTTGATTAAAGTTTGTGTGGTGTATAGTGGGCACACAGCAAAACTGCACACAGAAGCAATCTAGTCTCAGGTGAATCCTAAACTTGTCTGCTGCCCAAGGACCAAAAATAGTTACATTTCT